>CM053582.1:562903570-562951514 GCA_028627135.1 Pseudochirops cupreus | reverse complement strand
TCTTCTTTCAAGTCATGCTTGATCTTCATAATTTTGTAATATTCATTTTTCAATTTTTGATAGCATTCTTCTTATTAAAAATATATACCATGGGCCACAAAAGGGAAAGGGAAAGAGAACCTGAATGGATTATGAATCCATTGACTTGGTTACTGAAAAATAAATGACAAACCCAGTTCCCCAGCTCTGAAAACATAAATATATTCATACATACATATGTATGCATACATATCTATATTTTTTTAGTTATCCAGCTCTCTCTCTCTCTTTCTTCTTTTCCAGCTCTCTCTCTTTTTCTCTCCATGAATCCATCCATCCATCCATCCAACATTCCATCCATATGTCCGTCTGTCTGCCTGTCCATCCATCTCTCTCTCTCTCTCTCTCTTTATCCATCCATCCATCCATCCATCCATCCATCCATCCATCCATATATCTGTCTGTCTCTTTCTCTCTCCATGAATCCATTCATTAATCCATATATCTGTCTGTCTCTCTTTCTCTTAGAGGCAATTGGAACCAAGAAGACCTGGGTCCTACCTCTGACACAGACTGACTGTGGCACCTTGGACATGTCACATAATTTCTCAGTGACCCAGACAATTTTTAACTTTTTTCTTTTGGAGGCAATCAAGGTTAAGTGACTTGCACAGGGTCATACAACTAGGAAGCTTTTGAGGCTGTATTTGAACTCAGGTCCTCCTGACTCCAAGGAAGGTGCTCCATCCAGTGCACCACCTAGCTGCCCCTCCTAGATAACTTTCCACGAGTTAGTTACATATGAGTTGCTGATCAGTATCGGTAGAAGGAGTTTCCACACAATGAATAGAAGTTGAGTTTAAAACAAAGGCAGAGAGTGCTGTATATGTTCAATGGTGGGGAATTAAAACACAAAAATGGATCTGCATTTCCTCTCAAGGACTTTCAATTTTAATAGGGGTGAGGGGCATTTAACATGTCTATGGAGAAGTAAATATAAGGCAATTTTAGGACAAAGAGAACACTAAAAACCAAGGTAGGAAAAGCTTCCTCTTGAAGGCATCACTTGAGCTGATGCTTGAAGGAAGCTCCAGATTCAAAGAGGCAGGGCTGAAAACAGAGTGTGCACCAGGCATCTGGTACTGTCTGTGTAAAGGCATGGAGATGGGAGATGGAATGTTGTTCAAGTCCCCTCCCCTCCTTTCCTCTCCCCTGGAGTAGTCTCTACCCCCTAGGGGGCCCAGTTGTCAATTCAGATGGGAGCTGGGTAACTTTTCCTGGAAGGGGTACTAACAGTAAGATTGCTCCTCTAAATCTCCCTCTAATTCTGCTAGTGGCATGCCACTACTGCTAGGCATCTTAATAGATGCAACGGCCAGTATCTTGCCCAGCACATGGCTTTGTACCCAGTAGGTCTTGCATAAATATTTGTAAAAAGAAATGAACACCCAGGGCCCATGGAAAATTTGGTAAAATAGATTTTGGGTGGGGGGAGAATTCAAATCAATGTCAGTTTATAAATAAAACCTATTTATGAGTTCTAAACTATAATTAAAGAGAAGAATTAATCATTGAATTATACATGAGATGAAATGAGCTGTTTTAGAAGGAACATTAAGGAGAGAAGTCTTGTCAATATGAGGATTTTGTTGTTGTTTTTTTGTATACTTGATTTGATCTGAAAACCTTGTTCCTTCCCTCCCCCCTTGTTTCATTATGTTAAAACTTCATATTTTCCCATAAATCTGTCAGTGCTCAAGACTCTCTCAGAGCAGGAATCTTATTATGTCCAGAGACAAAAGATGTGCATTCAAATCTCACCCCTTAAGGAATGTTAAGTGTACCCCAAACTTTTTTTTTGAGTTGCCATATTTTCCAAAACACAGGACTGAGAGTATACAGGAAGTCCTGAATGTGTCAAGGATGAAGCACAGCCTCCCCCCCCCCCCACTTGACACAATGTGCTGTTTGCATCTCAAACTAGACTCCCTGTGTGTCCTTGGGAGTCAAGACAGGCTCCAGTCAGTCTGCCCTGGGCTGAGAATCTCCTTGTGCAGCTGGGATCCTTGCAGACAAGCAGACCATCCTATCTTTCATAGGCTAGCAGTTCCCAAGGGAGAAGAATGGGGCTTTTGCCCTGGCCTTTGTCCCCAGTTCTGGAGGGTTTTTGTCCCTTTCCCAATCTTCACTGTACCTCCCCCCACCATGCCCCTTTAGGTGGAGATATCTGGTATCTCCTCCTCCCTTTGTCCTGTTGTTATAAAAATGCAAACATCTGTATGAACTGTGAACTCTTTGGGTTCCACGCACACATGTTCATTTCCATTCTAATAAACCTAGTTTTCATGTGAGTTTAGTGGAGCTGTGATAGCCTGTTAACCTTTAATGAGAAGTGAAAAATGGTTCAAATTCACCAATGAGAGAAATGCAAATCCAAATAATTCAGAGGTTTTGCTTCTCCTTCATCCAACCAGTCATGTTGGCAAATATGAGAACAGAAATGTTGGTGGGGTTGGGGAAAAATAGGCATCCGTTACATACACTGCAGTTTTTTGTTTGTTTTTGTCTTCGTTTTGGAGACCAGCGTTCCCTATCTTGTCCAGGCTAGACGTGCGATGACTGCTCAGGCACCTAATCCTACTACTGATTGTTATGGAAGCTCTGACTTACCTATTTCTGAAGGTGCCAGTGCACCCCTCCTTTGACAACCTCATGGCCCCCCACTCCTGGGAGCTCACCATATTGGCATCAGATTTTGTGTTGATACTCAAGAGGGTTGAACACTGTTGTAACTCAGAACTTCTGAGCTTAAGCAGTCCCCTAGTCTCTGCTTCCGTTCTAGTAGGAACTTAAGGCCTGTGCCAACATGCCTGGCCACTAACACACTGTTGGTAGTACTGTGAATTGGTCTATTCATTCTGGTAAGCAATTTACAATTAAGTTTAGAAAGTTACTAAAATAGTCATGCCCTTTGACTCAGAAGTCTTATGGAAAGGCATATACACCAAGAGAGCCGACAGACACAAAGACTCCATATACACCAACATATTCATAGCAGCACTTTTTGTGGGGGCTAAGAACTGGAAATAAAATAGATACCCATTAATTGGGACTTGGTTAAACAATTGTGTAGATGAATTTTGCAATGTAATATTACGCTACCTTAAGAAATGGCATATGTGAAAAATTCAGAGAAGCACAGGAAAACATGAACTGATGCAGAACTGACTTATAAGGTTTTAGACCTTGAGTCCAAACTCATTTTACCAATGAAGAGACTGAGATTCTGAGACTTAGGAAGATTAATGGCACATAGGGAGGAATAACTGACTGAAGACAATGCCCTTTCAACTATGTTGTTCTGAGTGAAGTAAACAGAACCAGGAAACAATATGCACAATGACTCCACCAAAGTCAACAGAAAGGATTATAAGAAGAAACTGAATGTTGTGCCATTATAATGACCAAGCAGAGCACCAGAGAAGAGAAGGGAAAATCCACCCACCTCCCCTTCCTCCAGCACAATTGGTAGATTGATGGCTGCTCTTTCTCTTTAGGTTTTTGTCACAAGAGACAACTCACTGGATGGGGTATGGGGGGAGGATAAAACTTGGGAGTAAAGTGATCATAAAAACAAACTAGATGAATAAAAATAAGATTTTTAAAAAGACAAAAGAACAAGGGGCATTTGGTAGGGAGACTGGAAGACTCTCCTGGTGCTCTTAAAACCCCTTCACTACCTGTCATGTCTTTAACTGTTTGTTTTATGTATACTTGGACCAACCCTATCTGGATTAATGGTGGACAAAGAGGCAGTGTGGAAAAATGAAACTGGTTTTAGAGTTGGAAGATTGTTGTTGTCTGTCCTTCATTCTCAAAGAGGACCATGACACCAGGGAGGTGATGCCATGACATGCAAGTGAATTGGATTTAAGTGAAGGAGGGTTGTGAAAAGTCCCCAGCCTCATTTTCTCCTCTGGAGTCATCTAGGTCCAGTGGTGAGAGTTGTAAGATGTAGCCAGAGAAAAGAATATGGTTCATAGTGTCCTGTGCCAGAAAAACGTCCAAGAGAATGAGGACTTAAGAAAGACCACAAGGTTTGGCAACAAGGAAGGCATTAGTGGCTTTGGAGAAATGAATTTCATCAGAGTGATGAGGATCAGACACCACCTTGTCAAAGGTTGAGGAGTGACTGAGTGGTGAGGTATAAGAAGTTTGGGGCAGGGCAGATTAAGAGGGAGAGACAATAAATACTTGTTTGTTGGAAAAAATAATTTAAAAAATCAAATGGAAGAAAGGTGTGGCTTGTTCTTTCTAGAAGATTGTCAGGATGATGGCTTTAATTTGAGGGCTTATTAAAATTAAGAGAAGATTTTTTCCCTCAGTGAAGAAACCTGAGTATGTTTTCTAGGTAAAAGGGATGGAATCAGCAAAGAGGGAATGGTTGAAGATGAAATAGAGAGGGAAGGGATGATTGACAAGGCAAGCTTCTAGAGTGAATAAGAGAGGATAGAGCCAGAGGTCTAAGAGGAGAGCAGGTTAGTCTCAGCCAGAAGGAAGTATCTTCAATATTCCCATTATGTGAGTCATATGAATTTAGAACTAGGATAGACCTTAGAAGGTCATCTAGTTCACCCTCCTCCTTTTGTAGAAGAATTATGAAGTCTAGAGATATTAAGTGACTTGGCCAGGGTCACATAGCTACTCAGTGGCTGAGAAAGGATTTGAATTCATATTTCCTGACTCCAATTCTAGTTCTTTCTTCACTAGACCAAGAATTAGACCTCCCTTCCGGTGATTTTTTTTTTCCATTTTGCATTGTTGTTAATTATTACATGGATTGTCCTCTTGATCCTGCTTGTTTTTCTTTTGCATTCGTTCATACGAATCTTCCAATATTTCTCTATTTATATTGAAATTCTTAGTTTTGAACCTAATATTAATTTTCTATTATATTCATATGCCACAGGGTTGCTTTTTTTGAGTCATTCCATAGACAATGGATAGCAACTTTGTTTAATTTTATTCCATTTTGGGGGCTCACTTACCCAACTTACATTTCCTCTCTTAGGTAGGTCCACAGAGGGACAACTGTTACTACTCTCTGGGTTCTAAGGGCATTGATGTGGTTTGCTATACTCCTAAACATTTGTTCTCAAGCCCCCACTGGTGTGCTACTCTTAATCAGACTGTAGACTTTGTTCTTTAACAAAGGCATTTACTTAAATGACATAGCAACAATAGTATTTTGAAAGCATTTCCCCCAACACAGGAGCACACTCTCCCATAAAGACACTCAGAATCCATGATGGGTTGGTCCAGTATGAGATACAATGAGATATAATGCTCAGAAATGAGGATCCTGTGTCTGGAACACATGTGGCCAAGACAACTCACCACTCCGGATCTCCAGGGGCTCAATGTTCCTTCTCTCTGTAGAGTGTTAACATGTAATTCACTGCAGGACATGATGTTGGTGATGGCTTGGTGGCTTCTTTGCTCAGCTAGGTTGGCTCTTCACGGTCTCTCTATGGGAGCTGATTGACTTACTCCAAGTTTTTCCCCCTTCAGTCCCTGGTTTGGCTGATTGGTCCTTCCTACTTTTCAGCAGGAATGGGTGTGCTACAGAGCTCTTTAACCTGGGGCAACTTTCCTTAGGTTAGAATCTACAGAAGCTTCTTCCCCTTGACTCCCTCAGAGTCAAGCTCTTGAACTGGTTTGTCTCCTTCAAGCAAGATGGAAAAAACCTTGTCTTTCCTATTCAACTACTTTTTCCAGGACTCAGAAACCTTTCCTTCGGCAATCATGTTGCCTTAGGATGAATAATTTCCATTCATTCATCTTAACCTCCCAAACTCCTTTGGAGATCTATGTTGACAGTGGCTAGGGACAAATATATGAATGCAGTCTGTGCCCTGGAGGCAAATTTTTAGTTTTCTTGTGGGATTTATAAACAATTAAACTGTTTGAACCTCTCACCCTTTCTAGGGCAGGGAATGTCTATTTTGAGTGTGAAGGCTTCCTTTCCCCTTTACTTTTCAGTGTCTGTTTTCTAGCCCCACAGACCTTCAGCACACACTGCCTCTATTACATTTAGAAACAACTCTAGAAAAAGTAGTAACTTAAAATGAAAGAAATAATTAATAGAAGCAACATGGTATAGAGGCTAGAGGGCTGTACTGGAGTCAGAAAGACCTGACTTCAAATCTTGCCTCTGGGAACAAATCCTCTAACACAGAATTAGAAGGACATCAGAGGCCAACTAGTCCCAAATGTATCTTACGAAGAATCCGGCTACAACATGCCTCACAAATCATTATCCACCCTTTGACTGAAGACTTTTAAAGAGTAGGTCTCTCTCCCCCCCTCCCCTCCCCTCCTCACCCCTAGGGAAATTGTGGACAACTCTTACTGTTACATCAAGTTGAACATTGTCCTCTTTCCAGCTTTCATTAATTGTCCTAGTTTTGCCCTCTGGGTCTGAACAGAATAAGACTTATCCCTTTTCCATGTGACAATACTTTAAATGCTTGAATAAAACAACTTTCATGTTCTTTTCCTCTCCAGGATAATTATTCCCAGCTCCTGCAGCCAATCTTCCTATGACATGCTCTTGAGGCCATTCACCACCCTGTTTGCCATCCTCTGGCCACTCTACAGCTTATCAATGTCATTCCATAAATGTGATGCCCTTAGCTGAACACAGGACTCCAGACCAGGTCTACATGGGCCAGAGTGGAGCAGGACTGTTGCCTCTCTACTCCTTGACTTTGTGCCTTTCATGTAAATGTATATAGTTGAGCACATCAATTTATGGAGTGAGTTTTGTCATATGCCCAAAGATAATTGGAAATGTTATTTCAAGGTATATATTTGTCATCATGCATTTCAGTATAAATGGTAAGTATTTGGAAAAAGATCAGCAGAAAAATAATAGCAGCTTATAGATTGACATTGGTTGCTGAGCATGAAGTGGTAGGAAATATAACAAAGAACTTAATCCCAGCCTCAAAAGTAAAGCAATATCAAGTGTGACACATAGTGACTTTGATGCAAAGGTGGGAAAAAGTGAGGATGGGGTGAAATGCGTACAAAAACCTGATTTGGGAAGAAGGAATGAGAGAGACCAAAGACTTGTAGATTACACAGAAGGCTCAAGCTTCTATGCCATGAACACCTTTAAAAGAGACTTGGTAACCCTGGACATAGAAGTGGCCAATAATGCCATTTGTGTGAACACTGCATTGGATCCATCATCTCAATGATCTGGAAGCTCCCTTCAGTGATACAGATAGCAACCTGTCTATGTCTGTTCATGTGAGACTTGTGTGTGTCCTCCCATAAGTCTGCTACACGTGGTCCACTCAATCTGCTGAAGGTCTTCACTGTTTCCTCCTGATGTCTAGAGGGCACTTTATCTGATTCTTTATTGTATTATACAACTTAAAGCCTCTCTATCAATAACACTTTATTTGAGAAACAATTAGTAGGCAACAAACATAGTGAATGCCAGATAATACCATAAAAATGGAATAGATTATATTTTAACGGTCAAGAAAAGACTTATTTTTGATGTGGGAGTTATCCCTGGGTCAGATGTTTATCTACAGTGATTCTTGGAAACTAAACTCAGAATTAGTTAAAAGAGAGAGGAAGAGAGACAGACAGATAGAGAGAGAAAGAGAGAAAGAGAGAGAGAGAGAGACAGAGAAACAGAGAGAGAGACAGAGAGACAGAGAGAGAGAGACAGACAGAGAGAGAGACAGACAGAGAGAGAGACAGACAGAGAGAGACAGAGAGAGAAGAATAGCAATGAGGAAAATATATAGCATACAATTGAAATAACTTAATCCTGAACAATTTACACAAGTGAAAATTTCAAACAATGGGAAATATACAGCAGAAATTGCATCAACATCAACTCTAATAAGTTCATCCAGAAGTTTAACTCATATAAATTAATTGCCACAACAAGGAAACCAAAAGAGGTTAAAAAACCATCTTAGACATTAAACATCTGACTTACTTTCTAAACACGGAGAGAGAAATGACTGCTAAAGGCAACACATATAAACTTGGCATACAAGCTTGCTTGTAACATTTTGCAATGAAGAATGATGGATGATTATGAGAAAATTGTCTCATAAAGCAAAGAATATTAATGGAGGGTAAACATCAGTTTAAAGAAAGCTTTGCAAGATATTCAATTAAGTAAAGCCATTCCAAGGGCACTTAAGGATGGGAATGGCAGAGTGACTACAAATAGAAGGAGCATGGAAAAGATCTGCAAAATCATTACACCAAACTGTTTTCTCCATCAGGGGCAATGGAATCAGCACACATGGACACTAATATCACAGGTTTGTGCTTATAGAAATGACACCGAAGAGAACAAAGATGGGAAATGAATCTTGACTGGACCAACGACATGTAAAAGACTCCTACGCTGGATGCAAGAACAACTGTGAAGGTGGTAAGGAATATATAAGGTATCCGAAGGAGAGGAAAATACTAAAGATGTGGAAAGAAAGGAAAAAACTTTGTAAAACTGAAAAATGCAACTGATATGTCTGTTATTCTATCTATAAAAAGTCTATGAGAATCAGTTGTACACAAATCAAGGACATCCTAGATGAGGGTGTTAGTAGGGAGCAAGCAGCCTTTTACAAATGATAACCATGGACCACATCTTTACCATCTCACAAATGATCATTTGCATTATACGTATTTTGTGTGTACACAAAATGTGTTTATATGTTGTCTCTTCCCCTAGACTGTGATCTCTTTGAGGGTAAGAATTGTCTTTTGCTTTTCTTTGTGCACAGAGCTTAAAAGCCCAACACCTTTGCATAGCAGGGTATAACAAATGCTTGTTGCTGAAGATGAAGATGAATATGAGAATTATGTTGATAACAACATAAGACCCTAATGGGCTACTACTTATTGATTATGAAAAAAAGGATTTGATGTAGTAGAACAAAGGGAGAACCTCTTTTACAGCAAGGCATTCCCTGAAAGATATAAAAATAGCAATAAATCTGCTTTAGAGACTCTATGATGATAAACATCAGAGCAGGCATTAAACGGTGAGATTTATATTTCAAATATATCTGTTATTGTGATAGAGGAGATTCAGCAGAGGTCCAAGCAGAGGAGGGATTCCCTGTGCATATTGAGGCCCTCCAGATAGAACATTGCAAAATCTCCTGGAAGAGATATGTGATCATTGAAGGAGCTTGACTTAATCATTCACACAGGAAAAACCGAGTGGACAAAGAACGCCTATTGCCGGCTTCCAACATACATTTCTATGGACACCCTCCAGAGATTTTCCCTCAGTATGTGTATCAAGGATAGACAGAACATATGAACAGCAAACTGGACTCAGAGTTAAACAAGGGGAGGAGAGGAGGCTGAATTGCCTTTGGAATGGTGCAAAGCTCCTTTGTTTACTATCCAAAAGGGTCAGCCTTCCAATGAAAACAAAAGCCCAACTTTTTAATATTAACATCTCTCCAATGTGCTAGATGGTAGCAAGATGAGGATGATAACCATCCCTAAAGAATTAATAACAACATTACATTGAGAGCAAATGGTGAGTGGGAACAGACTGTAACAATATAACTACTGAGGATCTTCAAAGAAGTCCCCTCAAAAGACATTAAATGAGGAATTCCATAATAAGAAGAGAGAGTAGGTCAGTTACATGGCAAGAGTGAGGGTATGACAACTGGAAAGTTCGTGTACTCCATTGGTATCCTCAAGATATCAGGAGAAAGTAAAGAAGGCTTCCAGCTCCTCTGATGAATGCCCAGTGGTGAGTGATGTGAATGAGATCCACAAAGAAGAGCAGGTGAAGGTCGATTGAAAATTATATCATTTGTAGGAGCTCTCAGATGGATGATAACTTACATTCATTTTAGGAGTTGATTATCACCTTACCCAAATACAATCCTGAGAAAATTTCTAATAGACCACTATAAATTAGAAATGTGATTAATAACATTTTTGTTTTAATGTTTCCCCAAAATGTTATTTTTTCAACAGATTTCAAGCCTATTAAACTTTTACCAAGTTACTTAATCTACACAAAATTTAAAAGTTCTGCATCAGCTCCTGACAAAGTGCTTTGCATACAGTAGGTGTTTGGTGAATATCTACTTATATAACTGAATTGATTTTTTAGGTCTCAGTATCACCTCTGGCTTTAATAACTCTCCAGGGCTATGAGGGTAAGACAGACTTGCCCGTCCATCCCTTTTTGACAGAAAAATCAGAAAAATCTTCCACCTTGGAAGAGGAGAGGTATAAAGGGAGAGACGAGAAAAAAAAATCACCTACAACAGTTCAAGACAAAGTACAAAACTCAACCTAATAGAATGTAAAGGTCCCTCCTTCTACACTTGCCCCTGCTTTCTGTGAAGAGAATGGGGGTGTTGTGCTAAATGGAAAGACAGGAGATGCACAAGCGGCAAAGAGCCATGCCCAAGATGAAAGGGACACCAGGACATATGATGGTGGCCTACTTCCTTGCTGGGGTTGACTCTTGGTTCCAGTCACCTTGCTTCATGATGGGCTAGCTACCCATGCTAGGCAAGGTCAGAAGTTGTCCAAACTAAGACAGGAGAGCAGTCTTCCTCCTGAGCCCTAATATTCTCTGGATTCTACACTCCATGCCAAGACTCTGACTCCAGCTCATGTGTGTCCACCCAATGACCAGCCCTAAGGGAAGGGGGAGTCAAACATTGCAGAGAACTGTGTTTCCACTCACTACATTACCCAGAATTCCTGACCCCAGATTTATCCTATGCCTGGTGTAACTTCCAGGAGAACAGTCAGTTTACAGCCACTCCATGGTTATTGTTTATTACGCGGCATTCAGAAGTGCTTTTAGAGCTTTGGTCACGTTGTAAGCACACACTGGAGGGACATTTTATTGTTCCCCCCCCTTTCCTCCTATTTAAAGTAAAGACCCTTGGGAATGCTGATACAGCTAGCCAATGCTCTGAACCTACCGAGGTATGTATTGTCACTTGGTTACTAAGTACTATCTGTTTGCTCATTGATTCTCTGCAAAAAACAAAAACGCTGTATGTAACACTCCATAATGTGGTTGCTTCTGTGGGGAATTGATGTAATTATGGCAAAGTAATATAACTAGATTTCACTGAATTACAGCATGTTTTGAATGAAGGCAGGGCTAACCAATGGGTGGGGACTCAGAGCTAAGTTCTTATTGGAGAACCACAAATGTGTGAGAGTAGAAGCTTTCTGGTAACCATGAGTTGTTGTTGTTGATACTCAGTTGTTGTTCAGTCATGTCTGACTTTGTGACCCCATTTGGGGTTTTCTTGGCAAAGACACTGGAGTAGTTTGCCATTTCCTTCTCCAGCTCATTTTATATATATGAGGAAACTGAGGCAAATGAGATGAAATGATTTGCCCAACATCACACAGCCAGTGTCTGAGGCCAGACTTGAACTCATGAAGACGAATCTTCCTGATTCCAAGCCCAATGCTTCAAACACTATGCCAACGTAACTGCTCCAGCCACAGAGCATCTGTCCCTTATTCAGCATTGTTCCCTTCCCCCATTGTAAGGGATCTTGGTTATGGATTTCATCACTGAGTGAAGATAGTCTTTATAAGCGTTCAAAAATAGAAATATGAAGGCTTCTGCCCTATCTTAGACTCTGACCAAAGCGCCCTAAGTGATGAGAGAAGGTCTAAGAAGGTATTCTCAAGTATTCAGCTGTCACTGATTTTGTGATACTGGATCATTCCTCCCAGGGTCTTGATGTTGTCTACTGAAGACTTCAGACAGCTCATAACACATCCCAATGCATAACACTTTCCCTTAGGGGACACACAACACAGAGCCATCACTCTCTCCTCCATCTTTCCTCCTGGAATCTGCCCTGAATCATATTTCTCTGTCATGAAGAAATTTCACCTGACTTTCTTGCTCTTCCTCCTTCAAGTACACACACCTCTGCCTCTGTAGGATAATGAGCCAGGTGTACATAACTAAGCTCAGCCTTTGAGTCTCTTCTATATTTGAAGGCAGACAACCACACTTGGGGCTATTTATGGAGCTACAAAATCTTAGCAATGGAAGGACCTCAGATTCAATCTTCTCCAACCCCTATCTGAATAAGAACTCCTTCTTTGACTTCTTCCATAAATAGCCATACAGCTTTCACTAGAATATCCCTAGTAAGAGGGACCCATTATTGCACAAAGACAGCCCACTTAGGACAGCTCTAATAATAAGACCATTTCCCGTATTTTGAACTGAAATTTGCCTCCCTGCAACTGTTGCTCATTGTTTCTGGTTCTGCTTAAGGGGCCAAGCCCTATAATACTACTCTGTTTTCCATTTGTCCTTCAAATGCTCGAAGACAGCTATCATGTCTCCCTCCACCCCCCACTCCAAAATCATCTCTCCTCTAGGCTAAACATCACCAGCCACTTCATCTGATAGCTCTAGCTTGTCGATATTTTAAAAATTGTAACTAGAATAGAAGAGCTACAACCTTCCCATGTTCCATATATTAAACTTCCCTGCCTCTGTGATTGTGCTAACAGGATACACACTGGGGACTTTGACCTCTGTACCCTCCTGAACCCTTTTCTTAGCTTAACTGAATTCTTAGCCCTCCCTTCTGAAGGGATAATGTTATCCTCATCCACAGTCTACATTTCTTACTCAGGATTAATTCCCTGATGGAACTCAGTCAATAGCCACTGAGGGGTTGCACTTAGAGAATTTCATTCCTTTAGTCAATTGGCTCATTGATCAATGATGATATCATGGGCTTGTGGGAATGAGTGGAGGTCATAGAACTGGCTCCACTGTTGACTTTGGTGATAGAGAGTAAGTAGAAGCAACTGTCTCTGCCTTTTTCATTTTTACCCCTCCTAGGTTTTACTTTACCTCCATTTGCTTCTCTTCCTCTGTTTTTGCTGAGCTAGACTCTGATGCACAAACCCCAGTTTTAGTTCATGTTTAAAACAAAATAAAACTGTTTTCTCCCACCTTCTGACACTTCCCATAGTTTCTCTGTCACCTCTCTCTCTCTCACCTCTCTTTTTTCTCTCTCCTCTCTGGCTCCTGCTACTGTGATTTTCTCCTCTCCCCTCCTCTGCTCTCTCTTCCTTTCCACCCTATCATTTCCCTCTGTCTTTCTACTGCATTCTGGTTTTTGAGGTTTAACCTAAGCAATGAAAATTAGCCTTGCCTCATTTTCAGTCTTAAGGAATTGAAAGAATTAGACCAGGACCTAAAATAAAACTGAAAATTGAATCCCAACAGAAACTAAGCCTCAGATTAGTATTTTGCCTGAATTTGCTAATACTCCTTATTCTCACACGCATCTTTACTGTGGTCCTAATAGAATATAAGCTCCCTGAAGGGCTATTTATTTTTTGTCCTTCTATCCTTGGCACCCAGTGTGGTGCTTCGCACATAGAAAACATTTGATAAAAACTTGTTGAATTGAATCTTAATAAATTGAAAAGCAGTTTGACAGGTTGGTAGAGCAATAGCTGTGAAACCTTGGGGATCTAGGTTTGAGACCCAGCTCTGTCACTGACTATCTATGTGACCTCAAGCTTACCTAACTGGGTCTCAGCTTCTTTCTTAGTCCAATAAAGGGGCTATACTAGTCACTGTGCAAGATCTCTTTCTATATCTATGACCCTGTATGCTGAGAATTCAAGGGGGTTCTGAGAAATGTGCATGTCAAGCCCACCTGGGTAGTCCCCTAAAACCCTATGTGTGTGCTTAGCACAGGAGAGTTCCATTCTTCCTTTCTGGGCCTCAACTTCTGCCTAGAGAATAGACTTCTGTACTTGGAGTTAAAGGAGCTTGGTTTCAAATCCTACCTCTGGCATTTACTAGCTGTATGACCCCGGGCAAGTCATTTCTTCCTTTTGAGTCTTGGTAAAATGGGGGTAATAATAACTATTTTATCTAGCTCACAGGGTTGTTATGAGAATCAAATAAGCTAATGAATGTAAAGTGATTGGCAAGCCTTTAACAATTATATAAATAGTATTCGTGATTATTGTTATACAAACACCAGAGTTGATAGATAGCTCATTTCTGCCACTCAGGTGACTTCTCATCTAGTAACTGAGAGAGGTGGTAGGTTGGCCTCCTATCCTAGGTGGGACAAAGGAGAAACATGGATCAGAGAAGTCTCTTAGAGAGCCCTTGGCTCTGTCCTCATTTTTAAAAATATAGAATTTGACAGTAGGATCATAGAATAATAGGATCATAGAGGGGAGCTAGAGTGAACCTCAGAGAACTTTTGAACTTTCTAATCCCATCATTTTCCTGATGGGGAAACTGAGTCAGGAGGTGGGGAAGGTCTTGTTCAAAGTCACATAGATAGTAAATGGCAGAGACCTAGAGCCTATGATTATTGCAAAAGCAGCATTTGTTTTACTAATGAGGAAAAAGGACCACATTAAGACTGATAGAAGGTCTAAGGAAAATCATTCTTTAAATTCCATTTATTAATACAAATCTCATTAGAAATCCCAGGTTAAGGTTTGAGGAGCAAAGAAATCCCTAACCCTGTAAAAGTTTTCCAAGGGGATTTATGGTGACTCTGACCCTCTTTGGCAGGGCAAGGTTGGCAGTAACTCTTTTCTGAGGGGCATTTGGGACATAATGAAGATTTGAAAATAAAAACCTAGAACGATCACCTCAAGCCCACGGTCACAGAGTGTTGGAGTGAGAAGGAATCTGAGGGATATTCCTATACATAATTGTACAAGTTCAGGGCTGGCAGGGACCTTGGATTTCACAGCAATCCCCCATTCCCCTGAGGAGAAAACTGAGGCCTAGAGAAGGTCATAGAGTGTAGCAGCATCAACAGTAACAATGCAGGGCAGTGAAAAGAAGAGGAGATGCAGCCCAAGGTCTTCAAGTGGAGGGAATTTTGTTCAAGCAGAGGGTGACTAGATATTTGGGTATTGAAATCCCAGCACAACAGGGAGTTCGGCCAGAACCTGGCTGTGAATTTTCAATATTGGAGATTCTAGGTCATGTAACAGGAGCACAAGGACATAGGGCTGTAATTGGAAATTTTTTTGCCTGAGGCTGGTGGCACAGGCCATAATGCCTTCAAGGAGGGGTGGGAGGAGGGGGAGAGGCTAGAGGAGGAGAGAGACCTAGTGGCACAATTGGTGGTTGCTGCTTGGGAAGCTCCTGGGGTGGGGAGTAGATCTTTCTCCTCCAAGGCTGGTTGGGTAAGGAACTCATCCCTGAACCACACAACAGGCTTCCCATTTTAACTCATTATGTGTGCTAACTAGGTGCAAAGTTTCCAAGCTTCTGGAGTACTGCAAGTGTTGTTAATACCCTTTTAATTTGACACCTTAATTCAGACCCTGAGGCAAAGCCCCAGTTGACCTGCCCTAGTTGCTCCTCAGCCAGGGAAGATGATGCAGGACTCTTTACTATTGTGATTCCCTACCAAGCAACCTTAATGATCTGCCTTTGATTACCCATGTACATTTCTTAATTGGACAAAGACATTTCTCATTAGAAATCATTAAACTGGATTCCAGAGGGGTAATAGCAACCTTTCTTGCCCACCAGCTTAACCCTCACTGACAACCTCTTTTGATCCCAAGAAGTAGAAATGTTATGATTTAATTGGAAAAGAGCTGCTCTCCTAGTTACCTGTCATCTCTAATAATGGCTTCGATTTAAACAGCCATTTAGCAATGACGTTGTCTTATCCTGGAAGAAGTTGGCCCTGGACTCTCAAAGGCTGTCCTACCAATCACTCACTCAGCAAGTTAGTGTCTGCTCCATTCCAGACTCTCTTCTAAATGTCCAGGATGCAGAACAGAAAAGAAAGGCTTTCAATGCAGACTCGGGATGCACTGGGTTTGGGTTGTCAAGGATGAGTCTGGAGGGCCCATGGCCACAAGGTGGTGACTATGCTGCTGTTAATATTGCTACTACTACTGCCGCTGTTACTACTGATGCTTCTGTTACTACTGATGCTACTACTGTTACTGCTGCTACCAATGCTGCCGCTGTTACTAATGCTGTTACTGTTACTACTGTTGCTGCTGCTACTAATACTGCTGTTGTTACTATTGCTGTTACTACTACTATTACTGCTACCCTTGCTACTGTTGCTACAGTTGCTGCTACTGCTGTTACACTGTTGCTGCTGCTATTGCTACTACGTTGCTGCTGCTAGTAATACTGCTGTTGTCACTACTGATGCTAACTACTACTGCTGCTACTATTATTATCACTACTACTGTTATTACTGTTTCTGCTGCAACTAATGCTACTGTTGTTACTACTGATGCTACTACTGCTGCTGCTGCTACAAAAGTTAGAGACAACCTGAATTCCCAGGCAAGGATACTCCTTTTTCCAATGTAGATGAGCATCTTTCTGAAACTTATAGACTTAGAGAATTGACTAGAACATTGAGAGGTTGCATTATAAAACTAGAATCACAAGGGATGTGAACCTAGGTCTTTCTGAATTTGGAACCATTACACAACACTGACTTTCCAATAATAATAAGTGATAACATAATTAAGAAAGAGTTTTGCACACAGTATGCCATTTGGGCCTCACAACAAGTCTCTGAGGTGGATGGTATGGATGGTTATCAGTATTCCCCTCTTGCAGATTAGGACATTGAGGCACTTATGACTTGAACAGTTATAACCAGTCAGTGTCAGAGCTGAATGGTGAACTGATCATGATTCTCAGCTAGTTGGAAGTTATTTCCCCAGGAGAAGATCAGGTATGGCCACTTAGAGGGACATCTCTTTCATACCCTTCCCAATGCAGCCATTTCTCTTTCTTTGGAGGGGGGTGGTGGGTGGATGCCAATACCCTTGTGGGTTGTAGCCTTAATATTGGACCGTTAGTTTAGTTTGGGAGAAGTTCTACCTGGAAAGGGGAAGGGGGGGGGGAGAGAGAGAGAGAGAGAGAGAGAGAGAGAGAGAGAGAGAGAGAGAGAGAGAGAGAGAGAGAGAGAGAGAGATGAGGACCAGGCAGAGCAGACAGAGAATAGCATTCTCCCACCAGCCATTCTCGGTAGGACTGAGCTCATCTTGTTTCTAGGCTAATTCAAGTCCTTCAGCATAAACAGGGAGCAGGGCAGGCTCTGACACAATATAACACCCTTTTTCTTTATAACAGAAAAATTAATGATACTCTTCAAAGCCTCAGGGCTTTTCAAACCATCCTCCATAATTAGGAAGCCAAGCACATAGCAGGTCACCCTGCTTAATGCTTGCCCTTGATGGAGAATAGCTAAGTACAGATCTCAGGTGGTTCACTTCCTCTGAAGAGCTGGGAAGGTCTCTGTTTATGGGAACATGTAATAGACAGGGGAAGAGCAGGGAATACACATTTCTTAATTGCCTGCTGTGGGCTATTTTACAAATATTGTCTCATTTGAGCCTCATAACAACCCTAGGAGGTAGATATTATTATTTATCTGTGTTTTACAGATGAAGAAACTAAGGCAGACAGGTTAAATGACTTGCCTAAGGTCATACATCTAGCAAGTGATTGAGACCAGATTTGAATGCAACTCTAACTCCAGGATTACCTAGCTACATGTGTAAAATGCTAGACTTGGAATCAGAAAGACTCAGAAAGACCAGAGTTCAGGCGCCACCTAATTACTAGCTGCAGGATCTCAGGGTCTCTGTAGGCCCCAGTTTCCCGAGTATATTGGGCTAAATGACGACTAAGGCCTCTCTGAGCAGGATTAAGTGATCTACCTGGTGGTCCAAAATGTACCACAATACCTTTTTGTCATTCGACAGAAGGCAGGTTTTGTTTATCTGTGGATGATCAGCAGTGTAATAAATTGGGAGACAAGATAACCATATTGCCATAGTGAGAAATGTGTTTTATATGCCAATGTGGAAAACAACTCAACCTCAAGGAGAGGGGTAATGGAAACCATCCAGGAAGTGCTTGACCTGAGGAAGGGACGGCCAGATTGTGCAGAGCAAGGGAAGGATGGGGAAGGGATGATTCAGAGACTTCACTGGTAGTTGCAGCATGTTTAAAGACCCAGAGAAAATCCCTCCAGGCTTGGGTAAAAGGATACCTCACCTAAAATTATACTCGATGCATAAACTGGTGTTCATGCTGACCAAGGTACTGAGAATTGAGTTGATAGAGGGAGTATTCACATTGAGGAGGACTTAGGTTTATTGGAATACTAAACTGAACTGAATTGAGTTAAATAATTATTAAAAAGCTCCCTATAGACACTAGGGAATCAAAGACAAAATCAATGCAATTCCTTTATTCATGGAACTTTTGTTTTCCTGAGGAAAAGAAGGGAAACAGCTGGTGACAGGTAAATAAACAGAATGTATATGTACACACAAATATATGTATGTATGTATGTATGTATATCTGTCTGTATGTATGTCCAGAATGATTGGGGGGGGGGGAGGAAGAGAATTAATAACTGGGAGATCAGGAAAGCCTCCTCATGGGAAATATTACATGAAATGATTCTCAAAGGAAGTTAGGAATTCCAAGATGCAGTAGTGAGGAAGAAGAGCATTCTAGGCAGGGTGTACAGCCTGTGCAAAAGCAAGTGTTTTATAAACAGAACGACAAGTTGGCCAGGATGACCAGAACATAGAATATGAAATCAATTTGGAAAGATAGGTCAGAGCCAGAGGCAGCCAATTACACACACACACACACACACACACACACACACACACACACACACACACACACAATATTACATAATGATTATGTAATGATAAAGTTCTAACTTGTATATTATGGGTCATTAGAGAAGAGGGCAGTGCTAATTCCAGGATTTGGAGCAGGGAGAGCTTGTGGTAGGGTGCCTTCATGAGGAAAGGCTTCAAGGGGAAGGTGGGATTCATACTGGGATGAGAGAGAATGGGTAGGCTGTAGATAAATCAGGACAAAGGAGGGCATAGGTGGCAGAAAGCATGGCTTGAGCAAAGGCCTAGAGGGTGGGATGAATGTGGAGTGTTCTCTGAGCACAGGAAATGAGACACTGGGGCCAGGGGAGTTGAGGCTTCAGATCTGAGCCCACAATTGAACCTTAGCCAGGGTGTGACATTGGACACCTGGTTTAGGTTCTGCTCTGGTTAACAACCATTTAATGCATTATGGTATTCCAAATGTCATCCAAAACCTAGGAGAGGAAAAAAAGATTTGTGGCCAAATAATACAAACTGGTTGGAAATATTTGGTTTGTATAGACACCACCCAAGTATATGATCAGGGATGGCCTGAGGAGAGTGTAGACAGCAGTGAAGGCTTATCTCAGGGACTCTCCACCCTCTTTGTGCCACTTGGGACACCACATTTAGAGGCCTTCCTTTACTATTCCAGAAGGACTGGCCATTGAAAGGGCTTGTAGGATCTAGAACTAGAAGGAACTTTAGATCTCCTCACTCAGGACACCACTTTACCAAGCAGGCAGCTGAGGGCCAGAGACAGGCAGTGACTTGTCCACCATCACCCAAATAGTAAGTAGGCAGAGCTGACCCTTGAACCCAGATACTTTTATTCAAATCCAGTGTTCTTATCATTTTACCAAAACTTTCTTGTATTTCATCCCAAATTAAGGCATTTCCCCTTTGGAGATGACTATTTTATGGGGGTAAAATTTCATGGGAGAAGTGGAAAAATTGTTGGTGTAGCAGCAACCACACTGGCATACCCAGGATGGCTGCTAGCACAGGTTCTTAGATCTGCTTTACTAGGAAAGATAGCTGTTAAAGGGGTCAACAATTTTTTAAAATTACATTAGGGGAAAAGTCAGCACCCTGAACTTCAGAGAAAATCCAAACAGAGAGAATACAAGTAGAGAAATGAAGACCAACAGACAGGGCTCTGACTGCCTGAATCAACTATACACTTTACATACATCCCTGGATCGAGAGAGCCTTTACCTCTGAGCAGTCAGGGAGCTCTGAACATAGCTTGACCCAGGAATCACAAGATTCTTCTCATAAAGGAGCCCCCAAAGCAAAATACCAACTCAGTGTATATATAAGCTTCTCAGAGCCAGAAGGCATCACAATCCTCCTGACTCAGTACCTAATTAGAAATTAGCAAAAGGTGTGAAAGCCTTCCTACAAGCAAGCCTTCCCTACGCAAGGTTCCTTTAATGGGCTCCACATGCAGCCTATTAATGGGCAGGGAAGATCTTATATTCATTAACATTACAATTGGATTTTGAGTCAAAGGGTTTGGTTTGAATCCTGGCCCTGCCACTTAGCACATATTTGGACAAATCACAACCTTTCTAGATTGGTTTTCTCATCTGTAGAATGAGAATGCAGGACTAGATGACCTCTTGGGTCCCTCTTAGCTTCAAGCCTGGGAGTCCTAAAGATGGAAATGCCAACAGGGCCTAAGGGCTGAAGCAATAATGGATGAAAATCAGGCACCATGACAGTCAGATGGAGGAGAGATTTGGGGATGGAGGGTGTGGACTGTCTCTTTAAACATCAGTTCATGCACCAAGTACTTCTTATGCATCTGCCATGTACCGGACACTCTGTGACGGGATGGGGGCAGGAGGAGGGAGAGGGTTAAAAAGCAAAATGAAAAATACGGTTCCTCCCCTCAAGGAGTTTACATTCTAGTACACATTACTGACCCCCACTTGAGGACCTAGAGGGTCACATATGGCCTTGAGGCTGCAGGTTCTCTACCCTGGTAATGGAGACAACTGCTGCCTCCTGCCATTCTGATGAAGCTTCACACTAAGGAACAGCAGAAGGTGGAAGACTGACTGCTCCCACCAGACTGTCTTCGTAGCTGCCTACAAAGTTACTAGGGAGTGCCATAGAGCCTAGAGCACTGGGACTAAATTTAGGAAGACTCCTCTTCTGAGTTCAAATCCAGTCTCTTACTAGTTGTGTGACCCTGGCCAAGTCACTTCACCCTGTTTGCCTCAGTTTCCTCATCTCTAAATGAGCTGGAGAAGGAAATGGCAAACCACTATAGTGTCTCTGCCAAAACCTTAAACAGGGTTGTGAAGAGTCAGACATGATTCAACAATGACAACAACAAAGCACTGTATAGCCATCCTTCATTATTTCCATTTTTTCAGATAAGGAAACTGAGGCCCAAGGTCCTTTTGGAATGTAAAGTTCTTCTACTTAGGGACTGTGGTTGTTCTGTCCCTGGCACCTAGCCCAGTGCAGGCATCCACAATAGAAGTTTATTCAGTGCTTTTCACTCCTGTTCTTTATAGTTAATCCCATCAGAAAGGCTGAGGTCCAGTGGCAGGTTCTGAGTCCCCTACACTGAGAAGCAACCAGGACCTGTTGCCATCAGTCTGGGCATATTCCATGTTGAGAGAAAGAGTGAGTCTAATTGACCATGCTGGTCTCTGATCAGAGCCCCAGGGAGCCTTGCCAAGCTGACTGTCTCTCTTGGGTCAAGAAATGAAACGTCAAAGGGGAGGAAGTCTGTTCACTTCCACTGACGCAGAAAGAACCAGGGTGATTTTCCTAATGTTTCCCAACTGTCATGTTACCATGTCTTCAGTGACTGGAACTGACTGGTGCCCAGGTAAGCCACTGTCAGTGGCACTCATAATTGGCACATTGCAGACAAAGCAGGTTTAACAAGAAGCAAAACAGGGACACACAGCAAGCATCATGAAGAAGTGGGAGTGAACTTGGGCTTGGTCTGGCTTTGAAGATTCAGTGGGGATCACAAAAATGTTTATTGAAAATGAGAAAAAGTGTGTAAAATGGACTTACTCCATTAGATTGGGGAGGAGCAGGAGCTTTTATTTTAAAAATGTTTTGTTTCTTGTTTTCCTTTTGAGGTATTTTTGGAAATGTTTATTAAAGTTCCCCAATATTCCATCATGGTGTGGACATGACCTTGACTTCTCAAAAGCAATGCCAGGGACTTACCCAGTCTGGATGTGTCTAGCTAGCCAGGAAAGCTCTCGTGAAAGATTCATTCTCCTGGGGGTAAAAATGACTGGGGGTGGTGTGTGTGTGCATGCATGCATGCATGTGTACATATATGAACATGTGTGCACAGGCTGGTCCATGTATGTGTGTGTGTGTGCATGCAAAAGATGGACCAGGAAAATCCCTTTTCTAGTCCAGAGATTCTTAACCCCTTTATGTCATGGACCCCTTTGATAGTCTGGGGAAATCTATGGACCTCTTCTGAGAATCATGTTTGAAAATGCATAAAATAAAGCAATTATATTGAAATAGCTATATATGCATACATGGAAAATACATGTATTCACATATACAAATATGTGATATATTTGTGCATATATACACACATATATGCACACACATGCACTTGTACATACAAGTTCACAGACTCCAGGCAAAGAACCCTTGTCCTGCATCAGTCTCCCCAACCTCCCCTGCCGTCCTCTTCTCTACTGGGGTTGTAGGAGCAGCTGGGCCCAGAAGGAAGGACATCCCAGCAGCAGAAACCTGAAGTTGATAGCACCAAGCCTAGGGGAGGGGAGCTGTTCAGTGGTGTCTGATTCTCTATGACTCTGTTTGGGGTTTTCTTGGCAAAGTTACTGGAGTGGGTTGCCATTTCCTTTTCTAGCTCATTTAACAGGTGGGGAAACTGAGGCAAATAGGGTTAAGGGACTTGCCCAGAGTCACAGTTAGTAAGTATCTGAGGCCAGATTTGAACTCCAGGACTGAAGCTCTATCTGCTGTACCACCTGGCTGGCAGGTAAGGGGAGCAGGGCCGTGCTTGAGGTATACTCCAGCAGAAGATGGTGAGGAACTGGGATGGAAATGTCTGTACTGCATAGGGAGAAAGAGCACCATCTTCCCAGTCAGGAGGAATAGGGCTCCCTTGGATAGTATGTCCTGGGACAAGGCTCTACTTACCACCTGCTGTCACAGTCATTAGATTAGCCAAACTCAATAAGACAAGCATTTCCCCAGGCAGGCCCCAGGCTGAGGAAGTTTTAGCCAGTCCCAGCTCTCAAAGACTATCCACTGAGGCAGGCAGGGGGCTGATCTGCCTTATTTATGGGAATACGCCCACTGACAAGGTTAGAGATAGTTGAAATAACTTGAAGAATTTCTGGGGAAAGTGAATTTCCTTAAAGGATGAGAGAGCTGGTCACTCACAGGGGGAATAGAGACCATCCAAACACCAGGAAAAAGGGCCTCCATCTATTCCAGCTCTTTGCTTTATTGCTCTTGGATCAGACGGAAAGGACAAGCAAGCTCACTGACTTCAGCCCTATTTCAGTCACTAACTCATGTAACGTAAGTGAGCCAGTCCTTCACCTTCTCTGGGTCATGGGACTACACTTTGGCAAACACTGTTTCAGTGTGAGACAGGCTGTCATTTTTGTTGTTCTGGGCAAGAATTTTCTTTGACTTCTCCTGAGCAATGCCCTGAGAGTCTCATGGGAGGATGACCTGAGTGGCTGAGATTCCTCTAGGCCTACTATTTATTTCTCATTATTGAAGGCAGTGAAACAACCTGGGAGGGGAATTAAAATGCTAGACATGTCTGTGCCCCACTCGATGACAACCTGAGTCAAGTTCATCTGCTTTGACTGGCTAGTGTTGACAGGCAGCATACACACAAAATGGTCCTCCATCTATAATTAGCTCACTTGTTTGGCTTGGCATTATCAAAAAATATATATTAAACCACAGCCCTGTGGAAGATGCAAAGAGTGTAACAGGTAGTTTCTACTTTCAAAAATCTTGCAGTTAAGGATGTGACTCTACAATATAGGCCAATGAAGCACAGTTTTGGACCTGGAGAAGAACCTTGGAGATCAGAGAGTGTAGAAATATACTCACAATATATAAATGGGTATTCTGGATAATGGACAATGCTCTCATGCCTTCCAGTCACCAGTGGAGTGAAACAAGGCTGTGTGCTTGCTCTTTTCTTTTTAGCATGACGATTTCAGTCATGTTATCAAATGCTTTCAATGAGGATGAACACAGCATCAAGGTCAGCTAACACACTGGTGGTAAATTCTTCCACTTGAAAAGGCTACTAGCCAAAACCAACATGGTAGGTGTATTCCCATAAATAAGGTGCATGATTTTCTGTTTGCAGATGATTGTGCACTCAGTACAGCCTCTGAAGCTGAGATGCAACAAAGTATGGATCGATTCTCTGATGCTTGTGCTAATTTTGGCCTAACAATTAGCACCAAGAAAACAGAGCCACACCATCCATACATGGAACCATTGGTTACAGCAAATGGAGAAGTTTTGAATGCTGAGGAGAAGTTCTCTTACCTTGGTAGTATACTTTCCAGGGAAGTTGGCACTTGCACTGCCAGAGCTAACTCAGTGTTTGCGAAGTTCCAAAGGAAAATACAGGAGAGAAGAGGTATTAGACTGACTAACAAACTGAAGGTCTATAGAGCCATTGTGCTGATCTCATTGTTGTATGCCTGTGAAATCTGGAAAGTCTACCAGAGCCATGCCAGGAAACTGAATCGCTTCCATTTGAATTGTCTTAGGAAGATTGTGAAGATTTCCTGACAGAATAAGGTACCAGACACTGAGGTCCTTACTTGAACTAAACTGCCAAGCATTCAAACTCTGCTTCAAAGAGTACAACTCTGATGGGCTGGCCATGTTGTTCAAATACAAAATATATGCTTGCCAAAAAGACTGGTTTATGGAGAACTCACATAGGGCAAGTGTTCATATGGTGGTCAGAAGAAGCTATACAAGGGCTCTCTCAAGGTCTCTCTGAAGAACCTTGGAATTAATTGTGTGCCTTCTACAACATACCCAACAAAGATATCTACTGAAGGAGCTCTCACTACTTCTCAGGTAATCCATTTCTTTATTAAAATTATGAAGGTTAAGTAACTTACCTAGTCAACTATTGTTGATTAGCCAATCAACTTGCATTTATTAAAAATGTGCTAAGTGCTAGGGATGCAAAAAAGACAGTGCCTCCTCTCAAGGAGTTTCCAGTTTAATGGGTCTTGTAGCCTAGAGTCACACAGAGTCATAAAAACAGAGCTAAGAGAGACTTCAGAGGTATCTAGTCCAACCCCTTGATTCTACAGACATGGAAACAGAGGCCCAGGAATGTCAAGTGCCTTACTCCAGGTCACAGAGCTAACAACTGTCTGAAGTGGAGTCTGAACCCAGGCTTTCATGGTTCCAAGCCCAGTGTTCTTTCTATGCTTCCTATATTCTTTCTTAACATAGCACAAACAGAAAAAAAAACAATGATTTTGAAAGCAACTGGTTAGCAGACAATGATAAATGGACTGTTTAAGTAAGATCCATTTTTAATTTTTGGAATGGCTGAATCTTGTTGGTTTCCCCAAAAACTGTTTCTGAAGAGTGTGTGTGCAGATGTGTGTGTTTGAGTATGCACGTATGCACGTGTGCATGTGCGTACATGTTTCTGTGTGTACATGTACCTGTGTGTGTTTGTGTGAGCCTGAGTATGTGTGTAGTTTTGACACAGGTAAATGTACAAAACCACTAGTGATTGTGAAGGGCAAATGCCCACCTTCTAAGAGCCAAGTGTCTAATTAAATCTTTTGCCAAACGAATTTTATGGCTCTGAAGTAAACAGGATGGAATGACTAATATATGCAGTAAAAATATTAAAGGTAATTATTTTCAAGCCAAGGCAGATCTGTGGCATTGACTTTCGATTGCCTGATTTCATTTTCACAGAAATGCCCCAAACACTGTCAGACCCAGGAATGCTAAGCCAGATTGTCCTCGGTGTGCTTTATGAAACACCTGACCTTCTGTATCGACTGTACCAACTTCTTGAGCCTTTTAATTAAAGGGGATAGATTTCACATAACTTCCCTTGAATAATCTATGGGGAAAATCTGACAGAACTATAACCAAGGGAGAGAAATACGGACTTTGCCCTGCGGAAGTGTAATATAGGGAATACTAGCTATGCCATGACTTTTTTTTTCAATTTAAAAAAATTTTTATTTAAAGTTTTGAGTTCCAAATTCTATCCCTCCCTCGTCATGTCCCCTCCTCCCTCCCTGAGAGTAAAAAAAAAAACCAAAGAAAGAAAGTGAAGGATTGCACGCTTCAGTCTGTATTCAAATATCAGTTCTTTCTCTACAAGGGGATAGTATGCTTCATCATTAGTCCTTTGGAATTGTCTTGGATCATCATATTGCTGGGAATAGCTAAGTCATTCACAGTTCTTCACTGACTAATATTGCTCTTCTTCTGTATAATGTTCTCCTGGTTCTGTTCACTTCACTGTGCCTCAGTTCATGTAAATCTTTCCCAGTTTTTCTGAAATCATCCTGTTTGTAATTTCTTATAGAACAATAATACTCTATCATAACCATATACAACAGGCTGCTTAGTCATTCCCCAGTTGATGGAGACATTCCCTTCAGGTGTTAATTTTATCACATTTTGTTCACATTCCATTGGCCTCTCTATTCTCTTCTTTTTTCACATTTCTTCATCAGGCTGGGTCTCCTGAACCATCTCAAGAAGAAAAATAGAGTTTCACTGATATTTTCCATGGTGGTTGAATCAGTCTTCTATTTTAGTTGGTGGAAGAACAACGCACATTTTAATAAGCTTTAGAGTTTACAGAGCCTTTTCTTGGAAGTAATGCTGCCATCTGTCCTCCAGGTATTATTATCCCATTTTACAGATTGAGGTAACTGAGGCTCAGATGATTTAAATGATTTGGTCCTGATTATTCAGTGAGCAACAATTGGATGGGATGTGAGTTCTGGGCCCAGCCTTCTTTCTTTTTACCCTCAACTTCCTTCCCATAATTATATCTATGTTTATAGAGGCATTTAAGTCTTACAAAGCACTTTCCTCACAAGATCCTTTCCTGAGTTAGTCAGTGTGAGGATGATTACCCCATCTCTGTTCTTTAGCACTGGTCATCCCTCGTGCCCAGAGTGCCTTCCTTCCTCAGCTTTGGTTCTTGGGATCCCCTGTTTCCTTCAAAACTCTTCTCTGACAGCACTTTCAGTGAGAAACCTGTCCTGATGTCCCCAGAGGCTCATGCTTTTCCAGCACAAATTATCTGGGACTTATTTGTTATTTATCTTACACAGTATGTTCCAAAAGTCTTAGTGCTGCTTTAAGCTTTAATAGCACTGAGACTTTGGAGACATCCTGTCTCTCCCTGTACATGTCTGTGCGGTCTCCTCCAATAATAGAATGTAAGCTTCTTGAGGACAGGGACTGTTTCACTCAGGACTCTGTATCTCTTTCTCCTATCACAGCACCTGGCACATAGTAGGTGCTTAGTACATTTTTGTTGATTGATATTTTATAGGTAGGGAAACAGAGGCTCTGTGACTATGGTCCCACAGCCAATAGGCATCAGAGGAGGGATTTAAACACCAGGTCCAGAGTTTGATTATTAGAGCACATTACCTTTTGCACAGCCTCACCTTGGGGGATGGAACACTCTAGAATGTTCTATCCTTTGCTAGTCTCTTCAGAGAACTTCATTGATTAGTCTGACCAGAGGCTGTTTTTGGACATCTCAGCACTCTCTGAGTCAATAGAATGGGAATGACAGCTTGAGGATGGGAAGACAGAACCATTAAGCAAGTGGGATGTAAGCTCCTTGGGGTCAGTGGCTGAGCTTCCTTCCATCCAACCAGCACAAATTGTTGTCCAGAGTAAGTACTTAATACATGCTTCTTCATAGGAACTCCATAGCAGGAAGAAGACTCTGAGGCCAACTAGTCCAAACCTCTATTTTACACATGGGAAAACTGACTCTCAGAGAGGTTAAGTGATTTGCCCAAGGTCACACAGCTAATGGGTATTTATCAGGTGGGATGTGAGCCCAGGTGCTCTATGTGACTCCCTAACTCTTTCTCTACTGTGCTGCTGAATTGAATCAGTTCTGAGTGAAGAGATACTTTGGGAGAAATGGTCCTTTTCCTTAATGAGGACTCTGAGATGAAGTTTCAACAAGGTTGGTCCCCATGAGGCATGATTAAGGGGATGTTCAAGAGCATTCTATAGACAAAGCATCTCGTGCTTCTGTTACTAGTCAGACCAAGGCAGCAAGCAGGCAGAGGCATGCCAAGAGGGCATCACCATCAGGCTGGGCTGATTGTTCCCAGGAGGCCTTGCTTCCTTTCTGCCTAGGAAAACCAGAAGTGAAATATTCTTTCTTATCTCATATTTCATTATTTTCTGTTTTTGTGCTTTTAACAAGATGAAAAAGACAACATTTCCAAAGGCTTATTTTTGGCTTTGGGGATTTGAAAGGCTCCCCTTGTGGGAGACAAACCTGTCCCTCCAACAAATGTGGGTTCATAAAGTCCCTCAAAGATGGGAAGAGAGGAAGACTCTGGGGTCCTAGCAACAGGCATCCTTTTGCAGGCAGCTAGGACCATGGGAGCACAGTTCAGCTGCCAGGGTCAAGGCACCCAGATGGAGAATTGGGGCTGCAAATATTCCACGTCTGAAGGGCTCCCTCTCCTACTCCTCTTCCCTTGACCTTCTTCTCCCCCTTTCACACTCTTAGATCATCCATAGGATTCAGTTTCTGATTTGCCAGTTACCTTGGGCATGGGAATTTCCAAAAAGAATGAAAACATTTATTTTTCAAAACTCTATCTTTCCAAACTTGATAGAGTTCTGAATACAACTCAAGCAAGGACCTGCTGCTGTCTAAGGGCAAGCTCAAAAAGGTTTGGAGGAGTTCATCACCCAAAGATTGACCCATTTCTCTTTCAGAGCATGATTTTCTACTAAGATGAAGTGCCCGGCACATGATAGGTGCTTAATAAATGTTTTGGATTGATTAAGACTCAGAGGGAATGGGACCTTGGTTTGTGTAGGTGGAGGGACTGGTAAAATTATGAATCCTTGGGCAGTAATGCACAGTGGAAGGAGCCCTGGCTCTGGAGTGGGAGGACCAGGGTTCCAAACCCACCTGTGGCACTTACTCCCTATGTGACCTTCGTCTCCCCAGGCCTCAGGACTAGGTGGAATCTGAGGCCCCTTCCAACTCTGGTGGCCTGATCCAAGTAGAAGCAGCACAGGGTAGCAGATCAGCATCAGGAAGGCCTGAGTTCAAATCCTGCCTCCAATACTGGGTGACCCCAAGACAAGCCACCCAATCTCTGTGTGCCCTCAGTTTCTTCATCTGTAAAATGGGATGGTTGGACTCCGTGGCTTTGAAGGTCCCTTCTCTCTCTATTATGAGGATTCTAGGACCCTTGGTGTTTGCTCTCAGACTACCTACTTCCCAAGCACCCCGGAAAATGAATCAGTAAGGGTGCTTATTAGACATGCAATCGGTGTATGGGAACGGAGTGATCTTGGGGGATATTTCTGCTCCGCTCTGGGCCTTTCTAACTAGAATAATGGTGCCCACCAGACCCAGGAGACATCTCTTTCCCGCCGATGGTGCCAAATAAAAATAACAGGAGTCCTCATTTACAGACCACACGTGGCACGTTACTCTCTCTCACACCTACTCTCTGTGCAGACGCTGTCCTGTTTGATTTCACCATCCTCTGTCAGCTCCCCTCATTGCTCCCCACTTCCACACCTGCTACCGTGCCCCAGGCCAGAGACGGTTTTTCCCTGATTACATTCTGAGGTGCTGGCTTCCCGATGACACTTTAATTTCACACAGAACTATCTCCAAATCACCAGTGGCTGCTGGGCTGCTGCTGGTGAATTTTCCCATAAAGAGCTGATTCTATTCACACTGGGTGCATTTGCAGAATCACTGAATTTCGCATTTGGAAGGGACCTCTGAGACCAAAATCCTCACCAGAACAGTTTGGTCACCTCATACAAATCAGTTGAGGGGCAAAGAGTTGGATAGGGGAGACTTCCAAGGGCCTCAAAGATGTAGCAAGGGCACTAGGGGACCATCTGCTACATCTAATTATAGGGAATTTTCTTCTTCCATTAATCCTAAATTTTTCCCTTTATAACTTCAGTCACAACTCACATTTTGTCCTCTAGGGAGAAGCAAAGTTAGTAACTGTCTATGCCATAGGATCCTAGCTGACAGCTGGCCTTGGTGGGGAGGGGGAGTGGTTGGTGTAGGAGGATGAGATTCAGGGTCTCATTTTCTGTATAGTATTAATTCCCTTGTTTTGACTTGAATATTTCATTGGCCTACCCACCTAAATGGTTCCACAAAAACACAACTTTAGGTGAAAAGATGTTGGGTGGGAGCAGTTATCTCCATAGGGACAGAGTCATGAATGAGCATTGCCCAAGCTCATTTTACTGTGGAACCATTTATGACTTGAAATATGCCACATAAAAATGCTGATCTCATGGCCTGATATGGGAAGATAGGGCACCCCCAGAGTAAAGTAGAGCTGGGAAAATTATGGATCAAACTAGGGGGGGATGAAATCTATTTTGGTAATACCCCGAAACTGCTAGAAATAGCTGATATTTTGAGGCACACAGTTTCACATTCAGTATTTTGGAGGGGAAGGTGTCACGAGCATAGGCTTCTTCTCACAGTACCACTATTCACATATGTAGAAAAGACAGCATAGCACAGGTGGAAAGAACCCAGAGGATTCTGGTTCAAATCTCAGTCCTGCTATCTTGTGCCTTCCACTTAGTCTCTCAGGGCACTGATTGTTCCTCTGTAAAGGTTGGACCAGATGACATTTAAGATTTCTTCCTGCTCCAAATTCCATCTCGGTTCTATAGAATGCAATTTGGAAAATGCTGTTTTCAAAAGTCATAAACAGCTAGTCACCCATATAATATGACAATGGGGATTTCGAGTCATCACAGGGGGTTTTGGTTATAAATGACTCAGGATTTTTATTTTTGTAAAACATGGGTTGTCCTTTCAATTCATAGACATGATGCACCTACTGAATGCTGTGCAGGGTTCTAGGGAAAATAAATCATTTACATGCCTCACGACACTCATGAGGAGGGAAGTTATGTGAAGTTTACCTTTATGCTTTGTAAGTGACAAAGCACATCCATTTTATATTTGATTCTGGAGGCAATAGGGAGCCCCTGGAGTTTATTGAGTGGGGGTGGAGTTGACATGGTCACACCTGCGCTTTAGGAAGATCATTTCAGAAACTGAGTAGAGAACTGGCTGGAGTGGGGAGATGGGAGGCAGAGAGGGGTGTCCCTCAAGATGGCAGAGTTATTTTCTCTTTTAGTTTCTTTTTAAATATTCCTAGAAGACTTTCTGGATTTGAGCCCATCACACTGTAACTTGTATAATGATAACAGTGACTGGTACTTATGTAGCCCTCTGAGTTTGGAAATGTAAAGTAAATGATCTCATTTGATTCTGACAAGCCTGTAAGGAAGGTACTGAAGGTATTAACCTAATTTTATAGATGGGGAAACTGAGGCTCAGAAAGGCGTGAAGTGACTTGCTCATGGCCACACAACAAATGAGTGCCGGGAATGGAATCAAACCCAGGTCTTCCTTTGTACCTGGCACATCCTACCCAGTAGACTGGAAGCTCCTTGAGGGGGAAGCAGCATGATTTTTTCATCACTTATGTGGCCTAGTGCTCAGTCTGTGACCTTGCCCCTTTAAGGTGCTCACTGGTAATAATAATTGATAATAATGATCAAGTTTTTGTACAGCTTTAAGGTTTGCAAAGTCCTGATCCTTGCAACAACCCTCTAATCAGTGCTGCTATTATCCCCATTTCAGAGATGAAGAAACTGAGGTAAGACAGTGGTAAAGTGACTTTCCCAGGGTCACACAGCTGGGAAGTGTCTAAGGCTGGATTGGAACTCAAGTCTCCCTGACCCCATGTCCAGTGATCTATCCACTGTAACTTAGCTACTTTAAAAGTGTCCATTGAATAGAACTCGAGTGGCAATGTCCTGGGCTCCTTTCTTTGTTGCAGAGCTAGGGTTCAACCGTCTGGATTCATCAGAGCCTGGCAGCTCATAGCCACTGCAGGATCCACCAGCGGGCTCCCAGCCTTGGAGAGGAGGAGACAAATCTACATCCCATTTCCCGGAGTCCCCCGGAGAACTGGAAGGGAGAAGATGGAGAAGCTGGGGCAGAGGGCCAGCTGTGAGAGGGGATTGTCTTCCACAGACATTCTTTACAAAACCCAACTTCTCCCCCGCCGATGATCGTGGGTGAAGGATGACATTGGGTGGTTAAGAATCCAGCAGCAGAAGCAATTCTTTTGATAAACTCTGGGCTTTCTGGGGCATGATGGGTCCACTGTAATTGCATACTGCTGCTGAGGTCAGTGGAGCCCTGGGAGGCTCATTGATTATTTCCTCCATGCTCTGGTTTGAAGGCAACTTTGAGAGGGGGAAGGTAGAAAAGTTCACAGAATCTCCAAGTGGGAAGGGGCCTCAGAGCCACGTAGCACAGCGGTGACCCAGAAAGGAAACGGCACCAGTCTTTCCTTGAAGATCTCCCCTGAGGGAGAGCCCCACCCGCCCCAGAGCAGCTCTGACTGTTAGGAAGTCTTTACTGCTATTAACTGAAACTCGTTAAATAAATATCTCATTTCGAAGCACAGTACCTGGCACACAGGAGGTGGTTACTAAATATTTATTGAGGGAATAGAGCTCTGGCCCTGCAGTCAGGAAGACCTGAGTTCAAATCCAGCCTCAGATACTTGACACATTCACTAGCTGTGTGACCTTGGGCAAGTCACTTAACCCCAATTGCCCTGCCTTCTCCCCTCCAAAAAGGCAAACCCCCTTCAAAACAAACAAAAATCCATAAATGTTTATTGACTAATTGGCCAACTAAATTTATCTCTTTATAACTTAGACCCATTTTTCCTAGTTTGGTCTTCCGGGGAAAGTTAATAGTCAATAGACATTTATTTAAGTGCCTACTATGTTTCCGACACTGTGCTGGGGATATAAACGTGAAAAAGAAACAGTTGCTGCTGCCAGGGCCTGGGTGGGTGCGATGTTCATGGGGTCAAAGCTAAGCAGAGCAGCCTACGGAAAATGAAGAGCTGGACGTCTGAGGAGGTTTTGGGGGGGGGGGTTGTTCCAGTCTCCAGCCTCAGATCAGAGGGGTGACCCCCCGAGGGCTCTGAGGAGGTGCTAGGCAGAGTCAGACTTGCCCCTCTTAAAGGTGACACATTTGAAGGCTTGCACCATGTTCCCCCAGCCCTTCTCTTCTCCAGGCTGAACGCCCGGCTTACAGAAACACGATGATATGGTGAAAAGAGCTCTGCCCCTGGAGACCTGGGTTGAAGTTGTCACTTCCCTAGGACTCAGTCTCCTTTGCTGCAAAATGAGAGGGCTCTGGACCCTATGATTATCTACCATGTCCTGGAAGGGCTAGGAAATTCCTCAGTGGTGAGAATACTCAGTGGCAGCAACTCACGACTCCTGGAAAAAACTGAAATCATCTCTGTTCGATGTCTCCACGTGACGATCATCATAAAATCCCCAAGGAAACTCCAGGGTCAGTTTGCTCTGTTCTCACCCCTCCGTTGACTCCTTTGGACCCTTCCCCCTCTCTGCTCCCTGATGGGGGGAGATGACACATTGAACAGACCCCATGGAGGCCCATCTCTGTCAAACACATTTCCCGCTGACCCTTTCCTCCCTTACCCTGTTTAGCAAACGGCCAGCTTTGTGGCCATAGCTAACCAGGGCCAAATGAATTGTGATGAAAAGCTGCTCTGGGCTTTTTTGAAGGATTGGTGCATAGTTATGGATGAGGATCCAGGCCAACTTCTATTGGAGGGCCCAGATGGGTAGTTAGACCAAATCCTGTCCTAGGCTTTGGGAACTCGGGTACATCCAGTTGCCTGAACCGTTTAGAGTCTACGAGCTTTTCCATTTACAAAATTGTATTTTTCATTAAGAGTCTACGAGCTTTTCCATTTACAAAATTGTATTTTTCATTAGCGACTCTGATAACATTTGTAACAGCCAGAGGGAAGTCAGCAGGTCCTAGCTTAATTTGGAGAATTGGCTTAAGAAAATCAGATTGCTCTCCTGGAGTAGAAAAATGAAATGACTCATTGTCATAAAAAGAATGGCCAGCTCATTATCATGCTGATGGGGAGTGATTGAGTGAAGGGAGTTCCTCAGTTGTTTAGATCAAACTTCCAGGCATCTGCCTTTTATCCTCACTAAGGAAAGGACCAGGTTCCGTTAGGACCTATGCAGGCATCCTTGACCAGAAGCCTTTGTAATCACAGACTGGTTTCCAGGCATTTGTTTTCAGTTTACTTAGGAGTATGGAGCCAGAAGGTCACCTCGGAGGGAATCAAGTCATTGTACAAATGAGGAAACCAAACCTTAGAGAATTAAAGCAATTTGGTCAAAGTCACATAAGTAATTAGTATCAGGGGTGGGATTTAAACCCAAATCATCTGACTCTGGAGCCTGGCTCTTGCCTTTTTGGGCTTTATTTTTTGGGGAGGAGTATCTTTGCCTCCCTGGGGCTGTGATACTTACGTGCTGCTCTCCCCTTTTCCTCCTGGAATGTTCTAACTGCCTATTACAATTCTCTGATTTATTACACTTGTATTATAAATGTGAATTATCACACTTGTGGTTTGGAAGTGTTCCTGTGTTTTTTCAAGGTCATTTCCATGGAGAGCATCCTCTAGTGGTCCAGCCCAGCTGGAAACATGGCATTCTGCATCCTATTCTGAGGGTAAAGGAATCTGATTCAGTTGAATAAATACCCATTGAACTCCCACTATGTGCCTGGAACTGTGCTTGGTATATGAAGGCAGAAATGAACAGTTCTTGCCCTCCAGGGCAACATTCCACTGATGAAAGGACATAAACAGATGTAAATAAGTGAGTTTGAGAAGGAGAGTGTGCTCATGACTGGGGCGAGGGGGAGGTCTCCAAAGACCTGGTATAGGAGGTAACACCTGAGCTGGCCTTGGAAAGACAGGAAGGATCTGAACCCGAGGGAAGAGAGGAGTGTGTAACAAGACTTGAGGGATTCCTCAGGCACAGGTGCAAAGGTGGGAGATGTACAAGGAAGGCCTAGCAGTGCAGTTGACCTGGAATGGAGAGTGTGCATCAGAAGCAAGGCCCCCAAAGTTCCCAAGTCTGGAACAGTGTGGGTTCCAGAACTGCCTCTGTAAGGCAGTCGTTTGGGACTCAGAATTTGTTCTCCCACAGAGCCAGTCTTGGAAAGGGTGGTGAGGCTCTCAGGCCAGTCCACTGGCCGTCAGACCACATGTGGGACCTGATAGCACTGGCTTATGTTCTGAGATCTGGGACTCAGTGGGCGTTGTGGGTGCTGAGGAAAGGAGGAGAAACTGGCAGAGGAAGAGAAGGTGAGAAGAGCAGGAACAGGAGGAGAGAAAAGATTTCCTTCCTCTTCTTTCTGGGGCAGGACTGACCCAAGACAGAACTAAGATGAAATCCATCTTTGGGCTTATTCATTTCTCCTTACTCTCTGTAGGAGCAGCTAGGTGGCACCATAGTGCCTGGAGTAACAGGCCCAGACTCATGAAAATGAGGGTTCAAATGTGACCTCAGACACTTGCTAGCTGTGTGACCTTGGGTAAGTCACTTCACTCTCTTTGCCTCAGTTTTCTCATCTGTAAAATGAACTGGAGAAGAAAATGGCAAATCACTCCAGTATCTCTGCCAAGAAAACCCCAAAATGAGGTCAGAAAGAGTCAGACACAACTGAAAATGACTAAACAACAACATTTTCTGTACCCAGGCCCTCTCCTATGTTCTAGAAACCCAAGTTCCCAGGATCCTTCTGTGGCCATAACACAATCCCTCTACCCCTGCCTAAGTAGAAACCAGCCATGGAAAGAGCACAGAGCTCTAGAGCCAGACAGAGGGCCTGGGTCCAAAGCCCCCTCCTCTAACGTTTACTACTTGGGTGACTTCAGCAACTTACCTTCCCTGGTCCAGTCCACTGCCCAACATGCTCCATGCTCCAGATGAAAACTCCTGTTCCCTCTGTGCAGCCAAGGAGGAAGACAACCCGATGGCATGAATTCACACTCATGTGTGGGTAACTGACAGCCCCTTACCCCTCCCAGAGGCTCCTGTAATTCTAAATGCGATCATTTGTTAGAGATGAGTCTCCGATTAACCAGACAGCAATATAATGAACTGCAGAAATCCAGGCACCTGGGAAGGCATTTTTAGGGGGAGGCCTCACAGTTCGGTTCTATTCATGAAGTATTTGTCAGGTTCCTACTGCATGTGAAAACACTGAGCATAAATAGTAATAGTGAGGGTGATGATAACTAACATTTATATAGGGCCCACTGTGGTTAAGGGCTTTTATAATTGTCTAATTTGATCCTCGTAAGAGCCCTGGGAGGTGCTGTTATCTCCATTTTACAGATAAGGAAACTGAGATAGAGGTTAGGTCACTTGTCCGGGATCACATAACTAAGAAGTGCCTGTGTCTGGATTTGAACTCAGATCTTGTTTACTCCAAGTCCAGGTCTCTCTCCATTGCACTATAGCATGCAGGATGCTGTGTCCAGGCCAGCCTGTTTGATCCTATTCAGTCTCCTTTGTCAGTCGGTCAGCAAGCATTCCTTAAGTGCTTAATGTGTACATAGTACTTTGCTAAGGATTGCTGGATGCCCCTGTCCAAGTCCCTCTGTCCCCTGCCCTCCAGGTGTGGGTGAACCACAGGCTCTGTCCTTCCACTTCTTCTACTTTCTCTCTTGACGATCTCATCAGCTCTTCTGGAAATTCAGTTATTATCGACGCAGATGATTCCCAGATCTGCCTGATAGACCTTCTCTCCCTCTTGAGCTTCAGTCTTGCCAGTGGGGTGTCTCCACCTGAATGTCTCACAGACAACTCAAACCCAGAAAAGGAAGAGGGACCAGACCCATGATTTCACTAGTATGGGGAACTCCTGGATGGGGGAACTCTCTGTTGATGGGGGTTCTCAGTAACATGCTTGGGAGAGAGGTCCTGGGCATTAAGAAGTTAAAGCACTTGGCAGGGCTGCCCTCCAAGTCTTCCCCATTCTGAAGCCAGCTCTCTGCCCACCATGCCAAGCTGCCATTCAGGCCAATCCCACCATGAACAAAACAGAGCTTACTGTATCTACCTATCCTGCCCTCAATGCTCCTGAACCATCCCCATTCTGAACATCCTTATTTTGTCCATAGCGCCACCATCTTTCCAGTCCACCTCGATGCCATCCTTGACTCTTCATCCTTGGTCATTTCAATTATCCGATCACTTCTTGTCAAGTCTTTCTGTCTCCACAATTCCTCTGCATTTGTTCCTTTTTCTCCGCCTCATATAACCCTCATCACTGCTTGTTCTAACTGTTTATATGTCATTCAATGGCCTCTTAATTGATCTTCCTGCTACCAGAATCTCCCATCTATAACCCATCCTTCTTATAGCTACTACACTGATGTCCCTAAGGCACAGTTCTGACCCCATCACTCCTGTGCTTAGGAAGCTTCAGAGACACCCTACTGCCTCCCGTATAAAACATAATCCTCTTGTTAGCATTTAAAGCCCTCCCTTTAATTTTTAAGAATTTGACTTAAAACTGTTTTTTCCCCCTCAGACAGATTCACCATTAATACCACCCATTCACTTTATGGTCTAGCCAAATTGGTGGGTGTGCACTATCCACAAACCCCGTTTATCTCTTACCTCAGCCCCTTTGCACAGGCTGCCCCCAAACCTCTTCACCGTAGACACTGCTTGGGATTCCTCGATAGCCTCAGGTGGCACCTGCAGCCTTTTCCAATCTTCCTCCATTATGAGCATTCTCCCCCTCACCAATACTAGAGTCAGCTCACGTTTACTTTGTCTAGATTTTTCATTTATTACTGTATTTGTACGTGTTGTTTATTGTTTCCATTCCTGTCTCTGTATTCCCATTGCCTAGCACAGGGCATTAGAATTGGGATCGGAACTCAGGTCTTCCTGGTTCTAGCTGAGCAGTCACATCCATGTTGTCTGTAAAGGAAAGAAGGAAGGAGACGAGAATTTATTATGCACCTACTACATGCCAGGTACTACTAAGAGCTTCATAAAGAGTTCTCATCTGGTCCACAATAAGCCTGGGAAGTAGGTGCTATTTTTATCTCCATGTGATAGTATTAATAACAATACTAAAACATTTATATAGCACCTACTATGTGCCCAGTGCTTGCTAAGAGCTTTACACTAGTTCTCATGTGATGATGACAACAACTATAGGAAGGTAGCCGTTGTTATTATCCCCATTTTACAGATGAGGAAACTGAGTCAGTGAATGCCATGACTGAGTAGCTTTCCAGAAGAATGCTGCTGTGAACAGCTTTTAAGGTATTGATTACACAGTATAGTGAACACTCCATTCCATAACAAATCAGAACAAAACATTCACAAAAAATCAAAATGCAGCACTCATTCAGAATGGCTTATCACTAAAATGGCCCCATAGTTTTCACCAAAGTGGTCACAATAGTTTTCAACAAAGTATAATCATTTAGTCCATCACAAAATCATTAATTCAATCACAAAGTACAAAAGTCAAAGTTCTCCACCTGTAGGTCATAGTAAATCATAATATTCTCAGTCAGTACATAGTATCCAAGTAAAGTCTTCTTTCAGCTTGACTCGAAGCTGGCTTTCAGTTTCCATGGTTCCTCTTCCAGGGTCCCAACTCCAACTGTCACCTGGGTTCAAAGGCAGGTAGCTCCCAGTTCCTTGTCTAGATCCTTTTCCAGTTCTTCATCCAGTTCCCATTCCATATTGAAGTTCACAGTGTCTAGTCCACCTCAAGTCCTTCACAGTTCCTGTTTCTGGGAAGACAAAGCTTGGCAGAGCCACAATAATATTCATACACATTGCTGGCACCATCATCAATTCACTATCTGCTTGTGCAGTCAACTCAGACCCACCAACAAGGTCTGAGAACTCAACACAAATCATCAACATAGAAATCAACACAGACCCACAAACAAGGTCCAAAAAGTCAGCACAGATCATCAGTAAAGTCCCAGGATCTCCAAAACCCTCTTCCAGGACTTTGGTAATCATACATCCAGAAAATCCTCTTTCAGGGCTTCCAGTAAGGTCCCAGGGCTTCTGTACAAAGTATCCCAAATAAACATCAACACAGAGCAGACAGAGTACTGGGATACCACAGGTTTTCTCCTTCTTGACTCTGCTACCACAAGAGTCCTCTTCTCAATTCTTGCTGCCTCTAGCCCTGGGGCTCTCCTTATATAGTCATTAGCTCCTCTCCAGGAGTTCACAAGTTCTAAGGTTCACAAATTGTGGGGTTCACATGTTCTGTTTCTCAATAGACTTGATACAAGGCTCAAAAGAAGTTTGAACTGAAACAAGGTGTTAATTCAATAGCTGAAACAAGGTGTGAACTACTTCTGTGCTTGCCAATACAGTCAGATAGAGGTTACCCAGGGTCAGCCAGCTAGGAAGTGTCTGAGGCAGGATTTGAACTCAGGTTTTCCTGACTCAATGTGCCATATAGCTGGTGGGAAGTGAAAGTGAAGGAGTTTGATAAGAGGGAGCCCCAGAATAAGGAGAAGCTAAAGAACTCCCAATACCTCCTCCCATTACTGCCTCAGTTCCTTCAAAAAGAGACCAACACTTGACAGATCTGTGATTGGCAGTCCATTGATCCTTCCTTCACTGACTCAGACTGGAGCCCTTCTCGTGCCTTAAATGATGGTCAGTATGAGATACTGGAGTCAGAACAAGTCATTACTTGGGAACCACCCTCTGGTCTCAATCCTCAGTAGACACAATCTGACACTGGCCTTGGGCAGAGAATTCTTTCCAGTTTTCTTGGATCTATCAGGGCATGGTCTTCTGCTGGTTCACCTTTTATGAGCCTTGGCTTACTTCTCCAGCATGATGGTGAACTGTTGGAAGAGATTGTTGTTAAAGTGTAGCAAACTTTTCTCCAGATGTCCTCCTGTGATTAATCACCTGTGATTTAGGACAATAACCTTGGCACTGTGGGCATGGAAGCTGGGTTTGAGAGGGGAGAGATTGAATGAAGATCAGTTGGGAGACCAATGCAGCCAAAATTAAAAGGAAAGAAGAAAACTGGAAATTTTTTTTGCAACAAGTATCTCTGATAAAGATCTCATTTCTCATATATAGAGAGAACTGAGTCAAATTTATAAAAACACAAGTCATTTCCTAAATGGTAGATGGTCAAAGGATATGAACAGGCAGTTTTGAAACAAAGAACTCAAAGCTCGCTATACTTATATGAAAAAATGCTCTAAATCAAAATCATTATTGATTAGAGAAATACAAATTAAAACAACTCTGAGATACAATGACCCCTACCAGAGTGGCTAATGTGACAGAAAAATGATAAATTTTGGAGGGGTTATGGGAAAACTAGTACACTAATGCACTGTTGGTGGAGTTGTTAACTGATCCAACCATTCTGAAGGGCAATTTGGAACTATGCCCAAAGGGCTATAAACTGTGCATACCCTTTAATTCAGCAATACCATTACTAGGTCTGTATCCTAAAGATACATAAAAAGTGAAAATGACCTATTTGTACAAACATATTTATAGCAACTCTTTGTGGTGGCTAAGAATTGGAAAATAAAGAGATGCCCATTATTTGGGGGAAAGACTAAACAAACTGTGTTATAAATTGTGATGGAATATTATTGTGTCATTAAGAAATGACAAGTAGGACAATCTCAGAAAAACTGGGAAAGACTTACATGAACTGATACAAAGTGAAGTTAACAGAACCAGGGGAATATTGCAGACAGCAACAGCAATATTGTATGATGTAGAATTGTGGATGACTTAGATATCCTCAGTAATATAATGATTCAAGTCAATCTCAAAAGATTTAGAATGAAGCATGCTATCTGCCTCCAGAGAAAGAACTGATATTGTTAGACTACAGATTGAAGCATGATTTTTTCATTTCCTCCCTCTCTTCTTCCTTCCTTCCTTCCTTCCTTCCTTTCTTCCTTCCTTCTTTCCTTCCTTTCTCCTTTTCTCCCTCCCTTCCATTCTTTCTTATTTGAGTTTTCTTGTACAAAATACCTAATATGGAAATGTTTTACATGATTGCATATGTATAAGCTATATCTGATTGCTTACCATTTCAGGGAAGGGAGGGGGGGATAGGGAAGAATAGAATTTGGAACTCAAAACTTTAAAAAATGTTTAAAAATGTCAAACATGTAATTGGGGAAAATATATTATTTTTTCAAAGATCAATCAGAAGGTGACTGCAATAGTGCAGGTGAGGAGGAATGAACTAGGGTGTTGGCCACAGGAGTGGAGAGAGTATGGACTGATGGAAGAGATGTCACAGAAGTAGGATGAACAATTAGTAAATGTTTGTTAATTCACTTGGCAACTGATCACCTATAGGGACAATGGTGGGCTGTTATGAGGCTCACATGGAATGATGCAAGTAAAGCGCTTTGGAAGCTTTAGAGAAATTTAGCTGTATCATGTGTTACTGTGGACCAGCTCTAACCCCTGACCAAAAGCAGCATGGAGCGCCTGCTTCCCGTGGACAAGATCTGTAGCCAGTTTTGCTGTGAGTTAGCACTGGAATGTAATAAGAGAATGTTTAATGCTCACTTGGGGTTTTCTCACTTTAATCAGTAGCAGCTTCTGCTCTCAGGTTCTACAGCGGGTGGGGTACTGATGTTTTTGACTCATTCCAGTAGGCTTCGTATAGTCCTCAAACACAAAGAAGTGTCACTTTCTGTACTGTCTTCTGTGTCAAACTGCTCATGACAGTGGCCTTTAGTAGAGCTAGGCTGCAGAGATGTTTCTGAGATTTCTAGGCACAATTTGATTGCACCAACCAGATCCATTGTGATGCCAGAGCCCAGCTGGCCAGTGTTCTGGAGGGTCTTCCAAGCCTTCATAGCTACTGCAGGGGTCTCAGGGCACATGCAGAGGACCCTTTGTACACCTTGGCTGGTTTCCCCTCACTTTGCCATTGGGCCCTCCATTCCCTCTCCCCCCACACCTGATACACAATGGTGTGAGTGGATTGAGTTCTGAGGGGCTTATTATTGTTGTTGATGTGGCAATTGTTATTACTGGTGAAGAAATTGAAGTCCAGAAGGTTTGGGAGATTGATATGTGCAAAGTCCCAAGAGATGGGGCTGGGCAGGGCAAGGAAGCAACTCAGATGGACTGATGCCATTTTTGATGGCCATGAAGAATGTGGTTGGTGAGCTGGTAGCTGTTAAGAGTCTCTGGAAATATTGAAGGTTTATCATGTGTCTGAATAATTACAATTGCTTGGGTCTCTCTTTTTTGTATGTCTCTATATGTCTGGATCTCTTTTCTTTCTGTCTCCTCATCTTTACTTCTGTCTCTGTCTTTCTTTGTATTTTTCTCTGTATCTTTCTCCTTCCATCTCTTTTTTGTCCCTTCCTCTCTCCTTTTTCTCCTTTTTCTCTCTCTCCCTTCCCCTCCCCTGCTCTCCCCCCTCTCCTCCCTCTCTCTCTCTCTCTCTCTCTCTCTCTCTCTCTCTCTCTCTGCATCTCTGTGTCTCTGTCTCTCCTCTCCTTTCTGTTTTTCTCCATCTCTGTTTCTGTTTGTCTGTCTCTATCTCTCTGTCTTTCTCTGTGGGCCTCTGTTTCTCCTTGTCTTTGTGCTTCTTTATTTTTCCATCCCACTTTTTCCTCTTTCTATCTCTCTGTGTTTGTCCCTTTCTGTCTCTCTCTGTGTCTCCATGCTCTGTCTCTGCATTTCTGTCTGAGTCACTGTCCCTGTGTCTCTCTGCGTGTTCCTCTCTGTCTCTCTCTTTCTCCACATCTCCGTATCTCTTTCTCTTTCTTTCTGTCCCCGAGTCACTGTCTCTGTATTTTCTCTGTATGTCTCTTTTTCTCTCTGTCCCCTTCATCTCTCTGTCTCTCTGTCCATCTCTCTTTCTCTCACTTTCTGTCTCTGTGTCTCTCTGCCGACTTGTAACATTTTCTGAGGTGCCCATTTCCCAAAAGAAATCAGGCTTGCTCATAAAGTGCTGATGGCAGGAAGCCTTCCTGTTTGCAGAGTCTGCTTGTTTTTAAGCGACATTCAATACAGGAAAGTATTAGCTCCAGATTATATTATGACGAACCTTGGATGTTAGCATGGGAGCTCAACATCTGGAAGCTGCTAATGAGGGAGATGACTGAAGGCCCCTTTCTGCACTTGGCCTCGGAGGTCCTCGGGTTAGAGCAGAATTAGCCAAGGTGGTTGTGCAGGCCTGGGGGGTGGGAGCAGGGTGGAGGATGGGGAAGTGGGCAGGTGAGATGCACCCATTTGTAGCAGGTCCTACAGACCCAGCAAGTTTGCAGGCCCCAGAGCTAACCTCCCATCCATCCGTTCCTGGGTCTCAGTGTTGGCTTGTGGCTAGGGCAGAATTCTTCCATGTTAGCATTTTTTTTTTTAATCATTACCACTTGTGGAGTTGGAAATATCTTGAAACTTGGCCATGTTGGCTCGGCGTTCTCCTCAAGATGCAGAAGGGGGAAAATTTTGCTTTTGCCAAATGGAAAAGTCCAAAATCCAGAAAATCCTGTGTTGCAATGGGCTGCTGGACAATTTTATCTCCTTCATGTTCAGATGGGTTGAACAAAGACTCCATTTGGATTCACCTCCATTCAAAAACCTCCATTCAACTAGTGTTGACCAAATGCCTGCACTATGCCTGTGACAAATCCCTATTTGCAAGGCCCTCATTTTGGCAGGGTGCAGGGGAAAGAGTGTTGGTCTTAGAGACAGAAGACCTAAGTTGGAGGCCTGACTCTGATACTTAACCAGCTGAGTGATCCTGGGCAATTCCACTTAACCTCTCTGGGCCTCAGTTTCCTTATCTGTAAAATAGACATAATACTTGTATTATCTCTCCTAGCTGGGTTATTGTAGGTGAAAAAACTGGAGCAAAGCACTTAGGATCATAAGATTATAGATTTAGAAGGGCCTTGGAGGTCATTGGACCCTTACCCTTTGTTTTACAAATACAGAAACTGAGGACCCAAGCCCTTTGACTCCAGACCCACTACTCTTTTCATTGCATGACCCCAAAGCTCATAGCTGTCATGAACCAAGTTGACTAGGATGGAGGCGCATTGATTTATTAGCAAGGCTAACAGTTGCACAGTATGTCAGATCCAAGCCCTCCTCAGGAGGTATAAGGACAACATTATAGAACATACAAAGCTTTTTTATTATATCAATCAATGATGAGGAACCACTCAGTTTACAAAATCTTGAGTAATATGGACATCCTCTTTTCTGATTGGCTACAGTTTTACAAAGCTTGTAGTTATTTCCAAAATGTCCTGGAACATTTTATGGTTATAACAGAAACTTTCTGCAAGATGTATAGAACATTTTATGCTCATTCCTCCCTCTCCTCCATTGCCTCAGTTCCTCATAGGTGTCTCAACATCTGAATTTCTTTCCACCGATCATATAATTTTATATGAAAACAAGACCTAGTTCAAAAAATGGAAAAACCTAAACAAAATGGAATTAATTCTGAATTTCACAAGGTGCTATGAAAATGTAGGCTACTATAAGGAACAGATATATTTTTTAAGTTTTTAAAGTTTCTCAAGATGGAAAGGACCTTGGAAACCTTCTGGCTTAATTCCATTATTTGACATACGAGGACATAGTGACCCAGGTTAGTGAAGTGTCTTGGCAAGGTCCTGTAGGTATTAACTGACAAAGTCATAGTGCAATCCCAAGCCCTCTTATATAAAATCCTGCACATTCTCCACGGCACTGCCCTGCCTCTTGACTGATGGCAAAGAATTAAGAGTGGTATGGTGATTAGAACTTTTGCTTTCAAGTCAAAGGCCTTCGGGACAAATCCTGGCTTTGCCATGGAGGTAACCTGGAGTAAATCACTTCAAACCTTCAGGCTCTAGTTCCTTCACCTGTAAAATGAAGAGACTGAGCTAGAAGACCTTGAAGTCCATCCCTACACTTCCATGATGGAAGTGCTCAATGCTGGAGGGGCTGTGAGAAGATAGGCACACTAATACTCTGTTGGGGAAGTCTGAATTGGTCCAACCAACCTAGAAAACCATCAGGATAAAAGTCACTAATGTGTTCACACCCTTTGATCCATCAGTACCACAACTCAATGTATACCCAAAGAGGGGTGAAGATAGAAAGGTCTAATATGTTACAAAATACTCTTAATAACACTTATCATGGTAGCAAAAAACCAGAAACAAAATGAATGTTCATCAGTTGGGAGAACAGATAAATAGGCTGTGGTAGATGCAATAGGATGTTATCATACATAGAAATGAAGAACAGGAGAAATTCAGAGAAACATGGGAAGACTAACAAGCGTGGCAGTCAAACGGAGGATGTGGAACCAGGAGGAACAGTAAACAGAAAGACTAACATATCACAAATAAAAACCATGCTGAAAGGCAGTGGGTCTCTGAACAAACATCAAGGGCAGCTTGGTTCAGGAGAACAGATGATGGTGAGGCAAAATCCCCTCCTCTCAATGCAGATAGGCAGGGGACTCTGTGTGGGAATGGGACACCAGCTGTCAGCCATAGCTGCTCTGTCAGATGGTTTTCTGTAACTATTTTTCTTTGTTAAAAAGGAAAGTTCATGAGATCGTTAGATCAAGAGCCTCAAGGGACCACACAGACCATCCAGTCCAACCCAGATCTTTTTATTTTAAATCAGTTCTTTTTTTCTGAGCTGTGCCACTTTCTAACTCAATGACATGTTGGTATGTGGGAACATTATATCAGGAAATGATTGTAGTGTAGAAATGAAACACATCAATGTACTTTAAAAAAAAAGTATTTGAGAGCCTGTGACAATGAATGGCTGGGTTAGGTCCTTACCCCAGGGAGAGGGAGAAGGGGGGCACATATAGACAGACATGCAACAATTGGGCTCATATGTGTGGCATCTGACCCCAAGACACTCTGTTTGTCTTCCGACTCTCAGGTCCCATTGTTCTGATGGCAAATCTTCCCTGATTTTGCCCTAGCCTCCCCATACCCTCTAAATGAGAAGAGAGCCAGCAGAGTCCAAGTGTCTGTGATTGATCCCTCTGGTGTGGGGAATCCTTCCACCAGGGGGTTGCCGACAAATGTTTAATGACTGTCTCTCCTAAAAAAATATGTATGACATATAACATATTATACTCAGTTTAATTCACATTGCTAAAATTTTCTCCATCCCTTTCTTAGGTCTAGACAATCAGTAAAACAATAAGAAAAGTGCCAGAAGTGGATGATTTTCTAAGGGGTAAGGAAACACTCCCTGAAAATTGAACAATCTATTCTGGAGACCCTGTTCAGCTGTCTCTAGCAGCCCATGACCCTTCACCCCCACAGATTTCCATCCATTCAATAATGGTCTTAGAAGGTGACCTGAGGGTCAGAGAGGATAATCCCTTGTCTGTAGGGACACAGCTAGTCAGTGTCTGAGGCAGAATTTGAACCCAGATTTTTCTCACTGTAATAAATCTAACCTTCTAATCACTAGAGCAGGTTTTCTCTCTACATAGATGAATTCAAGGTTTATAATGGAGGGCTACAGTGTCTGGTGAGGACTATGGACACATCAGTAAAGGCTAGAAAAACTAAATAAGGTTTCCTGGCAGGGGTGGACCTGAGTGAGCATTGAAGGATGGGTGGAAGTTGGAATGTGAAGTCACTTGGTCAGCATAACCATTGAGGGAAGGACACATCCCAAATGGAGAGAGACAGAGGCAGAGAGACACAGACACAGACACAGACACACACACACACACACACACACACACACACACACACAGACTTTGAGAGAGATTGAGATAGAGAGAGATACAGAAAGAGAGAGAAGAAAGGAAAACCTGAGAGAGAAAATACTGGGGAAAAATATCAGATATTCAGAATCAGTTTGCATCGATCTAAAACCCAAACAACCAATGGGTTGAGCTAGGCAACCAGTCAATTCAGAGAGTAGGGAGAAAATCAGGCTGGTTGGTTGTTCTATGGAATTGATTCAGTTGTTTGCTCAGTTTGATACAAAGCTACAGGACCTGAGGTTTTAGAGGGTTGGATTAAGCTCCACTAATCACCCAAAGCAATCAGTCCAGATGGGCTGGAAGCACCAGGAATTGGGCCAAATGACTATGAAGGCCCTCTGGAGTGATGTCTGCCTGACTTAATTAATCAGCAAAATCAAGGACTGAAGCGCGCGCGCGCGCGTGTGTGTGTGTGTGTGTGTGTGTGTGTGTGTGTGTGTGTGTGTGTGTGTGTGTGTGTCTGCGCTCACTCCTGCACAAGCAGGCAGGTGCCAGGGATCTAATGGCAGGAGTCTATGTTATCAGCACCCTCCAGTTTTCTTTGTCCTGAAGCAGAAGCCCAGCCTCCCCTTCCTACTTATTCTGGAGTCTCTCTCTTCAGCTTGCCTTTGGGCTACTGTTAGCCTCTGTTCAAGAAAGAAAAGCAAAACAAATTCTTTAAGGCAATTGAGGGGAACCACCTTTCAGAGATCTTTTAACTTCTTTCATGAGCTGGAATCAGGGCCTTGTGCTGCTGTCTTGTTGACTTTGAGATGAGCCTAAGAAAATGGCACATGTTGGGTCTGTAGGGTGGTTGGATCCCTTGGCACCTGTGGGATAGGGAATGATCACAGCAAGCCAAGCTCCTTCCTAGTTTTGGCATTCCAGGCCTTTCACCCTTGGGCTTGCCTTCCTAGGTTTGCTACAAATTAATCTCATTTGTGCACTCTGGGTTCTAGTCAAACCATGGTCCTTTCCTTTCTCTGCATTGGATATCCTGGGCTTTTTGCATGGAATATCCTCTGTCTTCACCTCACCTCTTGGTCTCTTCAAGGCCCAGATCAAAAGTCCCATTCGAAGTGAAGCCTTTTCTGATCCATCCAAGTTGCTTTGCACATGTTGTCTCCCCTCAGTAGAATGCAAGCTACTTGAGAACAGGAGCTATTTTGTGTCTGTGTCTAGCAGAATGCCCAGCAGATAGAGTTTTATAAGGTCTTCTTGTCAACTAGGTGCCAAGCTCAGTTGTTT
>CM053582.1:562883623-562903070 GCA_028627135.1 Pseudochirops cupreus | reverse complement strand
AAGTGAAAGTATTTGCAGATCCTATACATGATTGCATGCCACCATGGGGGGGGGGGAAGGGAAGGGAGAAAATCTGAAACTCAAGTGATTGTGGAACTGAATCTTGTAAATTAAAAGTAAATGAGTAAATAAAAAAATATATATATTAAAAAAAAAAAAAGAAATGAAGTGCCTGGAGCAGAAAAGACGACAGGCTGCTGCTAGAAGGCTGCCCTTGGCAGTGTGCAGCATCCCCTCCCAGAGCACATGGGGAGTCCTTCCTCCCTCCATGGATGCTGGCCCTTCTTAGCTCTGGCTTCCTGTGCTCTCTGGTTGGGGAGGGCTTCTCGCTACACCCCTCCTCTCCCTTTCCAACTTGTAATCCGTAAGCTGTCTTCCCTTATTAGAAGATAAGCCCCTTGAGGCCAGGGGCCTGTCATTTTGCTTTCTATCCCCAGTGATGAGCACAACGTCTGGTGCTGCTTAAAAATACCTTTCTGTTCATTAGCTCCATTTATTCATTTCTTCACGTTTCCTAACAGTATTTGCAGCAGGATCTTGGGGCACCAGTGGCATCCTGCTAGGGAGGTCTGGCAAAGGGCTGGCACTGACTAAGCACTTATCAGATGCCTAGGAGATGCCAGACGCTGCAGTGGGAGCCCGTGGTGGCAGGGAAGGCAAAGACAAGAACCCAGCCTCTCTGCCCTGCCCTCAAGGAGTGTGCAAATATTTGACGGGGGGAAGGGGCAGCCGCACCTTATACCCATGTGAGTCGATATTAAGTGTTTACAGGGTGGTGAGAGTAGCTTCAGGAGGGAGGGGGCACTAGCAGCTTGTGGGATCGATAAAGGGGATTAGGGGAAGGGTCCCCTGAGGTGCGCTCACTTGCTCTCTCTCCCTTGAGAATTCACTGAGCAAGCTTGGCTCAGACAGGCAGCTGCCATGTGGAGGTCAAGGTGGGTGTTTGGGAAGCACAGGCTTCTTTAGGCCTGGTCAGAGCTATTTCATGTGCCCTTTCTTAGACTTAGACTATTAAAGTCATAGAATATTACAGAGTAGTAGAGGCTAGAGCCACGGGGCCTGGAGTTAGGAGGACCTGGGTTCAAATATGACCTCAGACACTTACTAGCTTGTATGATCCTGGGCAAGTCACTTAACCCTGTTTGCCTCAGTTTCCTCATCTGTATAATAAGCTGGAGAAGGAAATGGCAAAACTCTCCTGTATCTGCCAAGAAAACCCCAATGGGGTCACAATGAGTTGGACACAACTGGAAACGCCTCAACAGCAACACCTAGAGAGGGCTTTGAGATCACTTGTCCAGCCTCCTCGTAGTTACCAAACAGCCAAGTGGGATTCCCCAAGCATGGGGTAAGGGTCTTAGGACCATAAATATTGATCCAAAGAGACCTTACTGAGAAACAGCACGGCATGGGTCAGTCGGTGCTGGACTTGGAGCCAGGAAGGACTGGATTCAAGTCCTGCCTTGGACAGCTGAGTGTCACCAAGGAAGTTATTTTTCACTTCTATGAGACTTGATTTCTTCATCTGTAAAATAGGGGTATTGTATCTCCCAGACCTGTGGGGAGATAGAGCATTTTAAGGCACTTACTGTGTCCCAGGCATTCTTCTAAGTACTAGGGGTATACATACAAGAAAAGCAGATGGTTCCTACCCTTGAGGAGCTAACATTCTACTTGTGGTTGTGGAGTCTTTTCAGTCATGTCCCCAATCTGGGGTTTTCTTGGCAAAGATAATGGAGTGATTTGCCATTTCCTTCTCCAGCTCATCTGACACATAAAGAAACTGAGGCAAACAAGGTCACACAGCTAGTGAATGTCTGAGGCTGGATGTGAACTCACATCTTCCTGACTCCAGATCCAGCTCTAACCACTGCACCGTCTAGCTTCCCTGGCATTCTGTGAGGGGGACCTAGAGGCTGGAAGGGGATAGCAGACATAGAGGGTGTTGGAAACCTTCACTAAGCCCCTATCAATGTCAGCTATCATTACTATTTTCCATTTGAGAAGCACAGCCTTGAAACAGGAAGGAGAAATGATTTCATCTCACCCCCTACCCTCCCCAGTCCAGCCCTTCTGAAGTTCAATGAGGCCCCACCACCTGTCCCCTCACTCCTTCCCTCAGCTGCCTCCCTCCCTGCTGCATATGGGCCTCCCTTGCCTGTGGAGCTCAGCAGAAGATGCCTTTATCCTTCCAAGACTCTGCCAGGCCTTTGTTTAGCCAACAGAGACCCTTGGAACAAGGGGACTCTGTAGGACTCATGGGCAGCACTCAAGAGCCTGCCACTCTGGGGCTGTGTGGGGTCATCTGCTGAGCTGGCAGGCCCCCACAGCAAGGGCATGAATGAGCTCCCACAACCCCCTGGGGCAGGGATCACACAAACCTTTTGGGAGCCTTTGTGCCAGGGTCCCAGAAAAGGCATTCAGCTATTGCTCTTCTGGAGCTGTGGTGGGGATAGGGGAGGGTTTCCCCCTAACAAGTCCCTACTTGTTCTGGAAGGCTCTGAAGGCATCCTGAGCCAAGGCCCAGGCCTGGTTTGCATTCCTGGCTCCTGGCCGTATGATCTCAGGAGCCCTGCAGCTGTGGCCTGAAAGCCCTTGTTTGACTTGGGAGCCAGGGCCAGAAGTGGTGTGGGATGGCACAGAGTCCTCCCATTCAGGCCCGATGACCGGCCCTTGGCAGGGATGAGCCTTTGGGGGAAAACCCACTCTCAGCCCGAAGTTTGGGTCCTAAGGGCCTTCGAGGGGAGAGGAGAGCCCAGGAACAGGAAGAGGCACCAGCGCACCAGAGGGAGGTCGCAGAAGCCGAACCTGTCTGTTGACGGGCAGATTTCTTTGTCATAGATTTAGGGTGATTTTTAATGAATTTGCATGTGTAGATATTCACGGTAATAATGATCCTAGTAACTGGCCTTAACATAGTGCTTTCAAATTGACAAAAGGTTTAAAAAAAAAAGAATTCATTTATACTGCATAGCAGAATCAGGAGGGTGGGCTGATAAATATTAGCTTCCCCTTTTTATGGCTAAGGAAACTGAGGCTGAGGAAGTTGTGGTCACAGTCATCCATCTGGTAAATGTCACACCAGGATCAAGTCTTCTTTCATTCAAAATCTAGAGAACTAGAAGAAAAAAATTCAAAATTATATGGGAATAAAATGAGGTGCTGGCCATGCCTGGTGCCCTGGGGAAGCAAGGATGCTCTCAGGGGGCCTACAGAGGCTGAGTTGACCTCAATGTGCTTTCATTCATTCTATCCAGAGGCTAGATGGTGCAGTGGGAAAAAATACCTGGTCTAGAGTCCAGAAGAGCTGAGTTCAAATCCTGCTTTAGACAGTAGTTCTGTGACCCTAAGTCTGCCCCTCTGTTTTCTCATCTGTAAAATGGGGAATGATAATGATAGCTTCTATCTTGCAGAGGCATTGTGAATATCAGCAAGCACCCCAGCACACCCAGGATGGCTGCTAGCACAGGTTCTTAGATCTGATTTTCTAAAGGAAAGCAACTCAAAATGGGTTAACAGTCTTACTTTAATCAATCAAAGGTATATCATTTACCTAGTTCAGGGGAAAAAGTCAGCACCCTGAACTTCAGGGAATGCAAAGAGAATACATACACAAGTTACAAGCAGACAAAGAAACAAATCCACAGACGGGCTTCCAACCATCTAACCATTACATCCATACCTAGTCAGTCACCAGAGAGGGAAGCACCAACATCTGGGTTTTCAAAGCTGGGGTGCTCAACGTCTTCCCAGAGTCTCATCTGGCCAAATCCACACAACTCTTTCCAAAGTGAGCCCCAAAGCAATCAAATGAGATCATATCTGTGAAGTGCTTGATGACATTATATAAATGCTAGTGATTATTATTAATAAATATTTTAAAAAGTAAATGATAGCAGAGGGGCAGCCAGGTGATAGAGTGGTTAGAATGCCTAGCCTGGAGTCAGGAAGACCTGAATTCAAATTTGACCTCAGATACTTTCTAACTGTGTGACCTTGAGCAAGTCACTTAACCCTGTTTGCCTCAGTTTCCTCATCTGTCAAATGAGCTGGAGAAGGAAATGCAAACCCCTCCGGTATCTCTGCCAAGGAAACCCCAAACGGGGTCATGGAGAGTTGGGCAGGACTGTGAACGACTGAACAGTAGCACAAAAATAATAGCAGGGAAGAGGTGTGCTAGGATAGAACAAGATGAAAATGAGAACTTAATCATTTTATATAGCATCTTAAGGTTAACAAAGTATTTTCTTCCCAACCACTCTGTGAGGACAGTACCATGAGGATTCTTTTCCCCATTTTACAGATGAGGAAACTGAGGCTCGAGGAATTTAAGCCCCTTGCCCCATTGTCCCAAGTCAGATTCAGTCGAGTTCTTCCTCCGTCTGGCACCTCAGCCACCACATCAAGGACAGGCAGAAATCTCTGACGGTCAGTAAGTCTTCATTAAACACCCACTATATGCCAGGCACCCAGGAGGCCTTAGCAGTACAAAGAAGGGGGAAGGACAATCCTTGCCCTCACGAGCTAAGGGGGGAGGCACCAAGCACACAAATGGGACCAGACTAGCTACACGCAAGGAAAACAGGAGAATGAAGATCCAAGGCACTGGAAGGAAGAAGGAATTGGAGAGGCTTCCCGGAGCTGGGGCTTGAAGGACAGACTTCTCTGTCTTTGTCACAGGCTGGGAAGCCTGCTGGACTGGGAGACTGATAACCGAGCCTTGGCGCCTACTGTGAGGGGCTAGCCACTCAAGTTTCCTGCGCCTGTTTCTTCATCTGTAAAATATTGGCAGTGGGGGGACCGGGGGACCCACATTTATAATCCTGTCACCCCTCCTCAGCTCTTGGGGCCTCTCCCCGGTCCCGCTTGGCCCACCATCCTCCGCCTCGCCCAGTCCCTCCCCCTGCAGCTGCCAGCAGCCTGGCTCTGGCCCAGCCCAGCCTTGCTTAGTCAGCCTTGGCATCCACCGTTCTTGTCTCCGGCCTTGCCAGGCCGCGGGCCCAGCTCTCCACTCTCCCAGTCAGCAGGAGCTCGTCCTGTCTCTGCAGCCTGGCGGGGCCCAGAATCGGGGCTCTCAGGATCGGGGCTCCCAGGGTCGGGGCTCCCGGGATCGGGGACCAAGGTCGGGGCTCCTGGGATCGGGGCTCCCGGGAGCTCCTGCATTGCAGCAGCCGTGGCGGGGGCAGGTGGGCGCTCCTCCAGTGCCGCAGAGCTGGGAGCTCAGCCGCGGCCTGGGGAGGGGAGGGGAGGCAGCAGGAGAGGTCACTGGAGCCGCGGATCTTCCTGGAAAACCCGCCGCCATCCCCCCTCTGCCGCCTCGGAGACGCGAGGTTTGACTTTGCCTGGAGAGAGGCAAGGGGACTGAGTTACTGACGGAGGGTTAGGGAAGGAGATGAAGCAGAGCAGAGGCTGAGAGCTAGTGTGGAGGATGCATAGCCCCCTGGTCTGGGAGTCGGCAGGAGCTGGGTTCGAATCTTGCCTCCCACGTAGACTAGCTGTGTGAACCTGCGCTCGCTGAACCACGTTTTCCTCATCTACTAAACCTTGTGAGCAACCTGGCCACCCTGCGAGTTCCCTCCCAGGCTAAATCTGTGCTCGGCTGATCCAGCCCTTCTGCTTCTGCCCGCCCCAGAGGGCTGCACACTGTCCTGTGAGCACAGCTCTGACCACGGCAGTGACTGCCTTGTCCACCGTCTGTCCTGAACGGAACCGAAGGGACAGTGGGGACTCTGCTGGCTGCTCTCGTCATCTTTTCCGTCTGTCCCATGCATGTCCCGACATACTGATCTCTTCCAGTGACACCCCAGTCTTTAGAATAGCCAAGGAAGGGTGTTTATGGGGTGAGGGCAAACCTAGGGCTTGTAAATTAGAGGCTGTGATAGACAATTAACTGTCAAAGCCAAGTAAGAAGTTGGGGAAATTGGAGGGCAGTAGAGGGGGAGGAGAGAGAGAGACAGAGACATAGAGAGAGAGAGACAGAGACAGAGACAGAGACAGAGAGAGAGAGAGACAGAGAGATAGAGACAGAGATAGAGACAGAGAGACAGGGAGAGAGACACACACACACACACACACACACACACACACACACACAGGACCAGGGAAAGACAGAGACACACATACAGAAAGAGAGAGAGGGAGAGAGAGAGAGAGAGAGAGAGAGAGAGAGAGAGAGAGAGAGAGAGAGAGAGAGAGAGAGGCAGGACCAGGGAGACTCAGACAGAGACAGTAACAAACTATCCTGATCTTGCATCAGATGTATTTGAGTATTTCAGTGACCTCAGACAAGACCTTGAACTTCCCTGGGTCTGTTTTCTCCTCTGCTAGGCTGAGGATTATCTACCATGAGCTGAACGGGACCTTAGATGTCTTCTACTATTAGTACCACCCCCTCATTTTATGAATGGGGAAACTGAGGCACAGAAACATTTAAGTGATTAGCTTCGAGCTCTCTGGTCCTGAATAGAAGAGATGGGATTGGAATGCGCATCCTCTGACTGTAAATCCCGCATTCTCCCCAGTCTTCCCTGCTCCCTTGGCTCTCAGTAGTTCCAGTGTTTGGCAGGCTGTGTGGTTCCCATCAAGATGGTGGTGGGGAGGACTCTCGCCTGCTCCACTGAATCCTTATTGGAGATGGGCGAGAAGAACTCCATAATAAAGGCTTAATGATCACAGGGTCTGGAGATAGGTGCTTTGAGTTCCTAAAGGGTATGTGCTAAGCCCCTTGGAGGTATTTGTCAGCAGAAGGTGCCATTATCTCTCATTTGTTGAGAGGGAGCTGGAGATATGACGAGGGCAATGACTGACCCCAGGTCACCAAACCTTTCACCCAGAAACTGGGCTCTGATTTCCTGACACCAGCCTTGTTCCTGGTGGAGCCAGGTAACATGGTGGCTTTGGAATCAGATCCTACCCCAGGAGCTTGCTTCTGGAGTGACCTTGGCCAAGACCTGGGCCTTGGTCTCCTTATTGGCCAAATGAGGGGCCGGGATCAAGTGTGTGCCCTGGGACCTGATGAGCAAAGCACTCTGCAGACCTTCAAGCATGGTAGAAATGCTAGCTATTACTATGGTTACTATGATTTTTATCTCTGGACATCAAGACAGAAGGACTGGCTTTAGAGTCAGAAAGACCCCAGGGCCAGTCTTCCTTCTGACACAGGCTGTGTAACTCTGGCTGGTCATTAATTTTCAGACAATTCTCTAAGACGCCCGGTTGAACAGTAGGTGCTGACCTGTCTTAGCAGAGGGAGTTTCCACACCGGGACAACCCCATTGATGAAATCACAGGTGTGGACAAAAATAAAACAAGAAAGCCACTTTTAGACAACAGCGAGGCTTGGTCAAGATGCCTGGGAGCAGAAGGCCAGCCTCCTTCTGCTGGTGGCTCTTCTTCCCCAGCTTAATGATGAGGATTCTTCCCTGAAGAAAGAGTTCTCTAGGAATGTTCTCATATCAACCCTTTGAGGGAGACAAGTTGAGAGTACTAATATCCTCATTTTTTACATGAGAATTCCAAGGCACAGAGAAAAGGAAAATGACTTGGTCAAAGTCACACAACCAGGGACTCATAGAGCCCACATCTTTTGACTTTAGGGTGAGGGCTGTTTGTGCCAGACCTTACTGCCTCTGACCCACAGTGGGTGTGACCCTGTGCTTTTTTGCTCTCCCATGGAGCCCACACATATATATTCCCACTCCCTTTCAGGAAATTTGTCATCTAAAAAGAAGGAAAACCAGACAACTATAATCAAGTTGGACAGAATAATAGATATCCGTGATTATATAGCCTTCAAAAGTTCGCAGAGGGCTTTCCTCCCAATAACCCCAAGAGATTGTCTTTCCATTTCACAGATGAGGTAACTGAGACTTAGAGAGGAAGGTGGCTTGTCCAAGGTTCACATAGCGAAGTTGAGTTCCACCAAAAAAATGATTGCACAAGTATTTTCAAGTGTCTGCCACGTGCCACATAAGGAAATACAAAAGGGGAAATTAATCTTGTCTTCGAGGAGTAAATATTCTATTGAGAGGAAAAGATATGAAGACAAGTAAATACCAAAGTACATGCAAAATAAACCCCAGTTTGGCTGCAATATGTAAGTAGCCTGAAAGAGATTGCTGTTGTTCAGTCATTTCTTGGCAGAGACACTGAAGTGGTTTGCCATTCCTTTTCTCCAGCTCATTTTACAGATGAGGAAACTGAGATAAATAGGGTTAAGTGACTTGCCCAGGGTCACACAATTAGTAAGTGTCTGAGGTCAGATTTGAATTCATGAAGATGAATTTTTCTTGCTCCAGATCTGGACTCTAATCCCTGAACCAGATTGTGAAGGGCTTTCAATGACAAAAAAAAGATGTCTCTATTTTTCCTGGACATTTCAAACAGGATGTCCCACAGACTTCTCAAACCCTACACGCCCCCAAAGGACTTTACGTTCTTTCTCTCCCCACACCCCCTCCAAACTTCCCCACTTCAGCCAAGGGGCCGCCATTCATCCAGTCTCTCACATTCGCAGCCTCAGTGTTAGCTTTGACTCATCACCCTTCCTCACGTCACTGGTGCAGGCAGCCACCCAATCTCATCATTTTTCCATCCCTCCCTCCCCATCTCTCTCTTACCTGACTTGGTTCTCTGCTATCAGAGGTACCAGCCCAGGTTAGGCCCTCACCACCTTTTGCATGGACAACTGTACCAGGCTCCCCAGTGACCTCTGGTCTCACCTTTATCCAATTTGTCCTCTGCACAACAACCAAAGGGATTTTCCTGGAGAGAAGATCTGTTCATCTGAGTCCCCTACTCCAAATTCCACTGGTGCCCTATTCTCTCTATTATCAATTATACACCCTTTACTTTGGCACTGAAAGCCTTTGTAACTTAGCTCTGACTTAAGCTTTCTAGGTCGAATACTGGGTCCTATATTGGGGTCAAACTGACCTTTTTCCTGCCCCTCACACATGGCTCTAACCAGCTCCTCTTATCCCTGCCAACTCCTGATCCAAAAGGGAAAAAACTCATCTCCCCCTTTTATGGAAAATAGCGTTATAAACCGTTGGCAGCTTTCTCATTTAAGGGACAGCAAATTTCCTCATTCCCTCAGTGACTGAAAGTCTTCTGGTGTCCCCTGAGTTATGAGACCAGATGACAAATGCAAAGCTGTCATTTCTAAGAGGAGAAACAGGATACCCAGGTCTAAGTTTACTCTCGTACCCTTGAATATCCTACTCCTGGTATGTTTCCACAACGATACCCTTATGGAGCACTGTGTTCCACTTTTGTCTTTGGGTCAGGTAGGCAGAGGAGAAGTCAGAAAAGAATCTGAGAAAATCAGCAAAAAGATACTTTGTCCAAGAGAGCTGGGACAACAAATAGGTGAGACCTAGTGGTAGTATTCTGAAATCTGAGCATCAGGAGAAAGGGAGGAAAAAGGAAGAAATGAGAGGGATCCAGCACTGGCTGTCCCCCCAAGATGCGCCTCACAGACAACAGCTGAGGACTTCCAACATTAAGACTTTGACGGGAATCTGTTAATTATACCACAAATGGAATTGGGCAAGAGGATAAGTTGTATTATGAAAAAATAATCTTCACGTGGAGAAAAGGACTTTGGCCCAGGGCACCAGCAGCTAGGCTTGGAGGTGAACTGCACTTTCTTCTTCTGGCTAAGGATGGCCATTGAAGCTCACCCCATCATGCTCCACTGGCCCTGCTGCTAGGTGGTATGATTAACAAAGGCTGAGGGCCTTGAACTCTGTGGTGGGAAGAGGGACAACCCTATTTCTTATACCAATTGTAGACTTTTCCGTGCGGTTGCCCAGTTCCTGCCTGCACTGCTCACCCTCCTCCCCCAAATTCCTAGTTATAGCTTTGTGGTTACCCTGGATTTTTGGAGAGCAAATTCAAAAGAACTCAGAGAATGGCTAAGTTGGATCCCGTGGCCTAAAATTCTATAGGTTCCATTGACCCAGAAAGGATGAGAAACTCTGAAGGCGTAAGTGGAATCAATTCTCTCTTATTACAATTCTCAGCTTTCATTTCTTCCCACAATTGACTTAATTTTCCTCTCTGGAGGCCAAATCTACCAGTGGAGTGGTGAAGTCCCCTCTGATCACTGTATTCTGTGAACACAAGATGGTAGGAAGTAAGTAAAGAAGGAAATTCAGGAAAATATGGTTAAAGGCTGGAAAAGACCTTGAATTTCAGAATTGTATGGGATCTTAGAGCCTAGAAACAGCTAAATAAACCCCACCCCCAACATGCACATAGATGAATGAGAGAAAAAGCAAATGCCATGTGCCCAGCAATATGCTAAGAGCTGGGAATACTAATTCAAAAAGCAAGACAGTCAATGGCCTCAGGGAGGATATAGTCTAACAGGAAAGACAACATACAGAGGCAGCGGTGGCCAGAGAATGGTGGTGGAGGGATGGTGAGGGATGGTGAGTGGAGTCAAGGAGTAATGGATTTATTAATTGTGGAGTCGAATGGATTATTGTTCCCAGAGCTAGAGGTGGAAAGGAGGGGTTAGAGGATGGGGAGTATGGCATGAAGATGACTGGAGGACACAGTATGGAGACCCCCAGATAAGTGTTTACTCAGCCTTCACAAGGAAGCCTTCAAGGGTTGGGGATCCTCAGTACCTCCCAAGGTGGCTATTCACTCTTGAACAACTCTAGTTTGCCAAATGTTCACAGTCCTGTTTTCTATTCCTTCTGTCCCCTCCCAACTTTGTTCATAGTTCTGACGTCTGGAACCAGAGAGCAAGACTCTTCCTTCTCTGCAGGGGGAGCTCTTCAAAGGTAGTTAGACTGAGCCTGGGCTCCCCCTTCAGCCTTTTCTTCTCCAGCATAAGTATCCCCAGTTTCTTTAACTGGTCTTTGTGACCTTTTCCCTTCTCTGACTGCTCTACCTAAACAAGACTCCAGATATGGTCTAACCAAAGAGAAAAGAAGGAAAAAATATGAGGGAAACCCATTCCATGGAATGAGAATCTTTACGTGTTGGGAGTCAGCATATACAGATTTTTCATGGATAAAAGTAATAATAGCAAGCATTTGTGTAAGGCCTTAAGGATTGCAAAGCATTTTACACATATCTCATTTTATTTGCACCATAAGCCTGGGAGATAGAAGATATTATTACCTCCATTTTACAGATCAGATAACTTAGTTTGGGAGAAGCCTAAGAGATCTGCCCAGGGTCACACGTCTACTAAGTTTCTGATGCAGGATTTGAATTCAGATCTTCCTGACTTCAAGTTCAATGGTCTCCCTAGCCATTGAATCACCTAGGTGAGAAAGATATTAGACAACTAAAAAAACCCAGGAGGTCAGTAATGCTTTTAGAATATTGTGGTTCCTGATATATAGTGCCCTATCTCTGCTGAGGATATGGAAGAAAGATGGCCCTATAATACACAGACTCTAGGAATTAAATTCAAATCGATCAACATTTATTAATCAGGTACAAAGTGCAGGAACACCTGCTGGGATGCAAAGACAAGAATATTCTTGGAATGGATGATTGGTGTCCTTAAGGAGGGGCAAACATGGAGAATGGGGCATTTTACCAGACAGTGACCAGCAAGGTCTCTTGGGGTAAAGGGCACCAGTCGGAGAAGCGAGCAGTCCTTCTGTGGGCCGCTGGAGAAGAGGCAGACATCCCAGGTCTGTGGAGCGCCAGTACCCTTCTCTAGGCCCCTTGTTAATATTCACCAAGGTTGTCGTGACAGCTCTTGGTTTCCCATTTAGCTTCCTCCTTGAGGGCATATGAGGCTTTATTGAATAAAAACATTCTTGTTCCAGCATATCTAGAGAAGTGAGTTCACAGGGGACGTGCTTATAATGGTTCGTGTTGGGTAAATCATTTGCTTCACAGATGGCTTTTATAATAAAGCAAAGTATGGAGTCATTCTCTTAATAAAGATTAGAACATCTCTGTGGCAGAAGAGGGCTGGGCTCTGATTCTGGAACACCTGGCTTCCTGCTAAGCCCCTGAGACCTTGGAAAACCACTTAACTTTTCAATTCTCCAAATGACTTTCTAAGGTTATGAGATGCTGAAAAGTTGCCAAGCAGTGGAGGGAGTTCCCACACATGCAAGTTCTGTATGCCATGGGTCAGGACCAAAGTGGGAAAAATAATTTAGTGATTGACCGTTTACTTTTTTCCTAGGTGAGTTAGAAATAAAAATGCAAAAGAGAGAGAGAGGTTATGCAGGTATCTTGGGTCTTAGAACATTTTCCCTTTTCAAAGTCATATCTCAGAGTAAGAAGCAGCTGTCTGACCTCCCTAGGCTTCAGGAGATGGTTGGCTGGTCAATCTTATTTTCTGCCTGTTGTTCCATGAAAAGATATTCAGTCATATGCTTAGTCATTAAGCACTGGATTTCTGTAGGGGGTTTTGTTTGTTTTCGTTTGAGACTGGTAGGGTGTTGTGATGAAGAAAACAGAGGCAGAGAACTGGGTTTAAATCTCAGCTCTGACCCTCACTAGCTGTGAGCCCCCTGGGAAAAACAGTTCAGTTCTATGGGCTCCAGCATCTTCCTCTGTAAAATGGGGAGAATGTTATTAGTGTTAAGTATTTTAGAGAGCTGATAGGAAGAGTGCTTTGTAAACCTTCAGGGCCCTGTACATAATCATCAAGAGACAGCATCATGTAGTGACTAGAGCACCAAGTGAGAAGGCAAGAACTTCTGGGTTCAGTTTTTGCCTCTCACCCCATTGGCAGCAGGACTCTAGGCACTTACCCAGGCACTTACCTCACTTACCCCCTCCAGGAGCTCTCCAATGTTATGAGCTTCTGAAGAGTCATTAGTGTGCCTTGTCGGAGAGACCAGCATAGTGTCCAGTACACAGGTGCTTAATAAACTCATGTTGGTTGACACATGGGTAATTAATGGATGGGTTTTTGAAGTATCACCATAAGGGGACTTTTCACTGGTGCCCATTTGTGATGTTAATGGGATTTAAGATCTTCTCTGCCCATTAATAGGCCTCTAATGGAGCCCATTAAGGAAAGCTTGCTTGTGGGAAGGTTTTCACGCCTTTTGCTAATTTCTAATTAGGCACTGAGTCAGGGTTGTGATGCCTCCTGGTTCTGAGAGTGTACATATACTCTGAGTTGATATTTTGCTTTGGGGTCTCGCTTATGAAAAGGATTTTGTGATTCCCTGGTCGTGATTCTGAGTGGTCATGTGTTCAGAGCTCAACTGCTCAGATGTAAAGGCTCTCTCAATCCAGGCATGTATGCAAAGTGTATAGTTGATTCAGGCAGTCAGAACCCTGTCTGTTGGTCTCTATTTCTCTGTTTGTATTTTCTTTGGAGTTCAAGGTGCTGACTTTTCCCCTGAACTAGCGAATGTAATTTAAAAAGACTGTTGACCCCTTGAACAGCTATCTTTCCTAGTAAAGCAGATCTAAGAACCTGTGCTAGCAGCCATTCTGGGTATGCCAGTGTGGTTGCCACTACACCATTGCAGTGGATTCTGGGATAATTCTTCCTTCTCCTCCTTTTCCCACTTGAATAACCAGGAAGAATAAAGGTGTCAATATAAAGAGGAATGAATGAGATCCAGGAACTGCTAGAGAAAGCATGGGGTCACCCCACTGTCAGCACTCCCAGGACTTTTACCTCCAGTCAGCTGGCCTTGTGGGTCAGACCCATCTTGGGAAATATGGTGCCCCAGCCCTTTCTTCTCCAATCCTGAGATGAACCTAGAGCTCCTAAAGACCCTCGTGCATCTGCATTTCCCCACATGAATGAAATTACAGGTTCTCCCAGAGGCTCAAATACTCAAATGGACCTGGGATTCCATTGATTTAAGAATTCTTGCCAAAGATGCAGATTGCAGCCTCCTCATTCCTATCCATCTTGTATAAATCTTGTTGACAGGCACCAAAAAGTTTGCCCCAGGGGATCCATCCTGGGCCCTCCTTTTTCTCTCCACCAATTCCGTGGACACTTGTATGTGCATGACTCAGTATCTAAGGCAGCCTGTCTATAACAGTCTGTTTAGCAAGAGGTTGAGAGATGGATACTTGTGAAAGCAGGAAGCACAGGAGAGAGATAAACAGCTGCTTCTGCAGGCTTCCAGGTGAGTAACAGACTATTTCTCGTGGTAAGAAACTTAAGATTCCACTTAAATGCATTCTTTTTTTTAGTTTTAAAAATGAAGCATCTCTCCCTTTGCTCGAGGTCTTCAGTCTTTCCCTGCAATCTCCCCAGGGCAAATCCTGCATCAATAATTTCCCCTGTTCCCTTCTCATCAATTCCACATTCCCTTCCCTTCTCCAGTTACCGGGAGTTCCCAGTTCCCTTCCATCCTACTCAGGGAATCACCTTTTATTCTCCCTGGTTATTCAAATGGGAAAAGGAGGAGAAGGAGGGATTGCCCCAGAATCCACTGCAATGAGCATCAGTGAAAGCCCAGTAATACTTCAAAGGCCCATCAATTAATTAATCAGCAGTCAATCAGCCAGAATTTATTAAGTACCTGCTTAGTACTGGGCACTTTGGTAGATCTGGGGATGAAAAGGCAAAAATGAAATAATCTCTGTCCTCAAGGTGCTTGGGTAATCTTCCCACAAACACAGACTAAAATCTCTTCCATCCACAGTAGACAGTTGATATGGCAGAAAAGTACCATTCTCTGGGGCTAAGGTGGATTATCAGATGACCCCATGGTTTACGTGTGGGCCTGTGGTCAGAGCTGTCTGGATTAGGAGGACCTACCTCAGCTTGAGCTTCTCAGGTCCAGCTTTTGAGACCCCAGAACAGCCTCCATATTATGGCAGAGAAGTGGAGGAGGAGTTTTGTGGAACAGGGGACAAGATGACTGCTGGGCCATGGGCACAAATGCTTCGACTCATTAGAGTTAAAAAAAAAAACAACAGCTTTTGGAGAATCACAGTAGCTTGGAGTCCAAAGGAACCTCAGAGAACCCATATCCCAACCCAACTTGGAAAAGCATCCCTTGTTCACCATATCCACATATCCAATCAGTTGCCAAATTATGTCCTCTCTATCTGTCTTCGTAATATTTCTCATTTATGTCCCCATCTCTCCTCTCACAGCCGCCACACTATGTCAGCCCTCATTACCTTTCATGTAGAATATTATGAGAGCACCTTCACTGGTCTCCTTGACTCAAGCCTCTCCCTATTCACTGTCAAATTGATCTTAAAGTGGGGGCCTGACCATGTCACCCCTCTACTCTATAAATTCCTGTGGCTCCCAATTATCCCTAGGATTAAACATAAATTTTTCTGTTTGGCATTTGAAGGTCTTCATACCCTGCTTCTGGCTTCTCTTTCCAGGCTTCTTCCACATTCCTTACCTCCAAGCACACTAGAGATCAGTCAGATGGGCCTAGTGCCTGCCCCTTGCATAACACTCTCCATCTGTCTTTTGCACTGGTAGTCCATCAGCCCTGGAATGTTTCTTCTCCTCTTAGTATTCCTGGATTCCCTCAAAACTGAGCCCAAATTTCATCTCATGCAAGAGGCTATGAAGCATCCTATGGCTTGCCCACTCAAAATATTTTTGATTTGAAGTCATAAAGTCATTGTCAGCATCGATCCTATATTTACTTCTTGGCAATTTCCAAATATTCCTACTGTCTCTCCTCTCTGGGGCCAAGCAGAATGAATCTAATCCCACTTCCCCATGACAGCCCTGGGAATGGGTGAAGGCCACCATCATACCCCTCCCAAGTCTCTCCAGGACAAACATCCCCAACCATTCCAACTGCTCCTTTTGTAGCATGATTTCAAGGACTTTGTCTAGCCTGGTTAGCTCCCCAATTTATCAATGTCCTTCCCAAAATGTGGTGCTAAGACCTGAACAAAATTCTCCAGATATTGTCTGATTAGGTCTCAGCATAGTAGGATTTTTGATAACTTTAGTTCTGGATGTTACATCCTTTTTAAGATTCCATTTGCTTTCTTGCTTACCATGTCATAGTGTTGACTTATATTGATGTCTCAGTCCACAAACATTCCCAGATCCATACTGTTTAGCTATGCTTCCTCCATCTTGTATCTGAGAAATTGATTTTATGGATACAGACACATTGCAGGGTCCTCTTCACCTCTTTTTTTTCTGTCTTTTTAATCTTTTCCTTATTCATAATTGCCTCCCATTTCCTCTCATGCTCCAATAGTTTCTCTATACTTTTCTTCTTCTTTCTCCTCAAACCAGTGATTGATAACTCCAGTTGTTGTTACATAATTAGGGCTAAAAGGGTGCTTAGTTCATGTCCCTAAATAGCTTTAGTAAGATTGGGAAGTATGTGACATATCTTCTTAACCCTCTTTCCACCTTCCTGGCATCTTCTCTTTTCACTTCCTCCTTTGTGCTCTCATGATGTCCATTGGATGTCCAATATGGCCATCCAAAGCTGCCTTACAAATAACCCCTCCAATGTTAGACCTTTCCCTCCCCTCATTCTGCACCCAACACTTTCCTGTCCTCCATTTCATACCTTTAGGTCATAGGAATACATACTGATGATTCAATTCACTCTTCTATTCAACAAAATCTATATTTTCACAAAGATCTCCTGAGGTTGTTGCTTTAATTTAAAATGGAATGATACCAATGATAGGTATAGAAATTAGAGCCATATTTAGTATTGATGCTGGGAAAATCTCCCAAAGTACAATAGTTATGCCAAAATGGAATGGGCTGCCCTGGGAGATAGCAAGTCCCCCTCCATCAGAGGTCTTCATGTGGACATTAGATGATCAAGGTCACAGTATTGTACAATGGGGTTTTGATCAGGGACAAGTTCACCTAAATGGCTTCTGGGATCCCTCTCAAACTCTGAAATTCTGTGATTTCATTCTGTGTCAGAAGGAATGTTTCAGGGAAAGTAGAACCTCAAAACACAGATTAATTCATAACATATGATGACCATCTAGTCTTCCTTCCTGTATGGGAGGCTCCATGCCTTGAGAGATGTTCTCTTTTTATAGGCATCTCTATGATGGTGAAATCTCAGTGTCTACTTTACAATGAAAATGATAGAGATTATGTCATGTCTATTGCCCATCTCCCAATAAACTACAAGCCCCTTGAGGACAGGGACTGTTTTGTTTGATTTTGTATATTGAGAAGTGCCTGGTTTATAGGTAGGTAATAATAAAGGCCTGTTAATTGACTGATTGCCCCACGAAGGGGTGCCAAATGTTGGAGTTCCTGAGGCAATACTCAAAACTAATCACCCTCCTCTTTATGCAGGAAGAAATGACAAAACATGTCTGAGTTACATATTTGAGTCGACTACCTTTGAAAGTATGGTGTTAAAAGTATGGTAAGTTCTGCCTGAGAACCAGTCCCCCAAAAGACTATTGTTCCAGTCTTGCTAAATAGCTAGAGAGGACTGGACTGGCTCTCTGTTAGGAGATGCTATGAAGTCAAACCAACCCACTAAAACACTAATTAAGTCATTTTTGCTTGGGGCCCACCTCCTGCCTCTTCCCCACTTCCTTTTTGTGCCCACCACTCTCAAGTGCTCTCTTTCTGAGAACCCCAAGATTTCTGAAATCATCTCTACCAACCCATCACTGGATGCTAGGTCAAAGGACTTAGGGTGGAGAGTGGCTTTGGGTATTATTTACAGTTACCTAAGGCCCTTTCAATTTACAGATGAAGAAACTGAGGACCAGGAAGGTAAGACAATTTTATAAGATCATAGGAAAGGGAACTCAGAGTACCATCTACTATAGCTCCCTTATTTTACAGATGGGGAAACTCAGGCCACAGGGGTAGGTAATTTACCCAAGGTCATCCAGATTTGAACCCAGCTCCTCTGATTCCAAATCCAATACCCTTTCCACCATACCATCCATATGACTTGTCCTAGATCACATCAGGAATTAAAAGATTCAGGTTTGGAACTAATGTCTCCAGGCCACAAATCCAGAGGTCCTTCTATTCTATCTCTCTGCTTCCTCTCCCCATCCCTCTAAAAAGGTGGTCGTCCAGACTCTCTCTGAAGACCTCTATGTTATGGAGGGCTCAATGTCTCCATTGGCAATCCATTCCACTTTGAGATGACTGTTTCCTTGGCGTCAAGCTTTGGTTTCTCTCTCTTCAGCTGCCACCCTAAATGCTCCTAGTCTTGCCCTCCTAATGGAAGGAACAAAGAGAAAAATGTCTAATGCATTTTCTACAGAACAGACCTCCACTGTCAATGCCTCTTCCTGAAGCCTTCAATCACCCTGATTTAGAACAAAATTCTCCCTCTCTCCTTTGCATTTTGGTAGCTGCCAAAGCCTTACCTACAGGTTGGTCATGATGCACGTACAATGGAACTCCTGATACCAGTAATGCAACACAGGGCATTAATTAGGCTCTGGGGGGTTTCTAAATTTCACTTGAGGTCCCTACTACCAAGCTTACTTAAAATTGTCACTCACCCAGATTTGTTGACTCTGAATGACTCCTAATGAGTCGATTGTCTGCCTGCAGAGGATATTTAACCACCATTGAGGATATTCAAAAGCTGCATGGTAGCTGATTCTAGCCCTGGATAAATGTGACAGCCAGGCTGCTATATAGCCAGTAATTAAGGTCTAGGATTGAACTACCAAGTGCCAATTGCTTGGAAGGAGCATTGCATGGGGCAGATTCAGAGAGTCAAGGCTTCAAGACAAGGGCACACAGGCATCATGAAGGCCTGGAGAATTGAGAACATTTGAGACTTGGGAGAATGTGAAACCTGGGATAAAGAAGATTTGGAGGAGAGAAGGAACATTCAAGATGCCTCCCAGGATTTGGAAGTCTGTCAATCCATGTTTGGCCCTGAGGGTAGCACGAGGAGGCAGGAATAGAAGTTATGGGAGAAGGCTTTAGGCTGAATGTCAAGAACAGCCTCCTCACCTTTAGAACTCTCTGAAAGTGGAATGGGCCATCTCAGGAGGTGGCCGGCACCATGCATTGGGGGATCTTTTTAGAGTAGAGGCTGCACCTGCCTGTGGAGAATGCTCCAAATCTGATATTCTGGGATTCCTCTGACCTTCTTGCTTGAAAGGGTGATCGTGTCATCTGCTCCTTGCTCCCTAAACTGGTGGGCTGTTAGACAGAGGAGTGGCATGAAATGTAGGGGAGCACAACATCATTCTCCAGGCTCTAAAGAGAGCAATGAGAGGTGGCATGGCAGAAGGGGTAGAATGCAGGACATAGAGTCAGGAAGAGCTGGGTTCAAATCCTGCCTTTGTAACTTGCCACTTGGACAACATTGGGAAGGTCACTTTGCCCTCTCGGGATCTCCGTCTCCTCATCTATGAAGTGAAGAAGTTGGGCCAGATGACTTCAAAGGTCCTTTCAGCTCTAAGTATATGGTTCTATAGGTCTTAAGGAAGAGAAGGAAAGTGAGAATGGGGTCTAGTGGAGAAAGCCCTGGGCAGAGAGTCCAAGGATTCAGGCTATATTCCTTTTTTTTTTTTT
>CM053582.1:562843821-562883123 GCA_028627135.1 Pseudochirops cupreus | reverse complement strand
ATTCCATTACATTCATATACCATAGCTTGTTTAGCCATTCCCCAATTGATGGGCATCCCCTATATTTCCAGTTTTTTGCAACCACAAAGAGAGCTGCAATAAATATTTTTGTACATATGGGACCTTTTTCCACTTCTGTGATCTTTTTGGGATATAAACCCAACAGTGGTATTGCTAGGTCAAAGGGTATCAGGCTATATTCCTAACCACCCCTTGCCAGCTGCGTGACTTTGGACAAGCTAGGTCACTTCTTTTGGCCTTAGCTTTTCCATGTGCCAAATGAAGACCTTGTACCACATGAGCTCCAAGATTTCTTCCAGCTTCCAACCCATGATCCCACAAGTGATGATAAAGAAAGTAGGGGGATTTTCCTCCTCCCCTCTTTCTTTTTTTCCTGTGCTTCCCATGTGGCATAAAATATATAGTGATGCAGTAGACAGAGCTCCAGGCCTGGAGTCAGGAAGACTCATCTTCTCAAGGTCCTCAGACATTTAGTAGCTGTGGGACCCTGAGCAAGTCACTTCACCCTGCTTGCTTCTGTTTCCTCATCTATAAAATGAGCTGGAGAAGGAAATGACAGATAAGAAAACCCCAAATGGGACCATGAAGAGTCACACATGATTGAAATAACTAAACAATCACTTCCCTCTTGCCAAGTCAGAAGTCATCAATGGGAGGCGGCATGGAGAAATGAACCTTTGAGACCGCTTTTTTCCTCTTGTATGACAATTGCCTTCCAAGTGGGATGGTGAAAGGAGATGTCTCAGGGACCTAGTAAAGAATGCTCTTCTCTCCTTTTCCTATGGCTTTCTGGATGTCCTTTCAATTGGGACTTTGGAAAGGTCCAACTGAGATTTGGGGAGGCAATGAGGTAAGGCAAAAAGAGCACTGTCTCTCAAAGAAGGCTCGGGTTCAAATCCTATGTTCTATGCTTATTACCTGGATGAAGTTGGACAAATTACTTAACTTCCCTGGACCTCAGTTTCCTCATCTGTAAAATGAGAGGATTGGATTAGAATGCCCCTGAGGTTCTTTCCAGGGACTAGATATGCAGGAGAGTGGAGCAGGGGTGGACACCTGGAAGAGTACAAGTAGTTTTTATAACATCAGACTGTCCTGGATCGGAGTCTGGTGTGCCCATAATGATGTATATGGGATGGGTCCTGGGAAAGCTAGAGGTGGTAGGCTTGTGTAATGTTTCTGGGTAGTAACTAGTGGGTGAAAATGCCCTGGTAACTCAAGGAAGCAGCTTATCTTAGTTATTGGGAGCAAAGTGGGAGAAGGAGAGTAAAGAGATACTAGACTGTTCTCAATCCAAATACTCCACTTTCCTATGGAAAGCAGGTCATCCCAGTCCTGGAATGAACTGCTCCAGAAGAATACTGGACTTCCCACTTACAAGCAGCTATTTCCCCCCCCCCCCCACCCCATGCTGAACCCACTTTGGGGAGACAGAAATGTAGCATCAGTGTGATATTTCCTCTCCTTTCTAGATCCAAGGCTCTCAATCGGAGGAGTCCAATGGAAGGATAACTAATCTATACCATGGGAGCATTTAGCGCAGCTGATGAGTATTGCCAACATACGTGAAATATTGGATTGCCCAAGATAAGTCCTATCAGTACACAAAGCCAACAAAGTCATGTCATATCTTTTTAGGAAACATGCCAGGGCTTATCCATTCCAATCTTCTTCAAAGTAGTCATCTTGAGGGACTACGCACTTATTTTGAGGAAGATTCCTTTGCACAGGACATTTATTAAACTGCTTTTAGAATCACTTGTGACAAATCTCTTTAAATTCTTCAATACATAGAATCATAGACTCTCAGAAATTCAGAACTCGACGGAACATCAGTGAGTACCTAATCCAACTCACACTCCCAAAAGACCTTGGCTATAAAAATACATGATAGTGGTTATCCCATCTCACCCTGAAGACTTCCATTAAGGGCAAATCCATTCTAATTTTGAATAGCCTTCATTATTAAGGTAGTTTTGCTTACTTTAAGTTATGACTTCACTCACTGCTTCTGGTTTTCCCCTGTAAGACCCAAGAGTCTAAACCTACTTTAATGTGTCAGTCCTTCAAAGACCTAAAATGAACCACCATGTCTCCCTTCAGTTTTCTCTCCAGGCTAAACATCTCCAACTCAATTCACATTCATGAAGTACCTACACATGCAAAGCTCCATTTTAAGGATGACCCATACAAGACCAACATGAGAGAAACCCTGCCTTCAAGGAGCTTACATTCTATTCTGCATGTAAGTAAGATAGTTGGGGGAGGAGGGAGACAATACATATGCAGATAAATAAATACAAGGCAGTTTGGAGAAGAAGAATACATTAACAAGGAAGAGTGCCAGTTGCTGTCAATAGTAGCCAATCTTTTTCCTTTGAAAATGAATTTTATTTTTGGAAACAGTCACAAGGGATTCAGAAGCAACTTAGAGAGAGTAAGATCATACTTGGTAGCAGTGTTCAGGGCATTTAGATGACTAAGCAGTGGGCCTTTGTCCTCTCACATGAAATATGGCCTACATCTGAAGGCAATGCACCAAGAGGAGCCTTTAAAATGTTTTGAGTTGAGGCAGCCATACCAGGATCATAGACTTACAGCTGGGATTCACTTGGTCTTCAGAAGTCACTTGGTCTAATGCACTCATTTTATAGAGGAGAAAACTGAGGTCCTGCCCCCTAGTACAAGGCCTAGTGAGAGAATGACTGATTAGCCCTAGGTTTTATGGGTAGAAAGGGACAAAATTTGGCTTTGAATCCACCTTTTCTTACTGTACCATACTGTCAACTTACAATGGTCCCAAACTGAGACCTGGAAAAAGGCTGTAATTTAGAAAGGCCAAGGTCCCACACTGCTTCTTGGGCTATCACCAGTCATTTTGACTTTTGTCCTGCCACTGGACATTGATGACTCTAGAGGAAACAGTGAGGCTGATGATTTAGCACAACTCTGCCTCACTTAAATCCAATAAACCAGCAGGTCAAGACATTCCATTCCTGACATCATTGGTCCTCTTTGAGAATTAAGGATGAACAACAACAACATTGAGGGCTCCAAGATCAATGCTTTAAAGAAAAATGTACCCCTGCAAGTATAAGTTCTATTCAAAATCAATCTCATTACAGTTTTACTTTATAATATGAGATCCAAAACCACTGGATCCTTGAATGCTGGGTAGAAGAACCTTGGAGATGATCAAGACTCACCCTACATTTTACAGATGAGGGAACTGATGGCCAGAGAAGAGAAGTAACTTGTTCCAATCTTTACCAAAAGACAAAGGAAGTGAATTTCTCCAATGATATCAATAATTTCATTTCTTTTTATTTTTTGGAAAATATAAATATTAATCTTCATCTGTTTCTATGTAACTGTTCTTAAACAAATCCACAAACAATAAAGGATTTTGTCATCTCATGTTACAGCCCTACCCTCCCTCCCCACCAAAATCAGGTATAGTTATAAAGTCTGAAGCTCAGAGATGGAGAATGGTTTGCCAAAATGTCATAGCTGGTTCATAGTAGATGTGGGACTAGAATTCAGTTCTTGGGACTCTTTCCACTGCGTCCATTCTTACAGCTTCATGAGCAATAGAGGCCAATCTCTAGAAATTTCGTTCCTTTCTCCTTCAGTGTTTTACTCCCATAAAATTGGTAGCTCGATGTGTTGGCTCTTTTTATAGGCCTAGGGTGAGAAAAGAGTAAGAAACTGAACTCTGTGTATTTCTATATGTATTTCTGTGAATAGCAGTAATGAGAACAGTGCTAAAAATGGGTGGGGGGCTTTTGGAGAGTAGAATTAGAACCACTCTGATTCCTAGACAAGTAATTACTATACTCCTGAGCAACTAGAGTAGGGTGATCAGGGTTTTGATCCAGGGATTTAGGCAGTACCGATAGTAATTTTACTCCTTAGTGATGTAGAAATAATTGAACTTAGCATCTAGTTAGGAAGGTTAGTTAAAATAGGAAATGAGCAAAAGGCAGGCTTCCTTCCTGACACTCTTCTCTCTTAGCAGCCTCCCCAGCAATGACTTCTCAGAGTTTTACAGTTCCAGTCATGAAAAATAAAATGTATGAATTAAAAAGTATTTATTCAGAGTTGATTAAGTACCTGGCACTATGCTAAGTCCTTAAAGATTCTTAAATAAAAAGTGAGACAATACTTGCAATCCCTAAGGGGAGATTACACGTCTATGGGTGTGCTGGACAAAGCAAGAAGATTTGGTTTGAGGAGTCATGACTTCCCTTCCCAAGACAATTGTACTATGGATTAATACTTTGCTCAAAGTAAGAGGTAAAGGGGAGGAGGAGAATGGGAGTGGTACCTAGGGGAATGACAAGATGGCTGAAGTGAGTAAGATAGATGTAGTAAACTCATTGTTCTGGAGGTCTAATCCTGAGGGTAGAGGTCAAGGTTAGGACAATGGTACAACACCAGGGTGGATAGCAAGATGACTGGGATTGATGGGTGGACAGGATGTGAAATGTGGTCTGGGACCAGTTAGATACTGTTGGCCAGTTGTGTTTGTGCCCACTCCCTCACCAATCAAGGCAGCTCAGCTGGGGTGGGGGGAGGGGGAACCTCAAAGCTGAGTGGATTAACTTTTGCAGAAGGGAGGACTCGCAGGAAGTTCTAAAGATCTGGCATAGGGGGATCAATTCTAGATGGGGAGGAGCATGGCAGCAGCAGGGTTGATGGCAAAATGACTAGGGTAGATGTCTAGATGGAGCCCAATATTCTGGGGTCCCTTTACCTTTGGAACTTGGGGTTCCTTCCCCTTTATTCCCTCCCCATCAAATCAAATTTGTCTTGAAAAGTTGATTTGAGGGTGTTTTTGTACCCTGCCTCACATGTCAAAATCACCTGTTCCATCCTACTTGGTTGGAATTGAGGTTAACAAACGTTCCTCTTCGCTGGTTGCCATGGTATGTGAAGCCTTCTCTAGAAATTCTCTCAGGTTAAGGAATTCAAGGGCATTGATTAGAGATATCTCTCATGGGGCTCAGTGGAGGTCATTAGTTCTGGGTAGGACTCTGCCAAGGGAGAAGGGCACTGCTAAGTTGTTTGCAAAAAATCAGTCTGTGGCCTCAAGGAGCTCACAGTCTAAGGGGGGAGACAGCATGCCTTTCTCTGCATTTCTACAGGCTTAGTGCAGGGCCTAGCACACAGTGGGTACTTAATAACTGTCTGGTGGCTGACCAAATGACTGACATATTAGGTAATAGAGGAATGGTGATCTGCAACAGTGGAAGAAGTATTACCACATAGGAAATCACAGATTTCTTAAGTATTGAAGAAACAATTTCTTGATTCATTTAGTCACTTTGCTTCCCAGAACAGAATTGTAGGAGTTCTTTTCTAGGTAGAATCCTGACTGATAGCAAGTTGAGATATTTTAAAACATGGACTTTTAAAAACACCCTCAGATCTTACTGATAAGTCTACCTTCTACCTTAGAGTTTTAGAGGATAATTCTGGAAGTTGAAATTTAACAGCACCCTCATTTCTGCATCTATAAAAAGTACAGACATTCTCCAGCCTTACTCTGTACGGTGAAGATATTCTAAAATGTCAGCCTGTAATTAATCCAAAATGCTCTTTCATTAAAATATGTAATGATGCTTTCTGAGCATATGCAAGCTTAATTGGGTGTAATGAAACTAATGAGATTTAAAACAAGGGTACCTTAAATAAAAAGTCTGCTGCCAGAGTTAGAAACTCCTGCAAAGCAAATGAGGTGCTGCCAGGAGGTCTATGTCCCTGTCAGAATGGTTCTATGTAGGCTAGAAGCACTCTTTTTCATCTATTAAATAGGGATCATAATCCTTGCACCTCTGTTGTATGGGGTGGACTGTGAGGAATGAACTTTGTAAATCTCTAAGTACTCTGGAAATGGAAACAATTGTGACTGGGATAAACTCTAAAAGAACAAACCCTAAGGTGTTGCATTTGGGGCTTTGCCCTGGACTGCTGAAATGAAGGGGGCACTAAGAGCATTTGCAGGCCAATAACATAAAAACAACTTAGTTAGCAAGGATAGTTAGTTAATATAGGAAGCTACCAGATGGCATACTACCTCTACCAGAAACCTGTTCCATAGTTAGGCTCCCGTCTAGCTGAAAGCTCTCCAACTTTTCCACAGGAATGGCATGAAAGACTCAATCAAATTATTCCATCACACTTCCATCAGAACACAAGCTCATTGAGGGCAGGAGCTATTTTATTTTCACTTTTATATCCCTGGCACCTAGTATAGTGCTTGATATGTAGTCGGTGTTCAATAAATGCTTGTTGGATTGAAGTGGACTGAGGATGCTTTTTCCTTTATCTTGCATAGGCAAGATAGCACTGAAGGTCTAGAGGCCTCTATAGTCATTCACTGATCTCATCTGAGCTCCCTGAGAGCAGGAGCTATCTTTTACCTTTCTTTGTATCCCTGGCTATTAGCACAATGACTAGCACATAGTAGGTACTTAGTACATGTTCAAGGACTGATCTGAGAAACTTGCAGATTGTGTGCCATGAAGCCTGGAAGAGTCAGGAAATTGAAAAGAGAGAAGTGCTGCCATGTTCACCCTTCCTTCTTTGATGAGCAGGGAGTTATAGCTAGAATTTGTGGGGAAGAAGAAGCCCTCATATTCAGAAATGTTACTATAAGGATTTCCTGACATCTTTGGGATGAGTAATTGCCCAATTAAGGATTTCTGTTTTGTTTCCCTCCTTTCAATAAAACTACAAGGATGACCTTGTAGTAAACTGAGGGCACTAGCCTCAGTTTATGTAAGAAGATAGGTTCCAGATGCATATGGTCCCAGGTTTTCTGGGTGAGGGCTATGATATTAGTATGAGAAAATTCCCTAAAGTGTAGATAGAGTCTTTGTGTAATGAGTGTGTAATTAGTCATATAAGAAAATTCTCATTCCCCCATTTAATTCAATTTAAGCTGTCCCTAAATTCTCTGAGTGACTGAAACAAAAAGTATGTTTTGTAACTTCTAGTTTTTGTAGGGAAAGAGGCATGACTTCATCCTTTTCAGTTTCTATGAACGTATCATAGTTGAGGTGCTACCTGAAGGAATAAAAACCCAATATCCAACCATCAATCAAGGAAACATTTAGACCCTGGTCAGTAGGTGAAGATCATTTCATGTCAATGAGCATTTACTAAGCACCCATGTGCCAGGTATTGGGGACACAGAGACAAAAGTGAAAAAACAGTCTCTACCCTCAAGGAACTTATATTCAACTGAGTTAACAGCGTGTACATTGAGAAGAATTTATGCATCACACACATATGTTTATATATGTATATATATATATATATATATATATATATTCTAAAGTATGGAGGCAGGTGAGAGTGCTAAGAAATGGGAAGATATTGTAGGAGGTGGCAGCTGAGGTAAAATTTGATGGAAGGTAGAGATTCTAAGAGGAAGAGATGAAAAGTGCATGAATTGCAGGTGCAAAGACCCAGGGATAAGAGAGAGAATGCTGTAGATAGAATGTAAGTAGGCTAGTTTACTTATAGTCTACAATGTACAAGAGGAAGAAATATCAGTTAAGTCTGGAAAGAATACTAGAACCAGATTCTGAAGAATTTTATATGCCAAACACAAACATTTGTATTTTATTCTGGACAAGTTAGGGGGCTGATAAAGGGGTATAGGAGAGAGAGAATCAGACCTGCACTTTTTGCAATTCCTATTTGACAATTGTGTAGAGGATAAGAAGAGGGGAGATTTCAAATTTTGGGAGACCCAATGGATAGGCTTTTGTAAGAGTCCAGGTGAGAGGTAAGGAGGGGCTGAACTAGCATGGTTACTCTAGATGTGAGAAGATAGAAAATACTAGAGATGAGAGATATTATGGATGCAAGATTGACAAAATGTGGATTGGCAATGATGCAGAAATTGGGACTGAGTGGGGGAAGGGAGCCAGTCAACAAATTCCCATAGTCACTTAAACTCAGAGGGCAGACACACTAAAGTCCCAGAGTGCTGGAGATCAGAATGAAGAGGAGCTGGGGGTAACTTCAGGTCTTGAAGTTCATACCCTGGAAGTAGGGCCTGTAGTAAAAGTGGTGCTGGGGAGGGGGTAGATCAAGCAGCATGTGCAGGTGATTGCCTTAGGGACCTTTACCTGGAGCTCCCTTCCCTATTGATAAAGATAACTCATTGGAAATAATCCTTAGACAACTGTGACCCCAAAGTGAGAGATATGGATAGACACTAGTTTATGTGAGAAAAAAGGAACGTGAGGGCTTTAGGAGATGTTAGACTCAGCATGCAACTCTTGTTAGAGCAGCCAAGATTACTGATTCAATCTTAGACAATGTTAATAGAGGCATAGTATGCAGGACTTTGTGTCTCAGTTTCCTCATTTGTAACATGAGAGGGCTGAACTCAAGGGCTTCTAATGTACCTTATAGTTCTAAATCTATGATCCTACAATTATTTGGTTAAGAAATAGGCAGTCTCACTGTATCTTGCCCTAGTCAGATCAGATCTAGACTTCTCTGTACAGCTCTGGGTACCATGTCTTAGGAAGGAAATTGATGATCTGGAGTGTGGTGTGTGTGTGTGTGTGTGTGTGTGTGTGTGTGTGTGTGTGGCATTTAATATAATAGCTAACTTCAAGTATTTGAAGAGTTGTTGTGTGGAAGAAAGATGAGACTCATTCTGTTTGTCCCCAGAGTGAGGGATGGGCAGACTTGCAAAGCGACAAATTTAGTCTTGGTGTAAAGAAAATCCCCTAGCAATTACAGTTATCTAAAAGTGAAATTATAGAATGAATGAAACGTCTTGAGAAATCATGTGTTCCCCATCATGGGAAGTTTTCAGTCCAAGGCTGAATAGATGCATCTAAGGTATTTTATAGAGAGGATTCTTTATTCAGGGATTCGCTGGACTTGTTTGTTGTTCAGCCATTTCAATTCTGTCTGACTCGCCACGACCCTATTTTGGCTTTTTGCCACTGAGGTACCTTCTGTACCATTCTGTAATTTTGTGAGGGCTGAGGGTGGGCCTGTATGAGATAACCATCTGGTTTTCATTGTTTCCACGTGCCTCTGTCATAACCCAGACAAGCAGAGGCCTCATTCTGCCTCTCATACTTTCAATTGTCCCAGCTTCATTACCTGACTGGTTTAAATTACTTGGGATTCTCAGGTGTGAAAATCCCTGGGGTGTGGGTGAAACATGCTTGATTCAGCACCATGGCCAGCTACCCCCCCCCCCCCCCCCCCGCCCCCTCAGCCATAGTTATTCAGCTTAGCTCCTGGCCAGTAGCTTGCCCAATGAAGCTGAGTGTACGCATTCCTTTCCTCTTATAGAATTTGAGCAAACTAGGCCCTGAGATTGATTTTTGCTGCTGGATGGAACAATTTAATCTACATTCCTTGATGGTTTTAGGGGCTGTACACATTAATCCAAAAAGCTTTTGTTGGAAAATGAAAATGAAAGAGGGAAGGTTTTATGAGCAGGAAATGTATAAGTAAGTACTCTGCATTATTTGTCTTGAGTGATGGTGTTTAAGGTGATCTGGGTGAGTCATTGAACTTTCTCAGTCTGAGTTTCCTCATCTGTAAAATGAAGATAATAATAGTGTTAGCTCTACAGGGCTGTTGTGAGACTTGAATGATGTAATGTATGCAAAGTGTTTTGTGAGTCTTAAAGCGCTATATGAATGTGGACCATGTGGGTCAAAATAGAATGATCCAAACCAGCAGAGGAGTCCCCTAGTACCTCTCCCAGCTTCTTGCTTCCTTTATGTCACCACCATTGTGCCATGAATCTCCATCCCAGGTTAGTGGGATTCCAAGAATGGAAAGGAACATAGTGAGGAAACAGTGCTCTGCAGTGATAACAACCGTGCCAACTAACATTTAACATCTACAGAATGATTTATTTATATTAAATTATTTTATGTCCCTCCATTATTCCACCAAGGATCTTCATTGTGAGCAGATTTTTAACTCTACTTTTTTCCTTCCTCCCTAAGTAGGGGTAATACCAAGGCTTTGATGAAATGAACACAGTTTATCTTCACATAAATAATATCTGACAAAAGATTGGAGACTTCACGTCAACCAACTTCATGGTTGACATGAAATGTTAAAATGTAAATGTAACCAAAGAGCAGCAAGGCATTAAGCCATCACAAGCTATTTAATGAGATATAAATCAACTAGATTCAATTTAATCAATGATCTTAACTAGTCAGTCCAACAACCATTTGTTAAGAGCTCATGATATGCCAGGCACTATGCTAAGCACAGGGGTACAAAAAAAGACAAAGGACAATCCCTGCTCTCAAAGAGATAACAGTTTAATGAGGGAAACAATATTCAAACAACTGTGTCTAAACAAGAAATAGATAGACAAATTGGAGATAATCAATAGAAGGAAGAGAGGAGAGACGTAAGAGATGTGGTAAAGACAAAAGTGAAAAGTTGACAACTGTGAGGCTACGGGGGATGAGGGCAAGTGAAAAGTTAGAGATGACTCAGAGGCTTTGACTCTGGGTTGTTGGTAGGATGGTGGTATCCTCACCAGAAGGAATTTGGGAAGATGGGAGGATTTGAGAGGAAAGATATTGAATTCTGTTTTGGACATGCTGATTTTAAGATGCCTATGGGACATCCAGTTCTAAATGTCCAATAAGGAGTGGGTAATGTGGGACTAGAGTTCCAAGGAGAGTCTAGGAGGCATCATCTCCTTAGAGATGACAGTTGAAGTCAGTAGGAGCTGGTATGATCACTGAGAGACTGTGAAGTGAGAAGAGAGGAAAGCCCTGGGGCACACACACCCAAGGAGAAGGAAGGAGGGAAACAAGTATTTGTTGAGCACCTACTATGTGCTAAGCACTGTGTTGAGTGTTTTGCAAATAGCATCTCCTTTGATGCTCACAATAATCCTGTGAAGTAGGTACTATCATTATTCTTATTCTTATTCTCGTTTTACAGTTGAGGAAATTAAAGGTTAAATCACTTGCCCAAGATCACCCACTGGTAAGTGTTTGAGGCAGGATTTGAACTCAGTTAATTCTATCCAAATCCAAGTCTACTACTCTATCTACCATGTCATATAGCTACTGCCTGTAGATTATTGATACAAGCAACAAAAGAGACACTGAAAGAGTGGCCAGCCATGTATGGGGAGAAATGGGATGGAGCAATGCTGTGAAAGTCCAGAATGGAGAGAAGGCAGTCAATAGTTCCAAAGGCTGATGAGAGGTCAAGAAGAATTAGGGTCACTACAAAACCTTAGATTTGGAAATGAAGATTCAGCAATCAGGCCAGGTTGGATGGATTTGCCATTTGGAGCTGATAGCTTCCTATAACGTCCTACCTGATTTATACCTCGTTAATCCCAAGTGTGTCTTACCACAATGCAATTTGGAATGTTCATTTCATGAGCTTCATGCTAAAGTTTTTTATACATGTAGCCCCTAAGAGACTGTTTTTTTAAAAAAAATCCTTCACAATCACATGTGAAGCAAATTCTATTGGGTTCCAATGGACCAATGAAATGGTCTTATGAAAGACTTAGCTAATGCCAGCTCATCAGAGTCATCACAGGCTTTCCATGACTTGAAGATAGAGGGATTTCTTTTCTTCTTCTTCAGTAAAGTTGCATTTCAAACGAGGTCCTTTTGAGGGATCTGAAGTTGATATTTCCCTTACTAAAAAGAGTTGGGCAGAAATAGACTCACCTGGCTAAGGTTTGTCTGACATCTTTGTTAAATGATGTTTCTTTGTTAGAAGGCAGCTCGATGGCACAGTGAATAGAGCATTGGGCCTGGAGTCAGGAAGACCTGAGTCTAAATCCTGCCTCAGACGCTTCCTAGCTGTGTGAACCTGGGCAAGTCACTTAGCTTTGTTTACCTCAGTTTCCTCATGTGTAAAATGAGCTGGAGAGGAAATGACAAACTACTCCGGTGTCTTTGCCAAGAAAATCCCAAATGGGATCACAAAGAGTGAGATGCACCTGAAACAACTGAAAAATAACAGTTCTGTGTCAGACTCTCGAGGCTGTATCAGGGCTTGGAGTGGGCACCAGTGCCTGCTCAGTTATAGAATAATCAGCAAATAAAAGGTTTGCCTCAGGCACTGTTGGCATGCACATGCTGGTCTTTCTTAGCTTTCTGCTATTTTTTAAATCAAGGATAAAAAAAAACAAAACCCACTTCTACTATTAGATTACCAAACGACAACAGAATTTTAGGCCAGCTAGATACTGGTACATGAATCCCCCTGCCGAGCAAGTTTTCCCATGTACATCTGCTTTTGAGGCAGCAAGGTGAGGCAGTAGATACAGTAGTAGCCTTATAGTTGATAGTACATAAATTCAAATTCTGCCTTAGCCTCTTCCTAACAGTGTAACTCTATGCAAGTCAATTAAACTTCCTCACCTACAAAATAGGCACAATAATATCCCCATTTACCTCACCGCATTGTTTTGAGGATATAATGAGATAATATGTAAAATGTGTTTTTGTGTTGTTAAGGCAATCATGGTTAAGTGACTTGCTTAGAGTCATATAGCTGGTGTCAAGTGTCTGAGGTCACATTTGAACTCAGGTCCCTCTGACTCCAGGGCCAGTGCTCTATTCACTCTACCACCTCCTTGCTCCTGTACAATGTTTTGTCAGCATTTTAGTGCTTTAATATATGCTAGCTATTGCTTTTATAACCCCTGGCTTCCTTCAAGGCTCAGCTAATAAGCAGCCTCCTATGGTAAAACTTGCAGGATTATCTTATTTGTCAGTGTTATTTCTCTCTTTGAATTGTCGTATGTTATTTGTGAAAAGCAGCTTGGAGTAATAGATTGGGCACTAGGCTTGGGGACACTTATCTGACCTGGGCAATCTGAAGACCTTCCCTGCCCCTAGGCCCTTTGATAGGTTTAAGTGACTCTGAGAACCTTCCCTGATTTGAAAGTATACTCTGTCGCCTAATAGGCTGAATGTGGTCACATAGAGCCTGTGATGGGAAGCTTGTTTTTCAGGAACACCCATACCTTATTACTTTGTGATTGGGCAGTGGGTCAAGATGGTGGTGACATTCTCTGATTCAGGAGAAGGCTATATATAGTCTGATGTGAGTTTTTGCTTTGGGACTCACTTTGGAAGGAGTTATATGATTTGGCCAGATGAGACTCTGGGCAACCATTGAAAACCCAGATGTTGGTGCTTCCCTCTCTGGTGACTGACTAGGTAAGGATGTAATGGTCAGACGGTTGGAAGCTCATCTGCTGATCTGTTTCTTTGTCTGTTTGTATTCTCTGAAGTTCAGGGTGCTGACTTTTCTCCCTAAACTAAGTAAATGATATATGTTTGCTTGATTAAAGTAACACTGTTAACCCATTTTGAGTTGCTTTCCTTTAGAAAAGCAGATCTAAGAACCTGTGCTAGCAGCCTTCCTGGGTATGCTAGGATGCTTTGCTGATACAGCAAGTCACAAAGCTTCAGTTTCTCATTTCTATAATATGAGGAGGTTGGACTCATTTGACCCTGACTTCTGTCCTAGTTCCAAAATTGATGGCCCCATGTTTATATGCTATATCCTCAAACAGAAACAAGCTTGTCAAAGGCAGGCTTTGTTTTTTTTTTTTTATCCTTGTACGCCTGTTGTTTGCCCTTCCTTTTGAAGAGGGCCAATGACTTGTGCTCCAATTGGATTTAAGTGAGGCAGAGTTGCATAAAATCCTTAGCCTCTCCCTTCCAGAGTCATTGAAATAGTGGCAAGACAAAAGTCAGGGCAACTGGTGATGGCCCAGGATGCAGTGGATGACCTTGGGCTCTTCAATGTCTGACCAGGCTCTAAACACTCCACAGCACTTACTTCAACCACCTTCATGACCATTGGAACAAATTTTCTTATCTACCAATTCAACTGGGGGAAGCCTAGTACCTAGCAGAGTCTTGCACATAGTATGTTCTTTACAAGAGCTTTTTTACTTTGAATGAGATTGAGATGGAATATTTCTTGGTCTCTAGGATTTTGCAAAAATGGTTTAATCAGAAATATTGAATCCAAGGAATTGTATGATTGTTCCATAACATTGTATGGCACAGTCCTATGCCCTGGGGCAAGTGCCTCCTTCCAATTCTCTCCTTTATTCTCCTCTTTTTTTGGTTTACAGATCCTATGTGACTGATAGCTTCCCTGTTGGGGATATTTTGTTTTGGGACTAATGTCCCATGTTTCATGGAGTCCCATCCAGCCTTCATCCAGTTCCACTGTGGGGCAAAGGTATTAGTGTGTGGTCGTACAGAGATCTCATGAATGCCCATTGTACAGATAGTCTTAGCTGTTTCTCCTCAGAGGAGTCTGCGTTCAGGTTGGGTTACCATGAAGATATGGATGGACTGGATGCTGGAACAGCTAGCAAAGTAGCAAATAGCAAACAAGGTGAGCCAAAGCTGACTTGTAAAAACTTAGTAGAAATCTGAGCATAAGTGGTCCTCATGGCTTCATTGGATTTGAAGTTAGAAAACCTGGCTGTGAGACTTCTGTCATTTACTTGTTGTATGACATTGGGTAAGCCATTGAGTTGTCCCAGCAAGTTGGGAGACCCAGCTTCTTCAACTCTAAAAAGGGGATAATAACTCTTGGACCGCTTAGATTATGGGCAGAAACCATTTTATTAAACCATCACAACTGCAATTGCCATCACAGAAAAAATGGAAGACGCGATATTCAGAGGATATCTTACGGTGAATGGTTTAATAAAGAGCCTCAAAATAAATGTAGTTTGTTTTCTTTGAAAAGGTCCCAAAAATAGAGCTGGAAGTATTCAGCTCAGTTCCAAAGATGTTAATTTGAGTCTCAGACAGCTGCAGTGGTTATTAATATGAACACAATAGCTGACAACTTGACAACAGTGTCTCGTTCTCATTGGCTGCTTCCACGTTCAATGTCCTCATTGTCCACATGCAATAATAACTGTGGTCAGATGATGGACTCTGGGGAAACACGACTGTCAACGGATGAACATTTCAATGGCGTTTTAAAGAAGGAGACAGTGGTACCCTCTTAGTAGTACGAATAGGGATCTTCATGGTGTGAATGGTGGGTCTCATGCACAATCATAAATCTTGAACACTCTATTAGTTCTCCTGCACGGGGAAAGCCAAAAGAGAAGAAAATGATTAATAAAATTAGTGTGGAGTAATGTGGTCTTAATGCATATCTACTCAGGATAAATTAATAGAAAAATCATCATGGGATATTAACATAAAGGTCAAGATTTTACCCTTCAACCAAAACCCAGTGTGGAAAAGAACATTCTAAAATCAAGGGTTCTTTGAAGCTGCAAGGTATTAGACTTCTGTCTTTCATTCTTTCTAATTTTCCAAGAAGATGTCTTCATATAAGCTACCTCAGTGTAAAATTATGGACTTAACAATTACATAAAAACTTACGAATGTTCTGAAATGTAATAATTTTTGTTTCCTATTTTTGTATCTGAATATAGCTAATCACTATCTTCCCTTGGTTCATAATTGTTCTTGACTTTTTTGCACACTGCTGCTTTTCTTAGTTGGACAAGGTGATTGGATTGTGTAAGAACCTCTGTTGGGTTGTCTCTCTCACCAGTCAAGCCATTTATTTAATTTTTTAAAGACCTGAGCTCATTGGTGATTTGAATGGAAGCCAATTTCCCAACTGAATACTGAAACATTTCTCGCATAGACTTACTTGGCTTTACGTCAGCTGATACCTTCCAGGTGTTCTTCCTTGGAAATGGAAAACTGGAGATGATCTCAGTTGAGCCCAATCCAGATATGAAGAACACGGTTGGATCAGGGGTATCTATTTTGATCATTGCTCATTCTATACTGGTAATACACCACATAGAGTATCATCAACCAGGCCCAAGCCCAGCACCCCCATGTACACCTCTATACACAAAGGTTACACATCAAGGGAAAAAAATCCAAGGTATACCCAGAGGAATGAGGACTATGTACTTTCATATTTGCCCATACCTCTTTCTGCTCTCAAGTTAAGTCGTGGAACTGAATGTTTTACCTTCCATGTTACCTTTTCCTTTCCTCTCTCTTCTTCTTTCCCCCACATTGTCATGACCACATCAAACCTTGTTGCTCTTTTTCTCAGGCCATTCCAGAAATACCCTGCCATAGTGAAAGCTCCCAACTTTCCCAGTTGCCTGTTCTTATTCCCTTTCCTTCCATACACACCAGCTTTCAAGCACATCACTGCCACATCTACCAGCATACAGAGAGACTGAGGCCGCTAGATGGTACAGTAACTAGAGTACTGGGCCTGTAAATCCACATGGGACTGCAAAAAACAAAACAAACAAAAAACCCAAAACAACAATAAACAAAAAACCCTCCGGGCTGCAAATCCAGCATCTATTTCAATGTGCCATAGCATTTCTTTTTAAACTATGAAAATTTAAAAGAAAAACATTAAACTAAGGACATAAAAGGACATAAAGTCACCATATTGTATCATGCATATTAGATCCTTCTCCCTTTTAATTAAAATAATCTTCAGTAGAAATGAAGAGCTCTTCGTGAGTTTCTTTCTATGTTATGCTAGGAGAAGTAGTAATGACGAGAGATTCCATATCAGTTGTTGTGACCAGAGAATAGTTATTCATTTTTTAACTTGGTGGGTTTTATGATTTTTCAGGATATGTAGATGAAAGAATAAAACTACCTGGCTATAAAGGGAATATTTCTAATGGTTCTGCTGTTGCCAAGATGATCGACGTAGTGATACCACAGCTACACCCTTGAACTTATGTGAAATAGGTCTTATATTCTTGATTACAGTGGCAGCAATTCACTTTTATTTCATTTCATAATTGCTAATGAAGACAACTTTGTAATAGAAATGAAGAAAATGTAAATACACGTAATAATTTTTGACTTGTTAAGTCCTCATCTAAAGTAAGATGGAGACATAATTCCTTAGAAATTCAATAGAACTACTTCTGTTATTGAAAATGAAATAATATACTGAGCATAAAGGAGCCTGATGAGTTTTACTGGCCAATTTCCCCTAATAGGGAGGATGGAAGCAAATATTTATTAAATGCCTATTATATACCTGACATGATGCTAAGTGTTTAGAAATATAATCTCATATAATCTTCACAACAGCCCTGGGAGGTAAATGTTATTATCTCCATTTCACAGTCGAAGAAACATAAATAAACAACTTGTGCAGAGTCATTCACTTAGTGAGTATATGAAGCAGGATTTGAACTCAGATCTTTCTTCCCCCCCTCCCATTTTCCAGGTGCTCACATTCTTTTTTATATGATAAATTTATTTTAGTTTTCAACATTCACTTCCATAAGATTTTGAGTTTTAGATTTTTTTTCTCCTTCCCTCTACTCTCCCCTCCCCAAGACAACATGCAATCTGATATAGGCTCCCCTTATACAGTCATATTAAACATCTTTTCACATATAAAGAAGAATCACAACAAATGGGAGGAACCATGAGAAAGAAGAAACAAAACAACAAAAAAGGAGAGCATTTTCTATCATCAGTTTTTGGGAGTTATCTTAGATCCTTGCATTGCTGAGAAGAGCTAAGTCTATCAAGGTCAGTCATCTCACAAAGTCACTATTACTGTGTATGATGTACTCCTTGTTCTGCTCATTTTACTCAGTATCAGTTCATATAAGTCTTTCCAGGTTTTTCTGAGGATTCACCCCTCCTCATTTCTTATAGCACAATAATATTCCATTACATTCATATATTACAACTTGTTCGGCCATTCCCCAGTTGATGAACTTTCCCTCAATTTCCAGTTCTTGGCTACCACAAAAAGAGCTGCTATAAATATTTTTGTATATGTGGGCCCTTTCCCCATTTTAACAATCTCTTTGCAATACAGACCTAGAGTGGTATTGCTGGATCAAAGGCTTGCACTATTTTATAGCCCTTTGGGCATATGAGCTCAGATCTTTCTGACTCTAGGTCCAACACTGTATCCACTGCACAACCTAGCTGCCTAGCTTGCTTCAGGGCACCCTTAGTGTTCTGAATTATTCTATTTGCTGGAAGAAGAATGAATGATAGGGACAGCTCCAAAAAAAAAAGGTCCCTGTGCACACATTCCTTAAACCTAAAACCCAAGTCAACTAGATACATGGTCAAAACTAATAGCACTCAGAAATCTCTGTTTCCCCCAAACAACAAACAGAGAATTGTAATTGCAGTAGAGATTTGAGATGGAAATAGTCACATGGGCAATTATTTTCATAAGGAAATTCTATTGGAATCAAGAAATGCTTCCTTTGGTCTGGCTCTGTGAAATCAATATAGATTCTTGGCCAACATCCATGGAAAGTTGACTTTTGGTGGATTATGTCAAGTGGTCTGGCTTGCATCACACTCCCTTGCAGTCTTTTCAATATAACAATACATTCCACGGCACAAGACAGAGACTTTAGCCAATGACTTCATGCAAACAATTCCCAGATGCCCTATGTGTTTAGCAGTGCCAAGAAAACATTATTTTATACACGGATAAATAATATGATTTCCCAATCTCCCCATAAAAGTTACCTTCCCCCAACCATTAGTGGTTTGTGCAATGCTTGAATTTCTCAGACTGTTTTTTTGATGCCCACCCCTTCCACACCTGGTTTAAAAATGTGCCAAGCTGTGATTGCTCACAATCAATGATATAGTTTGATCAGTAGTTTGATGGATTGGCCAGAGAGGTCTTTAAGTGAGAGTGGCCCAAAGTTGCTGGAGAGCTGCCATAAATATTTCAGAGAATCAACATTCAGTAAAAGAGTCAATAAATGTGTCATCCTGAGTGGAAAATTCTAGGTTTTTCATTTGTTTATTTGTTCCAGTACCCATGATTTCAATGGCATAAGGAGCTCTCTTGGCAAGCACCTTTCTCTACCTACGCATATGGTGGCCAGGGCAATATATGCATTGAAATAATTAAGGAAGCAGGCTTATCCTCATGAGAGGATTTTATAAGAGTCTAGTTATTATAATGAGATAGCTTTAGGGATAGCTGCAGAATTTCTTAATCTCTTAAACAATAGCAAAAGTATTGAAAAGAGTTTTATTGACACATTTTGTTTTGATAACAGCTCTTCCTGGTATTGTGCTCCAGGATTAAACCCTCCCTTATAATGAAAAATAAATTAAGTATAAATACATGAGCTCATCTGAAAATGTATATGCCATCCTTCCTTAGTAGACCCTCACCTCTCTCTTTTCTCAGACTCTAAATAGTTCTTCAATTGCTCTGAGCTTGGCTCCCTCTTAGTGAGTTTTGCATTCACATTGTTGTTATCATACACTTTGTTCTTGTGGTACAGTTTATTTCACTCTGCATCTGCTCATACAAATCTTCCTTTGCTTCTCTGGATGCGTCATATGTTTGTTGAACAACACTATTGTACTATATTCATATTTACCACTGGTTATTTGTCAGTTTCCCAGTCAATGGGCACCTACTTTCTTTCCAGTTTTTTGCTACTCTCCATGGAAAGATCAAGGAATTGTTTATTTTCATCTTAATGCTAAGGGAAAGGGAGAGGGAGCAAGAAAAGGAAATGAAGAGAGTAAACAAGTTCCTGCTTTTCTAAGTTTGGGTCTTTGAACTTATTTTCTCACAGAAACTTTATTAAATATCATAGTTTAGTCCTATGGAATGAGTACCATAGCATTAACATAGAACAGAATTAATAACAACACAATTTCGACTTGATTATAGGCTAAATACAGCATAAGCATCATAGCATAGTACCATAGTCTATTTTCAGCTAATTATGGATTAAATAGGTTTTCCATGGCCTGGTCTATGAACCTAACTACCATATGGTCCATTTTGTCTATGAGAAGATGGGTTTGAAATTGTGTAATCAGCTAGCTAACAAATGGACCTTTGGAGTACAACTCATTCTTCAGTTGTGCATTGTCTTTAGGAGAATGAATTTTATATACACACACATACACACACACATATACATATCTATAAGCATAAAGAACATGAAAATAAAGCTGGATAGATATTGTTGCTCAATTGTTTCAGTCATATGTAACTCTTCATGACTCCATATGCAATTTTCTTAGCAAAGATACTAGAATGGTGTGGCATTTCCTTCTCTGGCTCATTTTACAGAGGAGGAAACTGAGACAAACAGGGTAAAGTGACTTGCCTAGGGCCACACAACTAGTAAATATCTGAGGCTAGATTTGAACTCAGGAAGATGAGTCTTTCTGACTCCAGGTCTGACATTCTATCCACTGATTCACCTAGCTGCCCTGTGGATAAGTATGCCACTGCTCAAACACCTTAGGTGAAAAGCCATTAAATCTTCTAGGACAAGGTACAGCTTTCTCAGCTTGGTAGGTATGAGTGTCCTTCCTAGATATCCCATATTACTGTGTTTTACATATTCTCTTGTTCTGTTCAAATTGGCCTCTTGCTTTTCTCCAAACTTGGCAAAGTATCTCCTGCCTTTGGACCTTTGTCTTCAAACTGGGGAGGCCGGTAGGAAGAGCAGGTACCCTCTCCGTTCCTCTAAGAAGCAGTTCACTCCTAAGGACTGGGAACGTGTAACTACAGGGTGTTTGAGGAGGTTACTTGAGGTAGAACTTCAGGACCCAAAGCATTAATGTGGGCATAGCCGGAGGCTTTTCTGGGGCCAATAGAGGACAGCTTTGATTAAGCAGTTAAAGGGTTGACTTTTCAGTTGGAGAAGACTGTTGGTCAAAAGTCATATAATGAGAAGCTAGAGAAACTAATAATTAAGCTGAAATTCTTCCATATCAGAATTGGAAGTGACCTCAGTCACTCTCTACTCTAATCTATCCCTAAATACTAATCCTTTCTTGAAGTAATCATCCAGTCTTTGATTGAAGCTCTCTAGCAAGGAAGAGCCCACTATTTCCCCACTCCACTTGAGTATCGCTTTCTCATTTTTAAAGCTTCTTTTTTTTCTCCTTTAGAGGTGAAAGTAGTCTCTTTGTACCATACAATTTTACAAGGTACTTTCCCTATAACAAACCTCCAAGGTTGGCAGTACAAGTGTTATTGTCACCATTTTACAGGTGAGGCAACTGAGAGTCCGAGAGTAAATGACTTAGCCAAGGTCACATGGGTAGCAAGTATCAGAGCCAGGCTCTGAACTTTTTTCTCCTGAACCCAGGACCAGATATCTTTCTGCTATTCCACACGGGCTCCAGGGAGTAGAAATGAAGGGCTCATAAATGAGCCAGTCATCCTGGCAGCTGTAAAGAAAGGTCGAGTACTGGGTCCACAGATTTAAGCAGGAAGGAGCCTGACAGTTCTCTCAGTGGGAAGAATCATTCTTCATCCTTCATTCTTGAAAAAGACCAATGACATCAGGAGGGTGATGTCTTAATTTGCAAGTGAATTGGATTTGAGTGAGGTAGAGCTACACAAAGTCATTAGCCTCACTCTCTCCTCCGGAGTCATCAGAGAATGTTGATCAAGAGTCAGGACACCTGAATTTGAGGGCCAACTCAACCACAAAACCAGGTAGAATGGCCTTGGGCCACTCCCTGGGACTTAGTTGGAGAGTTGGACAACTAGTCCTAAGTCCTAGAGTGCCCTAGAGTGCCCTTCTCACTCTAGCAGGCTCTAAATTCCACCCATCTCAATAAATACTTATTAAGAGCAGACTTAGAGATAGGAGATACCTTAGGGGCCTTCGAGTACAAGCCCTTCACTTATAGGTGAAGAAACCAAAGCACTGTGCTACATGCTGGGAAAACAGACAAAAATGAAAAGTTGTCTTCAAGGTGTCAACTTATACTGTGCTGAGTATGGAGATAAGGGGTGAGTGAGTCAGAATGCAAGCAGGGAAGTAAATACTAGATAATTTGAGGAGGCATCAAGATAACAACCAGAAAGACTTCTTATAGGAGGTGACATCTGAAGTGAGTCTTGAAGGGAGATAGTTAAGGCAACAAAGGGATGGATTCAAAGAGGGAAGACATTCCAGGCATGGAGGAGAGCCTGTAACCAACAAGTGGGCTCTGGATAGAGAACAGAGAATGTCTGAGAGTTGACCTGAACTAAGTCTTGTAAGGTAGATTGGTGCCAGATTCCGAAGGGCTTGAAATAAGGATTTTGTATTTTATCTTATAGACAAAACAGAGTCCCTTAGGGATCTTGGTCATAAGCAATCACATTTGTACTTTAGAAAGGTCCATTTGGCAATAATGTGGAGGAGGATTAGAAAGAGGAGATGAGAAGCAAGAGGAAGAAACAGGATGTTAATTTAATAATCCAAATGATGGGAAATGAGTCTCTGAACTGGTGTGATGACCATGGGAATGGAGAAAAGAGGGAGGAGGCTGTAAGAGATGTGGAGGAAAAATCAATAACGCTTGTCATCTGGATATGGCAGCAGTGGGGGAGGTGGTGGAAGGGAAAAGGAATAGTTAAGGATGGCACTGAGTCTGCAAAGATGGGTGATTAGGAAGAAGGTGGTGTTCTCAACAGAAAAAAGGAAGTTTCAGAGAGAGGTAGGATTGCAGAGGGGGAGAAGATAATGGATTCCTCTTTGGACATCTTTGAGATGCCTAATGGGACACCCAGGTGGAGATATCTAGTGGTCAGTAGTCAGGGAGCATGGTTAAGGTCAGGGCTTAGTGAAGTAACATGGCATCAGGTTAGTTGGCCAGTGGCAAGGGAAGCCACATTGCCCTGGGTTAGAGCTCGGATTGGCCAAGGTGGTATGGCTGCCATGTTGCCATCAAAAGCCTAAAGGTCAGAGCTGTGTCAGATTCAGGACATGATAGTCTTTGACTTCAGTCAAGCTCTTCAGAATCACAGTAAAAATCATACTGAAATGAAAGTCTGACAATGCTTGGCTTCCAATCCTGTCTCCCAATTACCTTGCTGTATGACCCTGAATAAGTCCCTTAGTCATTCTCTAAAGTGAGATTAACCATACTTGCACTACCTACTTCATATGAGATGTTTTGATGGGGAAAAACTACTTAAGGAAACTAGAAAATCTCTATGGAAACCTGGGCTGTTATTCTCCTTAGCTACAAGATCTGCAAGGATTAGAATCTGGGGAGAAACTGCCATGGGTCTCTATGCATTCTATGATTTTAGTTTCAGTGATAATGTCCCTCTGGCAACAAACCCATCACATCATACCTCTGTTATGATGGTGATAGGAAGAGATCAACACATTCAGGTAGATGGAGCTTGTGCTGTTGTTAGGTAACTTTTCTCTCTGGGTCCTAATTGCTTTTCCATGTCCTAATCCACATTGTTTTCCTTTTTCTGAATATGTAATAAAGATCGAATTTAAATAGAGCTAAATTATGCAAAGCTGAGCAGGGCCAAAACAATGACATTTGAGCAAGGCCAGGTAGTGTCACAAGGGATTCCCTGAAGGTGAGTGTCACTCTCTTCTTCTGTCCAGATCTTGGCTGAATTCTGGAGCCATGGACCTGGTGCTGGCTTTGGTCAGCCTCCATTCAACATGCTGGACAAACTTAAAAAGGCAATGAATACCCTATATCTTGGTGAAATGGAAAGATCATTGACTAGGGAATCAGAGGATGCAGGTGGGAATCATGCTTCTGATGATTACCGCCCCTGTAACCTAGAGCAAGTCAATTAACTTCTTTGAGCCTCAGTTTCCACATACGAAAAATAAAGGAGTTTGACTGAGGTTCTGGGGTCCCATCCAGGTTAATGATCCTGTGAGAGGGAAACAGGTCAATCCTACTCTCCCCTAGTTTAGAAAAGCACAGGATTCAGATACCACCAAGTAAATGCTTTCAATTTCTCAGAGTGTGGGAGATAACTCCACCTTGGAAATACAAAAGGCATTGCATAGTAAATGGAAGGAAGTGATGGAATGAATGACTTAACAGTACAATAACACTCATTACCCTCCACCTAAACTGATGATTGGAGATGCTCTCATGAGGTACCAGTCCCCAGAGATCTTCCCAAAGCCCACCATGAACAGTTCAGTCCTTGTGTTAGCATGGTGCTCCCCTTGGTGACTCCTGGGAAAGGGAACACACTGAGGATGTGACAGCTTCCTGGGATGGCTGTCATTAGAGACAGCCAAAAGGCGGCGGGGGGGTGTGTGTCAGATTCCCCCACTAGACTGTGACCTTCTTGAGGACAGGCACTGTCTTTTGCATTGCTTTGTATCTCCAGTGGTTGGCACAGTGCTTGGCACCTAATGCTTGTTTACCAACTGATCATGGATTGTAGATTTAGAACTGGAAAGACTTTAGAAGCCACTGAGTCTAACCCCTTCATTTTACTGAGCAGAAAACTGAGGTAAAGAGTGTGCCTAAGGTCACACAGCTCTTAAGTGCCTGAGGTGAGGAAGGGGGAAAATCATTTATAGAGTACCTACTATGTTCCCAGCAGTGTGCTAAGCACTTTACAAATATTATTTCATCAGATCCTCACAACAACCCTGGAGGGAGGTGCTATTATGATCCCTACTTTACAGTTGAGGAGACTGAGACAGATACAAGTTAAGTGACTTGCCCAGGGTCACTCAGCTAGGAAGTATGTGAGGCTGAATATGAATCCACCTTTTCCTGACTCCAAGTCCAGCGCTCTCATCACTGTGTAATTCCACCTCTCAACTCACAGACAGTGCTTTAAAATATTTTTGATTATAACAATGACTCTTCTGTAATTAGATAATAGGTGGTAACATGTTAAAGCTGGGAGAGGCCTGCAAATCTTTTGCTCTGTGAATGCCTGTGGAAAATTCTCCATTGATGTTTCTTTTCCATCATGTGTCTTCACCACATGGAGGTGAAGTTGGGTCCTCACTAATCATGCTAAAGGATGGGTTTTAAGGACAAGTCTGATGATGATCCTAGAGGTCTCCAAGCCCAGCCCTCTCTTTCATCTCACTGCCTTGTGAGACAAGTCCTCCTCACTTCAAGTGAACAATACACAACCACCTATGCAGGTTCAGAGTGTGGGCTGGAAATTGTAAAATTGCCAAAAACCCATGAAGAAGATGTGGGGGAAAGAATGTGTGAAAGTATTTCCTTGTCCCTCAGGAAGAAGGAAACAGCTGCTTCTGAGTGCTAAGTAGAAGTACTGAGCCTTCTGCATGGATGGGACTAAGAGTACTTAAAATTAGACCCTGAATCATTGCCCTAAGCCTAATGGATGTGAAGGGCATTGTGTCCCTCTCTGAGAGCTGGGGGAGATCGAGGTAACTATCATCAATAATGGCATACTACAGTCCTCTGACAGGCTACCCTGGGTCCTTGAAGGCTGCACCAATGGAACACAAGCCCTGATAGGTCTGACCAAGGTGAACAGACCAGACTGTGGAACCGCTCATCAATAAATACTTAAGCACTTCCAGTATGCTAGGTAGTCAGGGCTATACAAAGACTATGCCCTACCCTCATGGAGCTTACAGTTTAGTTGGGATATGATACAAACAGAAACCAACTATAATGAAAGTGCCATGTGAAGTAGGGAAAGGTCTTTATTGATGGGAAAAATCAGAGAAGGATTCTTGGTGGAGGTGGCACTTGAAATGGACTTCAACGGATCCATAGGAATTTCTAAATTCTTACTGGTAACATTTTGTTTTTATATCTCATTTCCCCACCCCCTCAGAGAGCTTTCCCTTGTGACAAAGAATAAAAAAAAGGTGGAAAGTTTATGAAAATCAGTCAATGCAACAGCCAAGTCTGACTTTGTGTAGTGTGCCAGCCTGTCAATCTCCTCCCTCTGCAATGAGGCAGGGAGGTTCCTTCTCCTATCTCCTCTTTGGAGCCAAGCTTGGGCTTTCATTTCCACAGCACCCAGCTTTATCATGTTTTTATTCTCTCCATTTACACTGTTGTAGTCATTGTATCTTTTATTTTGCTGTATCTGTTTACTTAATTTTGCATCATTTCATGCACATTTTTGTGTATTGTTCAGTCATTTCAGTTGTATCTGATTCATCATGACCCCATTTGGGATTTTCTTGGCAAAGATACTTGAATACTTTGCCATTTCCTTCTCCAGCTCATTTTACAGATGATGAAACTGAGGCAAACAGGGTTAAATGACTTTGCCTAAGGTCATACAGCTAGTAAGTATCCCAGGACATATTTGAACTCAGCTCTTCCTGATTTCAGGCCAGATGCTTTATCTCCTGAGCCACCTAGCTGACCACATCATTCATCCTTTCTTAGAGCCCAGTAATATTCTATTACATTCATATACTGCAGCTAGTTTAGCTATTCTTCTATCAGTGGCCATCTACTTTGTTCATTGTTAACACAAAAGTGCTTCTACAAATATGGTGGTGCATATGGAGGCTTTCTGTTTGTTGATGACCTCTGTGGGGGCATATGCCTAGAAGTGGAATTGTTGGGTATAAGGGTGCGGATGTTTGATGGGTAGGAATTTAACAGGTATAACTCCAGCTACCTTTGAAACATCTCCACCTGGCTCCTCAAACTCAATGTGTCCCAAACCAAGTTCAATATGATCATTTGTCAGCTTGCTCCTCATTCTTCTGCCTTCCCCATTTTTGACAGTGTCATCTCCAATCTTGGGATGGTAACACCCTATCCACCCCACAGGCTGGATGTGAGGAATGATCAAACAATAATCACACATTTATTAAGTATCTACACTCAAATGAGAAAACTTGCATTATATATCTATATAAGACGTTACTGTTGAAAATCTCTTTCTTTACTAATGCTGAGTGAAGTGAGCAGAACAGGAGAACATTGTACATAGTAACAGTAACATTGTGCAATGATCGACTACGATTAACTTATCTCTTCTCAGCAATGACCCAAGATAATTCCAAAAGACTCATAATGGAAAATGCTATCCATATCCAGAAAAAGAACTGTGGAGACTGAATGCAGATCGAAGAATACTATTTTCATTTTTTGTGGCTTTTCCTTTTTGTTCTGTTTCTTCTTTCATCATGTGACTAATGTGGAAGTATGTTTACATGATTGCACATGTATAACCTATATCGGATTGCTTGCCATCTTGGAGAATGGTGCTGGGAGGGGTAGAGAAAAAATTTGAAACTCAAAATCTTATAAAAAAAATGAATGTTGAAAACTACCTTTACATGTAATTAGAAAAAAATAAAATATTATTTACCAAAAAAGCTCTTTCTTTACTTAGGTGAGCTTGAATGTTCATCTAATGAGGACCAGAGAGGTATAGCTTCCAGGGATGATGAGGTGAAAATCCCGCTGTACTCAGTTCAATCAGACCATATCTAGATAATTGTATTCAGGCTTGGGTACCACATTTTAGACAGGATGTAAGTAAGCTGGAGAACATTCAGGGGATGCAACCAGGATGATAACTGGCTTTGAGCCATTATATAAGGTCTGTTTGAAGGAACTGGGGGTGTTTAGGCTGAAAATAAAAGGCTCAAGGAAGAAATGATAGCTATCCTCAAGGATTTGCAAGGTTTTTATCTTCCAAAGGTTGGCTGACTTCTCAGATGTGTGGCAACAGGGATCATTTCTTAGATACAGTTTGGCCCAAAGCTCTGCCTCTGAGGACCTTCCAATGGATTTTTCTTTCTATCCCTAGCACCTAACATGGGGCTTGGTACACAAGCACTTTTACTGGTCAACTGATTTGTTTTCATCTTACCTCTGGACCAACACTGGTCAATGCACTAAAAGAATGAAATAACGGAAAGAAGGAATAGACACTTCACCATGCGATGGATGGCGTGGTTGTCCTCTATGATGACCCCTTATTTCCCACACTTGGTTAATGACTTCATGCATTTAAAAAGCAGGTTTATTTTCATCATGGGAAGCCCAAATGAATGCATAAACAGGGACTTAGATGGCACAATAAAATGTTCCTTGGCATGTCAAGTCTGGTGGGGCCTGCCAACTCTTGCCCCCAGCCTCAGAGCCAGCAGGCTGACTGTAACCCACTGTGTGAACACTGTCAGCCAATGCAAGAGCCTTTCTGAGCTGGCCCATTCATCTCTCTGGCCCCTTGGCCATTGTTATACATTAGGATTAAAGACTCCTGTCTTAGAGGAAACCATTCTCAAGTGCTAATGATTTTATTTTTGGAAAGTAAAAAGTCAGGATTAATATACAGCCTCCTGTTATAAAATATTACTCCCTGAAAGCTTAGACTTGAGTTATGAAAGGGCAAGGGGGCATCCTTAAAGAAGAAAAAAATGAACTAGTTTTCTTGCCACTTTGATCAATTTAAAATCGGTAGAGTTGAGACCTCATAAGCCAAGCTGGAGCCTGGAGTGAAACTTTATCAGTGTATTTAAAAAAAAATCCACATGAATAGAAGGATGGACTCTGCCTTCTTAGCAAGGACAACATGTAATATTCCTAACTGAAGGGGAATTGCCCAAGTTCCAAGGTCAACGTTGAACTGGGCCAGCTGTGTTTTGGCTGGGAGCTGTGCTTGCCTTCCTAGCACTCTTGACATGGTCCATTGAGCATCAGGAGGGCAAACCAGGAAAGTTCAAAAGACCTGCTGAGTGGGCATAGGGCTGGGTCCTCTAGTTCCTGCTGTGTTTCTCTTAACCATATTTCTTATAGGGCCTGGAGAGTTTGTATAGGACCCTAGGGTGCCTTGGTCTTATAATAATGATGGTGAGCATTGTATTGATGATGATGATGGTCATGGTGATGGTGACGATATTAATGATGATGATGATGATAGCTCATGTGTATATACCATCTACTCTGTGCCAGGCACTATACTGAGTGCTTTACAAATATCTCATATGATGTGCATAACAACTCTGGCAGGTGGGTGCTATTAATATCCCATTTTATAGATGAAAAAATTGAGACAAAGGTTAAGTGACTTGCCCAGAGTAACACAACCAATGAGTGTTTGATTTGTGTCAGATTTGAATGATGCAATGAATGGAGTGCTTGACCTGGAGTCAGGAAGCCTCCTTTTCCTGAATTCAAATCTGACCTCAGTTATTTCATAGCTGTATGACCCCAGGCAAGTCACTTCCCCCTGTTTACCTTGTTTTCTCACCTGTAAAAGGAGCTGGAAAAGGAAATGGCAAACTACTCCAGTGTCTTTTCCAAAATACTCCATGGCCAGTATGGTCAATGGGGTCATGAACAGTTAGACATGACTGAAGGACTGAACAGCACAACTTACTGACTCAAGCACTGAAGGCACTGTGGCTCCATGTAGCTGCCCTGGGAAGCAGAAGACATAGGCTTTAATCTTGCCTCTGATGCTTTCTGCAACTGAGAGGGAACCAGTTCCTTCTACCCTCTAAGCCTCAGTCTCCTCATCACCAAAATGGGAATCATAATATGAATCCTACCAACTTCACAGGCCCATCACGAGGAGCTACTTTCAAAAACTTAAAGTGCAGTCATAAAGTGGGCTCAGCTATTACGTGGTTCATAGATTAGAACTGGCTAGGACTTCAGAAGTCATGTGACCCAGCCTCTTCCTTTTGCAGATGAGTAAATTTAGTCCCAGGGAAATCAAATGATTGCCCAAAGTAGCCAAATATAGTGAGTTTCAGAACCAGGACTCAAACTCATGTTCCTGCCTTCCAAATCCAGTATGCTTTCCATTGCACTACATTGCTTGGTCCAATCCCCCCATTTTGCAGTTGAGGAAACTGAGGCCCACCAAAGTGATATGACTTGACCAAAATCACACAGGCAGCAAGTGTGAGCCAGGGTTCACCAGGCCCATTGACTCCACTCCTAGAGATTCATCCATGGTGTCATGTCCCATCTAGAGAAATAACTCTTGATTCTGCCACACAGGATTCTGACCTCTTCTTTTAATACTTATAGTTTTTAGGGTCAGAGAAGACAGTTTACTTTAAAACATAGTAATTCAATCAGCAACAGAAAGGAACTGACAAAGGAGAATGGCTGATGTTTGAGTAAAGAAAGTTACAGAATTTATGTTCTTAGTGGTGAGGTACTCCCGTCCAAATGATGAAATGAAGGCATATAAAGGCTAAAGGCATACTTAAGGTCATAGAGTAAGACATTTTGTGGGCAAGGCATCAGGTTTTCTTGTTGGGCATTGACCTGACCTTGGCTAGTGAAAAAAGACTGTAGCAAGGTCATTATCTTTATGATCTCAATAGGCAGGCTATAAGTTCCATGAAGACTAGGGCTGTATCTTGATTTTCTTCCTTCCTTCCTTCCTTCCTTCCTTCCTTCCTTCCTTCCTTCCTTTCTTTCTTTTTGCTTTTTGGAGGGGGAAGGCAGGGCAATTGGGGTTAAGTGACTTGCCCAAGGTCACACAGCTAGTAAGTGTTAAGTGTCTCAGGCCAGATTTGAACTCAGTTCCTCCTGACTCCAGGGTCAGTGCTCTATTCACTGCACCACCTAGCCGCCCATGTCTTGATTTTCTATGCATCTTCTGTAGTGTAAGACTTCCTCCAGGAAGTGTCATAAAAGGAGATGGACTGGTAGCATCTGCTATTGTTGTTGTTTGTCCTTCATTTTCAAAGAGGAAGAGTGAGGACAAAGAGATGGACAGATGGAGGATAGTACTGTTACCCAGGGAGCACATGAAGAAGCAGAGAAAGGTTAACCCATCATCCTTAGGAAGGTTATGGGAAGATGTGAACAATAGTTGGCATAGGAAGAGAAGCCTTGGATGGGCTGGAGCAAGCAGATGCTGGGCATGTTTTGCCCAGAGAAGAGAAGGCTCTGGGGTGGATGGGCATGATAGCTGTCTTCAAGCATATGGAGGACCATCGCAGGGAGGAGGGATTATAGTCGTTTGGTATGCCATCCAAAGGCTGAATGAGGAGCCATGGGTAAAAGTTTTAGAGTGGTCAATCGAGTCTCAACATCAGGAAAAGCTTCTTAATAATTAGAGCTGTCCAAAAGAAGAACGAGCAACTGCTGAAGGCACTGGGTTCCCTCTCTTTGATGGTCTTCAAGTGGAGGCTGGACAGCCATTGGTAGGAAATGTTTCTGTGGGGAATCCTTTTGTATATGGGTTGGTCTAGACAACTACTGTTATTCCTACCAACTCCCAAATTATGTGACTGATGAGATCATGATGATTCTTTGATAGCTTTGAGTCAGAAAAACAAATTGAAATCCTACTTCAGATATTACCTGTGTAAACTTAGAAAAAAGTTTCATAACTTTTCTCTATTATAGTTTCCTCACATGTAAAGTTATGAGGGGATTGGACTTAATGTTCTCTAATGTCCCTTTCAGCTCCAAATCTATGGTCTTGTGATCATAGATGCTATATAATAAGTCCCTTAGGAATTCAAATGGGTCACCACTGCACACATAGCAGTCACTTATTAAATGTTTCATTGAGTGAGAGATTCTTCACACAAGCTACAAGCATCAGGAGAAAAGCCTCAAGGGTGGTGATGGGTCAAGGAATGAGAAATGTTCAGCCTGGAAGAGTAAGACTGTCATGTGGAAGAACTCTTAGATTTATTGTTTGACCCCAGATAGAATGGAATAATGGTTGGAGCTGGTTGAGAGAATGTTCCTAACAAAGGTTCCTAACAATTAGAGCTTCCCCAAAATGAAGGAAGTTGCTTTGGGAGATGGTGAGTTTCTCTTCCCTAAAGCTATGCAAAGGAAGGCAGGAAGACCATTTCCAGGGTACTCTGTAAAAAGGATCCTTGTTCAGGTGTGTGTCAGATTATGTGGGCTCTGAGATCTCTAGAGACTTGAGACTTGATGAACAATTAACAAGAATTAAATGATAAGATGAAGAGAAATATGCTTATATTAGGCAGGTACTCATATGTATAAACATCCCCAACAGCTCATTATTAAAATCATGAGATAAGCTCACTTATCTGCCTCAGAGGTAGTAGGGCATAGGGTAAAGAGGTCTGGGAGTCAGGACAATCTGGGTTCAAGCCTGACTCTGATACATGGGCAAGTCACATAATTTCTCTCTTTTTTTTTTTTTAGGAAAATGTCCAAGGCTCCAAGTTATCTCTGAGTTGCTCATTTACATTTGGGTGGAAGGGGTTGCTGCATTGGGAGTTTCCTACATGCATAAAATCACAAATCTGGACCTTCCCACCCCTCCAAAAAAAAAGCCCAAAACAAAGATGATCATGATGGGATTCTCTTCTGAGGGAGTACTTTAAGCAACGGCTCAGTTCATTGTCAATATGATGGAGATAGATGACTATTTCCACTAGTAGTTACGACAATTTATTCTGATTCAGTAAAAACTTGAACAACCAATGCAGGATTCAGCCCCACATTCCCAAATTAAATTTGATTTTCCTATCTTGTTAGAGGGCATCAGCCAAATTGTCGGCTAGCGTGTGGGGATTTTATAGAGACTTCATGTTTCTAGACACGAAAACATTTATCTCCAACTACATGCATGCGCTGAAATAAAGGGAGAGTTCAGTACACAGAGGACATTTAGAGAATGTAACAAAAGCTGGGCAACTGGTGTCAAAGTTTGATTACAGGTAGAAAAGTGAACCCATTTACCTCCCAGTGGCCAGCAGGGAGGCAGTCAATTATAGCTGCTCAAAGTGGAATGTGTCAACTGAGCAGGGAATGAGTTCTCCTTCAGTGGAGACCTTCAAGAAATGACTACCCTTGTGGGAGGATCACAGGGTGAATTCTTGCCCTGGAATGGTTTAGATTAGGTGGCCTGTGAGATTTCCTTCCAGTGTTTGTCTTTGGACAGTGACAAGTTCTGAAGTATGCATGACATCTGTCCTAGTCCCTTGGCCTGGAATTTCCTTCAAGGGCCGAGGTCTTCTCACCCTGGAACATCCTTCCTCCATGCTGATCCTCTTTTCCCTGTGGGGAATTCCTTCCAGTGCCTCCATTTTGAAAAGAAGTCTAGGCTTGCCAACCTTCATTCCCTTCCCAGTGGTGCTTCTGATTTTCTGCACTTCAGCTCCATTTCCCCTTTTCAGCTCCCTCTCCTGTTTCCCCTTTAGAATGTAAGTTGCTTGGCGGTGAAACTGACCTTTTTGCTTGTATCTATATCCTTCCTGTCCTTAGCGACCTTACCTGGCACTTAGTAGGTGCTTAAGAAATACTTATAGCCTTGGCTTGCCCTCCCCATATCTACTACCCAATGCCAGTGCCTTCCCTCCCTTTGCCTCAAGTCTATCAACTTAATAAATACTTGCTGATTGATGTCCTTGTGTCTGTCTTTTATGTTTTATACATAGTTAGGTACATATGCGCCATCCCTCCCCTTGATGTAGACTCCTTGAGGACATTGTTTTGTATCCCCAGTACTTAGCATGGTGCCTGAAGAACTTACTAAATGCTCCTTGAGTGGCTGATATAAAACTAAAGCCTGTTTCCCAAGGCATGACTTGTTAACAGGATTTTACTGAGCCAATCTCTAACCTGAAAATCATGATTCCCTTCACTGTGTCCACCTTGATTTATAAAAATGAATCTGTGATCTCAGTGGTGATCATAGCCCATCCACGAGCTCTCATTTTATATGACTCTTCTCTGCACCCCATAAATGCTCCATAGATGCTCCACCTACCTGCCTTTCTCTATCTACCTACACTGGTTAGATACCAGTGGGGCATGCTGTTGTGTTTCTCTAACTCTTACTAGGCAACTACCTGTGGGCATCAAAGTGCCTTCCTTTGGTTGTTTCTACGCCTCTGGCCTCCTACTCCCATTGGGCTGCGTCATCGAAGACCCCACATAGTAGTTTTCTTAGGCTCTTAAAAGGAATAATGTGCATTCTTACCTTCCTTATTTTTTGACTCACAAACAAATGATTCTCTTGGTTGTCAGAATGCATTTGTGTTTGTCTTGCGCTTACTTATCAGTGTATGTGATGATTTCCCCCTGTAGAATGCCAATTCCTCAAGGACAAAGAGTGTCTCACTTTTATTTTCGTATCCCCATCTTGGCACATAAGAAATGCTTAATGAATACCATTAAATTGAATGAACTTTCCACCTTTCACTGAACACTTCTCAGCTCTCTCCGTAACCAATAATTCTGGAGAACCTGAAAAATATATATGGGCCCCCATCTACTTTTGTCTAAAACAAATTTACTAACAAAAATATAGACTCTTTTAATTATGTTAGAAGTAAGATCCTAAAGATCCTATTATAGATGTCATTTATTCCAACACCCTTAATTTTTTAGATGAGTAAACTGAAGTCCAGAGAAGGGATATGATTTACCCAAGGTCACACATTGGTGGCTAATGGTAGAGTTAATGGCATTTGAATGTAGGTCCTAGATTCTTGTGGGATTTGGTGAAAAGCAAATAGAAAAGTCTTTCGATGACCTTCTGATAAGAGCAGTAAGGATAGATTTGGGGCTCCATAGGCATTGAGTTCTGAACTTCCTGGAAATATTTCTCCTCCAATGGCTCTAGATAAATAGGAGAGTAGCCTCCAATACTTGCTTTCTTTGCACATCAACAAGCCAACCCATGATGCTCTTTTTCACTTGAATCATTGGCCAGTAAGGAGAGACACTAGAATGATTTCTCAAAAGATTCTCCTTTCTGAAACTTTAATTTCTAGAAATTATTCTTTATTTCCAAAGAGCATTTTGATACATTGTGATTGGATAAAGACAGAAAGTTTTAGAAATGTTAGGGAAATATCCAACGTTACAGCTAAAAACAAAAAGAAAAAGCAGGTTTCTGATGAAAGGTTCATTCAGCTCCTTGTCATAGTATGTTCCATGCTCAAAGAGATTTAGACAATCTTTATCAGGAGACAGGAGCAATTCACGTAAATTATGATCATCAGTTACAGTATCAGAGAATCTCAAAGAGGGAAGTGACTTTCAAGGTCATCCAGTCTAACTAGGACTTGAACAAGGATTCTTCTTCCCAGGCTCTCCTACAAGACTCTCTAACCTCTGGCTCTTAAGATCTGAGCTTTTTGTCCCTCCTAATTTGGATATTATATCCCTCCTCTCTTTTATAAAAGGAATGTCACATTCTTAATATTCTGGGGAGTAGAGAGACTTTCCTCAAGTCCCCTTACCTTTTATTCTAGGAGGGAGAATAAATCTCACCTTGATAATGATTACTTGGCTAAGGCAGAAATATGAATATGACTGTGCAGGTCACTGTGAAATCCTCCTTCCTCTCCACACTTTATAGTATCAATGTCTTCCATCCTTCATCACTCTGGATGGTAGTTCTTTGGGTCAACTCCTTTCAAGACTTTCTATGGCTCAAGGAGGATGGAATGTCTTCACCTCCACATAGTCTCTCTCAGTTAGTACTTCCTCACCTCATAAGTGGATGGACATGCTCCCCCCAACTTCCTTTTCCCTGTCCTACCAGGGAGAAGAAAATCATTCTTCATTCTTTACTTCTCTTTCAGCCCAAGTCCTTTCCCAAACCTCCTCTAGTTTTTCTCCTCATTTTCTTTTGCATTTTCCCTCCCCAAATTCCAATCTGTTCCCTCCTTTACAATTCCCAAATCTTGCCAGCTTATGATTGTCTCCTTCTTCTCGTCTTAACTTCTTCCACTTTCCTTTTTCCGCAGACATCTAAGTATTGTCTTCTCATTCACTTAACAAATATTATATTAGATACATAGCACTGTTCCAAGCACTTCCCTTTAGAACTCCTAATCTAGTAGACTATTGCTGATGCTTTTCCCAGTTCCCTCAAATGATGCCTCCACTATCCTGGTGGCCAACTTTTAGATGCAACTTGATTTGTCAATATCCTTAAAATAAGGCACTCAGCAATAAACCAGTTATCTATCCTGGTTTAACCAAACAAAACTAGAATGGACGTATTAATTCTTTCAGCAGGACACTATGCATTTCTTGATATAGCTTAAGATTATATTAGTTTTGGAGGCTGCCTTGTCACTATGATAACGCATAATGAAATTGTGGTCTCCTAAAAAAACCCAGATCTTTTTACATATATTTTGCCCTTATATATGTTGTCCTGAGCACTCTTTTCACAAAGCAGAATAGGAAGGCTTAGATATTGCTCAGTTCAGATAAGTTTTTATTGGGCAGCTTTGCATCATTGGTTTTTTTTCATATTGATTTTGCTGTATGGGAGATGAGGGTAAGAGGAACTAGTTCACTTAATTGACTGACATAATCTCTCTAAAACAAATGTCTAATCTATATCCAAGCCACTTCCACTTTGGCACTGATATTCACCAACTCAGTCCTTCCCTTATGGTCCTTTATCCACTCACTGAATTAAATTGGGAAACCAATTATGATAGTTCAGATGAGAGGTGATTAGAACCTGAACAAAGCTGATGCTAAACGAATGTGTGTGTGGGTGTTCACAAGAGATACTGAGGAGGTAGCATCACAAAACTTGGCAACCAATTAGTTATGTGCCATGGACAGGGCAGGGTTGAGGATGACTAAGAATACCTACTTGGTATTCTTGGGTGGTTGAAAGAATGGTTGTTCCCTTAGCAGAAATTGTAAAGTTAGGATGAAAGGTTACTTTAAATGAAAAGAGAGTGATTTCCATTTTGGACATATTGACCATGAGATGCTTATGTGATATGTGGATGAAAATGTAGTTGATAATGTAAAACTAGAGATCAAGAGACTGATTAGTATTGGATAGGTAGATTTTTGGAATCATCTATATAGAGATGATAGTTGAATCCATGGGAACTGGAAAGGTTACTGAGAGAGTATGTAGAGGCAAGAGAATTAAGGACAGAGATTTGGGTTCACTCACATATAATGGGTAAGACATGAAGGAAAATCTAGCAAATAAGATGGAGACGGGAGGGATCAGGTAGGTATGAAGAGAACCAAGAGAGCAATAGCCTGAAAAACTAAGGAGGAGAGAATGTCCAGGAAAAGGACAGAGAGAGTATCCAGGAAAAGGACAGAAGGATGAGGACTAAGAAAAAGTTATTGGATTTGGCAATTAAGAGATCATCTGTAATCATATGTTAGCAATATTAAGTAATAACATCAATTGAACCACACAGAACTTTATTTACATTGCTATTCAGCCCTAACAAGAGACAAGTATTAAAGGTATTGTTGTGCTCATTTTATAGATGATGAAACCTAGCATCTGAGAAGTCCTGGGTTTTGGATAGTCACTGAGATAGCAAATAACTGGAGGTGGGATTTGCCTTCCACTTGCCTTTGTTCCCACTGCAACATCCCTTCCGCAACACCACTGCTACCTAGAGTGAGATGTTCCCAGCTATGATTAGAGATTCTCCCAACAATTGAACATGTAAGTCTTATCCAGGTTTTTTTAATTGCCATTTTCTTTTTGAGGAAGGTTAGCTTATCTCAGCAGGAGAGGCAAAGAGGTAGAAGATATGCATCTCTAGGGTATAAATTAGGTTCTCTTTTTCTTACTATACCATTCCCTCATTTCTCTCTGCCATGGCCCACTCATGTTTTGATGTTGGAGGGTGGGGTCTGAGAGGAATAAACTTGGCTTGCTGATCAGAGGATTTGGGTCCTTCAGTGTTGAGACAAAGCAGGATGCCTTTTGGAAAGAGCCTGAGGCTTGGTATCAGAAGACTTGGGTCTTGAGTTCCAGTTCTACCATGAGTTGGCTGCATGGCTATAAGGCACTTTTCATCAAACAATTTAGAGAAGGTACACTACAGTTGATACAGCCCAGCCTATTAGAGATAAGAAAACTGAGATCCCTAGAGGGGAAATGACATGCCCCAGGTCATGCAGAGTAGCCTGAGGCACAGCTGGGATAAAAACTTAGGTCTCCTAAGTCAAGATTCAATGTTCTTTCCACTATATGATGTAGCCTCACCAGCAACAGGGGATCTTAACAATGACCAGCTCACAGGGTTGTTTTGGAGAAAGTATTCTGTACACCTTAAAGTATTCTCATGTTCCTACAAAATTATTTTATTGCTATGGTGATTATCATCAGCCCTATCTCTGGGGCTCTATAAAATGAGGACATCACTTGGCATAAAGTGAATAATAAGAGCTTTTTCATTCATTCATTCATTCATTCATTCATTCATTCATTCATTCATTGGACAAGATAAGCTCTAGGTTCTCTTCTGTCTCCAAGTCTGTGATCCTATGAAATCAGAACTTGAAAAAAATGATCTTTAGATTTCATTCCTTGATTTGTATACAGCTGAGCTTCATTGTCCAGTTATATTCAAAGAAGCTATTTCCTCTCTCTCCCCCCTCACTCTTTCTCTCTGTCTCTGTCTCTTTCTTTCTGTCTCTCTCTGTCTCTCACTCTCTCTCTGTCTCTCTCTCCCTCCTTCCCTCCATCCCGCTCCATCCCTCTCTCTTTTCTCTCACTCTCTTTCCTCTCTCTTTCTTCTCTCTCCTCCTCCCTCCTTTCTCTCCTCTTTCTTCCCCTCTCCTCTCTCTCTGTTTTCCCCTCTCTTCCCTCTCTGTTTCTGCTCTGTATTTTCTCTCTTTCCTCTCTCTCTTTTTCTCTCCTTTCTTCTCTCTCTGTATTTCTTCTCTCTTTCACTCTGTTTTTCCTCTCTTTTTCTCTCTCTCTCCAACCTCTTCTCTATTTTCCCTCTCTCCTCCTCCTCCTTTTCTCTCTCCTCTCTCACTCTTTCTCTCCTCTCCTTTCCTCCTCTCTCTTTTCTCTCCTCCCTCCCTCTCTCATCAGTCATATTTCTTTGTTGTCTCTTTCCTTTGATGAAAAATAAAAGGATATGTCTTTGTGAGTTCTGAACACATAATTTGAAGACAGGTCTAAGGCAGAAGCATGACTCATCTGTCTCTCTTTGAAGCACAGTCTCTGGCTCCCCAGAGCTCCTGCAGAGAGTGAGTTCACGTCTGCCTGGGTGCTTCACTGTGTGGAGAAGCTCCATTTTCTTCATGCCCATCCTGTAAATCTCTATTTAATGACCTATTCTCCTTTTATTGAAAACAGTTCCAGACTCCTGATCCAGGAAGACAAAGGCACAGAGAGAAGAGAAAGGCGAAGGGAACTCCTGGGAAACAGACAGTGGTGAGCTGGTCTTTTATCCAGCATAGATACTGCCTTATGATTGGAGACTCACAGTGGCTACTAACAACTGGGGAAATAGGAAACAATTCTTGCAGGATAAGGCACTTGATTCTTGTAGGGAGCTTAGGTAAAAGTGTGGAGTGACTGTAGGGACCATGCAAAGTCATGGAGGTGGAAGATTTGGGGTGGGAACAGCAAACAGGGCAGTTAAGCTGGAGTGTGTGAAGAGAAATAAAGTGAGAGCAATAAAGGAAGATGGGTTGGAGCCAGATTGTGGAAGACTTTAGATGCTAAATAGAAGTGTGCATATTTTATTCTTGATGCAAGTGGGAGCCACTGAGGTGTCTTGAGCAGGAGAGGGA
>CM053582.1:562768665-562843721 GCA_028627135.1 Pseudochirops cupreus | reverse complement strand
CCCCCCCCCCCCCCCCCTTCCACTGGATACTCTGTCCAAATCCTTGAAGGCACCATCACCTGCTTGGGTCTGCTGGATTAATTCTGTCAGTTTCCTGAAGGGAGAAGGGAGGATGTTTGCCAGTCAAGACTCTCCGGGCAGAGAATTGTAACAAATGAGTAAGAAATAAAGGGCTATCCAGCCCTGAGTCAGGCATAGGGGGAGAGCTAGAGGCCTCCTCAGAGTTCATCTCATCTGTCAGTCAGTTAGTCAGTCAACATTTATCAAACACCTACTATGTACCAAGCCCCTTCATTTTCAGGTGAGGAATCTGAGGTCCAGAGGGTTTAAATGACCCATCTTTGTTTTTCCAGGTCATGGTAGAGTATAGCTGGGATTCAAATCCAGGCCACGTGACTTCAGACTGAGGGCTCCTCCCAGTGTGCCCCACTACCCCAGTGAGGGCAGATGAGGAGGGAGGGAAAGATGGGTCACCTTCAGTAGCCTGACCTTTAGAAGCCTCACAGTCAGCTGCAGTCTCCCTAGACGTTATTCCTCCTCCAACACTCAGCCACACTGAGCCACTTGCCTTCCCCAAAACATGGCATGTCACCTCCAACCTCAGAACCTTTGCACAGGCTGTCACCCCTGCCTAGAATGCACTCTCCCTTCACCTGGCTTCCTTCAAGGTTCAGCAGATGCCTCACTTCCTCCAGAAAGCCTTTCCTAATTCCCCTGACTGCTAGTGCTGGCTTTCCTCTCCTGAAGTGATCGTGTCTATGTTTATCTGTTTGAATGCCACATGCATCCTTCCCCTTCAGTTTCAGGAGAAGAAGGTAGCTCCTTGAGGGCTGACTGGCTGTGCCTTGCATCAACACAGAGTAGGTGCTTAATACCTGGATTTGATGTACCTTCTTTCCCTTATAATAAGAGAAAGGCAGCAGACGGGTCCTGGGGACAGAGAAAGAAGGAGGTGCGCCTCCCACAGGGCACCTCCTCCAGCAATGAAGCCATTAAAATGCTAAGAGAGGCTTGCTGCCCTGGCTCCACTGAATAAGGAATAGAGTTCGCTCCCCTGCAGAGCAGAGGCTGCTAGCTTTGGTGGGAGTTCAGCTGGGGACTCTGGCTGGCCGCCTGGGGGTGCAGAGTGCCAGGGTGGGGCTGTGGGGGGGGGGGGACAGCTTTTTGTGTTCTATCTCTTATTTCATCCTCCGCGCTTCTATCCATCCTCCTGCTTATGTTTGCAGGTAATGGGATCCTGAGAAATGAGGCCAGGGTCTAAGTATTCCACCCACAGTCAATAAATGTTGTTGTTTAGTTGGTCCAACTCTTTGTGACCCCATTTGGGGTTTCCTTGGCAAAGATACTGGAGTGGTTGGTCTTTGTTTTTTGCCATTTCCTTCTCCAGATCATTTTACAGATAAGGAAGCTGAGGCAACCAGGGTGAAGTGACTTGCTGAGGGTCACAGAGTGCCTGAGTGTCTGGGGTCAGATGCGAACCCAGGATGATCCTGACTTCGGTCCCAGCACTCTACCACTGTGCTGCCTAGCAGCCCCAAGTATTTAGCAAATACCTAAGTATCAGGCAGAAAGAAGGACAGTCCTTGTCCTCGAGGGGCTTACATTGTAGGGGAAAGACGTCACATCAACCAATCAATCAATAAGAATTAACAAGTGCTTATTGGCTTCTAAGGTCCCTGCCCTCAAGAAACTTCCATTGTGCAAGGTGGAGACAATACGGGAAAAGGAGCTGAAAAGGAGGGACAAACAAAGGGAGCCTGATGCTAGGCAAGGCAGAGGAAGTCCTGAGGACAGCCTGGAGACAAGCTTGGCAAGACTTTCCATCATCATTCCATAGCTGAAGAAAACGAGGAACAGAGAAGCTGTTCTGTGTTCTAGGTCATGCAGAAATGAGCAGAGGCAGGTCACATGGGGCTGGATGGGAAGTCGAGGTCCAAGCCCTTCAATTTTATATATGTTTATTTGTCTGTCTATTAGTCTGTTTATCTATCTTTCTGTCTCTGTCTATCTGTTTATCTATCTATTCCCATTCATTCATTCGTTCATTCATTCATCTATCAATACTCTTCTTTTACTGAAATGGAATACAGAAACACATCTCTTGGGCCACAGAGGGAATTCAATGCAATTTAATTCATTTTGATAACTGCCTATTAAACATCTATGTTAGTTTATGAGGACACAAAGCCAAAAAAAAAATTTCTCACCTCAAAGGACAATTCCCTCATTTTTCAGATGAGGAAACTGAGTCCTAGAGATTAAAGTGACTTTCTGAAAGTCACTCATATAGTTAACAATAATAATCCAGTTAGCAAAGTCCTCCACCTACACGGTTGAATTGAAGTCTCCCAATTGCCCTCTAAGGCAAGTATTAGTCTTCCCATTTTACAGATGAGTAAAATCGAGCCTCAGATAAGTGTATTGACCTGCCCAGACTAACACAGGTAGGATTCAAGCCCAGTTCTTCCAGTAATAATGCCAGACTTGGAATACTAGTTGTCTGTTTCTAAATCTGAGGCACATAGAACCTCATCTTGTTATGACCAGACAATGCCTTGGCCAACTCTGTGTCATCCCATGATGCTGCAAGTTGTCCCAAAGACAGTCAAAAGAGTCACCACCACACTCATTTGCAGTGCTTTGCACACAGTAAGTGCCTAACAAATACTTTTATTCATTCATTCATATCTACATCATGACTTGTAAATCTGGGTCCAGCTGTGTATATGTAGCAGTTTCTCTTGAAAACTTTCACTGTTAAATGAAAGAAAAATGCCACTCCAGAAGATATACAGAAACTTCTTATAAAAATATCAGACTATGATAGTTTGGGGAAGGAATGGGGTGAGAAGAGACAAAACCCAGTGTTGCTTTCAAACAACAGACATCATGAGGGAATGAATGAAATTATTTATGAGTGCTTACTGGATGCAGGGCCCAGTGTGTGTCCGTCCCCACTCTTCAGGAGCTCCCATTCTAATGAGGGAGATCAGAGATGAAAGTTTTCACCTTTGAGGCTGATGGAAAGGCACCCTGATTCTTGGAGCAGAGTAGCAAAGCAGATGTTAATGTTTCTTCTTTAAAATTACTTTCACTATCAAATCACATTTGTTTACAACACTGAATCATTGGACAGGGCCAAGGATTTTGGGGGCTCTGGGTCTTTAGTAGCTGTGTCTGTGGCCCCTGCAGGAGCAGTCGATCCCCAGGGGCTGTTTCCCAGGAGAATACTGCGGGCACTGAGCTGGGAGCATGGCTGTCCCCCAAGGCTCTTGGGCTCTGGGTCCTAGGCTGTCTCCATGAAGTCTGTTGTCAAAGTGGTGGTGGTGGGGGGTTGACTTGTCTGACACCTGCTGCCTCCCATCTCTCCCTCAAGGGGCCTGGCAGCTCCAACTGGCCCAGCTTTCCTGCTCCATGTTGCATTTGACTGGCAGCTGAGGAGGATGACTTGTCCCTTCTACACAAGAGCTGCTTCCCCAGGTGATAACTGTGGGGCATTGGCTGGAAGGAGAACTGGTGATCTTGGGGGTGCTCCCACCCCCACGGCTCCTGGGCCCATCTGCCTGTTGGCGGCAGTTTGTTATCATTGTTGTTGGTGATTGCCCATGAAGCAGTATGTTACTATGATTTAGAAGACAGAAAAAGTGATCTGCAGAAAGGAAGATAGCAGTTGCTGCCAGTAACTCTGATGAGGAAACCAGTCTCCCTTGTCCTCTGTGGTTGCCTATAGAGAGTAGCCTGGCCCAGGCTTCTAGGCTGGTCTATACAAGCTGCTTCTATAGTCCTGGGGAGAGCTTCATGCCAAGATGCTAGGAATCTTAATGCATAGCATTGCTGGAGGAGCTCAGGAAATGATAATGCTGTGTTCCAAGGTCAACAACTACCGTGCTGGACTACACCTTCTGGCCCCTTTTCTATTCTCATGGCCATGGCTGCACCAGTATTTGTGGGAACCTCCCTGACAGTAACTGATTTAAGCATCTAAAGGAGAGACAGGGCAGGAAGGAGACTCTCAGATGCTGCCAAGCAGTTCTTGGGGCCACCAGGATGAGGAAAAGTGTCTCACGTTTAGGCTAGGCCACAAGTCAGTGGGCGGGAGCCTGACGATGGCAGAGCATGGGCCTGTGGTTCCATGAGTCTCCAGTGGCCATTTCTGTTATCATGGGGCTGGTTTCTTCCTTTGATCTCTAAAATGGTCATCACCCTCTTACTCCTGTGAATTGGAATCAACAGACAATTTTCTATTAAGAGCCCTAGATGAGACTTGAGACTGTTGATAGGATTGGGGTGCAGAGCGGGGCTTAGTACAAAGACCTGTAAGACATTGTTCTGTCTTCACAGTGCTTACAGTCTAGTGTGACCAAACTTAAGTACAAACAATAGGAAGAAAACACTTGGGTGCTCACCTGCACCCTCTCAATGACCCACAAAGTAAGTCTGGTGTGGAACATTCATGGAGAGTTGAGCTCCATAGAGCTGGTAGGACTTGATCTGGGGCTTCAATTTGATAGGAAGACAAATGTTATTTGAACAAAGACACACATTCTTGGAAAATGAACTCCCCTAATTAAATACCTTCAATGGCTCCCCATTGCCTATGGAACATGAACTCCAAGCACTTCATTCTGGCAGTCAAGGTCCTATGTCATTTGACTTCAATGTTGCTTTCTTGTCTTATCTCTCATGATTCCCCTTCCCTCCACTTCCCTCTTCTCTGACCAGACAATTTTGAAGGACTCATGTTGAAAAATGCTGTGTACCTCCAGAGAAAGAGCTGATGGCACCTGAATATAGACTGAAGCATATAGTTTTCACTTTTATGTGTTTCTGTGTGTGTCTATTCCTTTGGGTCTGTGTCTTCTTTCACAACATGACTAATATGGAAACACATTTTTCATGATTGTACATGTATAACCTATATCAAATTGCTTAGCATTCCAGGGAAGGGAGAGAAGGAGAGAATTTGGAACTCAAAATAAAAAAAAAACAAATTAAAAATTGTTTTTACATGTAATTTAGAAAAATATCACTCATTAAAAATTTCCCTAAAGATGCTATAATCATAGCATAGAGTCAAACTGAATACACCTAATGGTTCAGTGGAAAATGTGATGGACTAGGAGTTAGGAGGTTTGGGTTAGAATCTCATCTCTGCCACTTATTATCTGTGTGACCTTGGGTAAATCAATTTCTCTGGGACTCAGTTTCCACATTTATAAAATGAAGGAGTTGGACTAGGTAGCCCTTGAAGTCCTTTCCATGTCTAAATATATCATCCCATTATCCCATGCATTGCACATGTGCAGAATTTGTTCATTCAAGGCTTGAACAGTATATAAATCAGAGCTCTTAGGGAATACTTAATTAAAATAATGATCTTTGTGCACCAACAGCTGCCAATTTGCAGGTAAATTGGAGATAATGGCTCAAAACCCACAGTGGGTCAGGTCCCCAAGTGCTCTTCCTATTAATCATATTGAGTAGTTAGCAACAGAGGGAACATAATGACACTGAGTGAGCCTGGGTCATCATTGATCCTACTCCTATTGGGCTGGAACATCCCACACCCTCATCTCTGAATTCCTGGCAGTGTGTCTGCCTTGCTGGTCTTCATGAAAAGTGGATTTGTCTCATCCTGGAGGCATCAGGCTTCTCAACGACTGGAGTTTTGTTGACTGCCAAATGACAATGGAACCAAGTTGGCAGCCTTGTTGGGTTCCATCTTGGCTTGATTACAGATTCTGGTGATGTGGTCTGAGGGCCATTGATGAATGAATCACTACACATGAAACCTTTTCCTTTCCCCTTCCCATTGACATCCCCCATCCCCTTTCAGATGAGAAGGTAGGAAGGAAAGGAAAGAAAAGTTTGGGTCTGGGAATGAGCCAACATTGCATTTTTCACCCTAACTAGGGATGCAGCTTCAATAGACTCTCAGTTCCCATTATGCAGGAATTACTCAATTTTACCTCCCACTGGGGAGTTGGGTAGTTAGTAAATCCCCGGACTACCAAGTGGGAGCTTCCCGGCTTCCTTCCTATGGGCTCACTCACAGGTGGAGAATAGCTGTATCCGGTCTAGTGAAGCTGTAATACCTGAGGAAGGCACTTAGTTACCCAATCAGCCCCTGATTCCCTTCACACAGAAGGGGACAATTGAGAAGCAGAAGCAATTTTATGGATTATTTTATTCTTTCCCTGAAAGCTAGAATCAGGTGGAGGGACCAGGAAGGGTAAGGATAGACAGGCAACTTTTTTTTCCTACTAGTCCTGTAATATTATTGGTGTCAGAAGTTTCTGGTGAAATTCTTCTCCTGGCCTTGAAGATAAGCACTTTCTTTCTTAGACTAAGTCTGAGTCAGAAGAGGTTAAGTGACTTGCCCAAAGACAAGCAGCAAGTGTGTACGTCAGAGGCAGGATTTGAAGCCAGGACTTTTGGCACCAAGGTCAGCTCTCTATTGTCTCTCTCATGTTTTACCTCCTAGGCAATTTTACAGGGAGAGTTTTGCTTAATTTTGTTGAGGCACATAGTTTCCCTGAATTATAGAGTCTTTGAAAATATTTTCTTAGGGCTTTATTTTTAAACAACAGCAGCACTTCCCAATGATTCTCCCCCCCCCCCAAGAAAACCCTCCCTCAAAAGAAGAAAGTTCAGTGAAGCAAAACAAATCACTACATTGGTCTTATCTGACAATGTATGTCCCACTCTGCACCTGTAGGCCACCATCTCGCTACTGAGAAAAGGGAGGTATTGCTTCAACGATGTCAGCACCACTCGCTGCATGGATTGGAGTTCTGATTTCTATCCACGTTGTTTTCTTTACATTAGTGTGGTCGGCAGAGAGTCTTAGAAAGCATTTTTTTAAAAGTAATTGACATGCCTAAAAAGGGGCTGAGAAGATGGCTCAGCTGTTCCGAGTTTTGATAATTGGGGTTAAAACTCCATCGCCCTTCCTTGAAGAAGGTTCATTTTGCACTCAACTAAGGGACATGACCCACATGAGCGAACATGTGATTTGCTGGGACAAAGACCTACTTATAGAATTCTTGGCTAAAGAACACCAATCAATATGTAACTCTGGTGTCACAGATGCCCAAGGCACAACGGGCCCTAGTTCTGTAGCCAGGGATGGGGGGTGCCACATTTCTCTTGCCTTGAGGCTGTCCCCTCCAACAAATCCAAGACACCCACTCTACTCTGCTGCCTATAAAATACTCCCTGATTGCCAGACCACTGTCCATGAAATAAAGCAATAAAGTTTTATCAAAAGAAAGGATGAAGCCAAGAACAAGTTACAGCCAGGAAATTACAGTAACCCTTAAGATGCCCTCCACCCCCCTTTACTAATTCTCCAGTGTCATCGTCCCAGTTTTAGGAAACTGAAACTGAAAAGAATGTACATAAAAGACATGAAAGAGAATGGATAACTAGAGATAAAAGCAAAAGGGCATCAGCAGCCTGTAAGGATGGTGTCAAGGAAGCTGTCTAAAGACCAGGGCAACCTGGAACTTGGAAGGAATTCTAAGAACAACCAGAGACTTTTACGTTACATTAGAGGCACAAGGAGAAGGAAAGGATGGGAACCCTGCTCTGGGTGAATGGGAGGATGAAAGTAGATGGCAGAGAAAAATATAGAACCATTTAAATGCTGTCAACCAAGGAAAAGAATCTTTGGAATGAAAAAGATAGAGCAGAAGTGGTTAATAGGAATGGGAAACTCACAACAAGTGAAGGTATAGTAGGAGATGAGCCAGGTTCCTTAATGAGTTCAAGGCACCTGGTCCAAAACTCTTGTGAGTACGATTGCTGAGCCCTGGCTGTCTCTGCTGGGCTGTAGCAATGGGAGAGATGGAACAGGATTGGAGATAGACAAATGTCCTGATTTCAAAAGAAGAATGATGCCAGATACTTGATACTAAAGTCCTACAATCCTGATTTTCATTCCTGTAAAATCCTAGAAAATCTTTTAAAGGGATAATTTGTGAGTGTGTAGGAAGGAAAGCAAGGATCATTGAAAACTAGCATAGGTTCATTAAAAGCAAATCACTCCAGACTAATCTTTCTTTTTTTCTGGATGATGGCATTGGGTGGATATGGAGGTTGTCAAGGGATGGACTCTGGGAGTCATTGTCAACCTGAAATGAGCTTTCTAAGGAGGCCACTGCCTCTTGTCAGACCACACCTGAAAGATATTGTTCAGTTTGGGACAATACATTTTAGGAAAGACTTTGACAGGCTATACTACACTTAGGGAATGGCTCTGAGGATCATGAGCAGATTCAGAAGCATATGAAGACATTTAACCCGGAGATGTTTTCAAACGTATGATCCTACGTAAAGGAAAGGCACTGTGGTGCAGTGGAGACAGTGTTCAGTGTGGAGCACCAAACTGTATAAAGGCTGTAAGAGAGGAGATTGGATATTGTATATGGCAAGCAGCAAGTAAGCCATTTGGGCTAGAGCATAGAGCATGTGAGGGAGAATAATGTGAATTTGATTGTTCGGAGTCAGTCTTTAAATGCCCAATAGAGGAATCAGGATTTTGTCCTAGGGGTGATAAGGGAACCACTGAATCTTCTTTAGTGACAGTGACAAAGTCAGACCTGTGTGAAATAAATAGAGATATAAATGAAAAGAAAGAAAAAGAGGAGGAGAAAGGAGTAGAAGGAAGAGAAGAAGAAGAAGAAGAAAGAGGAGGAGGAGGAAGGGGAGGATGATTTGGCAAATATGTCAAAAATATAGGGGAGAAAGGAGATAGTGCAAGTAGGTAGAGTAGTTAGGAAATTGTCACCCTTATCCATGCAGGAGAGCTATGGTGGTAACTTTATGAGTGTACAGAATAGAATGGATGCAAAAGATGTTGTGGAGATAGAATTCACACTATCTAGATGTGGGCAGGGGGAGAGCAAAGGGTAGAGGATGACTGAAGCTGGGATGTGGTGATATGACATCCAGAGAAGTGATGCTGGCTACATTAGGAAAGTGGAGTCTTCAGAACAAGGTAGGTAATCGTTTCTTAGCTCTGCCCTCATCAGGCGACAGTTAAAATGTTCTGTCCAATTCTGGGTACTACACTCTAGGAGAGTCTGGGGGATACCTAAAGGATGGTACGCAGTTTGGTGAGAAGACTAGAAATACCAAGATTAAGTTGAAGGAAATGGGGATGCTTAGTCTGGAGAAGAGAAGACTTATGTTTTCAGATTTGTGAAGGATTCCCACGGGAGAGGGGAAGACTCATCTTGCTTCACCCTCAAAAGGTAGAACTAGGACAAGTGAGCAAAGTTACAGGGAAGATTTTTGACCATGCAAGCTGCCTGGATAGGATTGCTTTGGAAGGTTGTGAGATGCCCCTTGCTAGAGGTATCCATGTGAAGGCTGGATGACCGTACGTCAGGGATATTATAGGAGGGAGTTCTGTTTGAAGTTTGAGTGGTCCTGGATGCTCCTTTGACCTTTGGGATCCTGGTAGGTCCTTCCTTCCCCCTACTCTGCACCCCCACAACTTCAGTGACTGTTGCTGTCCTCTGTGGTCTCCTGTTGGGGACTTCCTTACATTACTTTCTCCATGCCTTTGGCCCAGGTTCCCTGCTCTTCTCTTGCACCCATTCTATGCCCTCTCTCCACCATTGAAGAAACCCAGGCATTTACAGTACTATTTTTTAGGCTAGCAGAAAAGTGAGACAGTGAAAGGCAAAGAGCTGGAAGGTACCTTAAAGTCCATCTACTTTAATGGATTCATTTTACAGAAGAAGACACTGGGGCCAGAGAAGTTCTGAGATTTGACCAATATCACACAAACAGTAAATGACAAGGCTGGAACTTGAACCCAATGTCTTAAGACTCCAAAATTTTCATGTCAAGAGAGCTGGGTTCAAATCCTGACTTAGATATTTACTAGCTGTATGACCATGGGGAAGTCAATTAAACCGAGTCTTAATTTTCTTCTCTGGACAATGTGGCTACAATAATACCTGCATGATCTACCTGACAGGACAATCTATGTAAAACTCTGGGCAAACTCTCAAGAGGCACCATTGCCTGGTGGATAGAGTAAAGAGAGAGTAAGGAAGATGAGTTTCAATCGCCAACTATGTGACCCCTGGGTAAATTACTTATCCTCCTCTCTGGGTCTCAGCTACTCATCTGTAAAAGTAGGAGGCTGGATGCAATGGCTTCTAAAGTCCCTAAATTTATGATTATATGTCAAGCAGAGACAACATGGTGCACTAGAAAGAGGTCTGGGTATGGAGCCAGAACACCTGGGTTCAAATTCCAGGCAGGAGACCTTGGGTAAGTCGTTCTACTTTCTGATACTTAGTTTCCTTATCTGGAAAAAGATGGGGCTGGATCCAATGTCCTCTGAGGTTTCTTTTCCACTCCCCTTCCCCAAATCTAAGATCTTAAACCTCACAGAGCAGTTTTCACTGGCACCTCCCCTGGAAAGACCTGACCCAAACAGGTAGGACTGGCAGACTCATTCAAAACCAAGCCATCAGGCCAGCCCACTGGGGAGCATCTCCCAGACTTCTGGCTTGCTTGCCGGCTACACTTCAAAGATTAGAATCAGACCAGGGTGCCATGTAGTTACTTAATGGTATCTATTTTTGGAGAAAGGGGGTGAGGTTCCTCACTCAGATAACAAGGAAGATGGTTTTAGAATTCAGGCTTGGGAAAAATCTGGGCTGGATTTGGAGACTCCGAGTTGGATTCAGCCCAGGCCCTGCTGATTCCCTTTCCTCTTGAACTCCTTCAGAGGACGGCAAGAGAAAGGGCCTTTATAACTTAAGTTAGGGCTGCCAAGAGCTGTGGAGGATTTGACTTTTTTTTCTGTCCAGCTGAGCCTCAAGGACATAAGCCAATTAGATTCTCTTCTTCGGTTAAATAATCATTGCCCAATTTTATTACTGGTTCCTTTGGTCCTCAATAAATTTCACATGGATTTAGGGGATAAGTCAGCATGTGGTAAATAGAACAATGAAGGGAGGATGAGGAGAGCTGAGCTGTAGTCTAAGTTCTGCTTGTGAGTGGTGGATGAGGCACTGGGCTTGGAATCGGGAAGTCCTGGCTCTGACACTGCCTCCCTATGTGACCTGGTACAAATCAATCAAGGGCTTGGAGGCTCAGTTTTCTCATCTGTAAAACAGGAATAATAGATTCCTTCAGGGCTCACCTCACAGGGTTGTTGTGAGGCTCAATTATTGCATGAAAAATGATTTGTAAAATTTTAAACCATGGTATAAAGTAGATTATTATCATCTAGTCATATGAGCTGTGTGGTCTTAGCTAGGGCACTTCGTTCATCTGGAAATTCAATAAATCAAGCAAGAGCAGTGAGAAAAGTGCTGGGTTTAAAATGAGAGGATCTGGATTCAAATTTTGCCTCAGTGATTTTCTGGTTGTGTGACTCTGTCAAGTAAGCCAGCACAACGTTTCTGTGCCTCTTTCCTTATCTGTAAAATGAAAGCATTCAGCTAAATCACCTGCAAGGTCCCTTCAAGCTTTGAATCTATGATTCTATGATATTATTAAGTCATTTGCATGCACACACACACACACACACACACACACACACACACACACACACTGAACAGTCCATGAAAGCCCTGAATGGTAGTCATTGTAGGAGCAGCCACTTGTGGGTGAAGGGAATTTGATGAGCTGAGATTTCCCTAAACCCTTTACTTCTAGATCTAAAGTGTGTGTGTGTGTGTGTGTGTGTGTGTGTGTGTGTGTGTATGTGTAATCTTCTATCAGCTATATGGCACAGACCAGATCTGGAGTCAGGAAGATTCATTTCCTTGAGTTCAAATCTGGACTGGGATATTCACTAGCTGTGTAACCCTGGTCAAGTCACTTAACCCTGTTTCCCTCAGTCTTCTCATCTGTAAAATGAGTTGGAGAAAGAAATAGCAAACCACTCCAATATCTTTACCAAGAAAATCCTGAATGGGGTGATGAAGAGTCAGACAGGACTGGAACAATTGAACAACAACAATAACCTCTATCAATGAGGTACTGGGGGTGGGGTAAGAGGAGTGGTAGGGAAATAAAATCAGAACAAAAGATTGAGAGGAAAAAGTTGAGATTTTATCTTCTGTCCTGAAATAATAACCCCAAACACGGTTCACTTTTATTTTCCTTTATGATTTAAATACTCTACAACTGACCTGTAACTGAGTAATCCTTTCGCAGACATGAGAAGTTGAAAAAGAGATTAGAATTCCAGTAGGCTGGGGGCTGAGCCATGAGAGAATTATGAATTATCATGGGAGTCATTCCCACATTCCTAGTTAGAGAGCCCGAGTGGAATGGGGTGAATTGGCTTTTACATGTACACCAGGAGTAAGGTGGTATAATTCACTTTCTGAGGGCTATCTAGTGGCTTGATTTGATATTCTGATCCACAGATTCAGCTATTTGTTTGCACATGCCCAGTGGGTGCCCTGCTTTAATTTTCTAGTTGTAGCTCAAATTTCCCTAGCACCTTGAACCTGGCAATAAGGAGAGTTACTTATATTGAAAGATTACCAGGTACTTTCCTTACAACAACCAGATTATATGGGTAGAGTAAATCATACTGTGTTTATTTTATAAATGAAGAGACTGGGGTTCAGGGAGGTTGTGATTTGTCCACAACCAGTAAATGGGTAGAGCCAGAAAATCAATCCGATTCTTTTCAATTCCCAATTCAATTCTGTTTCCACTGTACCTCAAGCCTTCTCTCATTTAGTTCCACCTTCATTAAGCTCCTTCCATGGTAAAGTTTCAAATTCTGTTCAATTATTCTTCTTGTAGAAATGTAGGCTCTTGCTACATGGGCCATGTGGTATAATAGAGAGAGGTCTGACACTGGAATCAGGAAGACCTGAGCTGAAACCTCTGACTGGCTCCCAATGTATAAAAAGAGGGAATCTGCTTCTCTGAGACCCCGTTTTCTTATTTGTATATAGTGAGCACTCTGACCTCACTTTCATGGGTTGAGGATGGTTACATCTTCCCCTCAGGGTTCTAAGGGTAAGTGGAGGCATTGGAGGAGTCTTTGTCTAATTCTAAAGGCTCAGGCCCCTGTTCATTATAATTTCTTCCACTCTGAACCACCAGGGAGGAGCCCCTACTTCCATTTAACCAATTGACATCAATAGCTTTTACAGAGAGACATTTGCTTCGAAGATACAGCAGAAAACCAGAAATCCAAACATCTCGCCTCCCAAAGACTTTGGACGCTAAGACTCAAAGCAGTTTGTCAATAGAATTGCTCCCACCAAGTTCAGAGCCAAATGTGACATCATAGCTATATAAGCCCTTGCAAAGTGTTTTCCTGTTTTACTTGGTCATCATCATAAACCTGGGAGACCAATACTTTCTTGGCAGGAGTTAGGGGGCCAGACCTATGATCTTACCAATGCAGGAAATTCCCAGCGACCAAATGCTCCCTCCCAATGTAGATGGGTCCCTGGGAGGCAACTTGGGAGTCTGACCCAATTGCCTCGATGACTCATGGCCAGTATGTGTTCAAAGCAGCATCAGAATACACAGAAGCCAGGCGTTCCTGACTTTGAGGCCGGTTCTCCATCCACTGTGCTATCCTTTGCCTCTAGATGTATATACCACACATATTATGAGTATTATTGTACCCGTTTTCCAAAAGAGGAAATGACCTAAGAAATACCAAGGATGGTGGCATGACCATTAAGTGTCAGAGATGCCATTTACATCCAAGACTCTCTTGACTCTGGGGTCAGCCCCTCCACACTTAAAACAAAATCCCAAAGGGGATGAGAGAGAAAACGTGGCCAAAGAACTCTGTCCCTGCCAGATACCTCCCAGATGGTTGGCGTTAGTGAATTGCCTGACGTTTGTCTGCCCACTTCTAAGAGTGTCCTTCCAATCCTGGCATCCCCAGTGCCACAAAGACTGGCTCTTGATGAGCTGGAGCAGCAAAATTCTGAGAAGAGGATGATTTGGGTGAGAAAGCTGACCTGGAGGGGAGGGTGAGGTGCACAGAGGACTTAACCTTTCCCAGAAAATGATCTTACCCCCATCAAATATTAGCTTTAGAGGAGGCAGGAGGTGATGTTGGATTGTTTAAATCACAGCTATCAGCCCTCCAGTCTTATTAATTCCCTGAAAATGTCACAATGCCCTCAAGTCTGCACTTGCCACAAAGTGACCCTTGTGCCCAGGCCATTCTTGAGCACTCTCATAAGGGCAGATCGGCCCCTGGGCAGAGCACGTCAGTCACTGTGCTTGGCCCATGCAGGGACCCATGACCTCATCCCAATGGGAGCCCTTTGTCAATTGTCCCGGGTTCTACTCTTGTCTGTATCCTTCATTTGGGCCCTACACTTTGCACATTAGTGCCTCCTTGTGGATTAGAAGAAGTATTGAATTTAGAGTCAGATCTGAGTTCGAATCCTATCTCTGTTCCTTATTACCTAGGTGACCTGGGCCTTGGTTTCCTCATCTGTAAGATGCATGGATTGGCCTTGGTGACCCCTCAGGCTGCTTTCAGTTCTAAATCTGTGACCTCTTTTAGCCAGTCAGTCAACACACTTTTTTTAGGCACTTAGTCAGGCATTGTGCAAAGGATACAAAGAGAGCCAAAATGTGGCCCCTGTTCTCAAGGAGCTCACTTTCTTATTCCAATGAAATGACATATAAATGTCAGTATGTGTGTAAGATGTCTATGGAGGAGATGCCAGGTGATTTTAGAAGGAAGAACCTAGAGGAGAAGAGGGGTGTGGGGGAACTGGGAAAGGCCACATGTGGAGGGTGGGAAAGAAGCTGGAGAAGCCAGAAGCCTGAGGTACGGAGGGAGAGCATTCTGGGCATGGGGGACAGCTAGCAAAAAAGGCCAGAGTCGGGTAATAGAGGGCCTTGTGGCCAGTCTAACTGGACACATGGAGGGGAATAAGGTATATGAATACTGGAAAGGCAGGAAAAGAACAGGTTGTGAATGACTTTAAAAGAACAGGTTGTGGAGATAATGGGGAACCACAGAAGTTTAGGGAGTAGGGGAGTGACATGGTCAGCTCTGAGCTTTAGGTCTGAAGTGGATCATTGAGAGCACCCATCAGCTATGCTTGGTTCTCATTACTTGACTGGCCTACATACTTTTTAGACCATATTGTACTAAAATTGTGTCTCATCCTGGTCCCGCTGACCACTACACCCTACCCCCAGTCAGTATGGTAAGCAAATTTATAAGCAGTCAATGTGAAAGGGCATTAACAGATTGCAAAGGAGAGCCTAGAAGTCACCTGCAGACTGTCTCAAAGATCAGAGGGACCATATTTGCAAATTCTATTATATATGGACCCAAATTCACATCCTGGTAACATGCTGAGTAGGAGGAAGCCATCTAGGCTCAGGGGTCGGGGTCTTTTGGTTCTAGAGTATGTAAATCCCAGGTAAGTTCCAGACCTCCATAGTAACGACCAGCAGATCACTAATGGTGCTGATAATTTTGAGACAATGGACGTGTTAACTTTAAAGTTTAGCCAACAGCTTCAAGATGATTTAGATTATGCTAATGCAGTAAAGCCAAGACGGCACAGGGAAGAGTTGATCTGTTCCCTCCAAAACCCTATAAAAAGGAGACCCCAAACCCCTGCCCCCAAGCCCTCATCTACCTGGGGCCTCCCTGCTCTAATCCGTGGTTACAAGAGGGATGCTCTTTGACCCTTCCCCTGCTCTTCCTCACACTGCCTGCTTTCACCGTCTCATCCCCTGTCCTCACACCTCATGCCTCTGTACCCCCTTGGCTATTTGTTTCTTTACTTCCTGTGCTATTTGCCCCCATGCCCTCTGCACTGAGTTAATGTGTGATTGCTGCCTCATTTCCTGCTGCCAAGAGTGGTCTTTCCCAACAAACCAGGTGTGTCTGCCCCCATTTCATAACGTCATAAATTATTTATCAATTCACACATTTTAGATCACTTCTTTTGCTTTGCTTCTTTTGTGGGGATGGGAAATAGCTGCCAGCCTAAATTCCCCCTTTTCCATGTATTCCAAGGTAGATGCTATAGGTCCCCACCTTATTTTTAGCCCCATTTTATAAATGAGGAAGCTGAAGCTTAGAAAGACTAAGTTGCCTACAGTGTAACTACACAGCAACAACAAACAGAAAAGCCAGTATTTACACCCAGGCTCCCCGAAGAATCTAATGTGCAGAGTCCAGTCTGCAGCAAAGCATGGCAGCAGAGCTGGATTCAGGGTCAAAGTCCTTGGCTAGGATTTTGACCCTGCTCCTTATGACATCTCTACCCTTGATGTATCAGCTTAACTTTACTGGGTTTCAGTTTCCTTAACTGAAAGGCAAATCTGTTGAGCTTTGCTGTTTGTTGTTCATCATTTCAGGCATGTCCAACTCTTTGTGACCCCATTTGGGGTTTTCTTGGCAAAGATACTGGAGTGGTTTGCCGTTTCCTTCTTCAGCTCATTTTACAGATAAGGAAACTGAGGCAAATTGGTTTAAGTGACTTGCCCAGAGTCATATAGCTAGCGTGTGAGGCTAGATTTGAACTCAGGAAGATGAGTCTTCCTGACTCCAGCACTCTATTCACGGGACCACCTAACTGCCTGGGCGACCTAGAAAACCTCTAAGATCAGAATCCCCACTAATAGTTTTACTGCCCTGTCTGCCCATAGTAAATGCACAAATCATATCTGAATTGAGGAGTAGGAAACTATCTTCAAATCAACTTTTCAATTTCTTATGTGAAATTAATATAAGAAGCAATTAAAACAAATTTATTTGAGTAAGAGGGAGAATTAGTTACTATGGTACCTTATGTTCTGCTTAAGGAATACACATGTTAAGTTGTGGTATATAAATGTAATGGAATACTATTGTGCTGTAAGAAATGAGGGCAGATGGACTTCATATTTACCTGGAGAGGTTTATATGAACTGATGCTAAGTGAGAAGAGCAGAACCAGAAGAAATTTGTACACAATTATAGACACAACATATGTATGACGACCAACTTTGGTAGACTGGACTCTTCTCAGTAACGCAGGTTATAAGACAACTCCAAAAGAATCCTGATGGAAAGAGATGTTTACATTCAGAGAAAGATCTAGAAAGAAAAGAGTTTAAATGCAGACTGAAGCAAACTACCTGCTCTGTTTCTTTTTCATGTTTGGTTTTGTCTCCTCTTTCCCATTGTTCATTCCATTGGTTACAACTCTTCTTTACAACCAGACTAATGTCTAATGTGAACGTATTTGCAGATCCTAGACTTGATTGCATGCTGCCATGGGGGAGCGGGGAGAGGGAGGGGAGAAAATTTGAAACTCAAGGGATTGTGGAACTGAATCTTGTAAACTAAAAGTAAACAAACAAATCAATTAAAAAAAGGAATACACATGTTAGATTGGTGCCCTCTTGTATTTCAGTACACTGAATCAAAGCTCTGATTGTTCCACCTTAGTTACAACTGTCTAACGATCCTTTCAACTCTAAACCCAGAACTCTTTCCATCCCATCAAACACCCTCCTGAGTGCTGATCTCTCACTGTTCTCCCCTATAAACCAGGGGATGGGAGAACAGACGCTTTTATGTCTGTGTCCAGAAATGCAATGCATGTTGTTTTTCCAGAAAGATCTCTGGCTTTCTTGCTGTTTCAGCTTTCATTCCCTGGGCCCTCATTGATTTTCTCCATCGTTCCAACGGTGAGTGGGAGCCCCATTAATCACTGCTCTGCCTGTGATGGACGGCAGGTACTCCATCTTGTTTTGATTAATTTCATTCTCACATGGATCGTTCTGATTTCCAGCATTGTCGGAGCTCAGTCTGCAGGAGATGATTCATTTGGGGGAGATTGCAGGGAAGGGCGGGGAGGAGAGCTGGAAAAGGAGGAGGGTGGGTAGAGTAGTCATTGCCTGAATCTGATTGAGTCTGTCTGTGTCTGTTAACATGAGTGGTTCCCCACCATTCCCCTACCCTCATTCTAAGAATAGCGATGCCAGCTGTACTAGCAGGAGCTATGTCTAAATTAATAAAATGAAGTGGGATTATTGGTCTTTTCTTGATTCAACCAGCAAATGGGCATCTTTGCATTTGTATCCACCAAAATGCTTTTGTAATACAGCATCCACAGAATAGCCTTTGGTGTAGAAAAGATAAATACACTTCACTGATGCGTATTAGGAATCTATGTAAAATTCCTTCAAGCTTGAAGGAGCCTTAGAAATTGCAGATTCCAGGACCCTCTGTTTATAAAGGAGGGAACTGAGGCATAGAATAGGAAAAGTGACTTATCCAAGGTCACACAAGTCAGAAAGAAGAGAGACAAGCATAGAAACTAGATTTAATGCTCCTAGTTCTGACCTATTTTTGCCATTATTTCTTTTGCTGCTTTGGGACTTGTACCGCACTTAAAAGGGTAGGGAATTTCCTAAGTAATCCCTTACACAATATGGTAGAAAGAGCATCGGATCTACAATGCAAAAATAAGGGTTTGGATACTGCCTGTGCCACTTAGGGGTGGTGTGGTGGGAAGCAAGTGGTACAATGGGCAGCCATTGGGATTGGGAAGCCTGGCATCAGAAGACCCAACTTCTAATCTGGCCTCAGATACTAGCTGTGTGAGCCTGGGCAAGTCCCTTGTAGGGTCATTGGGAAGATCAAGAGATTATATTTGTAAAGCATCTACATGGATGCCTGCTCCCTTCCCCATCTCTGCCTTAGCTTTGTGACCTGGCACTTCATCTGCCCTGAGCCTCTTTTTCCTCATCTGTAGAATGAGTGAGTCAGAAGAAATGACCTTCGAAGTCCCTTCCATTATTGAATCTACAACCCAATGATCAGCAGCCATCGGGGGCATCTAAGGATATTTTGTTCCACTGTCTGAAAGTTACCACAACGGTCTGGCCTTGTGATTAACAAAAGTTGTCTGGTTTCTCTTTAGGGGAAGCCATGTTTTTGTCATTCCTTGGTGGTTTATCCATCCAAATAACTGTTTCATTCATGCCTAGAGTTCTCCTGCCCTGCAGCAATAAAAGTGGGATTGCTTTTCCCAGGCCTCTATGATGCCTTCAATCCAGGCCTCCAGAAAGCTCACCTATTGCATTTACCCAACTCTCCTGGCAAGCCAGTGAGTGGAAATGCTTGCTGCATTTTTAGAGGCCTCCATGATGGGCCTGGAGACAGCTCTGCAGGTATATAGAGGCAATGGACAGAACATGAATCTGAAGTTAGAAGACCTAGGTTCAAATCCTGCCTCTGGTTGTGATTCCCTGTGAGGACTTCATGTGCAAAAATGAGATGACCTCTAAGGCCTCCTCTGACTCTGGCCCTATGAAGCTACGACCTCTGAAGCCTCCCTGCCAGCTCTTGATCTATGATTTTAGGAGCCAGCATTTTAGACCATTTATGTTCATTGTTTCAGAGGAGAACCCTGTGAGTACAATCCACAAATTTCTGTTGAAGGACAGTTTCCATTACCTGGAAAAGAACACAGGCCTGAGGCCAAAGGCCTGGCTTGGCCTCCTGGATTTGTCATTTATTATCAGTGTGACCATGGGCAAGTCACTGCTCTCAGAGCTGTAAATAGAACTTATGAAGCTGGTGACAAATTCCACCATGGGGAGGAAGAGGGCAGTGTAGAACACTGGCTATACCACTTGGGTATAAGGCAGTCTAACCCAGGAGGCCTGACAAACATTGCAGAGGGAAGCCCAACGTGCAACCATCCCTGGAAATCTCATGGAGAAAGAATAGGGCATTGGAGACTAGACTGGCATAATCCATACAGACATCTCCTAGGAGGCAAAAAGGAGGGCACGTGTTGGGGAGAATAAGAGGGAGGGGTAGTAAGATGAGATACGGGTGAGACCCTCATGGTAGAAGGCAGACTCTTGAAGAGCTGCAGGATCTTGGGATCTTGTCAGGGCAGAGACCAGAGAGAATCTTGACTTACTGAGATGGCAGCCCTGGGAGGGAGCCATGATACAGCATCCTCTCTGACCTCCCCTATGAGGGTTGGGTCTTAAGACTTTTGTGCCTTCCTTCTTTTTAAAATGAGCAGTGGTGGTGGAAAATGGTGGATTAGGGGCAACCCAGCTGAACTCTCTCAACATCCCCCTACACACATCTTTAAAATCATGCCTCAAACCCAATTTTGGAGTGACAGAGCCAAGAAAAGATTGGAGTGAGACATTTTTCCAGTCTAAGAAAACTTAGGAGGTCAAGCATGAGAAGTTTGTGAAGTTTGTCTCAGTCATGGTGGCAGGGTGGCAGCAGTAGCAGCTTCCAGAGCTCTAAGCCCATCAGACAACTGGCCAGAAAGTGATTACAGGGGACCCTTTGCTGGCACTGAGTGCAGCTGGCACTGATGGACAATTTTATTGCCCATACATAGTTCTGGGTCACAGCTCCAGGGTGGAGAGGACTGACTTGTGGTCAGTCATAAGAGAGCAAGGGCTCTGGTCATAGTTCTAAGGAAATAGGAGAGGAAGGGGATAAGAGAAAAGAAGAGGGTGTGTGTGATAAAAAGGAGGACAGATTAAGGGAGGCAGTGGTTCGAAGCAAAATAAACTTTTGAGGAGACACAGTACATAAAGAGGGAATAAACAGATGAAATGGGATGGAGGGAAATATACATTTAGTAATCATAACTGTAAATGTGAATGGGATGAATTCACCCATAAAATGGAACCAGATAGCAGAATAGATTAGAAACCGAAATCCAACCAAACACACACAGAATTAAAATAAAAGCCTGCAGCAGAATATAATATACTTCAGCTAAACTGAAAAAAGGTAGGGGTGACAATCATGATGGGCAGCTAGGTGGCATAGTGGATGGAGTTCTGGGCATGGAGTCAGGAAGAACTGAGTTAAAATCCAGCCTCAGACACTTACTAGATGTTTGATCTAGGGCAAGTTACTTAAACCCATTTGCCTCAGTTTCTTCATCTGTAAAATGAACTGGAGAACGAAATGGCAAATAACTCCAGTGTCTTTGACGAGGGAATCCCAAATGGGTGCTTAAAGAGTCAGACATAATTGAACAACTAACCATAGACAATAAAGTAATATATAAAAAAATTAACAGCAAGTTTCTCTGATAAAGACTTAGTTTCTCAAATACACACTTAGTACAGAACTGAGTCAAATTTATAAGAATAAGAGTCATTCCCAATTGATAAATGATCAAAGGATATAAAGAGACCATTTTTTAGAAGAAATCAAAGCTATCTATAGTCATAGGAAAACAAATGCTCTACATCACTATTGTTCAGAGAAAGACAAGTTAAAACATCTCTAAGGCACCACCTCACACTATCAAAAATGACAAATGCTGGAGGAGACAGGGAGATATGTCTCCTAATACACTGTTGGTGAAGTAGTGAACTGATCTAGACTTTCTGGAGAACTAGGCATAAGGAGCTATACACCTGTGACCCTGTGACCCAGCAATAACATTACTAGATCTATATCCCAAAGAGATCAAGGAAAAGGTGAAAAGACCCACATGCGTAAAAATATTTATAGCAGCTCTTTTTGTGGTGGCAAAGAATTGGAAATCGAGGGGATGCCCATCAATTGGGAAATGGAAGAACAAGTTGTGGTATATTATTGTAATGGAATGCTGTTGTGCTATAAGATATGATGAGGGGGGTGGTCTCAGAAAAACATGGCAAGACTTATATGAACTGATGCAAAGAGAAGTGAGAAGAACTGGGAAATCATTGTGCATGGTAACAACAATGTTGCAATGATGACCAACTGTGGAAGATTTGACTACTCTGATCAATACAGTGATCTATGCCAGTTCCAAAGGACTCATGATGAAAAATGTTACCCACCTTCAGAGAGAGAACTGATGAACTCTGAGTGTGAATTACAGTATAATGCTGTCACATTATTTTTCTTGCTTTTCTGAAATATAGCTAATATGGAAATACATTTTAAATGATTTTTTGTGTATAATTGATATCATATTGTTTGCTTTCTCAGTGGGTAAGGGAAGGGGTCGGAGGGAGAGAGACTGTTTGGAACTCAAAATTTAAAAAGAAAAGACTGTTTAAAATAAATAAATAATAAATAGAAAAAATATTTTAAAAAAAGAAATGAAGAGTTTAGAGAAACCTGAGAAGATTTGTATGAGCAAAGGCAACGTGAAATGAGCAGAAACTAGAACAATTTCTACTATAACATCAACATTATAAAAACAACTTTGAAAGACTTAAGAACTCAGGTCAATCATAATTCTATAGGACTGATGATAAAGAAGGCTACTCACATCCTGAAGGAAAACTGAAGACTAATACACAGAATGAGATGCACATTTTTTGACATGACTAATATGAGAATTTGTTTTGTTTGATGATGCTTCTTTGTTACCAAGGTTTTTATTTCCTTCCCCCCCCCCCCACCCCAATGCAGAGGGGAAGAAGATGGGAAGGATAAAAATAAATGCTTAATAATTGAAAAGATGATTTTAAAATATTATATATTGAGCTGTTGTTCTCCTGGATTCTGGCTCATATACTTTACTCATCCATCAGATGGCTATGGTAATACCTGCCTTGTTTAATTCACAGGGTTATGGTAGGGAGCAAAGGAAAGCATGTATCCCCCAGAAAATTCTCATATTCATATAGAAAATAATGAGTTATAAACTAGAAAATATGAAGATTAGGCAGACTTGGAACTTATTTACTCTTGGTGACATTGCTTTAATGAGCTTTAATAAGAGATTAATTCTGCTGTTCTTGCTGCTTTTACTATTGTTATTTCTGTGGAGCATTTTCTGTTTGGAGCATGTAGTACCTGACTTTATCTTCCTAACCTCTCTGCCACCTTGGTTCCCTCATCCCTGGTATGGTCCTAATATTGTAGACCATAGACCTTTTAGTCCCCTAATTTGGCCTCTAACTTTTCAGACTGTTGGTCTACCTCTGATTTTCAGAAATGGCAGTGAATTTGGACCCAACATAATTATCCTGGCCCCACAGATTTAACTGGCTCCCTTACCAATCTAAACTCCTCAAATGCCTCAAACCCACTGAATTCTGTATCCTGTTATGTTGATACCAAATGTATGGTATAGTGGGCAGAGATCCTTTAAGTAATAGATGTACTGTAAATCCTTACTCATGTGTAGTGATTTGGTCATGAGGGTTAAGGAGGGAAAGTTTGGGCTAGGCTGAATTATCAAAACATCTGCATCATAGAATATTATAAACAAAATTATCTGATTAGTTCTAAGGATGCGAAGAAATTTGAAATAAGTTTACTTAATATTATCTAAAAGTCTTTTAGGAGATTTTAAGAGAGTAGGTGAGGATGATTCATTACTATGCTAATTATGCAGCAATCAAATATTGACATATATTTCTTCTAAACTACTTGAAAACAATTTATTCCATTAAATTATTAAACACGCTTTCTATAAAAAAATAAAGTAAAATGAAGGGGTAACCTAGGTTCTCTCTAATGTCCCGTCCAGTTTGAATATTCTGTATGTTTTTAATCAGTGATGTCTTCTGTCTGTTTCCTGCAAAGACTTATTTTTAAGGAAAAAAGAGAGAGCAGGAGAGTGAATGGGAGAGCCATATAAACTGCCAAAAAGCAGCAGAATGAAGGAAAAATCACTCACTTCATTAAGTGCCAGGCACTGTGCTAATGTTATTAGTGCCTTGTATAGCCCAGGCGCCCAATCAATATTTGCTCCTTTGATTTCAATCAGGCACATGAAGACTTTTTCCAAAGGAGTGGATGGGTGAGAGCATTTTTTCCAATGGCCATGAAGGGAGCTGAAGCAGGTACTGTGGAGTGCTTAGAGCTTGGTCAGATGTCAAAGACACTGAGGTCTTCCACTGCATCCTGGGCCATCGTCAGTTGTCCTGACTTTTGTCTCACCACTGGTTTTCAATAACCTGGAAGAGAGTGAGGCTGATGACTGTGCAACTCTGCCTCACTGAAATGCAATCCGTGTGTGAGTCAAGACATCCTCCCATTGTGTCATTGGTCCTCTTGGAGAACAAAGGACAATCAATCAACAAGTATTTGAACCGTGTAGAATGAAAATGTGTTAAAATATTACTATTTTTCTCTGTTTCCATAGGAACAGGACTTAAAGCCAAAGGTCACCAAGTCCACTTACATTGCTGAGGTGATTTTGGGCTGACTGAGGTGATGTTATCAGCCAAAGACGTTCACTGGAAAAATTGACAGCTATCCCTACATGCTGTTACCCAAACATCTACCTCTTTCTCACTTTTCCTCTCTCTCTCTTCAGACTCCTTTTCTCATTGCCTATAGATCCCATCCTAAAACAAATAGCATATCCCCAAAGACTGTCCCAATCTTAAATCTCTCCCCTCTTTTCTCAGCTAAAAATAGACAATGTAGTCTACACTGGCAGCCTCCACTTTTTCAATACCCATTTATTCCATAATCCTTTGTAGCTGGGCTATCAGCTGGACAGCTCTGCTGAACCCACTCATTCCAAGATCACCAGTGACTAAATCCAGCAAACTTTTCTCTGCCCTTTATCTTCCTTGACAATAGGATGTGGCATGAACTCCTCCACAAACATCCCCCTACTCCCCATCCCTCTTCTTCCCATTGGCTGACGCCTGAAACCCCACTGTTCAGGAATTCCTTCCTTTAGCTTTAGGCTTTGCTTTTAAAGACATATGAATGGGGCATAAACTAGGGTAGGGCTAATGGGGTTTTGCCCTAAGGTGACAAATTTAAAGGCGGGTAACAACACATATATAGAAATGAATTCTTGACTACCCTGGCTTGTCCCTCAGGTTCTACAGTCAGCTCCCCAGTAGTGAAGATGCATTTCAATTCCCACTTGCCCTAGGCAAAACAATTTCTAACTACAGATAACTTTAATCTCTTGTCCCTCTTTGATACCTTAGGGTAGCTGAAGGATCTAAGAACAAGTTTAGATAGCAAGATTCCAGGAGGGTTTGCAGGCAACGCGGAAAGGTCCCAGTGAACCAAAGCTTTCTGTAGTTCTTGAAGATCATAGGTGTCAGGGTTTAGAATCAGGAGCTATCTGAGAATTTAGCTAATCTAAAGGTCTTATTTTCGCGAAGGAGAAAACAGGACCAGTGAGTTTGATGGTTCATAAGATAATAGATTTTGAACTAGAAGAGACTTTAGAGGCAATGGAGTCTAACTCTTATTTTACAAGTGAGGAAACTGTGGCACAGAGAGGCTATGTGACTCACCCAAGATCACACAAGTAGTAAGTTACAGAGGAAGATTTGAACCCAAGTTTTCTGACTCCAAATTCAAAGCCATTTAATTATAGCTAGGTGGTTCCATGGTTAGAATGCCAGGCCTGGGGTCATGAAGAACTGAGTTCAAATGGAGCCTCAGACACTTATTAACTGTGGGATCCATGGCAAGTCACTTAACTCTGCCTCAGTTTCTTCACTTGTAAAATGATTTGGAGAAGGAATTGGCAAACCACTCTAGTATCTCTGCCAAGAAAATCTCAAATGGGGTTATGGAGAGATGAACACAACTGAAAATGACTGAACAACAACAAGTATAGCTCACTTTTATTTCTTCTTCATGTTCAGGGTCCATTTTGTTTCCATTTTAAAAATATTTTGTTGATGTGTTTTTTTTTTAACATCACAGACATTTAGAGATTACTCCCACTTGGTGAGAGGTCTTTTCCCTAGCACCCTAGCATTTACAAAGAGCTGTTCCCAGAACAGGCCAGTCATGTGGGTGCAACCATCATTTAACAAGAGCAATGAGGAAACTCAAATTTATTTTCCCCAAGATCCCCAAGCAGTCTGGCTTCTGAGCCCACAACCCAACTGAAGGCGCGTACTCTCTCTAAGGTTACAAATGATGTTTTAAAAGCTGGTCCAATGGCCTTTTCCCACTCATAATTCCCCTTTTTCTCTCAGGTTTTTGACACTTTCAACCATCTCTTCTTCCTGGAGAATCTCTTCTCTCTTGATTTCTGGGACGTTCTTTCTTGGTTCTCCCACCTATCCATTTACTCTCCTTTGTAGGATCCCCATCTATTTCCTGCCTATTATAGATGGGTCTTCCCAAAACTCTGGTCTTGCTCTTCTTGTCTTTACTTTCTCTTAGTGATCTTATAATCTACATCCTAATGACTCCCCAGTTTATACTCTGGGCTTGTGTGGGTTGGATGGATAGATGAGATAGTCACCAAAGTTCCTTTTAACTCTTGGGTTCTGTGATTCTGTGGTTGTGTGGGATATCCCAGTGTACTCCCTGAGCCCCACTAGCCACAGTCTGTCTTCATGCCTTTGTATACTCTGTCTCCATCCTCACCTCCATTTCTGAACATCTTGAGTTTTCTTCAAGAATCAGCTTAGATAGGGGAGCTAGGTGGCACAGTGAATAAGAGCACCGGCCCTGGAGTCAGGAGGACCTGAGTTCAAATCTGGCCTCAGATACTTGACACACTTACTAGCCATGTGACTTTGGGCAAGTCGCTTAGCCTCAATTGCCCTCCGAAAAGCAAAAAAAAAAAGAATCAGCTTAGATGCCTCTTTCTACAGGAAGTCTTCCCTGGTTTCTTCATTTTCTCCCATGATCTTCCTCTTCTAATTTCCTTGCACTATAGTACCCACAGTGTCCACCTCAGTAGAACCTAGGATTCAAACCCAGGACCCTCTTGATACTCAGTCAAGCAGACTCATTCAACACGGTCCTGGTCTTTTAAACTTGCAATGTGATTCGAGATGTTTGGAAAGCTTCCTTCTCTTCTCTTTTGAGTCTGTCCGTTTCAGTTTTTTAGGTTAAGTGAGCAGAGCCCTGAGGGCAATGTACACTACTACAAAATCATTGTTAAATTGAACAACCTTGAAACATTTAAGAATTCTAATTAGCATGAGGAACCATCATGATTCCTGAGAACTGCTGCTGATGAATGCTGACAGGTGGGAGACTCAGGATGCAGAGCGCGACATACATTTTCAGACATGGCCAATGTCGGAATGTGTTCTATTTGGCTGTACATATTGGTTATAAAAATCTTTTCATTGTTCTTTTCTTTTTTCCCAGTTGGTGAGGGGATGTATAAGGAAGAGAAGATAAATGCTTATTAATTGAAAACAAATTTTAATTAAAAAACATAACCTAAACCTCCTAGGCTGATGGAGTTACTGTGTCAGCTCACCCATCCCCTTTCCCACCTGCCTCGTGATCTCATGCTTTATCACCTGATAGCAGATACATGAACAGCCTAAAAAAGGCCAGGACTTTGTCTGTGAGCCTTGGTTTCTATTTTGGTGAGTTTTTTGGCCTGTCTTCTCTCTGACTTATTGCAGTTCTGCCCTCATTTCGTTCAGGCCCTGGGTAGTACTCATTTGCCTGACTGCTCTAACGCCATTTGAGAAGCTAAAAATAGAAATGGTCCGTGTGTGACCCATCGTGGCCTAGATCTAGCTCCCAGCCTTACTTAGAGGATGTCCATCTAGGTCAGGAAGTATTGGTCAGAGAAGAAAGAACCTTGAGATGTAGAGTCAGGAGACCTGGCTTTGAAATTTGGCTCTGCCCCTCATTAGCTCTTTGGCCTCCAGCAATTAACTTTACATCAACAAGCCTCAGTTTCCTCATCTGCAAAATGGGAGGCATGATCTTTGCACTACCTACTCTGCAAGTATTGTGAGGAAAGCACTTTGTAACCTTTTAAGAGCCAAAGAGACAGACGTTACCACAGGGAGCACTAAAAGTGAGCAGTCTTTGTCTCGGAGATGTTGGCGTTCTGTACCTTAGAGCCAAATAATGTCACCAAAAAATAGTAGTAAAAAGATGACTGTTTCCAGGGAAACGAGGTGATCAAAAGAACTGGGCAAAATTCTGAAGCAATCCAGCCTGTTCTCTCCTCCTGTCAGTTCTGAGCCCTTTGAATTGTCTTATCAATAGCCTCTGTCTGTTTCTCTACATCTCTGTCTCTGTCTCTGTCTCTCTCTCTCTTTCTCTCTCTTCTTCTCTCCCTCCCTCCCTCTCTGTCTCTTTCTGTCTCTTTCTCTCTGTCTCTATCTCTCTGTCTTTGTCTCTGTCTCTGTCTCTCTCTCCTATCTCTGCTTATGCACAAGTCCTATATAGGTTGTCCATAGAAAAGTCTGGGTTCATACACATTCTTCATCCTTTTGATTTCTTCCATTTCCCATTTGAATAATTGGACCAAACTCTCTGGAGAGATTATGGATTTCATTTAAGATACTGCAGTGTTCCAGGGCTTGATACTATCCCCCAAAGCCAATGGCAAAGCACATAGTGGGTAGTGAGTAAGCTACAGTACATTGCAAACATGAAATATTGCAGGAGAAATGGAGTAGAGGATGTCAGTCCATCAATGAACATTTATTAGGCACCTTTCTTAAGCACCTATTATGTTCCAGGTGCTAGGGACACAAGTACAAAGTACAAAGCAATCCCTAGACTCAAGGAGTTTAATTTGAATGGGGGAGACGCCAGGTGAAGGTGTTAGCAAGGAAGGGAGGAGGATGTCTGAAAAAAGAAAAGAAATTTGTTAATCACATAGTGGGAATTCTAGAGGGCACAGTCAAAGTGGCAGGAGGATCTGGAGTGGGACAATGGTGTCTGGAGCTGGGGTGAACGGGAATGAGGGATCATACAGCCTTCATTGGGAAGGGGGCTTAGTCCTTGGCTGGGGCTGTCTCAGTATCACCGGGACAGGGACGGTGTTGGGGGTGGGGGGGGTGAGTTTTCTAACCACTGGGGAATAGGACCAGATAGAGCAAGAGTGGAAGAGAGGGGCCCAGTTAACAAATGCAGGTGATTAGAAGGTGGAAAGTATCTTCGGATGGTGTTATCTTGTATATATGTATATGTAATATAGTCATACACACATATGCAATATATGTATATAACATTATATTAATATACATATGTATATGCTATATATAATGTTGAGTATGTACATATATCATTATTTTATTGATTACATATAAAATCATATATACTCAACATATGTAATGTTAATGTTTCTATATTATATTACCTAAATATATATGATGTATATTACATATGTATACTCAATATTATTTATGTTACATGTTATACAGAATATTAAGTATGTGCATATATAGTACATTATGTATTATGTAAACACATGATAATAGCATATATTATATTAATATGATATATTAATCACACATAAATGTAATATATTAACATGCAATATATTGAGTATACACACATATGCACATTAAATATATAGACATAACATGGATTAAGTATATATACATATACATGTATGTATGTGTGTACCTACGCACACATACATAAACATATATATATAACATGTATATGGGATTTGAGGACAGAGAAAGGCTTTGTAAAGAAGGTAGCTTGTGAGCTGATCACTAAAGGAAGCAAAGGATCCTAGAAGGCAGAGTGCAGGAGGAAGGATGCCCGGGTATAGGACACAGCCAGGGCAAAAGCCTTGAAGCAGGAGATGGCTTCACCCACCAAATAAACCAATTTGGCTAAAATATATTGTGTGTGAAGAGAAGGAAGAGGCAAAATTTAGCAGAGAGGTAGATTGCTGAGGTGTCAAGCACCCAATCAGATTGAAATGTAATTAGGAAATATTCAAGAAAATAAATTTAAAAATACAGTAAAAGGTGGATAACATTACATTTTAAAAACTAAGTCATCATGGGAGCAAGCAGGGACCTTTATACATGGTTAGTGGACACGTTTAAATGTGAGTTTGCCAGCAATGGATTAGAGCATGTGTGTGAAAGTCTTTAATGCCAAACTGAGGAGGGTTCATTTATTTATTTGTGTATTTACATTTAACCTTCATGGCAACAGGGACCGACTTTGTTCTTGAGTCTCTCACTAGGGCCGAGTGGAACAGGTCACATCCGTCTGTCCCAAATCCTGCCCTAAATCATCACAGTCATTTCTTGATGCCCGTAGGATGAAGACTCCTTATTTTCAGTTGGGAGTCTGAGTGGTCAGTCATTTATGCCACCAAGAAATTCTTTCTCATTCCTTTTTTTTAGGGGGGGGTTGTTTAGTACTTTATTTTCCCCCAATTACATGTAAAAACAATTTTTAACATTCATTTTTAAAATTTCGAGTTCCAAATTCTCTCCCTTCTTCCCTCCTCACTGCTCTCATTGAGAAGGCAAGCAATTCGATATAGGTTATACATGTGTAGTCATACAAAACATATTTCTGTATTAGTCATCCCGTGAAAGAAAAAAGACACACACACACAAAACCTCAAGAAAAATGAAGAGGGAAAAAAAAGTGTGCTTCAGTCGTATTCAGATACTAGCACTTCCTTCTCTGGGGATGGATAACATTTTTCATCACAAGTCCTTCAGTGTTGTCTTGGATCATTGTACCCCTGTTTCTTATTCCTAATCAAGGTCTTACTATATTACAAACTTTCTATGCTCTCCTGTTGAGATTGTTGTTGGTGGTGGCGGTCCTTTGTTTTCGAAGAAGACTTGTAGAGATGAAAAAATGTGTTAGTATCCCACATTAGAATCACTCTTAAATTCAGATACAGTTGTCACCCTTAAATTTCTTTACTCCTGGCTAAGCTATTTCAATGTCTTTGTCTTTCTAATTACATCCTATTTAAAATCTCCATTCTCTATTTTTTTACTGATTGCTTTTTCTTTCTCTATCCTAGTGGCCACATTTAAAGCAATAATCATCATAATGCATAGACAAAATCTGGACTCTACTACTGTCTGTGATGGATACAGAGTGTGGCCAAAAACCGGCTGCTTTCCTTGTCATATTTATAAACACACAGACGCACACACACATATATATACATATGTGTGGATACGTATATTCTGGAGAAGGAAATGGCAAACCCCTCCAGTGTCTTTGCCAAGAAAGAATGAATTATATATGAATATATATATATATATATGAATGTGGATTTTACCATTTTGGGCAGCAGCTTAGTTACTACTGCTCAAAGATATTCAGATTGTCTTTCACTAGGAACAACATCTCTCTTGCTGCTCTGCCGGGACCTAATCCATTTTTTTTCTGCCCTGTTGATCTGTGTGAATTCATTTTTGTCCCTAATTGTGCCCGAGATATTAAGGGAAGCAGAGAAAGGAATCGGGTTAGGTGCCAGGAGGGCTGGTTTTGAGTTTCGATCCTGACACAATAGCGGTTTGACTTTGAACAATTCAATATTGTGGAACCTTACTTTCCTCTCCTACCTTATTCTGTTTATGTAAAGCACCAGGGTGTATGCTTGCCTGGCCCTGAATGGAGCCAGCTTTTCCTCCATTTTATCATCCTGGGTGCTGCTGAAGCAGAGATAGGAAGCCAAGCCTTCCCCAAGGTCCCAGAGCCTTTCTTTCTGCCCCTAGGTCTCTATGTGTTACTCATTTGGAGATAACATTGAACAGGGTCTCTGCAAACCGCGGCGGTCCCTACCTGCTTCTGGGCTCCTTTCTCCAGTAATCTATGGTATGACTTAGGCTAGTCCCTCCCCCAGCAGGAGAGCCAAACAGATGGGTTCTTAATTAGCAGCGCTGCCTGGAGGGGATTATATTTAACTGTTTCCCCCTCTCTTGGGACTTTGCTCCAGACTGCTTTGAGTAACCAGATGAGAGCTAATGAACAACTCCGCAAAGGCATTGTCTAATTCCTCTAGGAGCCTAGGAAGAGATCTGCAGGCCAACAGGGGAGGAGGGTTCGCTTAATGACACATTCATTACCAGGGCTTTGTTTGTCTTTTCATCTTAATTCGAGGGTGGGGTGGAAGAGGGAAAAAATAAATACTCGCTTACTGAAAAATAAAATTTTTTAAAAATAAAAGGTCATTCATTCAGCTCTTAAAACACTCTTCAAAGTCTAATTTTCACCATTATAGACCCTGAAAGCACCTTACAGATTATCTGAGGACCAGATAAAGGAAGAATTTTTCCTAAGGGCAAAGAGGATTCAAATTCAAGCCTCCTAACCCCGCTGCGCTCTCCCCAGATATGCCGGGTCCTCTCCCTACGCTGTCTTCCTTCTAATTCGGTTTTCCACCTGTCAAAGTCTTCTGAGACCTTTGTTAGATTGCTTTTGTCTCCTGCAATTAAAAACTCAACCTGAGAATAACGAGGCAGGGTCATGGAGTGCGAGAGCTGCGATCAGAAAGATTGGGGTTCAAATCACTTATGAACTCTGTGACCGTGGGCAAGACACTTAATGTTTCTCTGGGCTTCAGTCTTTAAAATGAGAGTGAGAATTCCTCTGATATGAAGCTCACAAACTTGTGCTGTTTAAATGCCTGATGTGAAGTACTTTGCCAAGCGTAAATTACAGGGTGTTCCAAAGAAGTCTTAGTGCATCAAGACTTTTGGGGACGCGCTGTATACAGTCAGCTGCTGCTACTGCAATGACAACAGTTGTTGCTGTTGTTGTTAGCTAATTCTACGTTACTGTATTTCTTTGTCTAGCGAGGTGAATATCAGTCTGAATAATTTGTATTAACTGTGCTCTAAATTGCTGCAAATGGGAACCTGTCCATTGTCCCGATTCTTGTCATAAATCACTCTCTGGCACCATCTGCCCCAGAATTTCTCTTTCCCTTGTATTCAGAAAAAGGGGTATAATGGTGTAATAAATGGTCCCCTGGAGAGACTCCATGTTTGGCCAACGAAAGAATGTCATGCAATTCCCATTCTGGTAATCCTTCCCTTCTCCATCCATCCACCCATCCTACACACACACACACACACACACACACACACACACACACACACACACACACACACACACACACACACACACCAAATTGCTTTCCTGAAACAACATAACTGACCATGTCATTCCACCTACTCAAAAGTTTTCAGGGACCCCTAGTATTCTAGCATAAAAAGCAAGATCCTCAGGCTTACATTTAAAACTGCCCACATACATTAATGTATTGTTGGTGGAGATGTGAAGTGCAATAACCTTCTGAAATGCAATTTGGAATTATGAAAAGAAAATTATTAAAATGTTCATATACTTTGATCCAGAAATTCTACTACTGAGCATATGCTTCACAAGGAAGCCAAAGGCAAAAAAAAAAGTTTCATATACCTCAAAATATTTTTAGCAGCACTCTTTATGGTAGTCAAAAATGGTGGAAGGAGAGAGTAGATGCCCTCAGAGTGAAGGAAGTGACAAAACAAAATGTGGCATATGAATGTAATACGAATGTAAATGAAATGTTACTGGACTGTAAAAATTGTGGACTATGTGCCTACAGTCCCCACCACCAGGGAGTCTGAGGCTAGTGGATTGCTTGAGCTCAGGAGGTTTTTTTTTTAATATTTAATTTAATTTGATTTTTTTCTCAATTACATGTAAGCAAAATTTTTTAACATTCAATTTTAAAGTCTTGAGTTCCAAATTCTCTACCTGTCTCCCTCTCCTCTCCCTTTCTTGAGAACACAAGCAATTTGATATAGAGTATACACGTGTGGTCATATGAAACATTTCCATATTAGCCATGTTGGGAAAGGAAATGCACACCAAAAAAAAAAAACCCCTCAAGAATAATAAAGATAGTAAAAAAAAAAAGTATGTTCAATCTACATTCAGATTCCATCAGTTCTTTCTCTGGAGATGGATGGCATTTTTATCATGAGTTCTTTGGGATGATTTTGGGTCATTTTGTTGCTGAGAATAGCTAGGTCATTCTCAGCTGATCATCACACGACATTGCTGTTACTGTGTACAGAGTTCTCTCGATTCTGCTACTTCACTTTACATCAATTCGTATGAGTCTTTCTAGGTTTTTCTGAAAGCCTCCTGCTCATCATTTCTTTTGCAAATAGTACTCTATTACAATCATAAACTACAACTTGTTCAGCCATTCCCTTCCCTAATTGATGGGCATCCCCTCAATTTCCAATTCTTCGCCTCCACAAAAAGAACTACTACAAATATTTTTGTATATAGATGTCCTTTTCCTTCTTTTTTAAAAAAATCTCTTTGGGGAACAGACCTAGTAGTGGTATTGCTGGGTGAAAAGATATGCACAGTTTGATAGCCTCTTGGGCATAGTTCCAAATTGCTCTACAGAACAGTTGGATCAGTTCACAACTCCACCAACAGTGCATTGGTGTCCTAATTTTCCCACATCCCCCCCAACATTTGTCATTCTCCTTTTCTGTCATATTAGCTAACCTGATAGGTGTGAGGTGGTACCTCAGACTTGTTTTAATTTGCATTTCTCTAATTGATAATGATTAAGAGCATTTTTTAAATGTGACTATAGATACCTTTGATTTCTTCATCTGAAAACTGCCTGTTCATATCCTTTGGCCATTTTATCAATTGGTACATGCCTAGCAATTGAGAGCTCACAAAACATTTGTGATATATGTGACCTCATTTGAGCCTTTGAGTTTGGCACCACAGGGATTATTAGACCCATTTTACATATAAGGTAACTGAGGCTCAGAGAGGCAAAGTCACTTGATTGTCAGAGAGCAATTATTGGGGGACAAGATTTGAAGCCTGATTCCAAGACCAGAGTTCTTTCCATCCCACCACATTCCCATCCAATTCCCCAAGTCAAGCATGTTATCCACTATGCCAGTGGTTCTCAGTGCATTCTGGGACACCTGAGGGTCTCTGACACCCTTTCAGGGGATCCATAAAGTTAAAGCTAGCTTTTTAAATAAAACTAACATGTTTTAATTTCTAATGTGACAAATAAATTGCCCACATAAACAAAGGTCCTTTGTGGGAGGATGGGGGTACCCAATAAAAATCTGAGATTATAAAGAAATCCTGATACCAGAACCACTGTGCTATGTGCCAACCTTCCCCTCTGGATCTCAGTCTTTGCATCTGTGAAATTGAGACAGTTGGACTCCATGGTTTCTCAGGTTCCTTTAAGCTCTAAATTCCATGATCCTGTGACTCTCTAGGCAGCATTATGGCAAAACTTTCTCTTTAGACATTGGCCCTTAAATGCCCTCTGGTGCTGTCCCTGGTGCCTTGGTGAGTTATCAGTCCAGAGGCTGGGACAAGCTGACTCCACTGGCTGCTCCAGTTTCCAAATGCCTGAGGACATTCAGTCTTTATCTGAAAAACTTTTAATAGCTTAATTCCAAATGAGTGCTAGGGCCAGTCCTTTCTCTGTGGATGGCCATGGAGATAAGAACAGTAATAAGGGATCTGGTACTTCAGCCCTTGAAGAGTTGGGCTCCAGGAGCAGGGAGTTTTTCCTTGTATCTCAAGTATAATGGAGAATCACTAACCCAGGTGAATTTAAGCTTTGTCCTCAAAGTACTTTATCTCATAAACATAAACAAAAATGTTGCTGACTTTCACCAATGCTGACTTTAGATCACAATTTCTCATGTATTAATTATGGAATCTTGGACTCTGAGCTCCTTAAAAGGGCAGCCTTGCATCATCAGCACCTAGCATGGTGCCTGGCACACAGCAGGTACTTAATAAAGGCTCATTCATTCATTCATTCATTGTGTATCATAAAGCAGGATTAAAAAAAATTTTTTTTGTATCACTGACCCCTTTTATAAATTGGGTGAAATCCCCAGACCCTTCTCTTAAAATAGTGGTTTAAAATACATAAGATAAAATAGTTGGGGCAGCTAGGTGGCACAGTGAATAGAGCCCTAGCCCTGGTGTCAGGATGACCTGAGTTCAAATCGGACCTCAGACACTTAACACAAAACTAGCTGTGTGACCTTGGGCAAGTCACTTACCTCCAATTGCCCTATCTTCCCCCCTCCAAAAAACAAAAAAATAAAATAAAAAAATAAAAATAAAATACAGTTACAAAGGAAACCAACTATATTCAAATAACGTTATAAAAAAACTTAAAAAAAATTCATGGACCCTAGGTTAAGAACCTTATGGAGATATGTATTTGTCTTACCCCTTCTAGACTTTGTATCTGTTCTGTGTTTATGCTAAGTGTGTTTTTTTTTCCTCTCATAGTAGATTATAAGCTCCTTGAGGGCAGAGATTGTTTCATTTTTATCCTAACACAGCATATAGCATGCAGCAGGTGCTCAATGCAGCTCCTAGACTGGGTTGGATTGTAAAATCCACGTGAACAATGACTCTGTCTTAGCCAAACTTTTTCTTTTCCCTCATCACAGTCCTTTCCATAGGGGATGCTTAAAAAATTGGAGGATGAGTAATTGAGTCAGTGAAGGTATGTATGTTGGTGGTAATATGCAAACTTAAGCCTTAGGAAAGACACAATAATTTTCTAGAAGTACCCAAAAAGCTGTCTCCTAGATAAAGCTGACCACCCACCCACTGATAATGGTGTGGAGACATTTCTTCTTCAGGTACAAATGTGACCACATGGCCGTTGAGGGATCTTACAACTCTGAGATTCAGACATCCTAACTTACCTCATCATGATAAAGCTAGTTCACATAAGAGGACTGAAATTCCAGTCTTCTAATAGAATTCCCATCAATGCACTATACCTCCATTTTCTCCTGAAAATAGAGGGAAGACAAAAGTGCAAAAGGTGAAAGGCAAAGAAGTTATTTATATATAATATATATACATACACATATATACATGAACACACATATACGTACACATGTACATATATGCATATCTATATCTATACACACATGTGTATTTGTATAGACATGGATATGTGTCACATGTACATAAATACACATATGTACACACATGTTTACATTCTGGGTAATTGAGATTTTGTGGTCAGAAGTTCTTACCACAGTTCCATAAACCGCAGAATTTTTAATGTGGAAGAAACATTTGAGAACATATAGTCCATCCTCTCCATTTAACAAAAGAGGGAACATTATCTGATCTGCTTTGACTCATAAAATCTTTTCAATATCTTATTTTTAGATATAGTCAGACTATAACATTTTGGCTTGTCTTTTAACAAAATGATAATAGCTCATATCTCTATGCCACTTTCAGGTTTGTAGAGGATTTTCTTCATGATGATTCATTGAGGTAAATGGTGCTGGTAATTGTTATAATCTCCAGTTTAGAGATGAGGAAATTGATGATGAAAGGGGTTTGAGTACCTGTACTGTTTTCTCAATACTTTAACACATTCTCATACTTTAAAAGTTGTTTGATCAAATTTTTCTCGATATTTTGGGAAAAGACATAGATGACTGGCCTCCTCATCAATTTTGCAGATGACACAAAGCTGGGAGGATGTCTAACACATTTGATAACAGAGTCAAGATCAAAAAAGCTTGATAGGCTAGCATATTGGGTTAAACCTAATATAATAATTGATAATTGCTGTTACACAGTGCTTTAAGGTTCCTAAAATGCTGTACAAATAGTATCTCTTTTAACCTCAAAATTTTGGGAAGTTGGTGCTATTTTATGCCCATCTTAGAGGTGGGGAAACTGAAGCAGAAAGCAGTTAAGTGACTTGTTTCGGGTCATAAAACTAGTAAGTGTTGGAGGCTGTTTTTGACTCCTGCTCCGGCAGGAGTATCCTCAATTGTTGAATGAGAGATTTAGACCAGATGACCTTTAAGGTCCTTGCAGGTATTAATTCATGGTCTTTTGCTTATCTGGTCCAGGATTTGCCAGTGTGTGGATGGAAAGCACCTGTAAAGGAATGGAGTGATTGGGAAGAGTCTGTAATACATTAAAGCAATGTCATTTTGGTCTTTCTTTAGTTCTAAAAAAGTCAGGAGTGTGACTCATTGTAATAAACAATCAAATAGTCTTCTGTAGACTGGCTATGTCTCACACATCCCCATGGTACTTTCTTCTAAATGTTTGTAAATGTTGTCGATGAATAAATTACAAATTCATTTGAAACACAAGTGACTTTAGAGCTGCCTTTTGTCATCACACATCAGCTCCATCAATGGATCCTCATCAGTCATCCCTGTGCTGAGGATGCAAAGGTACAAATGGAACAATGCCCAAGTCAAGGAGCAGACAGTCTGCAGACAGGGGGAATGATAAACATATACAAGAAATACAGAAAAGTGAAAACAAAATAATTGGAGGAAAGGTGCGAGTGGGTGAAGAATCAACAAACATTTGTTGTTTAATTGTTTCAGTCCTGTCTGACTCTTCATGACCCCATTTGGGGTTTTCTTGGCAGAGATCCTGATGTAGTTTGCTATTTCCTTCTCCAGCTCACTTTACAAATGAGGGAACTGAGGCAAACAGGGGTAAGTGACTTGCCCAGGGTCACACAGCTAGTAAGTGTTAAAGCCAGATTTGAACACAGGAAGATGGATCTTCCTGATTCCTGGTCCAGTGCTCTGTGCACTATGGCGCCACCCCGCTGTCCCTGCACAACTCTCCAAGACTATAGGATGCAGCATGGCTGCTGGTCAGCTGTGGCATAGGAGGTTTCCTCCCTAGGAACTCCCTACCCTGATGGAATCTCAGGTCTAGTCCCCCACAAGTACTTAATAAAAGCTGTGGCAAAGCTTTATTTTAGTAGCTGGGGACCAGGACAGCCCTGGGAGTCCTCTCTTCCAAATCTGTTCTACCTGCTGTGGTCCCAGCTCACAATCCCACAAAGGGGCCAGGGAGTCCAAGAAGCTTTTCTTTTTTTTTGTTGCTGCCTTGTGGTAGCAATCAGGGGCTTTCAGGAGCCAACTGCAGCTTGCAGGAGTTCAATGGTTCACATAATCATCTATTGATCCAGCCCCAATGAGGCCCTGTCATTGCCTTTAGGTCAAAGCTTGCTGCTCTTCCCTTTGCCTGGGATCACTGCCCTGACATCAGAGGCCCATCAGGGATCTGATGAGTATCTTTGAATCATCTCCACTGGATGGCTGCTCTATTTCTAAATAACATAGCCCTTTAGGAATTCAAGAGCATCCTGCTCTACTGAGAAGGGCCTGAATGAGAGGCATGAGAATTGGCTTTGACCTTGACTTTGCCATAAACCAGTTGTGTGATTCTGGGCCAGTCAAGATGATTGAGTAAAGGAACTGAGGAGAGAAGACTGGGAGGAGGAGTAGGTGGTAGGCATGCTCTTTATTTTCAAGTACCTGAAGAGCTACTTCATGGGAGGGGGTTATAACTAATTCTGTCTGGCCCCAGGTGTTCCAGACTCCCACCTGCCCTCCCGAACTCTTCTCTTGTCACTTCTAAATCCATCTGTCTCTTCATGGGAGGCTGAATGCCTGTAACATAGGATATCAATTGATGCTTTCATGGGTCTGATGTTTTCTAGAATCCTTACAGACATCTCTCATTAGCGTCTAAGTTCCATGAGGGCAGAAACTGTGCATCCTTCTTTGCATTATCTATCATTCCCTCATGCCAAATTTAAGCAATGATTCTGACTTTTACCCCTCCCCCATCTATCCTCTCTGTCTCCTTCTCTGCATCTCCTTTCTCCCTTTCTGTCTCTCTGCCTCTATATGTCTATTTGACCCTTTCAGAAAAGTTGCTCATCATGGATATGGTTTCCTCCTTTATAGGGATACTATACAAAGACAAGTGAGGAATATGGAGACAGAATGAACAAGCACTCGCCCCAATCTGTGGTCTTTCCCCATGGGTTAAAACAACTCTATACAAAGATCACGAAGTTGGAAGAAAGGTTGCTTTTGTCATCAAATGTATCTCAACAGTAGGAGGGCAGGAGTTTAGGTGCAGCCCACAGGGGACCGTTTGTGTCAAAATCCCAGCCTCTGCAACATGTTCTCAGGCTGCAGAGAAGGATGACTCATGAGGCAAATGGTTACAGATGTCAGAAAAATAACTGAGAGGGGCCCTGCAGGCTGAGGTCAAAAAATGGGAACACGATGTCGTGAGCCTGGCTGCACTGGTGTCACCATGAGTTCTCTGGCACATGCCAGTCAACACAGATTTCAATGACGTGGCTAACTGCACTCAGCTAGCCTCTCTGGTCTGAATGATAAGACTGCAGATCATTTGGGGAAAAGGGAGAGAAGAATGCATCAGTCTGGCTCAAATTTGCTGTCTCAGTATCTAAAGCTGGGAGCATCCTGGGAGGCTCTCTCTCTGATTTTCCAGAAAGAAAAAAAGAGGGCTGGAGAGGGAAGTCATTTACCCAGGGTCACCCACGAGGAAAGTTGAGCAAGGTCAAAATTTGAACCTAATTCCTCTGATTCCAGATTCAAGCTAAGTCAAGGTCATTTGAGTGCTGATTGGGTGCAAGCACAGTGCTGGGCACAAAATGGTCCCTGCCTTCCAGGAGCCCATGTCCTATTTAGAAGAGGATATGCGCACAGATAAAATGGTCCTTCTATTGCAATAAGCTGACTCGTCAGCCTCCAGCCAGCTCTCCTTAAATCATTGATATTCTCAGCTCACAGCATCTAGAGGCTGAATATTGCTCGCATTCGACTAACATGTATTTGAGAAAGAATAATAAGAGTCAGCTCTCTCAAAAGTTTTCCCTTCAACTTCTCCTTTGTTGTTGCCTAATATCTGTGCTTTGCTTTTGCTCCTCTATCTCCATCCTTACCATAGAGGTTCTCAACATCATTTCAATGCACCGGTTTCTAAGTAATTACTGCAGGCTCTCTCATGGTCCCCAAAGGGCTATTGGATCTTGAGATTTTAACAATTAATGAAGCTTCTGAAGCGTTCCCTTTGCATAGAACTTTGAAAGCGTGCTGTTCTCAAAAGTCCAAAGCCTTGGCATTCTGTCCCTCCTGAGATGGGAGTCATTTTCATTTCGAATTGTTGGTTTGAGCAATAAATTATATAATACCAAGAGTTCTTAGAATTCAACTACATTGGTCTTCTGATGGTAGAACCATCATCCTGATCTTTTGTTTCATAGAGAGAGCACTGATCCTAAAATATGGATTATTAACTTTTTTGTGGTCACGAATCTCTTTGGTAGTCCGATGAAGCCTGTGGACTCCTTCCCAGAATTGTGCTTTTTAAATGAATAAAACATCTACATAGGATTATGAAGGAAATCTATTACACTGAAAAGCAGTTTTCAAAATATTTTAATAAACAAATTCATGGACTCCAGGTGAGAATCCTTGCTTTAACACCAGAGTACAATCCAGGCTTTGAGGTTTATCATCTATGTGACCTGGGAGAAGTCACTTCATCTAGCTCAGCTGCGGATTCCTCATCTATACATGAGAGGATTGGACTTCTGACATCCATTCCCCTAAATATATAATCTTAGGATATTATGAACTATTGTGAAAGTCAGATTTGAATGAGTGTTAAGTGGTAACTTGTCTATGTACTTGACTTCTATTTCCAAGGCTGAGAGCAAATAAAACTGGAAATATTATCTTCAAAAGAACCATCTCAGAAGAGATCCTCTTCCTTTTTCCCTGAGAGCTGCCTCTTGCCTCTTCCATCGCTCTCCCGTCATAAGGCAGGTCTTTCCCATTGTGAGATTATTTAACCATGGATGCTATTCTCTTGCCCCTAGCATGGATATACTCTGTGTAACAAAAATAGATTAAATGGGTAAGAAAATTGGTTTTGGATGGTTAATAACAGGCGACATTTATAAAATGCTCCCAGGTTTGCAGAGAACGCGACAGATGTCTCATTTGGGCTTCACAACAACCCTGTGAGGTAAGGACAGCAGGTATTATTGTTACATTTTACGGGGTTGGAAAGTGAGACTGACAGAAATCAATAAGTCAGCAAACACATATTAAGCACCCGTTGCTTGGACAGTCAGTCAACAAGCATTTATTATGTGCTTACTCTGTATCAGGCACTGTGCTAAGCACTGGGATACAAAGAGGAAAAAAAGAAAACAATCCTCACTCTCAAGGAAGAAGCAAGGTAGTGATCAGCCTTTAGTCACAGGGTTAATTAGAGTCTTTCCTAATTCCAAATCCAGGCCACTAAATCTGTCCCCTAATCACTCAGCTTCTCTGAGACAGCTGAGTGTTAACGTGGATGGAGTGCCGGGCTTGGAGTAGAGAAGACTTTGGTTCAGATCCATTCTAGGATACTTACCAGTTGTGTGGACCTGGGTAAGTCACTAACCTGCTATCTGACTCAGTTTCTTCAGCTGTTAAATAACAGCATTTACTTGTTGGATTCTTGTGCAAATCAGCTGAGATAGAGATAAGATTGGTTAAGCATTTAACATAGTGCCTGGCTCATCGTAGATGTTAGGTAAGTTGTAGCCTTTTTTTCCTTTTTACCATTTGAAGGACATGAACATGATTATAGCTGCACCATTTGTGTTATCATTTTTTAGATAATGCAGGACGACTGACGTTGAATATTAATTCCTAGTCAATTGCAGAAGGTGGCAATCTGTGTCAGTAGAGACAATTTCCCTATCTGGTAGTTCCCTAAACTGATGTCCCTATCCCTATGAAAGCAGCAATGCTTTTAAGTGAAAGTGTATTTTATTAGCCACATTTTTTTGTGTGTGAGGGAACTCCAGTGTTGGAACTAATTTTGCTGATGACTATTGGCAACTTGTGGAAATTTACAGCTTTAGAGAATCTCCTTGGAGAGGAGGCAAGGAAAAGTGACTTGTCCAAGGTGCTGGGGCAGGACTTGAACCCAGACCTGTCTGATTTAGAGAAGGCTGTGATTCGCCATGCCACATTGCTTTTTACACCCATTTGAAAAATCATGTACGTATTTGGAGATTATTATTTGTAGCATAGCAAAAAGCATACTGGACTTTGAGTCAGGAGAGCTGGGTTCCAATCCTGTCTCCATCACTCACTACCGGTGTGAGCTGGGGCAGGCCTCTTACCCCCTGTAAGACTCAGGCTCCTCATCAACAAAAAAGGGGGCTTGGATTAGAGGACCTCTCAGGTCGCTTCCTGTCTGAATCTATGATCCTATAGATAATTATATTATAGGTAATAATAATAACTGGTATTTATGTAGTTGTTTGAGGTTAACAAAGCATTTTATAAATATTTCCTCATTTCATCCTTACAACAGCCCTAGGAAGTAAGTGCTATTGTTGTCTCCACTTTTTACAGATGAAGAAACTGAGGCAGAGAAGTCAGAGGACTTGACCAGAATCACACAGCTAGTAAGAAATTGAAGGAAGATTTGAACTCAAGTCTTCCTGATGGCTGGTCCAGCTTTCCCCAGCTTATTCTATGTCCAGATCCTAGATACAGGGTCATAAACTTAAATCAAAAGAGATCTTAGAGATCATCTAGTGTAAGTTCCTTACTTTACAAATGGGGAAACTGAGGCACAAAGGGGTTAACTGACCTGCTCAAGGTCACACAGCTAGTAAGTGGCAGAGCCTGAATCTGAGAGCTGAGATCTCTGATTCCAAATCCAATGTTCTTTCCACTGCAGCCCATTACCCATCCCCATATAATTCTTTTTTCCATATGTCCCAGCAAAATTTGTCAGCTGCTGGTCACACTATTCACTCTAGATGTCTGCATATTACCCCCCAAAATGCATGTCACATAATTTGCATGTGTGAGAGGACAGCAATAGGTCTGACCTTTAGAGGCTCATCAATGTAGGCTTGGAAGAGTCATCAAGGCCCAACCCTTCACTTTACAGATGAGGAAACTGAGGTACAAGGAGGAGTAAGGACTTCCATTGAGTCCCACACTAAATGTTTGAGTTGAGATTCAAACTTGGGTCTTCCTGATTCCAAATCCAACACTAGTCATCCCACTGAACTGCTGCTCCTTTCCCTTTCCCTTCTCTCCTTTGGAAGGGTGAGGGAAGGAAGAAAGAGACTTCATTCTTCATAATTGTTGGGCCCAGAGCATATGACCTAAAGAAAGCTTGAAGCGCTGACCTGCTGACTGACTGAATGGAAAGCATTTGTTAAATGCTCGATGAGTGTCAAAACACTGTACTAAATGCCCAGAATGAAAATATAAAAGCAAAGATACATCCCTGCCCTCAAGAAGATTGCATTCTAATAGAGAGAGACATTCTCTATATGGGGCAGGGACCAAGGCGGCCAGTAGTTTGGTTTGTAAAGTTAAAGGGATGGTGAGTGGAGCCCCAGGGGAGAGAATTAACACACTCTTTACAGAAGCCATGGCAATATTGGTTTGATTATGGTTCCAGAGGTGAAAATAGGAAGGGGGTAGGGGGTGACAGATACGAATGTGACTGAACAACAGTGAAGACAAATGAAGGGAAGATGGTCAGAGAGCAGGCACAAAGGACCTGGCTCTAGTATGAAGCCCTCACCGATCAGAACAGTTGTGTTCTGGGGGATGGGTTCTAGAGCCACAAGCCTTCTGGCACATGGTCTCTGGTCTGAGGAATAAAGAGAAGAATTGAGCATTGAAAGTTGGGAGGCTGGGCAAAGAGAAGGAATTTCTGTGCACGGGTAGGCAGGGATAGAGGTTGGCTCTGGGGGAGCAGCAGGAGTTACTGAGCTGAACCAGGCAAGACAAGCCATGTCAGAGATGGTGGCAGTGGCAAGGAAGAGAAGAAACAGAGGGCTCAGGAAGATGACAGCTGAAGCAGTGTTGATGGCAAAGCTATAGAAGTGAATGGGGCTCTCCGTAAGGACGAGGTAGAGGAGCTATAGAAATTCCAGTGAAATGGCCCCTTTACAGGTCAAGAGACTCGCGCCTGCCTCCAGAAGGATGGAATCTTACAGTGCAAAGGATGTAGCACCAGGACCTGCCCCCAGGCTTGTCCAGCAGGATGCTTGGGCTTTCCCTGGACTTCCTGGTTGATGGGTTGGGAGTCTTTTGCAGGGGATGTCATTTTAAGGGGAGGAGAAATAAGCAATGGAACTCTCCAGGTAGGTAAGAGGCAGCAAGGTGTGGAAACACAATGCTGGACTTGGAGTCAGGAGGACCTGGTTTCGAATCCTGCCTCAGACACATTAGCTACATGATCCTGGGCAAGTCCCTTGATTTTTCTTGGCTGCAATTCTTTCCCCTCTAAAGTGAGAGTGTTGGGCTCATTGGCCTCCAAAGTCTTTTCTGGTTTGAACATGATGATCCTAGTAGGAATATTCCCTATCAAGTCGCTAAAAGGGTGAAATCCTAGTCCAGCTCATGACTGTCCAAAATAAGCCTTCAATGTTTGTTGTTAGCTTGATGATCGCAGGGGTGGAAATTGAATGTCCCTAAAAGAGAACAGAAAAGATGCCAATTCTGCTGTTCCCCTAGAGGAGTCGGGGTGAGGGCAGCAGTCAGAGAGAGGCTTCTGGCTCTCTGCCCAAGCACCAACAACCAGGGTGGCCAGAACCTCACTTCCCAGAACTGTTTGGATGAAGCGTTTTCAGCTTGGCTCTCCCACTGGCACACACTAATGTGCTGATTTATGGTACTGGGGGGAGAGAGCACGTGTTGAGACATTAGGGCATCATGCTCCCATTGCTAAATTTTAATTATTTGTATGCCCAGAGGAGATCTGTTCCCCATGCTTGTTTTATTATTGGAGCTCTGTTCCCTGGCTTCCCGGACATTTGCTTTCCTTTCAGGTAATTACTCAGGAATAGATTTTAGTGTCCTAATTAACTCTCCTTATTAGTTTTATGGAAGAAGTTACAGCATAACATTTATTTCCTGTAAAAAAATCATTTGGTTATATAAATATTCTACCCCCAGTCACCTGGAGATAGAAGAGGAAGGACAGACCCTCATCCTCTTTTGTTCAGCCTGGTTGACTGATTTTTTTTTTCAGATTCAGTTCAATGTAATTTTATTTGATAAGCATTTTTATGAAACGCCTCCTACTGTCAGGCACTGTGCTAAGTGTTGGAGATAGAAACACAAAAATGAAATGGTCCCTGACCTCAGAGGGCTTCCGTTCTACTATCCGTATAAATTGACATGGATAGATAAAAATAAAGTCTGTGCAACCTGAATGCACAGTAATCTCAGGTGGAGGGAAGAGTATCAACAGTGGGGACTAGCAAAGGCTTCTCATTTGTTCTGAGCCAGGACCCTTTGTTGAGGTAGAACATTCTAGAAAAGGCCACTGTTTTTGACCAGGCTGTGATTTAGCTTCCAGGAACTTTAGTCAGACAGAGAAAGGTGCAAAGGGAAAAGGTTTAACCTCCCACACTTTTAAAATAGTCTTCAGGCAACAAGGACAATCAGATATCTCCATTTCTAGAATTACGGGGGCCATCCATTACCAAGTCTTTACTATAGCCCTGCTGCTGGGGCTGGGGACATGTAAGCTGCAGTCCTGGCCCTCCAGAAGCTTATTCCTCTCTGACCTGGGCTATGGGAAGAGCCAGGCCTAGCTAACTGGCCTTCCTGCCTTGGGTCTCTCCCCTCTCCCATCCATCACCCACTGGACAACCCGAACACACAGGGCTGACTGAGTCACTCAGCCAGGTGGAGAATAAACTGTTTCTCTGTGCCCCGACTCTCTCCCAGTGGCAGACTGATCCATCATAAGTCATGTTCAGTACTGTTCTCTGAATCCTGTCACTGCCCTCTCAATCCATCCAGCCTCCATGCAGCAGCCAAATGGATATTTGTAAATCAAGCTTGTCCCTCCCACTCCCCTGCTCAAGGGGCAGCAGAGACCCTCTCCCCTCAGAGATAAAGCACAAACTCCTCTGTTTGGCTTTTAAAGCCCTTCTCTGGCTCTGGCTCAGTCAGCACAATTATTCAGCTTCATGCATCCCTGGGGCAGCAAGACCAGACTTCTTTACTGATCTCCATACACAGCATTGTGATGGGCAGCTAGGTGCCACCATAGAGCACCAGGAGTCAAGAAGGCTCCTCTTTCTGAATTCAAATAATCTGGCCTCAGACACTTACTAGCTGTGTGACCCTGGGCAAGTCACTTCACCCTGTTTGCCTCAGTTTCCTTATCTGCATAATAAGCTGAAGAAGGAAATGGCAAACCCCTCTAGCATCTCTGCCAAGAAATCATCAAATTGGGTCACAAAGAACTAGACACAACTGAAATGGCTGAAAAACAACCAAAATGAAATGGTTTAGAAGTTTTCCTGATAACTGAGTTTAAGATTTGCCTCTTTGCAACTTTCGTCCGTCATTCTTAATCCGGTCCCTGAGACCAGGACGCTGAGATGACTCCCTCTTCCACAAAACACCCTTGAGCATATGGACATGGCTGTTATGTCCTCCCACCCCCACTCCGGTCTTCTCTTTCCCAAGCTGGACATTCCCAGCACGTCCTAATGATCCTCACGCGATCAGACCCAAGGTCTGGATTTCCCTCCTTCCGATAGTCTCCAGCTTATCAATATGGCGGCCTCCAGCACTGTTTGCACTAAACCACACTCCTCAGAACAGTGCTTAGCACAAGGAGGTGTGCTGTTTATTGAAATGAACTGAACGGGGGAGTTACACATCACAGCATAGAACAGAGTAATCAGTGAAATGATAGAGACATTTCTTAGTGTGGTGGGACTCCAGAGAGGAGAAATATAGTCATCTGGAAAATCAGTTCATTCCATCAGTCTAGAAGCATTTATTAAGCGCTAACCAGGTTCCATGCACCGGGCTATGCCCTGAGCAGAGGAGAAAGCCAAGCAAGCAAACAGCACAGGCCCTGCTTTTAAAGAGCACGCGTTCTAATAGAAGGTGCGACATAGAAATATCCAGGTGTGGCCAAGATAGAGACAGAGTTTTCGTTGTTCAACATAGAAATACGACTCTCCATGACCCCATTTAGGGTTTTCTTGGCAGAGATACTGCAGAGGTTAGCCATTTCCTTCTCCAGCTCATTCTTACAGGTGAGGAAACTGAAGCAAACTGGGTGAAGTGACATATCCAGAGACACACAGCTAGGAAGTGTCTGAGGCCAGATTTGAACTCAGAAAGATGAGTCTCCCTGACTCCAAACCCTGCTACATTCTAACTGGGGAGACATATCGATAACTAAGTCCATATAATATGTACACTGAGGGGTGAAAAGTAATCTCCAAGGGAAGGCACCAGTGGGGGGGAAGACCGGGAAAGGTCTCCTTCAGAAGGTGAGATCTGAATTGAGTTGAGAAGAAAGCCCAGAAAAGTAGGAAATGGAAGTAAGAGGGCATTAGATTGAAAGACCAGGCTTGAAAGGCGGGCGAGACTTTGAGAGTCTCATACAAGGATGCTGTCCAATAGCAGTACCATGAGAAATACCACGGTGAGAATAAAGATGACTGGCCTCTGGGTAAAACCATGGCTGGAGTAGAGGGTTCACCTTGAGTGGAACAATGGAATAGCTAAGTTGGGTTGGATGATGGAGGGCCCAGAAAGCCACAGATGAAAGCTTTCTTTGGGTCTCAATACTCTCTTTCCAAAACTTATTTTCCCGGGCTCATTCATGGATCTCACTATTTAATCAAGAACATTAACCAACATTAAATCATTCAAAAGTGTCTTCCCTTCTCCTCCAGTCAGCACCATATTTTTCTTTCTCAATTTTTTTCTAACTGCTGTTTTTTTCATCTTTTCTTTCCCAGTGTTGTTGAGCACAGATAAACAGCTGGTGGGATCCCAGGATAGGCAGACCCTGTATATTAGCATACAAATTGTCAATGGGTGTAGAAAGTATGGCAGAAAGAGGAATTTGGGGAAGTTTGTCAGGAGTGTGGGGCAGCTGTCGGGAATTACACCTCTAGGCATACTTACAAAACAGTGATAACATCAGCCTTACGTCTACACCCAAGTCTGCCGCTTCTGGTGGTTTTGTGCCTGGCTTCGTTTATTCTACCGAGACAAAACAAAGATTTCCGGGTACCTGGGAGGCTGGTCAAGGGCTCGGGAGTCAAACCCTGTCTTGTGAACCTGTCAGTGGAGCTGGGCCTCCTCTACAAGCTACAAACTACGCAGGGGCTTAGTCTCACTTGGCTACAACCCACAGCCCCGTTTTTGTAGGGCCTTATTAACCTGGAAACGCATTCAGTTCATTAATCATCTATGAAGTACCTACTGTGTGTCAAGAAGGCCACTAGGTGGCGCCATAGTGCACAGAGCCTCAGGCCTGGTGTCAGGAAGATTCATCTTCATTTGCTCAAATCCAGCCTCAGATATTACCTAGCTGTGTGACCCTGGGCAAGTCACTTAACCCTGTTTGTCTCCGTTTCTTTACCTGTAAGATGAACCAGAGAAGGAAACAGCAAAGCACTCCAGTATCTTTGCCAAGAAACCCTCTCAAAATAAAGATTTGAACAAAATTGAAATTACTGAACAACAACAAAATGTGCCAAGTTTTGGGGCCTACAAAGACAAAAAAAAAAAGCTCTTGCCTTCGTGATAATTGCATTCTCTGGGAAAGAACAGCCTGTAAACAGACAATTAAATAAAATTAAATAAAAGCTAAATGTAACAGAGCGTTGGGGTTGGCTGAGCTGTTGGGGCTTCCCTGCATCGGGGGCACAGGGAGCCAGTCTAAGCAACCTGGTATGTGTATAAAGAAACTGGAGCAGTGTCATCATGGAAGTCCAGGAAGGAGAGGGAAGAGGAGGAGGCTGGAGGCTGGTAGTTCATGTGTTACACATGACAGGCAGCACATTTGCATTGGAGCGGGCCTTTCTGGAGACAATGCCTTGAACCCCAGGAACAGCTTTAACAGGAGGCATTTCTGGGCCACAGCAGGTGGTGAGTGGGGTGCTTGGGGATGCACAGAGCCGTGGGGTGCTGCTCAAATCACTCCATTTGCTTCCCACTGGAAATGGAAATGGTCGGGGGGATGCATCGACAAGGGGTCACCTTAATGCTAGGAAGTGAGAATGTCTGTCTTTGCCAAGTCATTCCAGCCATTTCTGTCTCATACCACCTTGTAATTAAATGCAGCCAAAAGATTTAAAAGCAGGATGGCATTGCTGTCACTCACTGAGCCCAAAGATTAGGATGGAAATGTCCAGGCTGACACTGCCTTCACCCTTGCAGAGCTCGGAGAGATTTCTGAAAATGGAGTGGCTGCCTGGAGCAGGGAAATTTGGCAGGAGGGGAGGGGAACAGAAGCCGCAGCCTCCTGTGCCAGATGCTTCTGGGGAGAGCATCCTCCTCCTGAGACTGCTCTGTATAAGCACCGTGTTGGCAAAGGAGCATGGGTGTAGAGCCCCAAGGGACCTGGCGGCCAGAGAGTCTGACCTTCTCCTTCTACACTGGAGGGAAATAAGATCTTGGGAGGGAAGACAGCTTGCCCAGGGAATCAGTGGCAGACCCAGGATTGGAACTCAGGCCTTCTGACTCAATGCTACAGCTCTTTCTACACTTTTTATCTATCTATCTATCTATCTATCTATCTATCCATGCACATATATATGTACATATGTATATGTATACATGCACGTATGTATATACACATATATGTGTGTATGCAGATATATGTTTCTACTAATTTCCTTGAGGGCAGGGATTGTTTGATGTTTGTCTTTGTTTCTCTAGCACTTAATAAAATGCCTATTATGTGGTTTGAATCTGTGATTTCACTGAGACAGGGAACTCCTAGCATGGAAACTCTGCCCACTAGTGCGGATCTGCAACTCATTTGTAATCTTTAAGTGACTTTCCAAGGGTCACACAGCCAAGAGGTTTTGTTGTACTCAAAACAACAGTTTCAGTCAGAACTCGAACCCAGGGCTTTCTGATCAGCTGCCTGCCTTTCACTTTGTACACATTAGGTGCTTAATCAATATTCATTGAATTAAATGACTCACCCCATTCCCAGGTGCCCCCATTGTATGAAGTCCAGTTCGGCCACATCCTCCCTTGGGTGACTCTGGGTAATTCCTTCCTTTTTTTCTGGGCCTTACCTTTCTTATCTATAAAATGGATGTTCCTCGGTATCCCTTCTGGCTCTAAATCCTAGGACCTTATGCAAGGCAGTTCATGGTGCAGTGAAGAGGGAGCTGGGCCTGGAGTTGGGAAGATCTGAGTTGGCATCTTAGTGTGTCACTTACTCCCCGTGTAACCTCGGGCATGCCATTTAACCTCTTAACCATTTAACCTGCTTTCTTTACCTCGTTTGAAAAATGGGGTGATGCTAACGCCACCTTCCCAGGGTTATTGAGAGCGTTAAATGGAATACCATGTAAAGCACTTCGCAAATCCTCAATGTCACATCAATGTTAGCTGTTGTTCTTACTATTGTTGGTCAGTTGGAATATCTGATGCCCAAACGTCCACTATCCAGTTACCAGGTGAGTAGCATTGTGATTCCCCTATGACTTGTGGATGGGCCTTTATCACTAACAACCAGGAATCAGGAACCAGCTGCCATCTAGGGAGAAGGTGCCCCAGGTGTTTACACCTGGTTCCCCTCCCCTCTCTCACCCTCCCCAGGGCTCCTGGAGCAATAGCGCTGTTATTCTCCTGTAGGGTCATCCTCTGTGTTCATTTCAGGAAGATTTCGACTCCATACAAATGATCAATTGGGGAGGAGTGGCTGGCCTTAACAGGACGTCCTTATCCAAGCCCTCCCCTCTCAAATACCTATAATCTCGGCATTAGTGAGTGCCCACCCCAATGCTCTTAATAGGCAAATATCAGGTTGCTGATTTGGCTTCCTCCTTTTTAACAAAGACATAGGACACCATTTCCCCATGATGCTGGATTGGTCTTTATTAAGAAGAAGCACCCTGGGGCTCTGAGGCTGAATTTACAACACATGTCATTTCCATTCAGAAACCCTTGTGGATGTATTTGGCATCCTGGATACCAAGTGGTATACAGCCTAATTATGGACTACACAAGACCCTCCAGGGCAACATGGTCATGCCTCTGCTGATTACTTTCTCTTTCCTGGAGGCACAGTGGCCATAGTCTTATTCACAATTAGGGAAGAATGATAGGGAAAATGTGGTTCACCACAGTTCAGGGGATGCAAGCTTCTAAGAACTTATCTTTCTCCTTCCTTGTTGCTAAAACCCCAGTGTCATTTCAGATTCACAGCCCCAACAGAGCTCCTCTGTCCCCAGTAGCTTGATGTTATTTTTGGGGAAGGATTATCTAGTCCCTTCTACTAGTCACCCTACTGATATTTCTAGAGGGAAAAGTCTTTCTAGTGGACTCCCAGTCCTTAGGTATGAATACTACTGAATCCTAATTGTAAAGGTTAAGCAATGTCCTTGGGTATATGAGATAGGGAGACAGTCCAACAAAAACACACTCTATGCCCAAAGGACAACTAAACTGCGCTTACCCTTTGATCCAGCAATACCACTTCTAGGTCTGTATCCCAAAGAGATCATGAAAAAGGGGAAAGGATCCACATGTACAAAAAAATATTTATAGCAACTCTTTTTGTGGTGCCAAAGAACTCGAAATTGAGGGGACGCCCATCAACTGGAAATGGCTGAACAAGATGTAGTATATGACTGTAATCCACTATTAGCACTATGGTGCTAAAAGAAATGAACAGGCAGATTTCAGAAAATCCTGGAAAGACTTGTATGAACTGATGCAAAGTGAAATGAGCAGAACCAGGGAAACATTGTACACAGTATGAGCAACATTGTATGATGATCAACTATGAATGCCTCAGCACTCTTCAGCAATACAATGATCCGTGACAAGTACAAAGGACTTACAAAAGAAAGTATTGTGCACATCCAGATAAAGAACTGATGGACTCTGAAAAAACATTCTCTATTTCCTTCTAGCTTCAGCATTAGGATTCTGGAATCTAAAAAGGCAGCATAATTGGAACATGGGATCAAAGGATGCCCACCTCCCACCCTTACGGATCCCAAAGACCCTCTTGGCCCAAAGTGTCTTCCCTGTTAGCCTATGACGTTGTCTGAAATTCTACCATTCAAGTCTTTTCTTTGGGATAAGTTATTGCCTCTAGAAGTTAGGTAAGTTCACCTCACAGTTCTGAGTCTTAGATTTCTTATATCTGCTGTGTAATAGGATAGGACTAAGGGATTTCCAAGGTCCTTGACCTCAATAGAGCAAGTCACCATATATGTACTTAAGGATACTCAAGGCTGACAGAAACAACAGTGTGAAGCAGATGACTCTTGTCTTCCTACTCCCCTATCCCATTGCCCCCATCTTGGGTACTTCTTGGCAGCTGGAAGCTACATCTCGCATACCCAGGACCCCAGGCTGTTGTCCAATTTGGACCTGTCTTGTCTCCTCAATTAGACTGTGAACTGTTCAGAGGCCATACTTAAAATTCCATGGCCAGGCAGTGGCCTTTGTTCTATTTCTTTCATGAAGTACTGGGTGGAGTCAGTAACCTTAGGTTCACATCCCGGCTCTGACGCCAGCTATGTAAGTCACTTAAACTCTGTGATACTCGATTGCTTCACCTGCAAAGTGGGCGCAGTAATAATCCTCGTTCTCCCTGCCTTGAAGGGTTGCCTTGCTGAAAATGCCTTGTAAACTTTCAAGGTCATAGACATGTGAATTGTTGCTGTTCTTAAGGTGGCTAAAAGCTGCACTGGACACATTTCTTCAGTCTTTTTTTCTGACCCAGACTGGAAAGAAATGGCCAAACTTAGTTGTTTCTGTCTTAGGATTCTAGGATATATTCGATCATTCCTCCATCTGCCACCTAGCTGACCTCTTTTCTGGCTTCCACAGACTTCTACAACCACTTGGTCTTGACTCCCACAATGAAGGGTGCTCATCTGCTCATGTGGGAGCTTCATGATACTTCTGAATAACAGCTGGCATTCATATGAGGGTTCCCCCCCACCCTGGTTTAAGGTCTGGAATGGACTTTATAGACATGTTCTCACTTGATCCTTGGAACAATTCAGGAGGCAGGAACTATGGCTGTGGGTATCACCATCTTATTTTTATTTTTTTGCTTTTTTTGGAGGGGGGAAGGTAGGGCAATTGGGGTTAAGTGACTTGCCCAAGGTCACACGGCTAGAAAGGGTTAAGTGTCTGAGGCTGGATTTGAACTCAGGTCCTCCTGACTCCAGGCTGGTGCTCTATTGACTGCACCATCTAGCCTCCCCTGGTATCACCATTTAAAAAATGAGGCACGGGGAGGTCGGAGAGCTAAGAAGTATCAAAGGTAGAATTTGAATTCAGGACTCACTTGTTGCCAAGTCCAGGGCACTTTTGGAGCTCACCCAGAGTTTTGAACTTTGGACTTGAAGCATTGGAAGCAGGAATCAGAGCAAGAATCATGCCACAGACCCAACAAGCCAACTAGTATTGTGTCTAGATCCCTGTGCTTAGAGACAGAAGGACCTACATTCAAATCTCGCCTCTGACACCTGCTACTTATGTGACTTTGGACAAGTGCCTTGGTTTCCTCATATGTAAAATTAGGGGTTGGACTCAGTGGCCTCCAGGGTTTCTTCCACCTCTAAATCTATGGTCCTATTATCATTCCCTTAATCTTCTAGGGGGTAATATGGGATAATGAATAGAACACTAGACTTTGAGTGAGGAAGACCTAGGTTAAAATCTTACCTCTGACGTGTATAAGCTGTGCAAATGCCTTGACCTCTCTGGTCCTCAATTTTCTCATCCATAGAATGGAGACAATCATACTGTGGCACAATTTGTCTGAGATATTATATTCCCAGTGCCTAGCCTAGTGACTGGAAAGAGCAGGCATTCAAGTGCTTATTGATTGGTTTCACAAAGTGTTTTGAAATGTTAAAGCCCTATGTCAGCTCTCATTACACTACCCCCTTCCATGATAGGTCTCAGACTTGTTCCCTGGATACTTTACTTAGCTCTGTCTTGTCTCCTCCAGTACCAAGAATCCTCTGTCCTTGGAGCTGTTTGTTCAAGGTGAATCCTCACTTATAGCTTGTGGAAGGAAGGAAAGAATGAGATAATGTACGTAAGTGTTTTTGCAAACTTTCGACTGTTACATAAATGCCAGCTATAATTACTGGCGTCATGCGTCTTCTGTGCTGGCCTGGCCCTGCTTTGGGCCCTAGTGCCCACAGCCAGAGCCCTGCAGCATGCTAGAGTAACGGCCTCTTGGATTTGGTATCTGAAGATCTGGATTGGAATCACAACTGGGTTAGCAGTGAATTGTGGCTGTGGGGAGGTCACAGCTTCTGTCTGGTGTACAGAGCATGAAGGCTGGTGACCATCACTCCAGGACCAGAGGGGTCCCACTGCCTCTGACCCTGCTGTCTATTGCTTAAGGGCCTTCAAAACCAAGACAGCTGAGAACGATTAAAGAAACTGCAAAGATTTAGCCTAGAGAATTCTTTTTTTTAAAAGAAATGGAAGGAAATGAGAGCTGTTCTCAAGAATTTGAAGGACTATCTGGAACAGAGAAGAAAGATTAGACTGGATCTGCATGGCCCCGGGATTGAGTATTGAGGATTTCATAGAAGTTGCTGAGGTAGATTTAGGCATATTATCAGAAAAAACAAACCCTCCAAACAATTAGCCCTCTCTAAGAGTAGACTGACCATCTTGGGAAACAATGAACGTCTTCCTCACTGGAAACCTTTCATCAAAGGCTGGATGGCCACATGTTGGTCTGTAATAGACAGGATTCTTGCTCTCTTGCCTCTTGAAGATTCTGGGAAAACATGGATGTAGCCTCCTTCTCAACCACCTGTGAAGATTCTAGAATCACAGATTTATCAAATGTTAGACTTGTAAGGGACCTTAGAGATAATTTACTCCAGCTTTCTTCATTTATAGGTTTTATTTTATCTTAAGAGAAGTTTCATTGATACCCTGTTTTTCCATCTCAGCCACTTTTGAATCTACACCTCTCTCTGAAATAAGAACTCACTTTTTAACAAAGAAAAGTCAGCAGACAAAACTGACTGATGGAACCACCCTATCTGCCAGTATTGGTGACATATCGCACCCTCCACTGCTTACTTGTACCAAAAGGAGGGGAATGGGTTTCATCCTCTGTTCTCCCTCTGCCATGCCTGCAGGAGACCAGGGCTCTCTGCCTATTCACTTTAATTAACTTTTCCTTTTATACAGTCATGATATAAACAATGTTCTTTTGGGTTCACTCAACCCCCAGCCTTGTATTTCATAAAGGTCTTTCCAGATTTATTTTCTTCTTATGTGTCAGTTTTAATGCCTATATAGTATACATGGTATGATACATGATGCTGAATTGTATGTCTCCTATTTAGGTGCTTTTGGCAATTGCATAAAATGCTGGTTTAAAAATCTTCCTTTAGATAGCTCCTTTATAGTCTGCTTTTTGTTGCTAACACTCCCAAGGTATATTTGGAAAAGACTTTCAGTCACACGACCTGCGAGCATCATAGCCAAGTGCGAACCTTTCATGCTACTAGCTACCCATTGAAAGCTCTGTCTTCTCTGTCACACTTTCTGTCTCTCTGTCTCTCTCTTTCCCCTTCTCTGTCTCCTCTCTCTCCCTCTCTCTCTCTGTTTCTCTCTGTTTCTCTCTCTCTGTCTCTGTCTCTGTGTCTGTCCATTTGTCTATCTGTCTCTCTCTGTCTCTGTCTCTGTCCGTCTGTCTGTCTCTGTCTCTGTCTCTCTCATCCTTTAAGACTCAGCTCAAATGCTACCTTCTGCAGGAGGTGTTTCCTGTGTCTCCTCCCCCTTCTCTCCAACCCCAATTGCTTGAGCCTTCCTCTCTGGTATTACCTTCTATCTGTTCTGTATATATCTCGTATATAGTCTGTCTTTGTTTTAATTATTTATGTATTTCTCCTCCCTCTAAAATAGATGCTCCTTGAGATCTGGGCTTTTTCCCCTTTTTCTTTGTCTTCTGAACACTTCGCACAGAGCTTGGCCCACAGTATCCCCTTGATAACCAGTCTGTTGGTTGGTTGCTTAGTCTTTAGGGGAATAGTTCCCGCCTTGCAGCCAGACAAAAGAGCCTGGAAGGAGGAAGTAGAGGGCATTAGCCTTTCCAGGGGCATGTGTAGCGGCCCTACTTTCTCTCCTGGGCCACTGCAGGGTGTAGCCAGATCATCAGTCTGGAAGGTCTGGAGATTGAGCCAACCCTTCTTTCTGGAGCTGCTCCAGGGACTAAGGCAAGAATCAGCCTCCAGAGAGAAGCCCAAAGTGCAGCAGTGTGACCCTTGAGGCAGCATCAGCAGACTTTTCCCTCAACGACTTATAACAGGCCAAAGGTTGGGTTTGGGCACTAGATAAAAAGATAAAGTTTTCTATCTTCTTTTCCTGTCTTTGTTCTTTTTTTTGTCTTGAAACTATCTCTCTTAGTACTATTCCCAGGGGAATATAAGCTGCCCGAGGGCAGGATCTATCTTTTTTGTCTTTGAATTCCTAGCCCAGGCACAAAGTAGGCGCCTGATCAACCAATCAGCAACCTTGAGCCTGGCACTGAGCCAGCTGCTAGGGATGGAAAGGCAAAAGTGTATTGGTTCTAGCCCTCAAGGAGCTTATAGTCTATCAAGGAGATAATATATACAGAGCACGTACAAATAAATGCAGAGTAATTTTACAAGAAAGGCGCAGACAGCTGAAGCATTTGCTTTTTAAAGGCTTCCTATGAAGGGAGCACTAGAGTTGAATCTTAAGGAAACTGAGTGTTTGTTGATTGACTGACTGAGTTACAGCCCAATCCCTCCTCTCTCCTACCCTACAGAGGTCATGACCCCATAGACCAGCCCACCCACTAACATGCCAGAATGGCAGCTGGAGGTGGAGACTGAGGTTGGGAGCAGGTTGCAACTAAATTTATTTATTTATTGCATTTAATAGTATTTTCCCAATTACATGTAAAGCTAGGTCTCAACATTCATTTCTGTAAGATTTTGAGTTCCAGATTTTTCTTCCTCCTTCTCTTCCTTTTCCCCTCCCCAAGACGGCAAGCCATCTGATGTAGGTTATACATGTACAATCACATTAAACATAATTCCACATTAGTCATGATGTGAAAGAAGAATCAGAACAAAAGGGGAAAACCAAGAGAAAGAAAAAATAAACTAAGAAAAGGTGAAAATAGTATAGTTCCATCTGCACTCAGATTCTATAGTTCTTTCTCCGGATGTGGTTAGCATGAGTGCCCAGTGACTCACTAAGTCCTTTGGAATTGTCTTAGATCATTGTATTGTTGAGAAGAACTAAGTCTATTAAAGTTGGCCATCGCTCAAAGTTGCTTGTTACTGTGTACAATGTTTTGGTTCTGCTCACTTCACTCAGCATCAGTTCATGTACGGCTTTCTAGGTTTTTCTGAAATCCACCTGCTAATCATTTCTTTTAGAATAATAGTATTCTATTACATTCACATACCACAACTTGTTCAGCCATTCCCCAAATGAAGGGCAACCCCTCAATCTCCAATTTTTTTGCCACCACAAAAAGCTGCTATAAATATTTTTGTACATATGGGTCTTTCTCCCACTCCTATAATCTCTTTGGGATACAGCCCTAGAAGCGGTTTTGCTGGGTTAGGGGGTATGAGCAGTTTTATAGCCCTTTGGGCACAGTTCCAAATTGCTCTCCAGAATGGTTGAATTAGTCATGGAACTGAATTTAAGGATGAGACTGGAAACTCCTGAGAGCACTCCTGTGACATTTCTGGAAACTACAGCTTACAAAATATCTGACCTTCTCCTATGAGCATTTGTCTCCTATGCCCCACCACAGGCACAGGCTACCATTTTGTTAGCAGAACCAAATGAGGGTTAGTGAGTCACTGGGCACGAAGGCCTCTATCTGGGCCCTTGGCCCAATCACATGGCAGGGCAAAGGTAAGCAAAGATTATCGGGAGGTAGGGAAACTGAGCAAAATCAGAGCATCCTTAAGCCCTTTCTCCTTTGTTATTTTTCAGTCCTTTCATGTCCCACTTTCAGTGACCCCATTTGTGGTTTTCTTAGCAAGGATACTGGTGTGGTTTGCTATTACCTTCTCCAACTCATTTTACAGGTGAGGAAACTAAGGCAAACAAGGTTAAGTGACTTGCCCAGGGTCACCCAGCTAGTAAGTGGAGTGAGGTCAAATTTGAACTCGGAAAGAGGAGTCTTGTTGACTCTAGGCCCGAAGCTCTCTCCACTGTAGCACTTAACTGCTCCTTCACTTTATCCTTATCCTTGACCTTTTAATATAAGAATAGTCTAAGTTGTAACTAGGGCAAGGCAGACAGGGATGTGTCCTGGGTACTGATATGGGTTGTGGTGTGAAGTTTTCTTTGTAGCTGCTGAGGTCTAGAGACTTCTATGCATGTACCATGAGTACCACTAACCATGAACCCCATGGGAATCCTAGAGAATAACTTCTCAGGAGAGGCAGAAGAAGGGCCTCAGCTAGCCAGGAGATGATAATGAAGAAAGTGGTAGCATGACTGGGTTGATTCTATTCCCAGAGTGACTGCCCATATGGTCAGGCTTGCCATTTCATGTACTTTCAGGTCGTAGCGTGATAGCCCTAGGACAATAGCTCTAGATCTGGGAAGAATCTTGGAGGTTGGTACCGGTTAAATGAACCTAGTAATGTGATGTTTGATAAAACCAAAGACTCCAGCAACTAAGATAAGGACTATGACAAGAAGTCCTTACTGGAGAGAGCAGGCCCAGGCCCTGACTTGCTCCATTATACAGGAAGTAACCATCACTCTCAGGCTCCATAAGTTTCTGCTTCAGGTATTAGCCTCCCCCCCTCTGATCTCCAAAATTAATGCCAGACTCTTTCCCCCAAGCTGCTTTTACCCTGAGCGAAAAACTTCTTATTTACACTACACTTCTGAGTGCATTCATATGCTAAATTATCAGTAGGAAGTCCTTTCAAAGCACTGAACTGATATATGGATTTATGAAAACATAATGCTAAGAAGTGGTAGTTATGTAACGTTTTCAAGCTTTTTACAGGTTTTGGCTCATTTGAGCTCACAGCAGTCCTCTAAGCCAGCCATAGCAGATACAGCCATGTTTTACAGTTGGGGAAACTGAGGTCTGAAAAGGTTAAGTGACTTGCCCTTGGCCACCTAGCTGGTAAGTAGTTTTGTAGATGGGATTTGAATCCAAACCCGCCCATCCCCATTATTGTCACTCCATCTATTACATACTAAGTAATCATTGTCTCAGTCCAAGAGCCATCAAAGACCTCATCTTTAAAAGGTGGAGGTCCCCCACCGCATCCAGGGCCACCTCCAGTCATCCTGATCTATGTCTGCCCACTGGACCCAGATGGCTGTGGAGGAGAAAGTGAGGCCGGTGGCTCGGCACATCCCTGCCTCACTTAAATCCAATTCACTTGTATGTCATGGTGTCACCTCCTTGACGTCATGATCCTCTTCAAGAATGAAGGACAAATGACAACAACAATCTTTTACAGAATTGTGAAGTCACCAATCTGATGATCGTCCACTGAAGAATTCCAATAAGATATTTTATGGAAATGACTATCAAGGGCTGCCTTGAGGGAAAGGGGAAAACTCATGAAAGCTCAAGGCGAGTGTGTGCAATGGTGCAGACAACAGGAAATTAAGGATCAACTCAAGAGAATGAGTGCCAGGTCATCATGAACGCCCACCAGTGACTGACTGACCCCGCCAACCACTTCCCACTGAGCCAACGGCACGGCCTTCTGAAGTGCCGCGCTTGCAGTGATTGTCCCAACTTCTCCTGCTTTAGGAATGGAGGCCATGTGGGAGAAGAAAAGGGAACAAGCCTTTATATATCAGTGCCAAACACTTTACAACTATCATTTCATTTAATCCTCACAACAAACCCAAGAGGTAGTTGCTATTATATCTTCATTTTACAGATGAGGAAATGGAGGCAGACAGAGCTGAGGTGATTGGCCCAGGGTCACACAGCCAGGAAATGTCTGAGGCTAGATTTGAATTCAGCTCCTCCTGACTCCAGGCCCGGGGTGCCGTGTACTGTGACCCACCAAGGGGCCTGGCAAGGGCATTGTATTTAGAGTCAGAAATGTGAAACTTAGACCTGGCACAAACTCGTTATGTGACCCTGGGAAACCCCTTTCTTCCTCTTGCTCTCTGTTTCTTCACCTGTAAAACCAAGGCGTTAGGTTGGGTTTTCCAGACCCCTTCGGGTTTGTGATCCTGTGAAGACCTTTTGACATGAGCCAGGAGGTGTTTGGGAGTGGTTGTCTTCTTGATCTCCAGCCTACTACCCTCCCCAGGGTCACTAGGATGGCCCTCCAAAGTACAAGGCCTGCAGGCAGAGGAGAGGGAGATTGCTCTCATGCATCCTACTTGGGGAATGCAAGCAGTGTGGTATGTCAGGAAGAGCACTGCATGTGGAAGAACTGGGCTGCAATCTCATCTCTGATACCAAATGGCTAGGGACTCTCTCTAAGCCTCAGGCTCCTCATCTACAAAATGGTGATAAAACCTACAATACCTCCCTATTCATTCATTCAACAAACATTTATTAAGCTCCTACTGTGTGCTAGGATTGCTATAAGATTCAAATGAGGTAATATGTGTCAGCCTTAAAGTGACACATAAAACGTCAGCCATCACTGTGATTATAATTGTTCTACTGTTTGTTGACCCATATAAATAAGAGGGTCAGTCATCAGAAAGCCAAAAATCCTGATGAAAGTGGAAAAGAAAACAGCTAAGCTCATCTCCCAAATTCACATGTTTGATCCAAAGGTGCAAAATATATCTGAGCTGGGTAAAAGCCATGATTCAGACTGAATTCTTTATTCCTATTATCCCAACAATGTATAGTATCCCAGAGTATCCCACAGACTGAGAACGACCTTCCCGTCCTCTCCTTCTGTCATACAAGAGCTATCAGAATCCTTGTCACCAAAGGAGGGAGCAAGTCAGAAAATGGGTTGGTTCCATGGCAATACTGATCACCTCCAACTTCTCATAGCCCCTCACCCCCAACCAAAGTAAAAAAATAAACATTCCACAAGGCATGCTGGGTCTGCCTTATCCAAGCAAGGAGATGTTCTGGAAGGGCACTGTTGATGCAAGAAGCTTTGTTGAGGACCACAGCAGGTTCTGGGGTCATGCTCTTTGTGATCCCCTATCCCTGGCACTGGTAGAAGTCACCTTGTTCCTTTCAATTAACTCAGGGCTGTCATTTTACCTTTGACCTCTGGTCCTGGCATCAATCAGTACATTAAACACACACACACACACACGCACACACACACACACACACACACACACACACAGAGTGATTCAATACTTAGGATAATAGCTCTAAGGCTAGAAGAATCCGTAAAGATCATTTTGTCCAACACTCTTCATTTTTACAGATGAAGAACTGAGACCCAAAGAGTGTGAGTGGAACATGGACAATATCAGATCAAGGAAAGAGAGTGGTTAGGGGCCAGGATGGGAGGAGCCTTAGTTCCCAGATTTGGGGTTTTGTATTTTATCCAAGAGCCAGAGGGAGTCTCCAAAGGGTTTTGAGCAGGAAAATGAAATGGTCAGGCCTGCACATTAGGAAGCTGTAGGGAAGAATGCACTAGAAAGCAGAGAGACTGCAGATAAGGACACCCGTTAAGCGGAACCAACCGAGCAACGGAGGGATGCTAAGATTATTTCCTAGCCGCTAATGGAAATCTTTTCTCCAACTGAAATAAAAGCTTTGATGAAAAAGAAAGAGAGGCTTATAAAAAAAATGATCTCCCATTCTCCCCCCACTTTAGCTAAGAGATGGTGGGAACACCATCCCTTAGCCAAATTGAGTTTCTTGCTTCCCGTGACTTTCTCCTGAGTTATGATGCCCTTTCTAAGCATGTGATTTCTTTTCCTTTGCCTAACTCTGCTTTTCCATATCTGTCCATCACCACGTCTCTAACTAGAGGGTAGGCCAACATCACTCTTTTTCCCTCTGAAAGGAGACTGCTGGATCTGAATGGGCAATATTGGGGAATGGGTTTGGGGAGGTCCTTGGGAACAAGGGCCTTGTGTTCTTTTGAAGGTCGCCAAGTAATAAATAGCTGTTCAGAAGAGAGGAGAGAATAGAACACAGTCCTCCTGCACTTGGTTCTCTGCTGCTCTTTTGAGACTCCAAATCATAAAAGCCTCTGCTTAGACCTTTGCTTAGCAGCCTTGGTAGGCAGTCTGGAGGTGGGGCTGTGGGCAGATGTACTATTTCTCTCTGCCCAGGCTGCCCTCTGCAGCCTCTGCTTGGCAGCAGATCCAGCTGCGGGGCCTTGGCATGCTGTGGGGGATTGAAGCTTCGAAGCCAACAAAGGCTGGGGGGCTTTGTATTCTAGCAGCAAAGCTCGGCTAGCCCCCTGCACTTCCTTAATGAGGGCAGACCATGGAGCCACTCTGGCGCCGGGCACACAAAAGGTAGCCTGGGGAATGAAAGCAACTTGACTGCCTAAGTCTCTCTCTTCTCTGCTGGGGGACAGTGACGGATGCCATTCCCTCTGCGAAAGGACTGCCCTCCCACTAGTTCTTATCCCCTTTGATTCGGATAGGGGATAAGAAGAGTATGGCTTTCCCTATCCAGTCACAGATCCCACTGAACAGAGATGCCCCAGTATGTAGAGCATAAAAACCAGTGACCATTACTCTGGGCTTTAATAGGACAATTATTTACCTAGTGTGAGGGGATGCCAGAGGGGCAGGGCCCCTAGAGCTAAGAGGCATCATTTTAGAGATGAGAAAACTGAGGCCTGTCAAGAGGCAATGATTTGCTTAAAAATAGTCCAGCTAATCAGCATAAGTACCAAGATGTGAACCTAATTCTCCTTACTTTTAAATTGATGTTTATGAGTTGTGTGACTTGCCCAGTGAATCATAGGGTGTCAGAACTGGGAAGGACTTTGAAGACCAGCAATTCCATCCCTGTCCTTCAGAGAAGGAAACTGAGGCCAAGACAGGAAAGGGAACTTTCTCATGATCTCCTAGCTCTTAACATGGCTAGTGATGTACTGGATCATAATGAGAGCCCAGCCCTTCCCAGTCTTGGGCCAGTGCTCTTTCTGTTGTAACATGCGGTCTCTTCAGTCAACAAAGATTAACTAAGCTCATCATTGTGCTAAGAGCTATAAACAAGCTTTTCTAGTTTCAGAATTCTTCCTTCAAATTTTCAGATAAACCTACCCTGGTATATAGATGACTGTGCCCTCCCATCCCAGACATAGGCAAAGAATGGCCAGAGATTCCCTCATCTCTCTACTGCTGCTCCAAGAGCCCCTATCAACCTTCCCCCCATCCCAGATAACGGAGTACTCCAGTTACAGCCACTTAGGAAGTATAAGAGCTGTGGAAACTAGGAATAGAATGGTCAATCGCAATGGTGACTTACCCTGGGAGATAGAACTATTAAAGCAGTAATCTGGACCTGTGAGTGCCCCTGTTACTATCAGGATACCACAATCTGACCTCTCAGGCTCACAACATGCATCATTTTTTACTCCTTACATCCGTTCACCCCGCATATCCAATCACTTCTCAGATCATATCATTTCTACCTCTATGTTTCTCATATCTTTCTCCTTCTTGCTATTCACATAGCCCTTGTCTCAGCTCAGGCCTTCATCACCCCTTGCCTGGACTTTTAAAAAAGCCTCCTAACTGGTCTTCCATTCTTCAAGTCCCGCCTTTCTCCAATCCTTCCTTCACACAGCTACTCAAGTGATTTTCTTAAAACTTAGATCTATGTCACTCCTCTATTCAAAAAGCTCTAGTGGCTCTCTATTAACTCAAGGACCAGACATTATTTCATCTTGAGCTCTTCCTTTTTCATTTCTATTTCTGGGAGAATAGGACATTATATAATTTATGAATCAGTACTTATACACATAGCTGATACATTTTGATGATGAAGTACACAATCAAAAAAGTTTGTGGACCACTAACGTAGAAAATATCTTTTCATCCACTTGATTATTCCTGTGTAGATGACTAATCTTGCATCTTTTGAGTGATTGGGGAATCCATTGTCATAGTGTTCTGTAGTGCTATGGTTTTTAATTCCACTATCAGAAAGTCATAGACAGACAGGAACCTCTGCAAAACCCCAGTATCTACCAGGAATTCTTCTTCTGTTTATGTTCAGTGCTGGACATTCTCCACATTAGTGTCAAACACTTTCTCCTGGATTTATGATTCACTTATTGTTGATAGTCAGAGGGTGTTATAAATATATAAAAGCCAGTGTGGCTGTATCAAGGAAGCATGAAGTGGACTTGGTGCTGTCCAAGGTTCTTATCAGCCCGGTTCTGATAGCCCATGTAACATAAGCATGAGAGAAACACCTTGTAAGAGGAGAACCTTGCTTTGTTTAATAAACCTTATATGAACAGCCTCAAATATTCAGATTCTGTTAAAACATAGGCTCCTTCAGAGGAGGGGCTATCTCTGCTATTCTCTTTGTTTCCCTAGGACTTAGTAATGATGTTTTGTACGTAGTAAGTGCATAATAAATGTTTCTCATTCATTCATTCATTCATTCATTCATTCATTCATTCAATTAAGTCCTAGCTCTGATGCTTCACCTTGGCTTACCCTATATTCTCATTAGCTATGTTATTATCATTACTTACTAGCTATGAGATAATTTGTTGTTGCTGTTTAGTCATCTCTGACTTTTTTGACCCTATTAGGGATTTTCTTGGCAAAGATACTAGAGTGGTTTGTCATTTCCTTCTCCAGCTCATTTTACAGGTGAAGAAACTGAGTCAAATGGGGTTAAGTGACTTGCTGGGGTCACACAGCTAGTAAGTGTCTGAGGCTGGATTTGAACTCAGATCTTTTGACTCCAGGGTTGGTACTCTATCCCCTGTGCCCCCTAGCTACCCATGAGGTTATTTCTAGCTATGTAACCTTGGCCAAGTCATTCAATTTCTCTGAGTTTCAGTTTTCCTAATCTGCATGTAAAATGCTTTGCTGTCCTTAAAGTCCTTTTGACTGTGGTTTTTTTTGGTGATGGTCATCATGACAGGGAAGTATCGATTTTGGCCCATCCTGCCAATCTGGACAGGCACTGAATGTCGGGATAGGTTGGGCTTCTATCATCTTAGGAACAGCTCAGTCTCACAAGTCTCATTACTAGAATGTTGACCACTAGGTAATAGATACTAGGGCCACAGAAGCTGACCAAAACCCCCTTCTAAGCTGGAGAGGAGTTGTGATCTTCCCCTTGATCATGGAAGCACCCACAAAGATAAAATCCTGAATCCTTGCAGTGCCAAAAAAAAAGTGTGTGTTAATGCTTTACTATCCAGGGATTAGAAAGAGGCTCTTTATTCTTGCTGATTTGCCAGCTTCATTATATTAGTTATCTTAAGAGATGATCTTGCAACCAAAAAGACAGTCTAAATCAAGGTTCTGATTATGATTTGGAAGCATCTGTCCCTCTTTAGGCCCCAATTTCAGACCCAAATCCTTCTTAAATTTCCCTGCAATTTTTCCTTTTAGGAAGAAGGCTCCAGTGGTCTATTTTTATCTAAAGAAAACTGGGGATTCATTGAAGTTATTTTCATCCCTTCATCTAATTACAAAGCTGAGCCAAGGAATGAGACTGTACAAACATGTTGTGAATATAATAAAAAAGAATGAATAGACACGAGAACCCATCCTGACCATAGACTGAGCTAAGCAATGATAAGGGAAATGAATTTTGTGCCTAGAAGGATAAAGAAGGAGTCAGTGATTTTTCAAAGTATTTCTCAGGTCCATTCAGTTAATGTTATTTAAAAGAATTGTGTTGAAGAGAATATTGGCTATCAGTTTAGTCTGAAATTCATCACAAAACTTAATTACTGCTCATTCCTGTTGAAAAGGCCATTTCCTACCCCCCCTTCCACTGCAGTAGAGTTCACAGGAGGAATATCCGCTCCCACAGAGAGAAAGAAAGAGGCAGGAACCATGGCCTGGCCAGAGGGTATGAAATGTTGAAAAGCATATCTAAAGTCTGGAAGTGAGATTTCGGTCCAGAACTTCATGAATGTTTTTTTTTCTTCCTTGCTTTGGCTTAATTGAAAAATTTTGGCATTTTAGAAGAAAAAGCTAAGCAACAACAACCCTTTGCCTTCTAAAGGAAACAAAATGGTAGTTAGAAGGGCCATGTAGAAGGAGATGATGTGTTTTTGGTAGAGCTCTCTTCACACTCACTATATGCTAAGTAGCTCAGTTAAGTTGCAGGGAATAAATGTCCAGACATGGCGGCAACTTGGAGCAAAGTTCCAATCACCCTGCACTAATTAATTATCTTTGGTTGTGTCCCTTCTGCCCTGACCCCTGAATTCAACACATGCCTTCATGGATCTTCACAAAACTTTCTGTCATCTCCAGCTGAATGTCACAAAGAGATTCTAAAACTCAACCTTTCCAAGACAGAACTCATTATCTCTGCCCTGTCTCTTCTTCCCATAATAAAGAAGAGATTCTTGCTCAGATATAGTTGGGATTATCTGGTCCTTCAAATTCTGAGGTTCCATACTTTCTCCCAAATTAATCATTAATGGTTGATATCGACCTGGAAGACATTTTCTAATGGCATGAATGCCCCAGGAATCTGGCTTTGATCCTGTGCAACTTAACAATTTTTTTTCAGTGACTTAGATAATAACTCTTCCAAAAGAGAATTCTTCATATATTTCAAATGTGAAATTCTCTATTGAAGTTTATGATGACAGCATGCATGAGGTAGGGCAAGTCAAATTAATAAGCATTTATTAAGCACTTATATGCCAGGCATTACACTATGTGTTGGTGATACAAAGACAAGTAAAAACAATCCCTGCCCTCAAGGAGCTCACATTCTAATGGAGCGACAGCATACGAATAACAACATACATACAAGATAGATATGGATATTATAACCATATAGATATATAGGAGATAATCTCAGAGTGGAAACACTATCAGTGGTGGGATAAGGGTGGACAGGGAGTGGGGGCAGCAGGAATTTCTAGATAATATTTCATCTAACAAGAAATCTGGGGATTTTAGTGGCCTGAGAGCTTACTGAGTCAATTGGGTGATATTCCAGTCAAAACCCCCTGATGTGATCCTAGGTGATGTTATGAGAGTTACAGAATTCATCAGCAGGGAGGTGAAACCCTCTCTGTACTGGATCCTGGCCAGACCATATCTGAGTATGGTGCTTAGACCTGGATACCACATTAGGAAAGGCACAAGTAAGCAGGAGATTGGCCACAAGAAGGCAACTAAAATGAGGAAGAGCTTTGAGATTATACCTTAAGAGGATCCACTCAAATAACTAGGTGTGTTTAGTTTGAAAAGGAGAATGTTGGGTGGCGGGGGGATTAATCATTGACTTTGAGTATCTGAAAGGTTGTCATGTAACAGATGGGTTACATTAGTCGCTTAGCACCAAAAGGCAGAGGAAAGAGCGATGGATGGAAATTTAGGGCAGCAGGTTTAAGGTTGATATGAAGATAACCTTGCTGACAATCAGAACTTCCCCAGAGTGAAATGGCTTGCGTCTTGAGATAGTGAGGTCCATCTCACTATAGGTCTTCAAGCAGAAGGTGACTGACCAATTATCAAGGAATATTGTATTAGAAAATTGTACAGGGCATTTTTGGTCAGGTATGCATTAGGGCAGATGTTCTCTGGGGTCCTTCCAGCTCAGAGATTCTGTGATTCTGGGAGTTATATGGCTGAAACTATGGGAGTGGATGAGATCACCACATGGTAATAGTTTGTGAGAGTTGAGAAGGGGATCGAAGACATAGCCTGAGGATCACCCACTTTCAGGAATGGAGAAGAGACTGAGAATCCAGTTACGGCAAAGTCAGAGAGGAATGAGATCCAGGAGAAAATCTCTTCTATTAAAATCTCTGTCTATTAAGCCTTGGTGGGGGTGGGGGGGAGAGGGATAATGAAAAGTATACAGAAGGTAAGAGTCATTTAAATGCTGCAGAGCATACCAACAGCATCAAGGAGGATGAGTGTATGCATCAGGTTGTAGGGAGATGGAAGAAAGTGTGGAGGATTTGATGGAATAGTAAATAGAGCACTGGGTCTGGAGTCAGGAAGATCTGAATTCAAATCCAGCCCCAGACACTTACTAGCTGTGTGACCCTGGACAAGTCATTTAACCCTGTTTGCCTCAGTTTTCCCATCTGTAAAATGAGCTGAAGGAAATGGCAAACCAGTCCTGTGTCTCTGCCAAGAAAACCCCAAAAGGGGGTCAGGAAGAGTAGGACATGATTGAAAATGACTGAACAACAATAGAGGATTGGAAAGAACATTGGATTTTGAGTAATGACTATAGGTGCATAGATTTAGAACCTGTCTGTGCAACCCTGAGCAAATCCCTTTTGCTCTCTGGTTTCCTCGCCTGTAAAATTAAGTGGTGGTTTTGGCTTGCTTCTGTGTGTCCTTGTACTTGTAAAGCCTACGTGCTTGCAGTCTTCTGGCAGAAGTTGGACACTGATCTCAGATGCTGCTGAGAGAATCCTTATCCAGGTACTGTTTGGTCAAGATGGCCTCCAAGGTCTTACCTTTGCACTCTGAGCTTGGATAATTGTAGTAATGGGCTATTCAGAAGAGTTTTTCTCTCCTTAATTCAGAAATACATCCCAGTTCTAAAGAAGAACAGAGCTTTTTTGGGGGGGGGGCAATTGGGGTTAAGTGACTTGCCCAGGGTTACACAGTTAGTGAGTGTCTGAGGCTGGATTTGAACTCAGGGCCTCCTGACTCCAGGCATAGTGCTCTATCCACTGTGCCATCTAACTGCCCCAAGAAAGAAAGTTTTAACATCACATCTAATAGAACTTAGCAGCATAATATTTGTTATGGTGTCTCCAATTTTAGACATCACCATTTTAGTCAGCGTAGCCTTAGAGAGCCAGTGTGGGACTGAACGTAGAGCCACAGGACCTGCATTCAAGTCCTGGCTCAGCCACTTACTGGCCTTGAGCTCATCACTTCTCTGGATTTCAGCTTCTTTCCTCTGGTATTTTATATTCTTGGGTTTATTCAATGCTACAATCCTGTTTTAGATTTCTTCTTATTCCTGCTTACCTCATCTGTTCCATTGATTGACTTTTCTACTTTATTTAGCAGTCCCAAATGGTCCAAATGATTATTTCTCTATAATATGCATTGAAGTCTAGTAAAGCTTTGCTTCCTTCATTCTTCCATTATTTTCATTCACCATTATTTTCCTGAGGATTATAGATTTTTTATTCCTCCAAATGAATTATGTTATTATTTTGTATGGTTCTTCATAGTATCCTCTTGGTTATGAGTGGAAGAACACTAAATCTGGAAATTAAAGGGATGATGTCATTCTCTTTATTATTGTAGAGTGAGTTAGATTGAAGTTCACCTCATGGACTGCTCTCAGCACATTCGAGCCACTTCCATGGAACCATGTACCCTGAGATTCAAGAACTTGGTACTTTGGGATGATGCAGCAAATCCTGGGGTGAGCAATGGTATGTTGGTTCCCCATTGTGTGATAGCAGAAAGAAGGAGGTAAAGATTCATAAAAGCAGTATCAGAGAGCATTGACCACTAACCTAGGAGGACTGGCCCATTCAGTGGACTTTAAAAAGGAGAGACCCCACTCTTCCTTCAAGGCCATCATCTTTCAAATCAGTCTATGGCAAATAGCTTCCCGCCAACTTCCTGTGAGAGAATAAGGAGGGTCATATTTCCCCAACCCTGGCAAAATTGGTGAACTTCAAGAATGTGCAAATAAAGTGTTGGCTTGGAGGATTCTGCTGAATCTTAGGCCCTTAGTTCTGTTTTCTTTGTGCTTCCATCCTGAGCATAGGTGACTGAACAGCGATCCTGCATCCAACCTCAGATACAACCATTCTGAAGCTAAAGAGCCCCTCAGCTGGAGTTGATTAGCAACAAGAGAAGCTTCTACATCAGAGAGAGGAACACTCTCAGAAGAATGAGCCCCAGTACCAGCTTGACTTGTTAGAAGACATGAGCCTGAGGAGATTTGTCAGAATAGTGTGAGACTGAGGTGATGGTGAAATGCCAATTCAGCAGTACCCCATAATGCTTCATGTTTGGTGGTTTTAAACCTCAACCTCTTGGGACAGTGTAATAGTAATTAAAAGTTATAGCTTATTTAAGCCTCTGATAAGTGTACTTATTAATCTCTTGTGCTAAGCATTTCTCTTGCATGAAGAAAATAAAAAGCTGCCCTATAGCTGCTTTACATTATAAGCAGAGCACCCGCCTACTTCCCCATTTGGAGAGAGCCTAGTCATGAGCCAAATGTAAACTGTAAATAATTTTCTCAAGATCTCCAAGGTTGGGGTTGAAGGAGAGAATACAAGAACGGAACTAACTTTCTCTTCTCTTTATTGATCATATTCCCCCAGGAGTGAAGCTAGTTTGTATTTGTGGGTGTAGAGTTCAGAGTTGCCCCTCAGGAGAGGAAAGGGACAAGGACCCAAGCTCTGGGTGGTCCTAGCCGGGATTACTGTTGTCACATCAGTGTATATTGGCACAGCCCAACAACGCACAATAAATCTCTCCACAGTTAATTGAAGTATTCCTTTATTCCTGAAAAGAGTAGTTAAATTGCTATGAATCTTGTGAGTGCCTTAAAACCATGGAGCACTTCACAAAAGTCTTGTTTGTCCTTCCACGGGGGCCATGCTAGCCTCCTCTAAATCATTCTGATTTTAGCAAAGATCTAGCACCATGTCCACGAATTCAGTCAATGAAAAAAGCTGGGAGAGAGAGCTAACAGGGTGAATGAGAAAGTTGGAATCCAAAAACTCCTTGACAGGTTTGAGCATTGTCCTGAAACTAATCATCTGATTAAAAAATCAATTGTCTTGTTTTTACATTGCTTTCATTTCCCGATATAAGCTCGCCACCAAGAGAGTCAGCTCTTATAAGAAAAGATAAAAATAAAAGTTTAGGAAAGTTTAGTAAAGCTAGTCAACATGCCAATTAAATCCTACAGTAGATGCAATGTTCCAGATCCATAGGCCCCCACCTCTGCAGAGAAGGGAGGGAGGTGCATTCTTACATCTGTCTAGTTGGGCAGCTACAATGACTGAATTGTTTCCTTTTTGCTGTTATTGTTCTGGCTATTTCTGGTGATGTCATAATTGGGCATGTCCTTTTCTCACTTGACTTTGTATCAGTTTGTATCGTCCCTTTTGACTTACTTCACATTTGTCATTTCTTATCAAGTAGTAAAAGTCCACTCGATTTCTCTGCCACAATTTATTTACCGGTTTCCCAATTATAGTGCATCTGCTTTGTTTCCTTTAAGGTGAAATCGAACGAGGCTAAATACAAAGTCTCACGATCTGGTTCAGAAAGTCAGCATCCTGGGCATGGCATGGGAGCCACAGAGCTAGACTATAGTTTGTTCAAGTGAAAAAAGTTCAAGGGATTTTAGGAGTTTAACCTAGAAAAGTCAGTGTCTGTGGCACAGTCTATGTGACCGATATAACCCAAGAGACTGGCTACAGTAACCAGTCGATTGGTTCAAACAGTATCCTGATTCAAAGAGCAATTATAATCTGAAGTACCTTAATGGTGGTAGCCAAACTCAATCCATGGAATTACAGGCTAGAGTGGATAAATAGCTCTTCTGACCCCATCAGTCATGTTTAATACCTTTCCTTTAACAAAAGCCAGTAATAAATATATTCCCTTGAGATCTGGAGGTAAGAAAACAGAGATCTCCATCAATCACTCTTACAGCAGGAAGTTATTTTGTGTATCCAGCTGTGGAGATTTCCACCTCTTCTTCTATAAGCACCTATTTGCCCAGCTATAAAGAACCGCTTTGTCTTTTTAGGGTCAGATTAGTCAATTACTCCTATAAGAGGTCAACAGTTAGCCTGTATGTGGACCAGCTTGGCCTGATTGTCAAAGAAGACAATTGCTACCTATTACCGTTTTGTCTTATGGCCAGATTTTTAGTTTAGATTCTGGCAGCCCTACAAGGAGGAAGTGTGGTATGATGGACTCTGACACTTATTCTCTCCATAACCCTGGGCAAGTCACTGAAACTCTCGGTGTCCCCAGGCAGGTCTTCAAGACCCTTATCCAAGAGCTAGCACTGACCTGACTGTGTAGTGGGAGATTTTGAGCTTCTACTGTTCTGGACCTGAAGTCAGGAAGACCTGAGTTCAAATCCTTCCTCAGATACTTACTAGCTGGTAACCCTGGGAAAGTCAATTAACCACTGTCTGCCTCAGTTTCCTTACTTATCAAATGGTGATAATAATAGCACTTACCTTCCAGGGTTGCTGTATCAAGTGAAATGTTATTCGTAAAGTGCCTTGCAAACCTTAAAGAGCTGTATAGATAGTATTGCCACCATCATCGTTATCATCACTAAATCTCAGGTCCAGTAAAAACATATCTATTTATAGATAAACTACATCTATATAGCAATATTAATACCAAACTCATGCCCACCAAGGCAAAGCAACAAACCCCTTGTAATTTATAATCCTTGATGATTGCGTGAAATACAGACACAGGTGACTACGTCTGTTTATAGTTAAAGCCTTTCATACATTTAACAGCAAGAGGACAGAAAATACGTGTGTATATGTATATACATGCATGTGTGTGTATCTATATGTACACACACACATACAGCACATATTGTTGTTGTCATTTACCCTTTGTTTTCAAAGGGGACCAATGGCATCATGGGGTATTATCTTAACTTGCTTGTGATTGGATTTAAGTAAGGCAGGGTTTCACAAAGTTAGCCTCATTCTTTCTTCTAGAGTCACTGAGTTTCAGTAGCAGGACAAAAGTCAGGACAACTGGCGATGGCCCAGGATGCAGTAGATGACCTTGGCATCTTTGATGTCTGACCAAGCTCTAAGCATTCTGCAACACTAGTTTTAGATGCCTTCATGGCCATTGAAACAAATTATTCCACTGGGGGAAGTCTTCACAAGTTTAGGATAGACATACTTCTAACCCACCAATGGGTTTGAAGACTGTCAATTACCCTTAACCTGGTTTAGCCCATCTGCCAAGATAGTTTTACTGAGGTGTGGCCACTATAGCTTCTTGGAGCTGCAGGTGAGAGTTGCGTGACAGGTAGACACCAAAGTGAATGAGCAGCCCTCACAACAGAGGTGCTAGTCTTCTTTGAACACCCCACATACCTAATTATAAATGAAGACACACATATATAATATGTATGTACACATTATGCTAATATGTACATACATATATAATGTATGTATATACACACATATATATACACACATACACATATACTATTATATCTAACTATATAAGTATGTATAATGCACATTATATATCTTTATTTTTATATTTGTGTGTATATGTGTATCTATGTCTATGTGTGTATATATATGTGTGCATATGTATATGCATATGTATGTGTGTGTATATAAACTTTTCTGATCTCTGCCATTTAAGTGTATGACAGGACATGCCCATAGGGGCAGTGGTTAACCCACACAGTGGAGTTAAGGCCCTTCCCTACATCCAAAGTTTCCCTTGCCCAACCTATTGACAATGTCTGCAATTCTACTAGTCTTTTGGTCACCATCTTTGGTGACATGTTGAGATTTATTCCAAAATCAACTTCAGTGGTCAGAGTGGGATTCCGAAAACTTATATTTTCATGAGTTCCATTTTCCTTCTTCAAAGAAAGACAACTATATCAAAACAATCTATTTCAGTCTTGCATCTTATATCTGTACTCCCTGTCGTTCTACCCCCAAGCCTGACTAAGAGATGATCTTAATACCACATCCTGCCTTTGACCCCTCCCCAGATACCATGAACAAAGCTGCCCTTGTGGACCCTGTATACAGAATGGCAGTACAGTAGTGAGTGATAACCTTCAGTTTCTAGGAAACTTGTTGTCCCTTAATCAGACAAGTGCTCCAAAGGCCCTTAGGTTTAGGATGTGTCTATTTCCTTATCTGAGTGACAAAAGACCCTGCTAACTGCTCTATGGCGATGTCATGGGAGTCAATTGCAGTATAATGAAAAGAGCTTTGATCCTGAAGACAAAGCCTTGGATTGGAGTCTCTGACTCTGGGCTCATGGCCCCTGCCTTGTACCATCTTGGATGTATCATTTCACTTCTTGGTTCTTATGGGTTTGATTAGGTGACTTATATGACACTTCCAGCTCTAACGCTCCTTGATTTTACAAATCTCCTTCAGCCAATGTACTTTGATTTAGTAGGATCCTTACAGTTGCCCTTCCTAGAATTACAGGAGCCCTAGAGACCACCTGGTCTAGAGGATCTCACATCTTTGGGGGTCATAGACTTTCTTGGATAAAATGAAGTTCCTGGGGGGGCGGAGCCAAGATGGCAGCGTAGCAGCAGCAACACATCGCAGCTCTCACATAGCCACCCCAAAATACCCATAGAATAGGACTCTAAACCAATCCTAGAACTCCAAAATGCACACAAAGATACTTCCCACTAAAGTCAGCTC
>CM053582.1:562739227-562768165 GCA_028627135.1 Pseudochirops cupreus | reverse complement strand
GTGACATAGGAGAGAATAGACTAGGGGAGGGGGGAAACACTGGGATGGCTGTTTTGGGGTGGTGGGCAGGGGAAAGACGGGGAGAAAATATGTAACTCAAAAAATTTTTTTAATAAAATAAATTTAAAAAATAAATAAATAAAATGAAGTTCCTGGATTCTTTCTCAAATTAAACCCATAAAATAAAATGCATTAGATGACAAAGACCCCAAAATTTAGCAAAAATAAAGATGTAGTTTTTTTTTCCTTCCAAATTCACAGATTCCCTGAAATCTATCCATGAACCTTCTGGATCTAATCCAACATCATGATCTTATTCCTTCACCATCATTTTACAGGTTAGGAAACTGAGGCCCAGGTAAGCAAAATGTTTTGTCTAAAGTCATTAAGGTATTCAGGTATAAAACAGAACATCAGAAATTTGAACTGAGGCCTTCTGTGGCCAGTTCAATGCCCCTTTGAAGCCGACAGCTTGTTCAAGGAGCCATTACTTGCTCCCTAGCTAGCCTATGGCTACCCATTCAGGTAGACACTGCCAATGCTGGGCAGGCCTGGGGGAAATGACTCATTATGATATTCCTAGGAAGTTGGAGGAAGAGGAGAACACAGGCACTGAAAGGTTTGAGTGCTTGTACTCCCAAGTTACCTTATTTTTGTTGTTGTTCAGTCATTTCAATCCTGTCCAACCCTTTGTGACCCCATTTGGGTTTTCATTGGCAAAGATACTGAAGTGGTTTGCCTCCTTCGCAAGCTCATTTTATAGATGAGGAAACTGAGGCAAACAGGGTTAAGTGACTTGCCCAGGGTCACACAACTATCAAGTGTTGGATGCCAGATTTGAACTCAAGAAGATAAGTTTGGTGACTATGTGCTCTATCTACTGCACTACCCAACTGCCCCATAATTATCTCATGCCTATTTTGAATACACCTATATATGTTGTTCCCCTGTATGACTAGGTTGGAAGCTTTCTGATGATAGACTTTTTCTGCTTTTTATTTTCATCCCTTCTAGCTAAGACAGTGTTTGACATCTCTGTATAATAAATACTCGTATGTCAGTTGATCACAGATTGAAAGAGTTGATGAGATGGGGTTGAAGCCAAACCTTGTCATGCTCACGCTTTTGCTGAAGGTCACATCTGGGCATACAATCCACTGTGCACTTAACATACTAGGAATTTAAAAATGCTTGTTGATTGTGTGAAACTGGTTCAAGCATCTCCTGGTGCCACTACTAACCATGGCTCATCTTAATTTTGTGAATGAGTCCCAGAACTTCCTTGGATACCTCACACAGGCTAATGATAGATCCCTTTTCAGGAAGTTGTCCCTAACTCACCCACCAGAACCAAATGAACAGCCAATTAGAGGATTCAAGAGAGACAAAATGTGCGCTCACTACAAGTACCAGAAAATCCAGAAGGAAACTAGTTTATAAATTCACATCCATGAATAAAGTATGATGAACCCACAGAAAAGCTCCCAAGGGTTTAAGAATTCCTTGAAAATGGCCTGAGGCACTTTGCAAGTTTCCTTAATGGCTTCTTCACCTGTGCCTATGTGTTAATCAGATTTCACCCAGGAACCAGCAGAACGTCCTAACCGTGTAGAGTGTTAGATCTAGGATTTCTCCAATAATAATTGTGCACCAGAAATGTATACTTGGTCCTGCTGTTTCCTAACTGAATTATGGGTCATGAGAGCATGGATTTAGAGCTGAAAGAGAACTTAGAAGCCATTGAGTCCAGGCCCTTCATCTTACATCTAAGGAAACTGAGCCTGACGGGGATGGAGTGCTTTGCCCCTCATCTCTCCTCTCTTCATGTCTCACCAGCATGCTCTCCAGATTTCTCCATCATTCCCCAGAAATCTCTTCATCCTGGAAGATCATCTCAGTCCTGTGGAGGTGAGCTCTGCCTCTGAGGTCCCTCCCTCTGGTTGGATGGCTCCTCCACTTATGGAGGGGCTGAGGCCGGCCATCTCTTCACTTCTCACTCCCTCTCCCACATCTCTCCCCTCCCTTTCAGCTGCCTTTTATGTGTTGTCTTCCCCATGAGAACATAAACTCCTTGAGGGCAGGGAAAGCCTTGCTTTCTGCTTGTATTTGTATTTCCAGCATTTAGCACAGTGGCAGACACGTAGTAAGTGCTTGATAAACGTTTGTTAGATGACTGGTTGCCCAGCATCACATAGCTATTAAGTGCCTGAGGCAAGATTCAACCTCAGGTTTTCCTGACTTTGAGTCTGCCTTCACATGTACAACTCTGATTCCTTCATATTGTAAGATTGCAGATTCAGAGTCGGATGGAACTGTGAAGACCAAATAGACCCATCTCCTAACTTAATGGATGAGGAAACTGAGACACAGAAAGACTTGGAATCAATCGTGGTCACATGAATAATAAAGGGAAAAGGAAGGATTTGAACCCAGGTCTTCCATCTTGAAATCCTGAAGAGTAGTCACCAAGCTACATCCAAGTCCACAGCCCAGTGTTTAGATTCTCTTGGTGGTGTGGCAAGAACACTAGATATAGAACTAGATGACCTGAATTCTAACTCTGGCTCTGATACTAACCAGCTGTGTGACCTGAGGCAAGAGACTATACTGTCTAGTGGATAGAGCTCTGGACTTATTGTCAGGAAGACCTGAGTTCAAATCCTGACTCAGACACCTAATAGCTGTATGACCCTGGGTAAGTCACCTCACCTCTCAGCCTCAGTTGTAAAATGAAAAGCTTAGATTGGATAGCCTCTAAGGCCCTTCCAGTTCTAAATCTATAATCCAATGATTAGACTTTTCCCTTATCTGAATCTTACCTCCTCTTACTGCAAAATGAGAGATTGGGCTGACTGATCTCTCAGCCTTCTCTTAACTCTACCATTTGATGATTCCATGAAATTAGAATTTGGCATGCCTTTCTAAGCCCCAACTCTGTGTAAAAATAGAAAGCATTTATTAGAATAACTCGAGCTTGTCTACTTAGTAATACAAAGCAAACAGGCAAACACCAGGAAGAAAAGATTCAGAGGAAAATGTTTTTAAAAACCAAACCCAGCTGCTCTGCTGTAGTTAATGTTGCTAGTATCAAGCATGGTTTTCTTCTTTGACACGGAGGAGAAACTCATTTTCTCTGCCTACCGACTCACTCAACTTTGCTATCAAGAACCTTTGGCAGTTTGTCTCCCCCATTCCTTCCAAAGTTTTATCTCTTTAATTAGCATCAGAGACCAAGTAGGTCACTAGGGAAAACAGCAGCTCCAGAGGGACAGGGGCTGCCCCCAACACAGGTGTTTTGCATGCGTTAGTAGGCACTCAATAAATGCTTGTTAGATTTTGAAGCAGCAAGATTCATTCCTTCATTCCTTCATTCCACAAATATCTATTCAGCATCTAGATTCAAGACAATGTGTAAGGGGCTGAGACGAATACAAATTTATATAAGACTTAGCTCCTGTTTTCAAGGAGTTTACAGTCTACCAAGGAAGATGACATGTACACACACACACACACACATGCACGCATGCACGCACGCACGCACACACACACACACACACAGACAGCCATAAGATGTTCTGTTGCAGAAGAGGGGAAAGTACAAAGTACCATAGGAATTTAGAGACAGCATGTAATCTCTGCTGCCTTGGAATATTGGGTACCACCTTCATCATCACCTCCTCCAATCTCCACTCTTTGTCAAAATCTTGCCCTTTTTAAACGTCCAACTCAAATGTAATCTCCTCCATGAAATTCTGAGCCCCCTCATTTTGTAGATAAGAAAATGAAAGCTCAGAGAAGATAAGGGACTTATTTACCATCACACAGATAGGAAGTGTTTGTTGTTGTTGGTCCCACTCTTTGTGTTGCCATTTTGGGGTTTTCTTGGTGAAGATACTGGTGTGGTTTGCCATTTCCTTCTCCAGCTCATTTTACAGATGAGGAAACTGAGGCAAACAGGGTCAAGTGACTTGCCCAAGGTTACATAGCTAGTAAGTATTTGAGGCCAGATTTGAACTCAGGAAGAGAAGTCTTCCTGACTCCAGACCCAGCACTTTATCTACTGTGTCAACTAGATCCCAAATTTCCTAACTTTAGATCAGGGCTATTTCCATCATACCTTGTTTCATTCTGGCACTCAGTAAGCATTTAATAAATGCTTGTTAATTGACTGATTGATACCACTAGGCTTCTGGTGGAGAAATAAATGTCCAGGGAAAATTTTCCTTGGTGTGAAGCCAGGGGATGGGAGTGGTGTATGGAGGAAGTGTACCATCTGGTAGCTTCCTAGTTTAACCGATTATTCTTGTTCACTAGTTTCTAGCTGCTGATAAAATGAAAGTTATGTTAAAATGTAAATGTAACACATTTTAAAATTCTATGTAAGGTGTGTGCTGGCCATATAAGATGTGTAAATCCACATGGGTTGTCTAAACATAGCTTGCAAGAAGGTGTGGATTATATCTCTGGAATCTTGCCTACCCCTTTCTAAGAGAGACTGTGATTCTTGCCTTGAGGAGAGCAGGAAAAGGGGCCATGAGGTTGGATGGGTGGTCTGTTCATCTGTTCTACACTGAGAGGGAAGTACTAGACTAGAATGAGATTTATTTGTCACATCAAATATTGTTAGCCTAGTGACTTGATTTTTAGGTTCAAAAGCTACTGGTCACTATCCTGAAAAGAAGAATGTACCCCAAGCTAGGGCCCCTTCCCACCAAATGCTAATTATACAAACACCATCAAAAATAGTGAATAGCATGCAAACTCCTTTATCTAAGAAAATTCTGAGAAGAAATCAGAAAAGTTATAAAGATATACCAGAAAGTCCACAAAAGTGAATGAGCTCTTTAGATAGGAGCAAGATGAGATCTTGGCCCACCCAGCTGCTCCCAGGTACTAAAGCGCCTTCCTTCTGAGATTACTGTTCATCTGCTCTGTGCCGGTCTTATATCAATGCAGTTAATTCTGTGCTGTCTCCCCAGTTAGAATGTAAGCTTATGAGACTGTATTTTTTTGCCTTTCTTTGTGTTTGCAGGACTTGGCATAAAGGAAGTACTTGTTGATTCGTTGACTGGGGAGCTCTAACTCAAGGTCATTTCTTTCCAACTTAAGACTAAATCCATGTCTTTGCATTTTCTTTCTAATGCTGCAAGTATTTGCTTTGGGGGTCAAGTAAAATAAGCCAAATCTCTCCTTGTCCTGCCCTGACTTTCTTGAAAACTGAATCTATGCGTCTTCTCTTCTCCAGGTAAACAATCCCAGGGCCCTCAAGAGCCTTGTGATCTGGAGGCCCATTTGGACTCCTGTCCTCTTCTAAAAGCCCTCCAGTTTATCAGCTGTGGCACTCAGAACTGAACACCACACTCCAGACTAGGAAGGTTGGAGTCACACATAAAGAGACCTTCTTCTCCCTTCTTATTTAGGCGTCACTAATGTATTTAAACAATGTTGGTGATGGTGAGGCTGGCTCCGTGAATACGGCTGATGGGGTGCCCCTACCTCTGAGGAGCTGCCATTGACCCAGGGACATGAGGAAGGGACGTGGGCTGTAGCACAGGGCATCTCAAAGATGGTGTCTGTTAGGTGTAGAACTATGATTCCAGAGAGGGCAACAGAGAGATTCAGGCGTCATTCTCTGGATTTCTATGTGACACTGATTGTGACTGTGTGTTGTGTGTCTGGGCATATGATTTGTATTTGTGATTGTGTGTTTTGTGTGCACGATCAGAGTGAAGGAGTCCAGGGGATAGGAGTAAAAAAATATCACGATGGGAAGAGAAGATGGGCTGGGTGGGTGGGATGGGTGTGGATGGGAGGCCTCAGGATATCAGGAGAAATAGAAGATGGTCTTCAACACATTGGGTGGAGCCTCCCAAGTGAGCTGATCTGGGACTGGAAACAGTCTGGAAAGCATAGGCAGGTCCGGATGGATTGTGACCCACTGGCAAGAACTTCCAAATGGACAAGATCCCAGATCCTTTTGAGGACTTGAGAATCGTGTGTGTGACTGGGAAACCAGTAGAGGACAAACTCCTTTGAGAGCAAAGACTATTTTTCATTTTTTTTTTTATTCATGGCCCTTAACACGATGTCTTACACCTACACACAGTAGGTACTTAATAAATGCTTCCCAGTGAATGTGATACAATGTAAATGGATGACCAAAAAAGAAAGTGGGTCAATCACATGGCCAGAGTGAGAGGCAAGGCATAGACAGGCCACTCATTGGACTGAGACACAAAATTTTAGCAGAGAAAGAAGAAAGATCCTAGCACCCTGAAGAAATTCTCTACTGAAGATTTATAACAAGATAGAAAAATTTCAGGAGAGAAGATGTGGATGGGTGGCCATCTGCATTGGTGGAGGGAGTACCCACCGAGAGGGTCACACATCGATGGAGAGCTGACAGCTCTGCTAAAAATCTGGTGCCAGCCTACCTTCTCAGCCTGATTTCACATAATTCCCTTTCACACTCTCTGTTCCAGGGAGCTGTCTGCTCCCCAATCAATGGACCATCTGCTACATGCTTGTATTCACAGAGGCCATTCCCCGTGCCTGGAATGCTCTCCCTCCTTAGCTCCTCCTGTCAGACTCCTTCTCTTCCTCTGAGGCCCACCTCAGCTGCCATTTCTTCCCTGACCCCCCATTATACCTGCTCTCTTCTTTCTTAACTATTTCTGAGATGGATCTCTACATCACCCGCTTCACTTACCATCTTGTCTTAACTTCTCTGGCACATGTTATACTCCTCCCTCAGAAGAATGTAAGCTCCTTGAGGGAAGGGATTTGGACATGTTTGGTTTTGTATCATCATTGCCTAGTTCCTGGTAGGTAATTGCTGCAGATTCTATGAACTGAATTAAATGTGGTCCTGGCTCTCTTTCCAGGTCAGGGTGAGTTAATGCATAAACAGTCCACGGCACAGGGGACTGGCTCTGGAGTCACAAGCTTCAGGTTCAAATCTCACCTATGGCACATCCTGTTTGTGTGACTTTGGGTGAGTGACAGACTCTCTGGGCTTTAGTTACACATTGGTAAAAGGAGATGGTCTTGCCTGGCTCTAAAACAAGGCTCCAGTTATTGGTTTTTCACATCCCTTAAAGTATATCATGGTGTTAATGGCCTGCTTGGTCAATCACCCAGGCAGGATCAGCCAGTCCAGGGCCATTTATTTGGCACTTATTACAAAGACTTGTACTAAATGCTGGGGATGCAGATCCTGCCCTCAAGAAGCTGTCATTCCAATGCAGGAGACATTATACTGTATACAGACAATATAGATGGTCACTGGCAGGTAATGGTAGAGGGGAGGGGAACCAGGGGAACCAAGGAGGACCTTCTGCAGAAGCTAGTCCTGGAGCTGAGTCTGGAAGGAAGTCAGGGACTAAGGAAGCCAGGGTGGAAGGGAGGAGAGAAAAGGCAACAAGCCTGGGACACCACCAGTGTAGACAGGAAGAAGTGGGAGCTGGGGGTGGTGAACAGCAAGTCAACCATTGTTGCTGAATTCTAGAACAGCAGAGGGCAGGATGTGAAGAGCTTTAAATCCTTTCTTTTTGATCCTGGATGTAATAGGGAGATATTGTCATTTGTTGAGTAGTGGGGAGGAATAACCTGGCAGACCTAGGCTTTAGAAAAATCACTTTGGAAACTGGGTGGAGGATGGATCAGAGAGGGGAGAGCCCTGAGGCAGGTCCTGAAAAAGAAAATGGAGTCATTCTCTCCTCCAGTGGAACCTGGAATTAAACTTTCATTCCAAGGTTATGTGAGTCAAAGCCAGAACTGGGGTGGTACCAACAGGGCTTTGTTCCAGGCTGAAAAATTTAGAGGGTATCAATAGTGCCATCCAACGGCACACTTCCTTTCCCTGCCCAATCAAGCTGTGCCCAGCCCTGTCCTGGACAGCAGTGGCCTTTTCTCCAAAGACCTGCTTCCTCCTCCATGGTTGCAGCTCCCAGTCTACATCTCCCACAATGGAGAAGCTTTGTGGATACCCAGATGGTATGGACACCTTGTGATTCTTCTAGTCTGGTTTCCATTTTCTACAGGACTAATAAACAAAATGTACTAATAAACAAAATGTACACTTTTAAGTATCATCTGATTATTAATATTTCCTCAATCATTTTCCTAAATCTACACAACGGAAAAGAGATAAAGTGTCTTGCTTATGACCAGAGAGCTTGTAAGCATTAGCAATGCTCTGCCTGTAATGTTTAACAACCAGCTCTCCAAAAACCTCGACATACTCATGACACACTTTTAAGTTTAATCTGCATTTTTAATATTACCTCAATCATTTATTTAAGTCTATACAATGTACAAAATAATAAATTAAACTCTGATTTGGAACAATTTGCTGATTTTCGAGGTATGAGTGCTGAAAATTTAACAACCAGCTCTCCTGAGCAGGTAACTAGTTGACTCCAGCACATTGCCTTGTCAGAAGAAAGATTCTGTCATAGGCCTTCTAGATTCTGAACTCCTCTGTCTCCCCACTGTACCACACTGCACACATTTATCAAGTCTGCCCAAAGTGCGAGAGTATAGGAGAGAGTTTTCACTATAGGGCAAAGCACACAAGCCTTGGGATGAAGACAACATGGGTTGAAATCGTAACTATGATGCTAACTATCCCAGTGACCTTGGGCAAGTCCATTCACTTTGAGCCTCAGTTTCCTCAGTCATGAAATGGAGACGATGCTATTTGCCCTCTCTGCCTCACTGGGCCCATATGAGAAAAGCACCTTCATTCAACAAGCATTTGTTAAGGACCTACTATGTGCCAAGCCCTGAGCTAAGCCCTGGGGTTTCCACAGGTCAAAAATGAAGCTATCCCTACTCGCAAGGAGCTTGTATCCTCTCAAGGGGGACTGCAAGGCAACGTATACAGAATATAGATCAAATAAAGTTCTCAGTGCTGTGGGGGAGACAAGGCATGGCCAGAAAAGGCCTTGCCCTCATGACGCTTACAATCTAGTTATAATCGAGACGCACTTTCAGCTCAATAAAAGACAAAATTACTTATTTCAAGTGTATGAATCAGACGGAAAGAGCATTGGGTGTGGAGTCAGAGGGCCCAGGTTTGGATCTGAACTCTATTTCTTACTACCTTATGCAGGTCACTTCTCACTGGGCCTCTGTTTCCTCATCTGGAAAAAGGGGTTCTGTTGTCCCTTCCAGCACTAACTCCTGATTTTCTTCTCCTCCTCCTTCTCCTCCTCCTTCTTTTTCCTTCTCCTTCCTTCTGTCTTTTTGGAGGGGGGAAGGCAGGGAAGCTATGGGGTTAAGTGACTTGCCCAAAGTCACACAGCTAGTAAGTATTAAGTATCTGAGGTCGGATTTGAACTCAAGTCCTCCTGACTCCAGAGTTGGTGCTCTATTCACTGTGCCACCTAGCTACCCCAAGAGGTTTCTTCTTTATAGCATTTCTATTAACTCTCCCTTGATAGGTCAGATGTGTTTTCCCAAACTTTGTCTGCAAAGTGAACTCCAATCCTACCTGCTGACGCAGATTCCGGCAAGGCAATGAGATAAGTCTAAGGTTAGTCAGTGCCAGGTTGGTTACAATCCTGTTTGTGTGGGATCTGGTCAGAACCAGAGTTAAAACTAGGGCAGGTGAAACAAGGCTTTGCCCCAGGGTGCTGACATTTAAAGATCACTGGCATTAATGTTCCAGAACACATTTAGCTTTCCTGCCTGTCCTTCCTCCCCCTTGCCACAGGCACAAAATTCCTAGTTATTATTCCAGACAGAACTGTCCATCATAGCCCACTTTCTCTCCTCTCTTAGACTTGGAGTTAGGAAGATCTGAGTTCAAATCCCATTCCAGACACTCACTAGCTGCATGACCTTGGGCAAGTTGTTTAATCCCTCTGGGCCTCAGTTTCTTCATCTGTAAAATAAAAGGGCTGGACTTGGCAGTCTCTGAGTTTCCTTCTCTCTCTCTAAACCTGTTATATATCCTGTGATTTCTGGAAAAGAGAATATTCCCCAAAGCCCTTGTCTACTAAATGCAGTCTCCTCTAGAGCTGAAAGAACTGAATTTCAGCTCTTTTTTCCAACTGATTAAGAATACCAGCTGCCCACAGAAGATTAGTAATCCATACATAGTCTTGATCCAGGACCAAATCATAAAGACAATTAAACTCATCTTGCAATTATATCTGGGCTTTGAAATTTAGCAGGAAGGAGCCAGGGCCTGCCTATGGAAACTAAAATTAGTCATTAAATCTACATAAAATATGCTGATAGTAAATTGGCCAAACCATTTGAACACTGCAGTATAGAGTATTAAATAATTTTTGTCTCAATAGCCATTAATTGCAGTTTTGGACTCCAGAAGAAATAAAAGGATCCATCCCTCAGAGGTGGAGGGGGACACATCAGAAGTTAGGGAAATACATTCCTGGCAAGATTGCTAGTCACCCGAAGGTCCCTGACTATGACGTTGCTCATAGAATCATGGATTTAAATCTGGAAAAGCTATCAGAGGCTATAAGCCAACCTGCTATTTTTTTCAGATGAGGAAACTGAGGCTTGAAGGAAGTTAAGTGATCTTCCCAAGGTCACAGAGCTAGTGATCCCAAAGGCACCTTGTTCACCAATCAGTTTGCATTCTGGCATCCCACGGGGAGAGATGGCATCCCTTTTCTAGGTTTTCTCCTGGGCCTTAGTCATAGTGAAACAGCCCCATTGGGACAGCTGCCTAGTAAAAAGGGAGCCTCCTGGGTAACAGTGGGGCTGAGGAAGGCAATCAGAACAGATCCTGGGGACTGGGGCCTGAGGCCTTCAGAGATGGTCTGGTCTTCTAAGGGAGGAGGCATGCTCCTGAGTGAGCTGCAGCTACTGGGATCCTCCCCTTCCTTCCCCATTCCCTGTCCCCATTTAATCTTCTGTTCATCTTTCATTGTGATCTCGCCTTCCCCATAAAACCTTTACTTGCCAGAATCCCAGATCTCAGTATTGTAAGGGATTTTTATGGTGGCAATATTTTCTGAAACCAAAATTGGGACAAATGGTGGAAGCACAGATGTTGTTTTTGCAAAGTGTCTCTAAAAGAAAGCTTCCTTGTCTTAAAATTGAGATTTTCTTCATCATTTGGAGCCCAGACAGGACAATAATGATTGACACCTTTGAACTCTGACCCTTTTTTCCTATGTCTGTAACTCACTACAAAATAGTGAGAAAAACATTGAATTTCGAGTTGGAGGAAATGATTTCGAATCTCCCTACTGGACACCTCCCCCCCCTCCAGCATGTATGTAAGTCAACATGACCTGGACCTTTGGACTGGCCCAAGCTCAGGATAGAGCTCACCCTTGTTCCCTCAGCCCCTGGTGACTATAAGGCATAAGGGTTGCCTGATATCCCCCTAAGCCTGGCTTTTATACCTCAGTTGGTTACCCAAGCCAGGGCAGAGTTTGTGGTCATAGAATATGTGCTTTGGCTTATAGACACCCCCATGTATCCTGGCATTCAATTCCATCTAATTTAATAAGCATTTGTGAAGTGCTAATACGTGCTCTACGCTGTGCTGGTCATTGGAGATACACATGTAAAAAAAACAAGGACCAGAGAAAAGTCACCTTCGGGGAACATCAGAAGTAGAAAGAAGGAAATAAGAAAAAATCTGGGATGAAGGAATGTCTAACAGAAAAAGAGGGGTTTGGGCAGCTAGATGGCACAGTGAATAGAGCACTGACCCTGGAGTCAGGAGGGCCTGAGTTCAGATCTGGCCTCAGACACTTAACATAACACTTACTAGCCATGTGATCTTGGGCAAGTCACTTGACCCCAATTACCCTGCCTTCCCCCTCCAAAAAAAAAAAGAAAAGAAAAGAAAAGGAGGGGTCTAGAAAAGGGAGGGTGGAAGAGGAGAGGGGAAGGGAGAAGGCTGACTTTCCTCTGGATGGGAGGTAGCATGCTGCCTTTACTACAGAATCTCTTCTCAATCCTGAGCTGATTTTGCATCATGTAGGCACCCATGTCAAGTGAGGAGACAGACTCCACAAAGGGAAGGCAGGCAATGGAAAGGGGGATGGTGGGTGTGGGACCTGAGGGAGCATTAGGCCAAGGGTCAGGTAAGGGAGTTGTCTGGTGGAGCAGCTGAAGGTCCTCAAGTGGAAAGCAAGAATGCCACTCCTATGCCAATGCATGTCAGCACCTGGGACAGAGCTCCTGCTCCCCTATCTTTGTTACATCTCTGTATGGTATAAGAGGCTTTTGTCTAGGTTGAAATTAAACCTAGATGGCATCTGAGGTTCCTTCCAGCTCTTAGTTTTGATCATTCTGGGGAAACTGAGGCTTCCAGGATCTAATCCACACTTCTTCATACTGTCCACTCTTAGCCTGAAGCTGAGTAAAATTCCTTCCACTGCAGAAAACACCCAAAAAAAGATTTTGCTCCAATCTGATCCTTCAGAGTGACTATTCACTCATTGCTATAAATAATTACTGAGCTGCTCACATGGCAGAAAGGGCTGGTCTCCATTAATATCTGATCCATGTGGCCAAACCAAATGCTGAAGCCTGATTCTCTCATCCAAGAGGGCTTTAGCTTTGGATTCCATGCTCTCATTGGGGAATCTCCTCATATAGAGTCCAGAGCTATAAAGCATTAAAAAAAAACATTGGGAGAAGAAACAGGCTCCCTTAAATGAAAATGACCAGGAGAAAACTATAATTGGTAGTGTGGAGCAATGGGTAGAGTTCTGTGGCTGGTTTGTCGTCAGGAAAATGGGTTCATCTGTGGCCTCTGACTCTTCCTAGTTGTATGACCATGGTCACATGGCTCTCTGACCTTCAGGCAACTTTGTAAGACTTACCTCCAAGAGGTCATGGATGGATTGTCCAAGATCAGCTTTGAGGAAGCCAACCATCCTCATGGTACTCACTGACATATTAGAACTCCTCTGTGTGGTCTTTCTTGAATTCAGTTGTCTTGGGTAGGGTAGGGGTAGGCTCATTACTTTGTATTTTGAATTTGTTGTGCATGTATTTTCTTTCTACTCATTTGTGTCCCACGTGTTTTCCTACAGGTGAATAGATTCTCCTTCGGGGTATGATCAGTTTCATTCGTCTTCATCTCCTGAGCCACTAGTATTGTGCCTCACACACAGGAGGCTTTTAATAAGCATGGGCAGAATTGAATTGAATTGTCTGTGTGAGGCTGGTGTTTGACATAAAGAGTCCTAGCTGCTGATGCTTTATTTGGGGTGCGAAGGCACACAGCTGGAAGAGATTTAGAAATCTTGTAATCCAGAGGTTCTTCACCTTTTTGGGGGTTGTGGGCTGTTTCAGAGATCTGGTGAAGCCCATAAACCCATTTTCAGAATGATGTTTTTAAATGCATAAAATTAAATACTTAGGAAACCAACTATATTGAAATAGTTATCAAAATATTTTTTAAGAAAGATTCACAGGTCCCACACTAAGAACCTCTGATCTACCCCAGCCTTTCCTTTCCCACAGATGGGGAGACTGAAGACCAGGGAAGGGAAGCAGTGATTTACCCCAAATCACACAGCTGGCAGGCACCAAGTACCAAACCTCATGTCCCTCTGGGCCCAGATCCAGTGTTCTTTCTCTTACACCGGAGGGAGCCATCAGTACAAAGCTGTGAACAGCAAATGCCAGCTGAGGACTGTGGACAGTCACTGCTGGAGGAAGTCAGAGAAAAGAGAAATTATTTCAGGTTGGGTTTGTTAGAGAAAGGAAGTGATTCCGTCAGAAATGCACGGCCAGTCTTGTTGGGGAGAGTGGGAGCAGAGCCAGACTGGGCGACCCCCCAACCTGAGCAGGATTGGCAGAGGCCCAGAATGCCAGGCCCCCGGAGGGAGCAGGCCTGATTCTTCCGTCCTTTATTTTTCCTCCTTTCCCCAAGAGCTGCTGGGAAACTAGCTCATGGCCTCTCAGAGCATTTCATCTACTCCTGATTCACAAATCATTTGGCCCAGTTCCCAGTCCAGTGACCTGAAGGCCTTTGGTTTCCATGGGGAGTCAAAGCTAGCAGCATTTTTATCCTCCACACATCCTCCTCTTCCAGTTTTAGGAGGAGCCAGGCTCTCCCTCACCTCTTGCCGTCCTCAATCGCCTGTAAATGCTCTATAAACATAAACATAAACATAAAAATTCGCATCCTTGGAAGTTTCTCTTTTCACAGGTGAGAGCTGATCTCGCTGCTGGTTTTCTTTCTAGGAATCTCACCTTAGTAACAATCTCTTATGTAAAAAAAAACTCATTAGCTTTCGCTGATGGAAGGAGCAGAGGTGTTCACAGACCCTTTGGAAGCACCAATTTGGCCCTTGCAAAAGCCCTGGATGCCTGTTAGCTGGTACAAATTCCTTTTCCTAGGGACTGACTGAGCACTGACCCCAATTACTGCCATTTTGACTCTGTGTGTGTGTGTGAGTGTGTGTGTGTGTGTGTGTGTGTGTGTGCCCAAGCATACTTAAGCATGCTTCAATGATGCAGTTAGCAAAAAACAAAACAAAACAAAAAACAAAACCCAATAACCCAATGCTGCTGAGAAGGCTTTCAGAGCTCTCTGTTCCAGGCTAAAATGCTTTTTGGAGGGGGAGGAATGATCCATATCATTGCTAGATCAATTTTATTTTCGTGGGATTTGACTTTGGCATCCTGTTACTATAGATCACTGGAGATTGGTAATGATTAATTATCAGAGAAGAGAGCTGGGAAAGTTTCTTAGAAATATAAATTTGGAAAATTTCTCCTTTTATGATTTCATAACCTATAGAACTTGAACCATTTTCAGCTATTATTATCTTGCTTTGGCATGAAGTTATTTCAATTAGGGGAAGCTACATGGTTCAGTGAATAGATTCATATATTTGACCCAAAGGACCTGAGCTCAAATCTTGCCTCCGCTACTTACTACCTGTGTGATTTTGGACAAGTTACTCAACGTCTGTCTGCCTCAATTTCTTCAGCTGTAAAATGAAGGGGTTGGATTAGCCTGTAAGGCTTTTTAAAAATCTCTGATAAAAACGTAAATTCATGCTTTCCAAATTTGTACATAAGCTAGAAGGGAGAGGTTCCATGTTCGACAATTCAAATAGTTGGAATGGAGGAAGAAGAGAATAAGTATTTATATAATGCCTACTATGTCCCAGGCTCTGTGTTAAACATTTTAAATATTATTTTGTTTGATCCTCACCATAACCTTGGTAAGTAGGTGCTATTATTCTCCCTATTTTAAAGTTGAGAAAACTGAGGCAGATAGATAAGTGACTTGCCCAAGGTCACACAACTAGGTAAGTGTCTGAGGCAGGATTGAAACTCAGGTCTTCTTGATTCTGGAAACACTCTTCTCCATCCATTGCACCATTAGATGCCTCAGATATCATACCAGGAAGCCATCAAATCAATCTCAACATGTTAAAACTTGGGCTAAATCCAGGAAAATGAAATTTAATGGGGAAAAATGTAAAGTCTTACAATTGGGGTCAAAAAATCAACTTCCCAAGGATAAGATGGGACCAAAAATGACTAGATGGCAGTCACTGTCAAAAGAGTTGGGGATTTTACTGCAACCTCAAAATGAGTCAAGAGTATTACATAGCAACCCCTGAATTAGTACAATATTAGCATTCCTCAAAGACCCAAGAGATTGTCTCCACAGACCTTGCCCTTGTCAGGTCATATCTAGATATTTAAGTTAGATTCTGCTTGCCATTGGTTAAGAGGGACATTGAGCAGATGGAGAGTGTCCAAAAAAAGTCAACCAGCATGGTGAAGACTGCGTTTATTCCATATGAAAGACTAGGCTTGTTCTTCTTGGCCCCAGAGAAGAGATCCAGGAGAAATGGGTAGAAGGTATAGATGCATCTTTAGACTTGGCTCATGGAATCAGAGCTATTGAAAGGGTAATGAACTCCCCCTTCCTGAATCACCTCCCTCCAAAGCTGTGTGAGCACTTGTTAAGAAACTGGGAGAAAAGATCCTTGCTCAGGTAGAGGTTAGATTTGATGGCTAATGAGGCTTCTTCCAATGGTGACTGTCTTTGATCCTGTAATTTCTAATTAAACAACATCCTTAATTTTTTGCTCTCAAGAACAATGCATTACTTTCACTGAATATTCTGTTCATTACATTTCAATTCAACAAGCAGGTCCTGTGGGACAGGCACTGTGTTAAGTACTGGGACTCCAAGGAGGTTAGGAATCACCTTTGTTTGTCACAGCCTGCTAAATCAAGGTCACCTGAGTTATCCATTGCATTTGACTTTATGCAGATGTGTGGATGGGTGGAGTTGAGGGGGTCATGCTATGGGTGAAAACCTATTTCTAGGAAAATGGGAAAAAGTTGCCTAGGTAGCCAGATAACACCCGTTATTGAAATGAGCACAATGTGTGTGATAGGGGAAATTATAGCATAAGGATTTAATCTGAGTTATACATGAATTATGTTTATATTACACAATCATGACTGTTTTATGCTTCATTTAATCAACTGATGAGCTTTTATTAAATATTTGCTATATGTATATGCTAACATGTGAAGCAAATATACCATCAATGTATGCAATATATATGTGTGTGTACATATACACATACATGCACATCTATATATGCATGTATATGCCTATATGCATGGACATATACATATTTATGCATGCCCGTGCAATACATATACAAATCACACATATAATGCATATACATGCATATTATATGAAAAGTTTTAAATATACCATTGATTTATGCAATACATATGTATGTACATATGCATATACACACCTATTCATATAATATAAAACACACGCACACATACGTATATGCACACCTATGCATATATAAGTGCCTATACAATACACACATGCATGAATCACGTGTGCATACCTCTATTCAATGCATAGATGTGCACAATAACATATGTATATGCATGCATGCATGCAAATAAGTGCACATACATATGTGCAATACAAATATACACACATAGACATGTACACATATACATATACACATGCATATGCATACATATACATATACATTTACTTATACATATACACACATACATATACACACGCACACACACATACACACACATACACACATACATATAGATATGCATACACACATATACCTTTACATATACGTATACACACATGCACACATACATACACATGTGCATATGCACAGACATACACATACACATGCACATACATATACATAAACACATACACATACATATACACATATACATATATACATACACATACACACATGTACATACATATACATAAACACATACACATACATATACACATATACATATATACATACACATACACACATGCACATGCATACACACATATATGCATATATACACATATGCACATACACATCCATAAGCATTTACATATACATAGACACATAGACATACCTATATATATACATACACACATACATGTACACATACACATATATACATACACACACACACACACACACACACACACACACACACATACACATTCACCCAGGTGGTAACAGTGTAGAAAGGGCTAAAGCTGGACGGGTCAGGAAGACCTGAGTTTAGATCCTCCCTCAGATGGATGCTGTAAAACCTCAGGCAAGTCATTTATCCTCCACCTGCCTCAGCTTGCTCACCTGTAAAGTGGGGACACAAAGATGCCCTGCCTCCCTGGGTTGTTGTAAGGATGAAATGAAGTTGGATCTGCAAAGTGCTTTTTAAGCCTTGAAGTTCTGTATAAGTGCTGTTTACTATTCTATACGTATGCCAAGTGCTTTACATCAAATGGGACTTTGTGGTTGGATTGAAATGTGTCTTCTGCTTTTGCTTACATAAGTATTGTTTGTCAGAAGGGCTCATGGTTAATGTATAACAACATGCCAATGTCACCCCATTGGAAGGAGGCAGTGGGCTATGGGGGAAAGCATCCTGCCTCTTGAAGCACAGGCCCTGCATTCAAATCTCATTTCTAATACTGCCTGGGTGACTTTGGGCTAGTAGTTCCCCCTCCGTGGGCCTCAGTTCTCTCACCTGTAAAGTGAAGGGATTGTGACTGATGGTCTTAGCCCCCTTCCAGCTGAAGGTTTGGGATCCTCTGCCTGGGATCTGTGGGTCTGTGTCCATGTGTCATCACAAAGAAGTGCATGGAGCTCTGGACTTGGCATTAGGAAGCCTCCAGCTCCGGTCCCACCTTTAACACTCACTTGCCAGGTGGCCAAGGACCAGTCCCTTTTCCCTCCCTCTCTGAGCTCCAGGGAACTTTTAGATTACAAGTTGTGGGTGAGTTGCAATCTGTGTTTGTGAAGAGTCTCCACCCACATGAAATCACAGATCCTTGATGCCCCAATGTCCATATTCCCGTATTCCTGGTGTTGCTGAATAGCCATGATTCAGTGAACAATCACAGAATCAGACATTTGGAGGTTACCACACTCAGTCCCCTCTTTTTAAGGATGAAAAAACAGAGCCATTGAGAGGTCCTACAGGTAGTTTCCAAGAAAGAGTTTGAACCTAGCTTTTCCTGACTCCCTAAGGCCTATCCACTGCACTGCAATGACCCCTCTGTTCAATACTAGAAGAATCAAAGTACCAAATCAAAGTGACCCCAAAAAGGCTATGGAGGAAGTCCAGTGGGTGGAAGCAAGCCATAACAGATGGCCAACAATAGCCAATAGCACTGCTAGACCTTTCCGCACTTGACTGATGCATAAAAGCAATGTATGTTGGATCTCTCCAGTGGAACATAAACTCCTTGAGGACAGGGAATGTTTCACTCTTGTCTTTGTTTCCCTAGTTCCTGATATTCAGTAGTTGCTTAATAAATGCCTGTTAAATTGAATTCAGAGGTTCACAGGCTCATAGATTTGTCTATGGAAGGGACCCTTGGAGCCATCTGGTTCATCCCCACCCCCATCATTGTACAGATGAGGAAAATGAAGACCGTTGAGGTAGGGAGACTTACCCAACATCATTCAGAAAGTAAGTTTGCATTGGGATTTCGAACCTGACTTGTCTCATTCTCATATCCACTGCCTTACCCAGCATTCTCTAAAGACTTAATACCAGAGTGGGCAGCAAACAAGCATGGCCTCCCATTGGTCTACAGATCAGGCTATCTGTAATAAAACACTGTGTCCTCTGGTCCCATGTGTAGCCATGTGTGGCCTCTCTGCATCCCATGCTTCCCTATAGAGTGACTGAAAATCTCTTCTCATAAATGTGTCAGTAATCAATCAACAGAGTTCAAAATGTCCTATGAAGTGACAAGCTGTATGTTTTCTGTCTTTCTGACTTAGAAAGCATACAATAGAAGCGCCTTGGGAAAAGTGGGAGTTTGGTGAGCATTTACAATGCAAGAAAAATGATGGTAAAACAAGCTGCAAAATAGAGGTGCCCTAATGTAGATCGGGGTGATTGATGCAGGTCGTAATTGATCCAGGCAGAGGCGGTATTGACCTGAAATGGTGGCTGCTGATTGTCTACCACTTTGCTGCCTTCTTGTAACAGCTAAGACTCAGGCACGTCTTTTAAATGGCTTGTGCAACTAGAAGGAATGATTGGGTGATTCCAGCATCCATGGCAAAGACTTCTGTAATGAAATGGAGGAAAAGATAGAGAAGGTGGAGAGACAGAGCTAGATACGGACAAAGCAAGATGGAGAAGTCCTTAAAAGGACAGAGATAAGGGGGGATGGGGCAAAAGGAGAGGAAGAAGGGACATCTTGGAGCGGCCCATTTTTCGGTTCATATTTAAGTGGGGCGACCTCTAAATATAACAGGAGAAATGACAAGACAAAGGTGGTGGGTTAGGAGGAGAATCTGCGTTTCTTTCTAATTGTGACCCAAGCTAAAAATGGAAATCTGGCAATAAGGGAGTTGAATAGCACAGATACCTACTTGAATCATAGGTTTGGGTTTGGGCTTTTTACCTTGTGTGTGACCTTTCCTGTGTTTTTTAAAGCTTATGGGACAGACTATCCAGTCCCAACCATCCCTGCCCTGCACTCACACAAAATGATAATAAAAAAAAATTGGCCCACAGTCTTTTCCATCCTGTTCCTTGGTTCTGGCATTCTGGTGGTAGAGTGGAAGAAAAGGGGGCAGAGGGTGCTAGGAATCACAGTTGTTAGGCTGTCTGTCCACATTAACTGACCTGTTGGCACTCCAAATGTGATAATTAAATCTGGGAGAATACTTAGTTCCCAGGCCAATTTGGGAAGTATTAATTTTAAAGAACACAAAACCAGCAGTTGGGATCTGAGAGCTTTGACTAGTTCCAGGACTATAATTAGCTACATGACCTTGTGCAGGTTACTACCCTCTCTCAGGTTTTCTATTTCTTCCTCTGTAAAGTGAGGTGATTTGGACAGTTGACACAGAAGGTTCCATAGAGCTGCAGGCCTCTTGGCCTGCTTTCTTGTGTCTCTTTCTTCATGTCATAATGAAAGTATGAAATGTCCCATTTTGTGCTTTTGAAAACCTTTTGCAAGAAACATCATCGACTGCACTTTGATCAGCAATGCTACTACGAGGTATATACTGAAAGGAAGTCAAAGACAGAGGCAAATGTTCAATGCGTGCCAAATTATTGATGTGACTCTGTGACAGCAAAGAAAACTGGAAATAAAGTGGGGACCCAGTGACTGAACAAATTTTGGTGTATGAACGTATGAAATATCATTGTACTACAAGTGATAGGAATTTAGAGAAACATGGGAAGATTTTTCTGAAGTGACCCAAAGGAGAAAAATAGCAGGACCAGGAGGGCAATGACTGTAATAACATAAAGGGAAATGCCATTGAACAACATCATAGCTCTGATGAATGAGGGACAAATTTTGATTTTAGTAAGCTGGAAGGGAAGGATACCACTGCCATCTTGGCAGAGATCAAGTGGACTACTGGAACAGAACATATGTTATCAGACACGGCCAACGGGTGCCATTGCTTTGCTTAGCTATCTTTTTTTTTTATTATAAGCGAGAGTTGTGTGGGACAGGGTTAGGAGCATCACAAAGACAGTGATGTAAAAACACCATCGATAAAGTATTTTTAAAGATATTTGTCATTCATAGAAAGTTAAAATTTCTTGCTATTTACTTTGGATGAGTATGTGGATCTCCTACTGTGGAAATTCCCATTATGGGTGAAGATCAGTAACTCATTTATAGCATAGTTTTAGAGAGCAGCCTGGAGCAATAGGAGGTTAAATGATATGTCCGAGGTCACACAGAAAGTATGTTATGAGAGACAGGACTTTAACTTTGAAGAAAGGTCCATCAATCACCTGTCCAATTGTTCCATTCATGGTCAGCATGACCTCCCAAACCACAACATCTTTCTTTGGCCACCACTAAACTTTCTGTGCTACCTTCTTCTATTTGGATGCAAGATCCTGGAGGGCAGGGGTGGACTTGCTTTTGTGTTTATATTCCCAGTCCTTAGCATGGTCCTGGAAGCATATGTTATAAGAGAATTTCTAATTTTTCGGTATTGACTGCAGACGGACATTTAGTTTTTCTAAGGTTTTTTTTTTTTTGCTTTTTTTGGGGGGGAGAAAGGGGAAGGCAGGGCAATGGGGGTTAAATGACTTGCCCAAGGTGACATGGCTAGTAAGTGTTAAGTGTCTGAGGCTAGATTTGAACTCAGGTCTTCCTGACTCCAGGGCTGGTGCTCTATTCACTGTGCCACCTAGCCGCGCCAGACATTCAATTTTTGAAATGAGTCATCATAACCAGATGAAGCTTTTTAGAATTTAGCTGAGACTTCCAAAAGCTTGACTCAGGTGGTTAACTGGCTAACAATAAAAAAATTTCTGGCTCAATTTTATTAATTCTATTTACTTCTGATGAGCCTTTCCTGGTTAGTTTGCAAATTCCAGAATAAACCCCTGAGTGTTTGCTGATCAGTTTACTATTTTACCTGATGTAAGACTTTATTCTTTTCTATGTGTTCTTCAATGTGTAAACTTTGCCTTCTCCCTTTGCCCTCTGTGAAAATTCCACTTGTATTTGTCCTGCCTTGTCCTACACAAGATTTTTGAGAACACTACTCATGACCCATTAGTTCATTTGTACCATGGGACTGTGCTCTGAGCATGTAATAAATGGATTACAAAATGTCTCTGCATGTTGATAAGTACCAGTCAGTAAATGTTTTAAATGCCTACTGTGTGCCAGATAGCAGTATTGAGCAAGAAATTCCTGAGTATTTTTATATCACATAGTAAGAATTTAAGACACTTTATCATTTCTGATTCCAAGGTCAATCCTCTTTTCATTACTGATTGCTTTCTCTTTATATTAATGGAAAAATGTAACTACATTTATACATGTTCAATCAAATTCACTAACATTCAATAACCTAGTTCTGATCCTATTATTATATAAGCTAGTTATCTCTGTAAAGTGAAATCTTGGGGCTTAATGTAGATAAAAGGAAATGATGAAACGTTTCATCTGATCTCTCCGAGGTAGGATGTTTGACAGGCATGATTCAGATCAGCAGACATTGTTTCAGTGTATCTTCCATCTTGCTGGCCACTGTGCCAGGCACTAGAGCTACAAAGACAAAAAGCAAAGAGCAGCGCCTGCTATCTAAAGGCTTAGAATATGCTAGGGACTGGGAAGGGGTATAACAGAGACACTAGGGAGTAATTCCAAGGTGATCTGAGAAGGGAAATCATCCTAACTTCATCATTTATTTATTTTAAACATTCTTTTCTTTTAAAAATTTGAGTTCCAAATTCTCTCCCTCCCTCCCACCTCATCCACTAAGAAGACAAGCAACATGATATCAATTATACATGAGAAATCAAGCAAAACATATTTCCATATTAGCCATAAGGGAAAGAGCTCTAACAACTGAGAGCATCAGAGAAGGCACCTTAGTCCTTTAGTCAAATAGAATACAGGACAAACCTTGGGCCGCAATGACCACCGAGCAGGAACAAGGGCTTTATATTATGCTTGTTTTTTGTCTTTTTTTTTAAAAACCTTTTACTTTATTTGATCAATGTTTTTGAAAATATGGAAGAAACTCATTAATGTAGATGAGATAAAAAAATCCATATTTCAATACTGTTGTAAGGAAAGTGCAATGCAAATTTAAAAGCACAAGTGTGAGTGTGATTATTAATGACGTAGTCCTTCAAAAAATGTCCAGTTGAAGGGCTAATTGTACATCCTATTGAATTTGGGTTTTGAAAGACTATACCCATTACAATACACTCAAGGTTCCTGATTTAAGGAACAAAAGAAAAGTCCTTGCTCTAGAAGGACTCTAGAGTAAGAGCTGAAACTAAGACATTTTGTATCTAGAGCAAGAATGGGGCAAGCATTAGGCAGAAGGACTAGAGTGTTGACCATTCACTCAAGACCTTGGGGAGGTTGAGCGCAGCATAGCCAGAAGGATTATAGGATCATAGGTTTTGGAACTAGAAACCACTTCAGAGGCCAGGTAAACTACCCTCCTCTTTTCATTTTACAGATGGGGAAATTGAGGCCTACCGAAGTACAGTGACTTGCCTGAGGTCACATAGGTAATAAATTTCAGAGACAGGATTTGAACTCATTTTTTCTGATGCCAGTCCTCTTTTCACTATAACATGCTAAGGATGACATCCTGTAAGACCTTCCTTACACAGTTGGTTTGAGGCTCAGATGAGATAAGGGAAATGAAGCCCTTTGCAAATTTCAAAGTTCTATAGAAATGTCAGCTGTTAAAATTACTTCTGAGTGTTTTGCAAATGGCAGGCTCCTTTTTAAGCCTTCATTGAAGCCTAAAGACATTCCATCTTTACCAGATGATTCAAACAATCAATTTTTTGGGTGGATTCATCTGAAATAGGGCAATCAGCGTGATTACTACTGAATGCTGACTCAGTGGGACCGCCACAGGATCAACTGTTTTCCCAATTCTCCTAAAGACTCAATGAGGCCAATGACTCCTTCATCATCTTTTTTTTCTTCCAGAATGAGTTTTTTTCATAAAGGCATTTGGAAAATGCCCAAATCATCCCACCAGTTACTTTTGAATCCATAGAATTTGCCAGTCCAGAGACTTGCTGATTCCCCGGGGCTAGAAACCTCTTTGACAGAAGGCAAAGTCTCTCATTCCACCAAAAGAGATAAGCTTTAGATGTAAATTCTTTTGGGAGAGAGAGGGGTAAAGTATTAAGTTTAACTAAATTCCCACAAAGATATAAATGAAATGAAATGGGAATCTGGTGCATATGCCAAGAGTCTGGGATAGCATCAGCCCACAGGGAGAAGACAAGAAGCCTGGTCTGGGAGAGTCATGATGACTTGGAATGGAAGGGCTTTGGAGAGATGGAAGCGTTTTTATAAGCATTCTGTAACTGGTCCCAGCCTGGTTCCCACATGCCTAGGGAAGATCTTTTTGCATTGGCTGTGTAAGTGGAACTGGGGGCATCTTCAAAAGGCTGAGTCATCTTTGGGCATTTTTGGTTCAATTGTCCTATTGGGAAAATCTTGTTGACCTTTGTTCCTAATGCCTATAAGAAAAAAAAATGCTCTAAGGAGAAAGGCTTTTGGAGTTTTCTTCCATTTGAGGGCATTTGCCCTGTGAAGGAAAGAGCTGCATTTCTTCACCTCTATATTTGTCCTTTTCCATTTTAGGTTAAGGGAACCTCTGATTTCTTGAGTTCAGAAATGCCAGGAGGGGTGCTCTAGAGGTCCAATATCTCCGATTAGGATTTGCATTGAGCACATGCCCTGAGGAGCAAAGAGTAACCTTGATGGTGAATTACAGTGTAGCTGAGATGAGGAGTCATCTAGGAATCACGCTACATCTATTCATGAACTTGGGGAGATCAATGGTACATAGGAACCGTACTAAGTGTGTATCCCCAAGGTATTGGGGAGAAATATTTATATGTTTGTTCTTACTTTATCTTCAAAGTAAATATCTCTTTGTAAAAGGCAATCAGTGTTAAGTGGTTAAATAGACCTGGGGCACTTCTTATTGCTTAAGAAGGGGGGAAAGATGGTTGGAATCCTGAGGGTTCCATGTAATGAGAATGAACCAGCATAGGACTCACAAATAATCACTAGCATTTACATAGTGCCTTCCGGTTTGCAAAGTATTTTACAAATATTCTCTCTCTTTGTCCTTACAGAAACCCTGGGAACTGGGTGTTATTAATCTCCACATGAGGAAACTGAGGAAGACAGAGGTTAAGTGACTTGTCCAGATTCATAAGCTAATAGGTGTCAGGGGCCATATTTAAGCTCAAGCTCACTCCAGGTCCAGCACTTTATTCATTAGCTGTCTCCATGTAGCTGCTACAGAGATTCTAGATCCTTCACTGAGATAATCTCTTGTGGGCATGAGGGCAGGAGGGGAAAACACCAAGGAAAAGAAAAGGAAGAGTCTCTACAAATGAGCATAGAGAAAGGATAAAGAATGGGATTTTTGCCCATGATGTTCAATGTGACCTTGGACTATGCATTTCATCTCTGGATCTCAGTTTCTTCCTCTGTATAATGGGCATAAAATAATGGCCTCTGATCTCTAAGATCAATTCTATTACTGACCTCTTTGGAAAGGAGTCATAGGAAACAGCTTAATTTCAGTGCTATTTTTAAACTCATAGGCTCGTATGATAATAAATTTAGAGCTGGAAAGGATTATAGATACCATAGCTCCATCCTCCTAATTATACAAATAAAAGTTTGGATTTGGAGGGAAGGGTTAAACCAGACTTGAGCTTTCTCAGACATTGATTAATCTCGTGAAAACTCCCTTCACTGCTGCAGAAGGACTACTAGTCTCCAACTGACAGTCTGAGAAAGTTCCCTCGGGTCCTAAAAGGTGAAGTGACTTGGCCATGGTAACATAAGTAGTATCTAGGACATAAAGATGGATTTTCTTCACTCCCTAATTGGTCCCCTGTGCCCTATGCATTCTGCCGCTTCCTGCACATATTATGATTCCTTTTAAACAGATGTAAAAACTAAGACTCCAAGCAATTAAATGACTGCCCAGGATCACAAAGATAACAAGTGACAGGTACAGGATTTGAACCCAGACCTTCCAAACTATAAGGTTGGCCTTTATCTAAAATACCATGCTTCCTCTCATAAAGGCAGACTATGCAAAAGACTGTTTGAGAGTTTTAAGGACCAATTATTTACTGCCTGTCTCCTCACTCCAAGAAAAGAAAAAATGAGATGTCAAAAAAGAAAAAAAAGTACCAGCAGAGATAAGATCTACAGTCACCCTCACAGAATGGCCTTTTCCAATTCTCAAAAATATCTCAGTTCTGTGGAACAGTTAAACGTTAAAGACCAAAATCCATTTTTCACAAGTCTTATTGTCATGTGGGCTTATTCAAGGAACACTAGGAGCTACCTCGGAAAGCTCCCTATAAGGTGTGTTCTGTCTAAAGGAACAGAGTTGCCACTTGGTAACTTTTAGTTGCCTCAGGCAGCATGCATCTAGGTGCTGGTGTTTGGGAGGCAAAAGTCCCTAGAACAGTGAGTTAGGACTAACGGTGACTTTGGAGGCAGAAAAGGCAGAGAAAGCAGCAATAAAGTGAAACTTTGTGGTAGAGTGGAAGAAAGCACAGACTCTGGAGTCAGAGAACCTGTGTTCGAATCACTATTTCTGTGACCTTGGGAAAGTCACTTAAACTCCGGAGGCCTCTTTTTCCTCATGTGTGAAAGGAGGGGGTTAGACTGGAGTGTCTTTGAGGTCCCTTTAAGCTACAAGTCTATGATATGTGATCATAGATTCCCTAAGTCATAGAAAATCTGTTACGAGGAAATGGGGATCAAAAATATGAAAAATTCATACTCATTGAGTCTCAGTTAGAAGGTCCTATTCTAATAGGAAATCTCATGTGGCCGTTAAAGACAATGCCTTTGTGTCACTTTAAAGGCTCAAGATGATTGCTTTAATTTTGGTTTCCAGGGATACCACGATTATCAAACAAATACTTGCTAAAAACCCATTATGAGAAAGGCATTCTCTCCCTAAACTGCAGCTCAAATGTGATACTCCATGTGAAGTATTTTGTAGATCCCAAAGTGTTAAATAAGTGTCAGTTGTTATTCAATGAATCAATCAGCAAGCTTTATTTTAGTGCCTACTGTGTGTTAGTTTTCTCTGTGTTAAGCTCTGTGGATACAGATGCAAAAATGAAACAGTTCCTTCCCTCAAAGAGGCTTATATTCTATCAAGAGAAACATGTACAGTTTCACCACCACCATCACCATTATCTTCTTCAGCAGCAGCACCACCATCTTCACCACCACCAGCACTATGTTCATCAACACCACCAACACCACCATGATCACAACTCATATGTGACTTCATTTTCTGTGTGATTCTCTTCCCTTGCTTTGGGTTCTATTCTGGAAGCCTTCTTCTGGGAGTTTTATGGACCATAAGCTGAAAAGGAGTCAGTAGTGTGCTAGAGTGGTCAAGAAACACAATGCAAAATTAGAATGTATTAACAGAGGCATAGCAACCAGGAATAAGGATGTGAGAGACTTGACCTTTGCCATGATTAGATTACATCTAGAGGATTGTGTTCAATTCTAGACACCACATTTTAGGTAGGGCTTTGATAAGCACAAAAGAATCTAGAGTAGAATACCTGAATGGTGAAGGACATCGACTTCATGTCAGGTTTGTTGGATTAACTAAGAAATTTTTAGCCTGGAGAAGAGAAAACTCAGGAGAGGAGAAAAGGGTCATGATGGTAGGACTATCACATAGAAAAGGGTTAAGATTTGTTCTGCTTGACCCCAGAGGACAGAATCAGGAGCAATGGGTATTTCAAAGTGGTAAATTTAGGCTTTTAATGGGAAAATAATCCCCACACTAATCAGATTATGGAATTTTTAAGCATAAAATAAAAGTTCCCAATAATTAGAGTTGCCCAGATGCAGAAGAGGCCACCTTGGGAAGTAGTGGTTTCTCCATCAGTTGGAGGTCTTCATGCAAAGACCTGTAGACCATGGGTTGGCTGAGTTGGGTAGGGGATTCCTATTCAGGTTTCAGTTGTAATAAGTGGCATCTGAGGTCTCATCTGCCTCAGTGACCTCTTCATAACAACTCACATGAGACAGCTAGGTGTTGCAGTGGATAGAACATTTGTCCTGGAATCAGGAGGACCTGAGTTCAAATCTGGTCTCACATGCTTGGGCCAGTCACTTAACCCTGATTGCCTCCAAAATATAAATATATAGGCAAATAAATAAATGAAAGCAACTCCCACGTCTGTATTTTAAGTCATATAAAGAGTAGTCCTTACAACAGTCTCATAAGGAAGATGATACGAGTGTTATGCTTATTTTAAGGTTGAGAGCACTGAAGCTTAGCAGACTCAGATGGCTGCCCACAGCCATAGAGCTAGTAATTTTGAGAGCTAGAACCATGGGACCTGCATGTCAAGTTTTTTCTCTGCTATGTAATACCCATGTGGCCCTGAGCAAGTAATTTCAACATGGCCTTTGGTTTCTCATCTGTCAAATGGACTCTGTAACCTCTTAGGTTCCTTCCAGCTCTAAATCCATGACCATATAGAACTCAAAAATAAATCTCTTGGCTCCAAGATAGATTGCTCTGACCATTCTACTACACTACCTGCTCTTTAGTCCCCTTCAAGAACTCAAACAGTGCCAAGTGGAGTTCTGGCTTCAGAGCTGGCATTATGTTACTTGCTGAAAATACATACAATGTGCCTTTCTAGGGGAATGTTTGGGTACAAATCATTGTAGCAGTTGAAATGTTCTTCTCATGAAGATGTGGCCTTTTGGAGAGGCAGGGAAAAAGAATCCAATTGAGGGAGCAATTTGGCTGGATGCCTTCTTCTCAAACAAGAAAATATCCCCTGTAGCACCTTGGAAGTCATATGCAGGCCATCTCCCAACACAGAATCGACTTTCCAATAATGGATTTTTGACGGGGGGGGGGGGGGGGG
>CM053582.1:562706048-562739127 GCA_028627135.1 Pseudochirops cupreus | reverse complement strand
GGCTTGTAGAGGTGCCAGAAAGCTCAAGAGAAAATGGCTGTCATTGGTTTGGAAAACCTGCCAAAGAGCTGCCCTCCACATCTGCCTTTCCTCAGCTGTGGCTCCCAGAGGCTCACTTTCCCTTGCTGGCTCTTCTCTCCCTCTCCACTCCGTGTAAGTGTGAATCTCTCCTGTCCACTCACTTTCTGGGCTGCCTCTGCCCTGCTCTCCTCTCTCTGCCTCTTTCTTTCTCTCCTTGCTCTTTCCTTCCCATCCTTCCTCTCAACCTTCCTGACCCCATAGCACTCTACATCTGCCCCCTCATCTTGCAGCCCTCTCCCCTTTCCATCCTCTAAGCTGTCTGCTCCCATCACCAACTACAGCTGCACTCTTATGTTCAATGAGGCCAGGTCAGAGCCTCCCCATAATCCCTAACTTCTAGACGCCTCTGACTTTCTCTAGTTTCCTTCAAGCCTCAGATTAAATCCCATTTGATTCAGGTCTTTTTGTTCCCCTCAGCTGCTAATGCCTTCCCACTACAGGGGTCCACAAAAATTTTCAAAAATATTTTGATAACTATTTCAATGTAATTAACTTCCTTTGTAATCCTATGTATTTTATGCTCTTGAAAATATTATCCTCAGGAAGAATTCATAGGGTTCAACAGGTTGCCGATGGGCAGGGGTGGGGAGGAGGAGGGGGTGTCCATAAAACAAAAAAGGTTAAGGCGATAACAACAACGACAACAATGAGCATTTATGTTGTACTTTAAGGTCAGAAGAGCATTTTTACATATGTTATCTCATTGGATCCTCAAAATAGCCCTGTGAAGCAAGTTCCATTATCACTCCCATTTTTACAGATAATGAAACTGAGGCTCAGAAAGGTAGTGACTTGCCCAGGGTCACCCAGCTAGTAAGTATATGGAGCAGAATTTGAACCGAGATCTTCCTAAATTCTCTAAACTACAGTTTTTCCCTCTGTGAAATGGGGATAAAAATAGTACCTACTTCAGAGGATTCTTTTGAGGATCAAATGATAATACATATATATGTAAAGCACTTTAAGATCTTTGAAGACCTTAAAGTATGAAACATCATCATCATCATCATCACCATCATGTGTTATCTCCCCCATTAGCAAGTAAGCTCCTTGAGAGCAAGGACAACTTTGTCTTTGTATTCCTAGAACTTTGTGCAGTGCCTAGAACGTTATTGACCCTTAATAAATGCTTGTTGACTGACAAACTGACAGAGGATCATGATGTAGAGTTGGAAGGGCCATTTAGTCAACCCCTTTCATTTTATAGATGGAGAAACTGAGACCCCAGGAGGGACTTGCTGAAGATCATGCTGCTGAAAATCATGCCACTGACGATGCCCTCAGAGCTAATGATTTTTCCACTTACATGGTGCCTCCCTGACTTGGTCAAATGGCTGTTTTAAAGTCATCTTTGTTTGCCTCTTACTCCAACAGGTGCGTTTTTACTTTTTCCACCCCCAAATGGGTTCTTTTTACTTGGTACTTTGGCAGTGCCATTAACTCCCAAATGGGTGTGTGGTTACTTGAATTATATCAACCCCTCGAGGAGATGTTGAACTTTCAATGCATCTCTCCCCACTGGCGACAAACCACCTCCCATCTCATTGGTCATCTCCCTCTGTAGTTGTGGGCTGTGGGTTATTCATTGAAGCCTGCCAGCTCACTCCTTTATTGGGTACAGCATGACCACGGATCGATTGTGAGTGGGATAAAAATGATAAAGTTTGCCACCTGCTTCATTTCAAAGCCATTTGCAAGCTGCATTGCATCGGGAACAGGCTTGAAAGTCAATTACTTTGATCTACACATTTTTGGAGTATGAGACAGTGTTCTCAGGCAGGAAGAGTGGCTTAAGGGGAATTACTGCCTCTGACACCAGGAGCGATCTTCCTTTTCCTACTCTAAGAAGTCTGTGCCACTATATGCTCATCTCTTTCCAAGGTTGGTCTACCCCACAAGTTTCATTTTAAGACCGAAGTCACAGGCACAACTGTCCCCTCTGGAGAAGGGATATGTCACTCTCACAACCACATGGAAGACCCAGGATCAGGGGTCATGACAGTCATTTTGGCTTTGGTGGGTATCCCAGAATCTTTGTTCACCTCCCCCACTCCAACCCCACAAACTAATTTTATCCTATTTCCCAGGTGCAGCTTGGACTAAAGTACTCAAGAATTTACCTAATGTGAAAGTTTTTTCATAGACATTCTCTGACCTTTTAGGTCTGTCTTCTCTTGCTACCTAAGTTCTGGACCCACTTCCCTACTTCTTCCTAATATCTTGTTCTCTTGCCCTTCTCTAGAAACTTCTGAAAACTTCTATACTAGACTGGTCTGGTTAGGGCCTTATCAGCCAGAAATCACCATTGCCCATCCCATGATAACTGATGCACTTGAGCAAGAATCTCTCCTCTCTCTATAAAACCCATGATCCTTGCCTGCATCTCTGAGTTGTCATGGTGGTGGTGCCATGGAGAGTTGGCTGTCTTCCTTTCCAAGGTAGCCAGAGGAGCTAGATGTGCACAGCCCTAGGTTGGCTTCCCTGCAGAACCACTGTTGGTCTCCTTTCTACTTTGCCATAACCTGAAGACCATGGTGCCTGTGGTTCTGGCAACCTTCCTGATGGCATCCATGGCATGTTGCCTCTGCCCTATGTTCCTATCCCTGAGAATCCCATGTTAGGCCTTAAGCCTTCTCTTATGTGAATTAAAATGCTCAATATCAAAGTTCTATAGAGCTAAGCCCAACTGGCCTGCTTGACTCTTTGATAAGAACTTCCTAGGTCCCCAAACTGCAGGAATTGACTAGGGTAGTTTGGCTTTCCAATACTGATATGTCCCATTTTGGAGTCTGTTTCTTTGAGGGGCTAAAATGTCTATCCCAAGAGCATTCATTCAAACCTTAGCAAATCAATTCATTTCAACAAGGTAAGTATCTGGGAGTCTGCACGTGGAGTGACTAGGCTATTGGACTTGAAATCAGAAAGAACTAGCTTCAGATCCTTTCTCTGAGGTCATAAGCTATGTGACTAGCCACCTCACTGAGCTTCAGTTTTCTCATCTGTGAAATGGGAGCATTTCAGGTCCCTTCTAGCCCTAAATGTACGATCCTATGATGCACCAGGCACTGTGCTAGACCCAAAGATATGAAGATGAAAAATGGTGCAGTCCCTGCCCTCAGGGAAATGAGAAGCTACTTGAAAATCAAATAGGGTTAGACATTAGTGTTCTACAAGGCTAAATGTGATATGGGCAACAGAGAGCTTGAAAGTGCTCTTAGAAAAGGAGGGTAAAGAACTTTGGGAGGAGGGGATACGTAGGAAGGTTTCATGAAGGAAGAGACACATGCAGAGGCAAAGCAGATCAAATGTTTGACTTGGAGTCAAGCCAGGACTGAGACACTTACTAACTGTGTGACTCTGGGCAAGTCACTTACCCCCTGCCAGCCTCAGTTTCCTCATTTGTAAAATGTGGGTTATAAACGGCACCTACTTCATAGGATTATTGTGAAGATAAAATTAATACTTGTTAAGCACCTTGCAAACCTTCCATTGCTCCATAACTGTTATTATTATTATTATTATCATTATCACTATTATTATTATTATTATTGCCAAAATTATTCTAGCTGCTGTCTGGCCTGAGTCTTGAAGGAAGAGAAGATGTTCCCTAGTCAGGGGTGAGGAAGGAACCCATTGTGATCATGGCAGGAAGGACTGAGTGGATGCACAAAGGTGGAAGGGTATAAAATGAAACTGGAGAACACTACCTAATCATCCAGTTTAGATCAGGTCTAGTGTGTTTAAGAGAATCAAGGTGCCCAAAGGTTGGGAAGTGAGGTTGGAGCCTGGCCTAGAGAGCCTAAAATATCAGACTGGGAGTGAGCTAACACCCTTTGAAGAAACACACATCTACATCTCATAGGCCCATCCAAGGTTCCCACCAGATAATAATACCAGCACCACCATATGGCATCTACATGGTGCTTTGAGATCTATAAAAGCATCTTACATATTTGACCTCATCTGCTCCTCAGGCCTAGCATGTTGCTACACGATTGTGTCTCAGAGAAAGCAGAAAGGAGATAATGCAGCTATGGAGAAAAATAAGCCAGGAGCTGGTGATTGGCAAGAATTCCAGAAAACTTTTCTGCCCAAGACACTTTAACATGAGACCAAGCCCTGATAAAGCTGAAAGGGACTTAAGAGATCATCTATTCAAGCGGTTCTCAACCTGTGGGTCACAACCCCTTTGGGGGTCGAATGGAGTCGCCCAAGACCATCAGAAAACACATTTTTCCAATGGTCTTAGGAACCGAGACACCTCTCCTCTGTCCGTCTGGAGGCAGGTCCGCCCACATGCAGACATGCCCACATATGAGTATTAAAGGGTCGCAGCATTAGGAAGGTTGGGAACCATGAGCTAATCCAAACCCTTTGTTTTACAGAAGAGGAAACTGAGTTCTGGAGAGGTTAATACTGGTTCTATCACCTCAGTGTCCCTGGGTGCATCCCATAACATTTAGTAAGTGCCTACTGTGTTCAAAATGCCTGGCATATGATAAATGCTTAATAAACACTCATTGTCTTTCAAAGCCCTCTGCTCTGGGGGTACGAAGGCCAAACATGAATTCTTTCCTGCCTTCAAAGTGCTTACATTCTGCTGAGGCTACTGAAGGTGATGGGTAGAGGCAGATTATAGAATCAGCATTTTGTGATCCAGGGCAAGTCACTTTAGCTTTTTTTGCCTTAATTCACTGGAAAAAGAAATGACAAACCACTCCAGTATCTTTGCAAGAAAACCCCATGGACAGTAATGGTCCACAGGGTCACCAAAAGTCACACACCACTGAACCATAACAACAAAGGTTATAGCTGGTCTCTAAAGGCCCCTCCCAGCTCTAAATCCTATGGTGACAAGCCAGTTGCCCAAGAGCCTAGGCTCCCAGGAGTGATGAGGAGGAGAGAAGCAGAATCCCAGATCAATGGCTCCCAAGCCCGTGGTCTTCCATAATGCCTCTAGAGTGGAGGGAAAAGCAGTATCTTCATTTCCCAATCCAAGAATCTTCCCTCTTTCTTCTCCAAACAGTAGCTTCATCTCCTCTCAGAGTCCTGTTCTGTGTGGGCTGCCCCCATAGGAAGACAAGCCAGGAAATTTGGATCCACAGAAGGGGAGAAAACAGATGGTTTGATTTCTGATGAGATTGAAGTGCTGATTTTTTCAGTTACAAAAAGACACTGTAGGCTTAACAGAAGAAACATATGCTCAGTTAGAAAAATCAGAGCCTAATAATGACAACAAGAGAGCAATAACAATGACTCACATTTCTATAGTTTAGCTTTACAAAGAGCTTTCCTTAAAACCACCTCACATAAAAAAAAAATAGTGTGAATACGATGATTTTACAGATGAGGAAACTGAGGCCATTGCTAGGGACTATAAGAACTGGTAGTAGAACTTAACTCTTCCAACATGTCCTGGCCCAGCTTCATGATCCTCTCATCCAATGAATAGGACTGCCACAGGGAGAAGAGATTGTTTCATTTTTCTTTCTGGATCCCTAATACTTTGCACAGTGCCTTGCATGTAATAGGTGTTTAATAAACACTTGTGGATTAGCTAATCCCATGGGTGCTGGTCAGCCCACCCATACCTTTTCATTTTTTTTATAAATACTCCATTGGTTATCAACCCAATATACTAAAGCCCATCCTCTTCCTCTTTTATTATTTTGTGAGCACTGAGACAGGGCTCCACACCTTTGCTGTCAAATTGATATCATTTTCTCTCCCTATGTGACTGGCCTACTTTCTTTGGACTGTGTACTGTCTTTTATGCTATATCATGCCCATAAGCCATCACTAGTAATAAGCTGCAACTTGCTTACAGCAATCATGTTTTTTTCCATTCCTCTTGGGGTCAAAGTGATTTGCCTGAGATCATGGCACTCCATGGTTTTCAGTAATCTAGTATCATCAGGAGAATATTGATGGTGAAAAGATGGACTTTTGTAACAGGGGGCAGCTGGAGGTCATTGAAATGGTTGCAGAGTTTCTCAAATGTGATGGTGTATGCAGTCACTCTCTTCTCCCCCAAAGGGTTAAGTACGTGAAGGACTGGTGCAGGATTAGCCTTTCTGTGTTTGGTCCCAGAGTGCAAAATAAGAAGTAATGGACAGAAAGTTGAAAAGAGGCAAATAGGGGCTCTAAGTAGAGGAAATCTGCCTCACAACTTGAGCTGTCCAAAAGCAGAATGAGCTTCCTCAGGAGATGGAATTCCTCATTGGAGGATGGATTGAATTGATTTGGATGACCAGTTATCAAGAATACTGCAAAGAAGATTCCCGGTCACTTGTAGACTGGCCTTAGTCATCCTCAAAGAAGAACTGGTTTCTGAGGTGAACATTATGAGAACTTGGGGAGATGACAGGAAGTTATAGGAATATGAGATAGTATGATCAGTGATGAAAAGTGTTTTAACAGAAATTGTTTCAATAGAGTCCAACTTCAGGCTCATCTAAGAATTTATTACATGAGGCACAAGTTCAGCATAGACTGACATATACTTGGGCAGACAGCTTTCAAAGGATTCAGAGGAAGGTCAGCTATAATTTGGAGATTCTACAAAGAAAGGCAGCCCAGCAGAGATAGGAAGCTCTCCAGAATAAAATTTAAAAGACATAAAGAGAAAGAATTCCAGTGAGGGACAATAAGGGTAATTAGTTGAAGAGACAGATGTGAATGCACAGGGGACTTAGTGACTAATTTAGATTTTTGAAACATGTACCAAAGATGGAAACAAGGGCAAGTGACTGAGGACAAATATAAAAAGTATGGCATGGTCCTGTGAGAATAATGACAAAAGCATTAAAGTTTGGGAGGAGCTGAGGTTGCTAAAGAAAGCTGAGGATGATAAAATTAGTTTGCTTTTTATACCTATTATGGGGAAATAAAAGAAGGGAAAGGACAAGGTATCAGGATGTAGTGGATAGAGGACAGGGCTTGTAATCAAGAAGACAAGTTCAAATACACACTTACTAGTTCTATGGCCCAGGAAAAGTTACTTATTACAGTATCTCTTTACCTCAGTTTCCTAATCTATAAAATAGGGAGGTTGGACTCAATGAGAAATATTTAGAATATAGCTAATACTGTTATTAAGTGCTTACTAGGCACAAGGCAGGAACTGCCCTAAGTGCTGAAATACAAACACAACAAAAAACTTCCTCTTCTCAAGGAACTTACATTCTTGAGATTGTAATAATGAGCTGGATGCTCTCTAAGATAAAGCTGGGTTAATCTAACAAAATAATAATGATAGGCTCCATATCAGTATGGCAGTCTGGGCCCTGGAAAACCATGACTCCAGAAAACAAGTGATGAAACATACTACCCATTCCACAAAGCCCTGATGGACTCAAGGTGCATAGTGAGATATGTTATTGTTCAAGGCCAATGTGGACATTTCTTTGGTTTGACTATGCACATTTATTGATAGATTTTTCCCCCTCTTTTTTGACTGTTGTATATTTGAGAGGGGGGAAATAAATACCTGTTAATTTTCGAGGGGGGAAGGAGCTTTTATTCTCGTGGGAGAAGACAATATTTAAAATGGAGCTGGAAATCCTATGGCAAGGCTTTTAGGAAGGAGATGGAAAAACACAGAGCCAAGAATAGAGCCAAGAGCAAAATGAGCATGACCTGGGCACCTCATGAAATGGTGGTGCAAACAGGGGATTCCCCTTTCAGAGGGGAAGGCCACAGGGCAGAGGAATCTCCAAGAAAAGAAGGCTGCTGAAGAGGAGGTAGAAAAGGCCAGTGAGCTCTAATGTATCTTCTGGTTCTGAATCTATGATGCTATGACTGCTGGTTGGGGTAGATTGGATGATGATAATGGAAGACAGAGAGAAAACAAACTCATCAATCTCTCATTTTGCTTCTGTTTTCTCTGTCAAAGAGAAAATCCTCTAGATTAGAAAAGACAGATCAAAAATAGTTAATAAGGGATTGAAATCTGAGATCAATAGATTCATAGTAAGAGAAGACCTAGCTGCCCTAGTTTAAATCTCCAGGCTCAGATGAACTCTGCCCCACAGTGCATGAAGATCTGGGAGATCTGATTGCTGAACCACTGTCAGCAATCTCTGAGAGGTCATGGGGAACAAGAGTAGTACTATAGAATTCAAGATGCATAAAGGTTTGAATTTAAAATTTTTTAAAAAAACAAAGAGGAGAGCTTTGCGAACTATAGTTTAGAAGTTTCAGGGTGGTGAATTTAGGAACTAGGGAAGAAAAATCTTCCTAATAATGAGAGCTGTTTGAATGAATAAATAAAATAGCATTTATTAAAATATGACTGTGCAACATACTCGTACTAAGCACTGAGGATATAAATAATTTTAAAAGCAAGATAATGTCTGCTTTCATGGAGCTTACATTGAAGCAAGAGAGACAACAAACCTGGAATTAGTCATTTCTGAAGGTGGTGGGCTCTTTTGACTAGAGATCCACAAGCAAAGGATGCATGGCCATTTTTTGGAGATATCAAGACAGGATTCTTATTCAGGTGAGGGTTAGACTAGATGCCTCTGAAACTCTTTCCAAGTCAGATTCTAGGATGCTAAAGTTTGGTCCCTCTTTAAAGTCCTGGAGAGGTGAAGCCACTGAAACAAATGGCCTCCCTTAAATCTGAATCAATTAATCCTTAAGCATTTTTGCCATTTTAAAATTTATTTTTTTCCAATTACATGTAAAAACACTTTTTACATTTAAAAAAATTTGAGTTCCAAATTCTGTCCCTCCTTCCTCCCCTCCCCCATCATTGAGAAGGCAAGCAATTTGATAGAGGTTATATTTGTAAAATCATGCAAAATACATTTCCATATCCCACATAGTGTGAAAGAAAACAGACAAAAAAGAAGGAAAAACAAAGTTTTTTAAAAGTATGCTTCATTCTTCCTTAAGACTCCCTCAGTTCTGTCTCTGGAAGTGGATAGAATTTTCTATCATGAATCTTTTGGAATTGTCTTTGACCATTGTATTGCAGAGAAGAACTAAGTCAATCATAATTGATCATTGCACAGTGTTACTATCATGGTGGAGAATGTCCTTCTGGGTTTGCTTACTTCACTCAGCATCAGTTAATGTAAGTTTTTCCAAGTTTTTCTGAAATCCACCTGCTTGTCATTTCTTATAGTATAATAATATTCCATCACCATCATACACCACAACCTGTTCAGCCATTCCCCAATTGATGGGCATCCCTTCAATTTCCAACTCTTTGCCACCACATAAAGAGCTGTTATAACATTTTTGTACATGTGGTCCCGTTCCCTTTTTTATGATTTCTTTGTGCTACAGAGCTAGTAATGGTATTGTTGGATCAAAGGGTATGCACAGTTTGATTACTCTCCAGAATGATTAGATCAGCTCACAACCCTATCAACGAGGCATTAGGGTCTCAATTTTCCCACATCTTCTCCAACACACATAATTTTCCTTTTCTGTCATATTAGCCAATATGATAGGTGGTACCTCTGAATTATTTTAATTTGCATTTCTCTAAATGATAGTGATTTAGAGCATTTTTCATATTACTAGGAAGTTTTAATTTCTTCATCTGAAAACAGCCTATTCACATCCTTTGACAATTTATCAGTTGAGGAATGACTTGTATTCTTATAAATTTGACTCAATTCTCTCTATATTTGAGAAAAGAGGCCTTTATCAGAGATATTTGTAAAAAAAAAATCTTTCACAGCTTTCTTGTGCAAAAACTTATTAACTGAATGCAATCAAAATGATCAATTTCACATCCTGCAATGCTCTCTATTTCTCATTTGGTCATAAATTCTTCCACTACCTGTAGATCTGACAGGTAAACTATTCTGTGCCCCCATAATTTGCTTATGGCATAACCCTTTAAGTCTACATTATGTAATCCACTCTGCTATATGCCTCAGATTTGTGAGAGAGTTCATCTCATTCATATTCACAGCTATGATTACTAACTGTGTATTTCCTTTCATCCTACCCTCACCCAGTTTATCTTTCTCACTGTCTCCTTTCTCCCTGTCTCATCTCAAAAGTAATTTGTTTCTGACCATTACCTCCCCCAATCTGCCCTTTCTTCTATTAGCCCCTCTCCTCCCTCATTCTCTTATTCTTCTCCCCTCCTACTTCCCTGTAGGGTGAGATAGATTTCTATATCCAACTGAATGTGTGTGTTATTCCCTCTTTAAGCCAATTCCAATGAAAATAATGTTCAAACTTTGCTCACCACCACCCCTATTTTCCACTCTATCATAAAAGCTCTTTTCCACTTCTTTTATGTGACATAATTTACACCATTCTAACTCTCTCTTCCCCCTTCTCCCAGTGCATCCCTCTTTCTCATTCCTTAATTTTATTTTTTGGAAATCATTCCATCATAGCCAACTCACATCCATACCTTCAATCTATGAATACTCCTTCTAACTCAGTGGTTCTCAACCTTCCTAATGCCGCGACCCTTTAATACAGTTCCTCATGTTGTGGTGACCCCCAGCAATAAAATTATTTTCGTTGCTACTTCATAACTGTAATTTTGCTACTGTTACGAATCTATCTGATATGCAGGATGTATTTTCATTGTTACAAATTGAACATAACCCACAGGTTGAGAACCACTGTTTTAACTGATACATGATATCTGTTATCTAACCGATAATGATAAAGTTCTTAGAAGTTACAAATATCACCTTCCCAATGTAAGATTATAAACAGCTGAACCTTATTGAATCCTTTATGATTTTTCTTTCCTGTTTACCTTTTCATGCTTCTCTTGAGTCTCAAATTTGAAAGGCAAATTTTCTGTTTAGCCCTGGTCTTTTCATCAGGAATGCTTGAAAGTCCTCTATTTCGTTAAATATTTATTTTCTCCTGAAGGATTATACTCAATTTTCCTGAGTAGGTGATTCTTGGTTGTAATCCTGGTTCCTTTGCTCTCCAGAATATCATATTCCAAGCCCTCTGTCCTTTAACATAACTGCTAAATAATGTATTATTCTGACTGTGGGTCTATGATATTTGAATTGTTTCTGGCTACTTGCAATGTTTTCTCCTTGACCTGGAATTTGGCTATAAGATTCCTCAGAGTTTTCATTTTGGGCTTTCTTTCAGGACGTGATCAGTAGATTTTTTTAAATTTCTATTTTACCCTCTGGTTCTATAATATCAGAGCAGTTTTCCTCGATAATTTTGTGAAAGATAATATCTAGGCTCCTTTTTCATTATGGATTTCAGACAGCCTAATAATTCTTAAATTTTCTTTCCTGGATCTATTTTACAGGTTAATTGTTTTTCCAACAAGATATTTCATACTGTCTTCTATTTTTTAATTCTTTTGGTTTTCTTTTATTGTTCCTTGATTTCTCATAAGGTCATCAACTTCCATTTGTTAAATTCTAATTTTTAAGGAATTATTTTCTTCAGTGAACTTTTGTACCTCCTTTTTCATTTGACCAATTCTATTTTTTAAGGTATTATTTTATTTAATGTTTTTGGACCTCCTTCACTAAGCTGTTGACTCTTTTTTTTTTTATTGTTCTTGCATCATTCTCATTTATTTTCCCGATTTTTCCTCTACCTCTCTTACCTGATTTTCAAAAACTTTTTTGAGCTCTTTCAGGAATTTTTTTTTGGGCTTGAGACCAATTCACATTTTTGAAGACCTTGTAGGTAGCTATTTTGACACCGTTATCTTCTGAGTTTGCGTCCTGCTCTTTCCTGTCATCATAGTAACTTTCTATGGTCAGGTTATTATTTTTTGTTGTTTGCTCATCTTCCCAGCCTACTTCTTGACTTTTAAATTTATGTGAAAGTTGGCTTTGCTCTCAGGGTGGACATGGCACTGTCCCAAACTCCAGGTTTTTCAAGCTACTATTTCAGAGCTATTTCTGGCTGTGTGTAAGTTTTCAGTTCTTCCAAGGTAGCATGATCTAAGGAGAGGTATGATCCTAACTCTCTTGGCCTGGGCTCTGGTCTGTGAGTGATCACAAATACTCTTTTCTGCCTTGAAACTGTATCTAGAGTCTCTGCTACTTCTAGCACTCTTATTCACCAGGGACTGAGACCTAGAAATATGTATGGGCAATTCAACAGAGTTATTCTCCCAGTGCCAGTAAGGTGCCCTGAAATCTAACTTTTACTAGTTGTCTGATCCCTTTACTAAATGTAGCATAGTAGATAGGAAGACCTGGATTCAAGTCCTGGTACATAATGATTACTCAACTCTGGGTTCAAGTCCTGGTACATAATGATTATTCAATCCTGAACAGGTCAACTAACCTCTCAGTTCCCCAGACAATTCTCTAAGGCCTATTAAATGGTAGAGCAGATGGCAATCTGCATTACTGGAGGGAGTCTCCTAACTAGAAGTTCACTATACCAATGATATCATAGGTACAGCCCAAAACAAAAACAAAACGATCAGGGAATATTTTAAGTATCAGTCACTCTGCCTGTTCCTCTTTGTCTTTGTCTCTGTCTCTATCTTTGTCTATCTCTGCCTTTCTCTGTAGTGCTCAGGGTACTTGCCACCAATCAATCCTTAACTCTGCCTTTGGGAAGCTTGCTCCTGGGGCACTAGTGCTTGAGTCAGCCTAGGGTCATAGATTTATATTTATCCCAATCAGATTCTCTTGGCTCATCCCTTCCCCCCACCAACAGTTCCCACTTGTTAGGTTTCCAGTGTTTCTCCTTCACTCACCTCTATCAATGACATTCTATATAAAGGCTTTAATTAGAAGGGGAGCAACAAATCAAAGCATGTGGCTTTCAATACACTGTAGTACAGCATCCCCTCCCCATGTACCCCAAAAGTGGAACATGGGACAAATGTCCAGAAGTTCAGATCTGCATCACTCTCCTTGGGAGCAAACAAAGGGGTCATTGATCTAGAGCTGGAAAAGAACTTAGAGTTCATCTAGTCCAAACCCTTCATTTTACAGATGGAGAAATTGAGGCCGATGGAGGGGAAGTAACTTGCTTAAGGTCACAGAAATAAGAAGGCAAGATTCAAACCCAAGTACTCAGATTGATTTTTCTACTGTTGCCCCTTTTCACACAGTTTTTCTCTCCAAAAAAACCATGAGTTATTTCACTCTGAAAAATGATCAATGATCATTTTTTTCACTCAAAAAGGGATTAGGGAATTTGTTCGTTTTCACGTTGATGCAATGCAGCAGCTCAGAGTCTCCCAGAAATCTCTGGAGCCAAATCAATAAGCATTTACCATTGTAGAGCTCTTTTCAGGAGCCCACAGCTTAGCAGCTGGACAGTTCCAGGACCTGAGTTTGAGGTCTCTACTCTCCTTTCATGGAGATTTCCTCCTCTTCCTTCTCCTTTTCATCCTGGAACAAAATCCTCTGGGGTAATAGCTACTAACAGAGTCCCATCAGAGGATGGCATCCTATTCTATCCTAAGGGAGGGCCAGCACTTTGTGCTTCCCCCCCCCCCCCCCCCACTCCTTGACAATCCTGCACATCAGCAATGTCTCTTGCACAAGCAGCAGGAGAAACATTTCTCAATTTTAGTCAGGTCACCAAAGCAGCAGCATGTGCACTGGATTTGGAGTCTGAAGACAGAAGACTTCAGTTCATATCTCAACTCCTGTGAAAGCCACATCACCTTTGGGGGCCTCAGTCTCCTTATCTGTAATGTGAGGGAGACCTCAAAACAGTAGTTCTTAAGCAGGGTGTGAAAACTTTTCAAAACTGTCTTGATAACTGAATTTCAAAATAGTTGGTTTCCTTGTAATCCTCAGCAGTTTACTTGATGTTACATGGAAGGCAGATGGCACAGTGGGGTAGAGCATTGGGCCTGGAGTCAGGAACAGCTGAGATCAAAGCTGGGCTCAGACACTTACTGTGCAATGCTGGGCAAATCACTCAACCCCTAACCTCCTCAGCTTCCTCACCTATAAAATGGGGATTAAAATAGCACCCACTTTACAAGGTTGTTGTGAAGATCAAAAGAGATATCTATCATCTGTCACAGAGGAAGTGCTATGTAAATGCTTACTATTGTTATTAGTCACAATGAATGATTATTAATAAAAATTATTAGTAACAATAACTATTGTTATCATTATTTTGGGAAGAGGTCTACAGGCTTCATGAGGAGGGGGCCTCCATGGCCCCTAAAAGTTAATAACTTTTGCATTAGAGGAGATCCCATCCAGGATCCAAGATCTGGAATTGGAAGGAAGCTTAAAGGTCCAACACTCTTATTTTATACAGGAAGAAACTGAGATGCCCAAAGGACTGGGCTTGTTTAGCCAAGAGGAGAAGATCCAGGGAGGACACAGCAGCTGTGTTAAAATATTTTAAGGTATATGGAAGGGACATTAGACCCATCATGTTTGGCCCCAGAGGACAACCAGGAGCAAGAGCTACAAAGCAGCCAATTTATGCTATGTCAGAAACTTCCTAGCAATTAGACCTGTCCCCAAGTGGTATGGGCTCCTTGGCTAGGCAGTGGGTTCCCTTTCATTTGAGGGGTCTGAAATTTTTGGTCTCACGAACCCCTTTGGCAGACTGGCAGCCTATGGACCCCTTCTCAGAATTGTGTTTTTAAATGCATTTGTAATGGGGCATTGGCCCTGTACCAGACCACCTAAGATGGAGGTACCCACATGGGAGATGCTGGAGAATCACTTCTGGGAGAACTGGTACATGTGTCTGTGTTCTTCACTAACCTTCCACATGGGCAGGAGCAGTCACTTTCCATTGGTTGCCTAAACAGACTGTCTTTAAATGAACCTCACTGGTGCACTCCACATTTCAGCTTCCTTCTGTGTATTGTCTTGCTCCACTAAATCATAAGCTCCTTGAGGACAGGGACTCTGTCTCTCTGTCTCTGTCTGTCTCTGTCTCTGTCTCTGTCTCTCTCTCTCATTTGTATACCAAACACTTAGTCTGGAACTTAGTGGGGCATCTGTCTTTCTAGCGTCACTCAAGGATACAGTAGATTTCTTCACTTACAGCAGGGGGCTCATGCACAAACCTGGCCACCTCCCCTTTTTAGTTTAGGTCCCATGACCCCAAGAAATGGGCTTGAGCTTTTAGTCTAGGTTTGTTAGACCCTTTCAGTTTTGGGTGTGGAGAGTAGAGCTACAAACCTAGGAGCTTGAGCAATGGACGTTTTGGAATCAAGGCAGAACCTTGTCACTAGCCTGACAAATCAGGATCCTGGACCAAGAGCCCAGGGATAGCTCTGGCCTTGGAGCTTGGAAGGACAAATGCTATGCAGAACTGAATTTAGTCAAAAGCCTAAGGCCCCCTCCTGTCCAAAGGCAGAAAGGGTATAGGAAAGATTATGCCCCTGAAATACTGGGGAAAATGCTTATGCACTTGTTCTTGTTAGCCTTTTGAAGTAAATATTCATCTGTAAAATCTTATCTGACTATAAAGTGATTATATGGAACTGAAGTGCTAGTTACTTGGCCCCTAAAAGAGGGAGAACACAGTTGAGACTTGAGTCAATGGAAGAGACAAGAGACTCCCCAGTCCCTTAAAAATACCAGGGAAGAGGAAGGGGAAGCATAACTCATGGACCCTCAGGGAGGAGGGGTCAGAGAAGCAACATCACACATAAAATAAAATATGTGCATTATACGCAATTATCCAACTATTCTAAGAACCAAGTTCACAGGCCTGTAGGTTAAGGATCCTTACTTTAATTGGAGGCCCTCAATCAGAAGCCAGAGACCCTCTTACGGAGGAGGTTATGATGGGGATTCCTTTTGTCTATGGTTCTGACCACACCAGAAACTATGGCCACTAGCATCCCACTTTGAGGGCTTGAGAGTTTGGTTTCTGGCTCAAAGTCATAAGTGAAGTAAGGTGAGCTTACTGCATTTGAACTTAGGGCCTATGACTCCAATTTCTAGTGTTGTTGTTGTTGTTGTTTTCAATTGCATCCAACTCTTCATGACCCATTTGGGGTTTTATTGGCAAAGACACTGCAGCGGTTTCAATTTGCTTCTCCAGCTCATTTACAGATGGGGAAACTGAGGCAAACACAGTTAAGTGACTTGCCCAGGGTCACACAGCTAGCAGGTGTCTGGGGTCAGATTTGAACTCAGGAAGATGAGTCTTCCTGACTCTGGGCCCAGTATTCTACCATTCTATCCATTGTGGCACCACCTAGCAGCCCTGTCTCTAAATTACATGCTCTAAATCACTTGCCTCTCCAGAGTGCCTTGCCTGCCCTGCCCTGCCCTGCCCTGCCCTGGGGTAAACTGCAGATTAACTCAGGCTTTGATTCTCACCACCTTCCAAATGCACTCTCTTCACTTGCCTTTCTACTCTACTTGGAGGGCTGGAGAGCAGAGCATTAAACTCCTCCCAAAGCCTTCCTTTATTGGCTTACTACCTTCCTGGTAACTCCATTCTCCATGAGCAGCTCTGCTTGGCTTTACATCCTGCCCCTTCACCCCTTCTCCTGCTACCCCTTGGTGGCCACCACCCCCTTTAGCTTCCTTCTGTGTACTATCTTCCTCCATTAGATAGTAAGCTCCTTGAGGGCAGGGATTCTCTCCCTCCCCATCATCTTTCTTCTCCTTCTTCTTCTTCTTCTTCTTCTTCTTCTTCTTCTTCTTCTTCTTCTTCTTCTTCTTCTTCTTCTTCTTCTTCTTCCTGTTCTTCTTCCTCCTCTTCTTCCTCCTCCTCATTCTTCTTCTTCCTCCTCCTCCTCTTTCTTCTTCTTCTTCCTCCTCCTCCTCATCTTCTTCTTCTCCTCCTCCTCCTCTCTCTTTTCTCTCTCTCTCTCTTTCTCTCTGTCTCCCTCCCACCTTCTCTCTCTCTCCCTCTCTCTCTCTCTCTCTCTCTCTCTCTCTCTCTCTCTCTCTCTCTCTCCCCCTCCCCCCTCCAAGTTGCATCCCCAACACTTAGCATGGTGCCCGGAACATAATAACTGCTTAATAAAGATTTATTGAATTGAATTGACGACTGCCTCTCAAAAGATACAATGCAGTTGCTTCTTAAATTCCATGTTTCCTACCCTTGGACTCCACTGTAGCTTCGAAGCCTTTAAGCTGATACATGGGGATAGCAATATAGTGCAGCCCTGCCCCCACTGGATGATTATGTAAAACTTTTTCTCTCTCATACCAAGAGAGACAATAGTTAATCATTTCCATTAGGTTTTTAGGCCAGTCACACACTCGGTATTTTCCAAACCCTCACATGACAGAATTCTGCGGAAAGTTTGGTGATCCAAAGAAGAGCTGTCCTGAAGTGTGTAGTCTAGCTGCATTCCAAAACCATGATGTTCCTTGGTGTTCTGAAGGCATGACTAATCAATCCCCTTCCCCCCGCCCAGGTTATCCAGGACCCTCCCCTTGGCCAAGCACAGGTCACATGGAGACATAGCTGAGGAAGCAGCAGGAGAGTGGCAGGCAAACTGTGATGTCAGACAGAAGTAAGTGAAGTAAAGCATGGCAGATGAAAGGGGCTGGAGAGCAGAGATGAGCAAAAGTGACAAGAATAACAACCAGACTGAGGAGTGCTCTGGAAGTAGAGGGTAAGGAAGAAAGAAGCAAGGAAAAAGCAAAAAGAGAAGGGATACTAATAGGAACAACGAGAATGAACCAGGCTACATACCCTCACCCACCCTCTTTCCAACTCTAGCTTTGCTACATGGGCTGCATTCCCCTCTTAGAATGTAAGCTCCTTGAAGACAGGTACTATCTTTGATTGCATTTGTATTGCCAGAACTTAGCATCATGCCCAGTATATTTAATAAGTGCTTCAATGCTTTTTCATTCATTCATTCTAGAGCACTTGAAGTCTTGTGAAATGCTTGATATACATTAATTCCTCGGATCCTCACAGAATGGAGGGCTAATTATTCAATTCTACAGACAAAGCAGTGAAATAACCTGCCCAGGATCACATAGCTGAATTTGAACTCAGTTCTTCCTGACTGCCGTCACAGGGTTCTAGCCACAGCACCACCTAGCTGCCACAACAGTCATCACTTTAAACGAAACCAACAAATGATTTGATTAAGAACTTCTTACATAGAGAAGATTGTGTTAAGTACTAGGAAAGATGCCCAGTTTAGGTGAGATTCTCCTTGCCCTCAAAAAGCTTATATTTAATATAAGACTTCAATATAGGAAGGGATAATATCTAAGGTTACACAATCAGGCAAGGAGGTATGAATATGGCATATGTTTGGGAGCTGATAGCCATCCAGAGTGCCTGGAAGGTAGGCAGGAGATATGTGATGCAGTAAGTTGTTATTGGGTAGCTAAGTGGCACAGTGGATAGAACAATGGGAGTCAGGAGGACCTGGGTTCAAATTTGGCTTTAGACACTTACTAGCTATGTGACCTTGGGCAAATCACTTAACCTTTGCCTCAATTTCCTTAGCTATAAAAAAGAAATCATGATAGCACCTTTCACAGTGTTGTTACAAGGATCAAATGAGACATGTGCAAAGTGCTTAGCACCATGCTTGCCATATAATAGTCACTTGAAAATGGTTGTTTCCTTCTTCAGGAATTGTCTTTGTTCAAAATTTCACTACCCACCAATGAGCCAGGCTCTCAATGATGAACCTCTCCATACTTGGCTAGGCTGGTCACTAAATTTCAGAGTTGGCTGGAAGCCCAGCAGCCTTCTGATCAACTTTTAACTGAACAAGATCTCCTTCTTCTATGTACCTGGCAAATAGTTTCTGCATAAAAAAACTCCAATAGAGAAGAAGCCATTATCTGTCAAGGTCACCCATTATACAAATAACTCCAATTGTTAAGGTCTTCCCCAAAAGTAAGTCTAAATCTGCATCTTCTCACCTCCCAGTCACTGGACATGGTTCTTGGCAATAATCGGTCACCAAGCCCACACTCACTGGACATGGCATTTGGACAGTGCTCTCCCACCAAGTGCATATTCAATACTTTGCTTCCAGGTAGATCTTGCCAGAACTTGGGTAGACTTAGAGGACACAGGTTAAGCTCCATTACTTCAAGAAGCATTGGAACAGGACCCCTCCCCCCCCCAGTTCAATTCATCAGGCACTGATGAAGCCTCTATGCTATGTAATGCATGATGCTGGGTCCTTGGAATACATAGACAGAAGAGAAACAATCTCTATTAGAAGATCGAGTACTAGACTCCTAGAAAATATTAAACTATTCTCCATGCTTACATTAAAGTCCAAATTAAACGTAGAATTAGCAGACCTGCCAAATTGATCTGACAGTCAGCAGCCTATGTGTTTTCTCCAAAGGCCTAAAGCATTTCCGAGAAAGGGAGGGGGTAACAATTCCAGCAGAGAAGCTTTGCCTTGGTTACTCTGGTCTCCTGAATTGGGCCTGTGAAGACAGGAGGCCTGGGAAGGCAACAGAAATCCCTCACACTCTGTAGAATGGACAGAGGATAAGAAGGACCCCCAAACTCAACACAATATTGAGGAAAGGTTATAGTTCTTGAAACATTTCAGCCCATCAGCAAGATATTTATGAAGCCCCAGAGCCCCAGGGCTAGAAAGAGAAAAATGATGGAGGTTCAGCCCTCAGAGAGCTTACATTCTCTTGGGGAAGACATTATGGGTACATATAGGTAGATGTGAAACAGATATAAATTCATGGTGATGAGGGCACAAAGGGAGGACACCAGCAACCAAGGGTCAGGAAAGGTCTCATGTGGAAGGTAGCACGTGAGCTGAGTCTTGAAGGAAATGCAAGAAATGAAAACAGACAACCTTTGAGAGAGAGAGAGAGAGAGAGAGAGAGAGAGAGAGGAGAGAGACAGAGAGACAGAGAGAGACAGAGAGAGACAGAGACAGAGACAGAGAGAGAGAGAGGTGGAGAGACAAAGAGAGAGAGAGAGAGAGAGAGAGAGAGAGAGAGAGAGAGAGAGAGAGAGTGTTCCCAATACAATAATCAGGGAGCATTTGTTAAACATCTACCATGTTCTAGTCACTGTGTTAGGATGAGAGCTGAAGGTTTGCCAAGTCCTTTACATACATTATCTCAAAGGAAGAAGTTAAATAACTTGATGAGGCCATACAGCTAGTAAGGAGGTCAATGGTGGGATCTGAACATGGGTCTCTCTTGACTGCTGGTCCAGCACTTACCCCTGAATCACACTGTCCACACTCTTCCCACTGTACCATGCAATCAAATAGGAATGTGTTCATTAATCCTGCCCCTCAAAGACATAATGATCAGTAGCCCAAAGGGCTGGGATGGCACCTATGAGGTCCTGCATTCCAGACCTCTGCGATCAGCTTTTACCTGCCAAACTGCTCCTACCACCACTTCAGGAAGAGAACAACAGCAGCCTCCTACACTCTTCCTCAACAACTCATTCCAGCTTTCATGCCTTCAATTGTTAGAAGTTCGGTCTAGCTTCATCGGCTCCCATAGAAACCTATTTCTTTGAATGGTCATGGATAACTAGTCATGGTCCCCTTGATAATAAATTACTTTTCACACTTACAAAGACATATAGGTAAGAAGTGAGGTGTAGAACCTCATTCAGCAGGCATACACCCAGAAAAGGAGGGATGTTTGTCGTGGATCAAGAATGGAAATCTACAAATGAATCTTCCAGATTTATTGGGACCCCTGAGATATTATAAGACCCCAGGAAGAACCTACACATATGGGGAGAGGTATTCTGGGCAGGATTTACGGAAAGACATGGAATTGGAAGACTGAAGATTTGCAGTCTGCTTGGAGGGAAGGATTGCCTACACAGATGAAAGCTCTGAGCCATCCAACTCAAACCAACCTGACCATCATTTTGTAAGCAACTACTATGTACCCTGGGGATCAGGGTACTGTAGCTCTAGAGCTGTCAGGGAGCTCAGAGACCTTCTCATCCAAGCCTTTTACTTTATAGCTTAGGAAGCTGAGACCTTGGGAGAGGGGTCAGAGATCTCAGGGGCAGAATGCAAACCCAGATCTTCGAACTTCAGAGCTCATGATCATTCCATTCTACGATACTGCCTCCAGAGGAACAAAATGAAAATGTCTCTGCTTTCAATCAGTTGGTCAATTAATATTTATTAAGTGCTTACCTGTCAGGCACTGTCCGAGGTGCTGGGGATACACAGAAAGGCACAAAGTCCCTTTCCTTGAGAAGCTCACATTCTAAAGGGGGAGATCACAAGCAAACAAACACCTAACAGAAAGCTGTATCTGGGACATGAGAGACATAATCAGCAGAGGGGAAGCCTAGAATTGAGGGGCATTGGGCAAGGTTTCCTGTAGAAGGTGAGGTCATAGCTAGGGCTTGAAGGAAGCTAGGGAAGCACAGTGGTGATGAGGAGAGGAGAGCATTCCATGTATGGCAGTGAGAATAATGCCCAGAGCCTGGAGAGAGTGTCTCATTCAAGGAACAGCGAGGATGCCAATGTCACTGGGTGTTGGCACATGAAATAGGGGGTACAGTGCAAGAAGCATGGAAAGGTAGGAAGAGGCCAGTTGGGAAGTGCTTTGAATGCCAGAGGATTTTAGATTTAATCTTGGAGATGATCAGGAGCCACTGAGTTTATTGAAGTGGGGGTGAGGAGGAGGGAAGGGTGACCTGATCAGATCTGCACTTTAGGAAGATTAATTTGATAGCTGAGAGGAGGATGGACTGGAATGGGGAGAGGCTTGAGGCAGGGAGATCCTTGGTAATTTTGCAGAGGGCAGCATCAATTGAATTTTGAAGTCAGAAGCATATTTCTATTGGGGAGAGATGCATCAGGCACACTGATATTTGAATTTCAGATAAATAGAGAACTATGGCATTAGAAATAGAAGGGACCTTACACAGAGAACACTAGTCCAGCCATTTTATTTTCTAAGTGAAAATATTAGAGCCCAAATGAGATTAAAAACAGTTCCAAGGTCACAGAGCTAGAAAATAGCATGGGCTGGTCCTCTGGCTCTCCAAGTTCAGCATGATACCAAGATGCACTTAAAGTCACTCTTCAATGGTCACTCTCTCCCCCCCCCCCACCTTAATTCCTTTAATCTTTCTCACAGGTCTAATTGAACATTTGAATGATCTGGTGCTTCTCTTTTTTGTGTGTATCCTCAGTCTGGGTTGAGCCCACAGCCTAGCCGAAGTGGACCTATCAAAATGGCCACCTGCTCTTTTTCATCACAGCTGCCCCCCAGCAGGGGTGGAGATGTCAGAGTTCTCTTTGTAAAGGGTTATGTAGACTGGCTCCAGCCCCTGAACCACGAACCACCCAGAAACTCCCCCTGGGCTCAGGGCTCACACGGAGATCTTAGACTTGAGCTCTGCCATACAATTCCCACCCCCCACCCTCCCAGTCTCCAACACCAGAAAACAAGCAAACAAAAGCCAGGTTCTTGAAGCATAGGCCCCACCTGGTGTGTTTCATTCTGAAATGCTCTTTCCTGCACACAAAGGGCTCTGGGATTGTTCTGCTAGTCACAATATGGCTTGCCATTCTCAGGGAGACACATGGTTACATTTCTGTCAAACATGGTGTTTTTTCCAGTGACTATTTATCATCCATTCCATGTTTGTCTGTTGAACAAAAATGAGAGGCCACATTGTCAGCCTCAGCAAGACAATGAGCGGTGCCTGTGCAGGGAGATGAAAGGAAGGGAGGGGAGGCAACAGCTCTGAGGAGCTCCTGAATACTCGGCAAGAGCATCTGTGTTTTTCCACAAGTTAATAGCACCAACTGTGCCCACTAGCTGGAACCACCCAGTGAAACCAGCCAGCCGGCAGAACAGCCATTCATTCCACAGAAGCAGTCAGGTGCTTCTGTGGAGCGCAGTCAATCAAGACACTCACAAAGGACCAAGATTAGATTCCACAATTCATGGACATGCAGACATTTTTACCACCTTCCACTCCTCACCTCACACATTCCCCTGGGAAAGAGTGTAATATCTGCATATCCTCCCAAAAGAATGGAGATGAGGGAAGAGTATGAAATGATTCTGGAAAACCAAGTGGAAAGAAACCACCGACATACCATGTTTCCACCCTCCTGACTTTTCCAGCTTCTCTTTATGTGTTCATTAGAACGTAGGCTCCCTGAGGGCAGACCCTATCTTATTTTCTTGTCTTTCTAGCCCCAGAATTGAGCACAGTGCCTGCCATACACTGTATACTTAATAAAACTTCATTTAGTAACTACCTAGCTAAGAATGTATTTGCTGGATGAATTTCTTTTCATAAAACAATGCCAAATGTAGTCATCTTCCTGAAGCTCCCAGGAGCCATAGGCAGGACTACCAAATGTCAGAATGAATCAGGAACTCTGGACAACCAGCCGATTCCCTGTGATGGGAACCGATGTCAGGTGGTGGCAGGGGAAGATCAAAAGGGAGATGTGGGTCCAAGAGAGGATAGTCAAAATGAATCCTCCTCTAGCAAATGTTTCACAAAAACAGAAAGTGACACCTGGCTCTACTCTGATTGGAATTACAATGGCAGGGGAGTCACTTTTTAAGAGTGGACTTGAATTCTTTTGAAAGCATATTAAGAGAAACCAAAACACTGGAAATGGAGGCACCCACTGATGGGGGATAGCTACAGAAAACTGGTGTGTGAGTGGAATGGAATGGTATTGCACCTGAAGAAATGATGAAGATGAAGAATTCAGAGAAATGCAGAAGACATATCAACTGGTGAGGATTAAGGAAACTAGCACCAGGAAAACAATTTAACAATGGCTACAGTACTGTAGAGGAAAATAACACTAAAGGATACTAAAATTCATGGAAAATACAACAAAAATTCTTGGGCCTAGAGGACCTATGCACTCTCAGGAATGAGGTGGTAGGTTATGGGTTTGAAATTAGGCATAGATTAGAGGTCTTGGCCAGGATGGCATCTTCTCTGAAACTTTTAGCCTTCGAGGGTCGCCTAGAACATCAAGAGGTTAGGTGACTTGCCGAGGGTCATAAAGTCAGTATGTGACCAGGGGAGGGCATGAATCCATATCATCCTCTCCAAGGACATCAATCCACTACATGATTTTGTTGCTAAATATTTCAGTCATATCTGACTTTTTGTGATCCCATTTGGGGTTTTCTTGACAAAGATACTGGAATGTTTTGCCATCTCTTTTTCTGACTCATTTTTACACATGAGGAAACTGAGGCAGAGTTAAATGACTTGTCCAGGGTCACACAGCTAGTAAGTGTCTGACACCAGATTTGAGCTCAGGAAGATGAGTCTTCCTGACTTCAGGCCCAACACTCTATCCACGGTGCCACCTAGCTCCTCATTAAAGAAAAGAAATTTTTAAAAAGAGGAAGCAGGGGTGTTGTGTTCACTTAGCATTTCTCCCATAGATTTATGGAGTGCTCCAACATATACAATTTTAGTCTCTGGCTCTCAGTTTCCCAATATGAAGAATGACTCTAACAAATACCTATCTGTTTGTGTGTGTCTATGGGTTTTTGCCAAATTAATAAGGAAATGACAGTGCCATGCAAACCTAGCCCACACGTTCCTGGAGGGGAGCCATATTCCAAAGGAGAGGACCAGGAAGGGAATGACTTTGGCCAAGTCATTTTATCTTCTCCTGTCTTCATTTCCTCATCTGGAAAATAATGGAACTGGACACAATGATCCCTAAAGTTCCTTTCAAGCCCTAAAATGTCATGATTATTCTATGATTGATTCTAATTGAATGATTCAGTGACAAACTATCTCACCAGCTCCTTCCTTCCATATGAGTCCCACCCTCCAATGTTAATATAATACTTTAAGGTTCCCAAAGAGTCTTGAGTACTTAATCTAATGCTTACAAGAGCCTCATAAATCAGGCAATCCTGGGATTATTCAATTCATTTTCACTTCATGAGAATTTATTAAGCCCTCACTGTGTACAAAGTAATAGTCTAGGTCCTAGAATCATCAATAGACAAATAAAGCACTCCCTGTGCTCAAAGAGGTTGGATTCTTTTTGGGGTTGGGAATGGCATCGATGAGACAGGGGTGTCAATACTGAGCGTGTAAGGAAGCTTGAGCAGAGATCTTGAGGGGAGAGGGATCTCACAGGATGTCTGGTCCAACTTCAACATTTTATAGTTGCAGAAACTGAGGCCCAGCAAGATTAAGTGAGCTGCTCCAGATCACAGAAGTAACAATTACAAGACAAGAAATTAGACAAAGTTTCGTAGAGGAAGTTAGCACCCATTACATGGATGAGAAAAGTGAGGCTCAAGGGTATATGGCCAGTCATCTAGTAAATGCCAGAGCAGGATCTGAATCCCAGTGCAACATGCTACGTTTTCATATACAGTGTATACCTGTCACGCAGTACATGTGCTCTTATAGACAGGAATTTAATCCTAGGTATTTCCACCTGTCTACAATAGTTTTATTTGTTCCACCCATACCCACTATAATTTGCTACCTCCTAATGCCTACCCTGAACATGCAGATTAATTCACTCATCGATCATTTATTAAGCTCCTACTGTATGCTTGTATAATGTGACTGTTTTCAACTCTCAGTCACATTGGACACTGCCCAAGGAAAAGTCCCAATGATTATGAGGTAAATAGAAACCCTGATGAAAAAAATAGCAATTTTTGATTATGAGAATAAGTATTAGAGGGAGCTACCCTAACACAAGCTGTCTCCAAGCCATGAGGGATGACGGAGTCCTCAAATCTGCTTTCCTTTGAGCCAATCTGTCAGGGTTGAAAAGTATTAGTCTAATTACTGTGATGGATCTTTGAAGTTGGAGTCTGAGCTACCAAAGAGCTAGGCAGATTTAGGAGACAGAAGCTGATATTTCACTTCTATCACTAACGAGGCACTAAATGCTATGGGGGTCTTATTTGGAAAGAGAAGGCTAGATTTCTCCTGACTTTATCCAGAAAAGTATGGGTGCTTTGTCAGCACTGCCCATGTACATAGGGCATTGCTTCACAATGCCAAAGTCAACAAGTCAACAAATAACTGTTAAACACAGTTGTACCACGTGCTAGACACTGTGCTAAGTGCTGTCTAATATAAAAACCAAGCATTATTGTACTATTGTATCAAAGTAGAACTCATTTCTCTAGTCCTTTAAGGGTTACTTTCCTTGGTTACTGGCCAGTTCAATCAGTGGGACTTGAAATGCCACCAAGGTTTGAAGGTGTGAGCTACACAACAGGCACACGAGATTTTCTTTCATCCTATGAGTCAATGGTATAATATAACAGCCAAGAAGGCTAATCCCAGTCCTCCAACTGATAGCTTGCTGTGTTAACTATTCTTACTGAGTGCTGAGTTCTGTTTTTATTATGCTCTTTTGAAAGACTGCAAATGTTGTTAACACCCTCTAAATTTATCACCCTGGGCTCAAACACTTATTACCCCACCCTAGTTACACTCTGGTGCCAGTGAAGTATGAACTCTGGCAGGCCTTCCAAAGTTAAGAGTGTCTGAGAATACAGCCTAGTGATCACTCTCTGTCAGTTATTTGAGAAAAGGTCTGGCTCACTTCAGAGAGTCTCATCACAAGTTTGGCAGCAGGGTTTGGCGATGACATTTCAGGGCACAGTGACACTGAATGACCATCTGCTAAAGCACAGACAGCTTGTAATCTGTTTTGGTGGAGAGAGGAATTAGGGAGAAATCAGAGATCTCTGGCAGATTGAAGACTTACTATTATCCTATCAAAAGGGTGTAGAGGATTGAGACTTAATGAGAACCTTTCCAACCAAAGCCCTTGTTTCAACCCCAGAATCATGAGGGTATTTGTGGTACACAATAATTGGACACTGTGTTAGATCACAGTCTGTGCTTGTTGGTTTTTTTCCCCTAGATTTATATTTTGTCCATAGAAAGTCCCCAAGATACTAGAAGTCCATGTATCCTTGAGCTTAATACCTCCTTCTCAGGAATGCAGGAGAGTGTTTACTTTTGGCACAGGATGAGTTGCACTTTCCAACCTACTGTAGTTTCTAGAGATAGAGAGGTTTTAACTAAGTCGTTCAGGTCAAAGCAAAGCTAGCCTCCACGTGAATAAGATTTTCTATTTACAAGTAGGCACAAGGACAGCCATTCATCCCATTCAAAGACAATGTAGCCAGAGGCTGAGATCATTCTCTGGACAAGTAACATGAAAGTCTGTCTAAAATAAATTACATTTGGCCACGTGGGTTTTACTTTACTTTAATTAATTAAGGATCCTAATGCACTCAGTCTGGTGGTTGGGGCTAGCTTTTTCCTTAGGGGAGTGGGAAGGGAGCGTGATGGGAGAGGGGCACTGCTATGATTTTAGTTACCAACCCCTCTCCTCTCCCCCAACCCACTCTAGGTTAGTGCTTAAAATTCAAATTGGAGTTTCATTCATCTAGCTCAAGGCCTTGATTCCTGTAAAAATGCAAATCTTCTGGAGAGAAACAATATTTGCAATCTTATCAACTCTGTGTGTGTGTGTGTGTGTGAGAATTAATCACGTTCTTCATAGAGAACAGGTTTAGAATAAGGGACGGGAGAATTGCAGAGCAGTGCCTAAAGTAAGGTAAATGAGGCTTTACCCCCAGAATATTAACATTTCACAGATGAGGAAATTGAGATACAGAGAGATCATGTGACTTGTCTAAGGCCACATAGGCAGTAAATGCAGAGACCAGATTGTAGCTCATGTCCCAGGACTCCAAGTTCAGCACTCACCACTTAATGAGGGGCCACTTTCTTCAACTGGGGAGTGAATTTCCCTCCAGGTAAGACATATTTCTTCCTCATAACAACTGCCACCAGCATGCCCCTTCAGATGGCCCATAACACTATATGACCCAGCCATCCCCTAGGTCACCATCCCTGAGGTCCCTTCACCATGATGCCTCTTTTCCAGGAAGTGCCTGCCTCTGAGGTGTGGGCCAGACTCTCTGACCTGAGCTAACCCCACTCCTGACATAGCTTCTCCTGTGCATAGATGGTGCTGTGTATCACTCCTGCTGAGGCACCCTCCCCTCCCTCCCCCATCAACTGAATCTGCCCTCAGCATCAGAATGGAAGGATATGCCAGGACTGCATGTGTGAGGGGGAAGGAGGGATGACTGAGAAGGAAAAGAGCACAGAAAAATAAGAAAGCCAATGCCAGAATGTTCACAAACCTTCATCTCTGTGTAGTAAGATGATTTTATAAATAAGGAAATAACAAAGAAAGATGGCATGTGTGACTTTTGGTAAGTTCCCTTCCTTTAACCCCACAGAAACATAGCTTTAGAGCTGGAAGCATGGGAGGGGCCATCAAGTCCAATGCCCTTATCACCTGAGGGCCAGAGAGCTCAAGGGACTTGCTCAGGGTCACACTGATGCTACTAAGTGTCTAAGGCACCTGATTCTTCATCCTAGGCCCTATCTATTGCACCCAGATTTTCCTCCCCTATCCAATAAGGGACTTGATTTGATACTCTGTATTTCTAAATCCTTTGAAGCTAGGCACAAGGTCGAATTCAAAATCACCCTCAATATTCTCAAAGGTTATGGAGTTTATCACAGATGGCTTAAGTACAGAATGTTGTTTATAAATACACATTCAAGGAATTTGGAGTCAGTTGTCCTGAGTTCAAATTCCATTTCTGCTCCTCTGTCCCTCTAGACTTTACCTCTCTAGAATTCTCTTTGTCTCTAAGATGGGGAGCTGATGGTGGATGAGATTACAGCAGAGGCCCCTGAAACTGTGAAATATTGCCAGTTATAGGGAACCATAATACAACTGGTCTGATCCCAGCATCCCTGAAACCTGAATCTAGAGACTACAGCCAGACACTGCAGGGCTTGCTGCAACACCTGACTGATTACATTTTATTCTCACAGAAGATAGCTTGAAAATAAAAAAAGAAAAGAAAAAGAAATGTTCAGAAATGATTGATTGCCTTTGAATACAAAAGGCTTCACAGCAAGACAGAAAGAGAGAAATTCCCCTAGACCATGACCACACAAGGCAAAGAAAGCAGGTGGGAGGAAATGTCCTAATCATTGGCAGCTTCTTCTCCCAAATGTCAAGGCATGTGTAGACTGCGGCTCCCTCTGAGTTGCTTCTGTGTAAGTATACTCCAAGAAGGACACCACCACTCCCTCAAAGCCCCATGCTGGATGCAGGTCATCTTTCCTAACTTATTTCCTGACTGGCTGAATCTTCTCCCCTCCTTTCTCTTCAGCCATCCTCTTGTCTGGATCAGCTAAGAACACGTGGGTGGTAGGAGTTACTTCTGGATTTTGAAAGGTGAGAGTCAAGAGCAGAATTAACAAAGGAGAAACAGATATGCCAAGTGTCCAAAAGCTATGAGAGGGGGAAATGAGCTGGTCTGGGATTCTACTTAGGTCAAAATTCCAGCTTTGCCATTCTATTCGCCATGTGACCTTCAGAAGCTTGATAAGGTCACAGATGCAGGACTCTCAGAGGCTATCTATTCCAACCTCCTCCCTTTGCAGACAAGAAAACTGAGACCCAGGAAGATGAAGCAGCTTGGCCAAAGTCCCACAGGTAATAGGCATCAAGCATCAAGTTTAAGTCTAGACTCTCTGACTCCAGAGCTGCCCCATGAAAGTCAATCTTTTGACCCCAAATCTAGTGTTTTATTCTACTTGCTCTACTTAACTCTCAGAGTCTATGATGAGAGCGTTTAGTAAACCATGTTTCTATAGAAACATGAATTTAGGGGTTTTATTAATTTATAATGAACTGAAAACAAAGCTTTTTAAAAATCCCCTTTCACCAGCCCTTCCTTCTACATCAAATTGCTTGTGCCTATAGTTATGTGTGTGTCCCCTCTACAAAGTCCTGTAAGACAATTTTTCTCAATCTACTCATCTGATCAGAAAGAAGTATCATCCACCTGACCCCCTGTGTGGGACTCAAGAGACTCTTGAAAATGTAAGGCTGATGCTCTAAATGATCTTGCTTCTCCTTAGGTGACCTGGCTCATCACATTGACTAGAAGTACCCTGGTCAGTACTATCCAAAGGGGACCCACTCTGGATAGTTCTAAATGGAATATTTGCCCATCCAACTACTAGGTGTGAGTTCAGATTGGCTTAAGTTGACCTGTTTTCTTCCTTATGGTCAGCCACAACATCCAAAAGGAAGCAACTAAAAGAAAAGATGAAAAGCACCAAAGAACACATTCTCTTAACATGTTCTTCCAGCGGAAAGTGATGGAGGTCACAAGCACCCTTCCCCTTGCCCATTCCCAGGACTACCCCCTCTTCTAGACATTTTTGATTCAAATGTGGAATTGCAATAATTCATATAAAACATGATTTTTTCACTGCTGTTTAGCTCTCCCCTTAATGCACATTGATTTGGAGCATCCAAAGGTCAAGCAATTAGGACCCAAAGGCATCAAGAACATTTTCTATGCATCTGATTTTATCCAAAATTACTTCACAAAATTCATACCAGGCAAGTTAAGCGCATTGAGGTGTCTGTCCTCTGGACGTTTATAATCTAAGACAGATGATGCTGATGTAAACGGTGACTTCAAGGTTGTGGATGAAATGATGAATAAATTAAAGGAAGGAATTTTTATATGCAGCAAAGCCAGTGAAGCATGTCAGTGGGCGGTAAGTGAAGAGGAAGGTGCCACAGACTAATGAGATCACATTTAGGGACACCATCCTTGACACTGATGACAGATGATCTGGAGAGAAAATACTGATGTGGTCAGACATGCAAATGAAATAGAAAGGATAAAGAAAAATCTCTAGCACTATATAAACCTAGAAGGTCAAGTATTCCAACATGAAAAGGGAGCTGTGATCTCGGGGATATGGAAGGGTCTTCCAAGTATGCAGTTCATAACCTAGGTACATCTGCCCATCTTGGACTAAGTCCATTTGTGCAGTCTGACAGTCAGTCCATTAGCAAACACTTATTAAACACTTGCTGCATGCCATAACTCTACTAATCATTGAGGACACAAAGAAAGGCCAAGTTATAGTCCCTTTCCTGAAAGAGTCTACACTATGATAGGGGTAACAACAGGTTAATATTAGGTAAATACAGAATCAATGGAAGGTAAAAAGAGGGGAAGACACCAGCAGGGGATCAGGGTAAGGGATCAGAGAAGGTCTGTAGAAAGTGGGAGTTGAGTTCTAAATGAAGCACAGAGATGAGAGGGCAGAGTATTCGAAGAATAAGGAACAACCATTGCAAATGGGCAGAGCTAGGAACTGAAGACTTGTGATCAAATGCACCAAGTAGGCTTGTATATCTAGATCATCAAATGAATGGAAGGGAATTAAGTGTAGGAAGATTAGAAAAGTAAGAATGCCAAACAGAGGATTTTCTATTTGATTCTGATGATAATAGAGAACCATGGGGCTCATTGAACAGGCAGGATGTTTGGTGGAGAAAGGAAGGGGTGACATGGTCAGACCTGCATTTTGAAAAAATTATATTGGCAGTTGAGTAGAGGGTGGATTTGAGTGGGAGATAATTGAAAGAGGGAGGACAGCTAAAAGGCTATTGGAAGAGTCAAGGTCAGAGGTGTTGAGGGCCTAATGCTGTGTGAATGGAGAACTGGGGATATATCTGAGAGATGTTTTAGAGAAAGAAAGAAGACTTGGGAAGGAATTGCATCTCTGGAGTGAGTGCATGAGACGCATCAAAGATAACAATGAGGCTGTGAGCTTGGGAGAAAGATGGCGGCATCTTCAACAGCAAGAGAGAAATTTGGAAGAAGGTAGAAGAAGAGAGAAAAGAACAATCCCATTTTAGACATGTTGAATTTGAGATCCCTATGAGCCGTCCATGGCAAGATGTCCAAAAGGCAGTTGGTGATAAATGGCTTCTCAGGAGAGAGACTACTAAGGCGCGGTCTACAGATAGGGGAATTATATGTATGTTGGTGATAACTGAGGTCATGGGAGCTGATTAGATTACCAAAGAAGACAGTGTAAAGCAAAAAAAAGAAAAGCAAGCCAAGAGAGTCTTGGGGCACACTTGCAGTAAGTGGGTGGGATTTGGATAAAGAACCAGAAAGGGAGACAGATTGAATAGTTGAGATAAAACAAGAGAGAGCAGTGGCACAAAAACATAAAAAAGAGAGATTTTTAAAAAAAAATGTAATCAGCAATGACAAATGATTCAGGGAGGAAAGAGAAAGAGTTGAGAAAATGCTTTTAGATTTTGTTCTTTTTACCCTGAATGACTTTTCTCTTCCTTTTCACCTGTTGAATTAGTACCTAACCTTTAACATCTATCTTAAAGCCACCTCTTCCACAATGCCTCCCTTTATTCCTTTTGGGCAGGCAAAAACCTAAGCCACTTAATCCCATATAACACTGAATTCTGCATTTCACTGCTGCAGGGATTGTTTTTCATCTAGGATCAATTAACTCTTTTTTAAAAATTTGGATAACTATTTCAGTATAATTGTTTTCTTTTGCAGTCTTATGTAATTTTTTTTTCATGGACTTGAAAATGTGATTCTAAGAAAGGGCCCATAAGCTTCACCAGACACTGCCAAAGGGTTCCAGAACACAAAAAAGTGAAAAAACCTCTGTCTCTTACATTTATGAAATAATGTAATGAAAGGGTTGGCTAGGTGACTTCTAGGCAAACCATAAGCTTGATGACTAGAAAGGATCTTCAAAATCATCTCATCTAATTGCCCTCATTAGGCAAAGGAAGAAAATGAGACCCTGTGATTTGCCCAGGGTCACATAGCTAGAGGTAACAAGTCTGGGAAGATCTGAACCTGGCAATCCTCATCCGAGTCCCATAGTTCTATGGTCCAGATTGCTAGAAAAGTTTCCCTTCTGGCCCCAGGGTCCCAAGCAGCTCTGAGGCTTTTCATGGAAGCTCTGCCTCTGTCTCTGTGAGTGTTTCTCCTGTAGCAATGCTGCCATCATTTTCAGACCTCCCAGTGCAAGCATCCATTTGTATTGGGTGCTCTGGTATCAACTGAATGTTAACAAAGAGGGAGGATGATAGAGTGAGATTCATTTTCTCTGTGTTCACCTTTTTGTGTCCTTTGACTGAAAAACTGGAAACATGAAGGGTAAGGGCATGAGAGAAGGGGGGGGGGAGAAGGAAGGAGACAGAGACAGAGAGAGAGAGAGA
>CM053582.1:562677415-562705948 GCA_028627135.1 Pseudochirops cupreus | reverse complement strand
GGATGTGTATTTGCCATGGAAAGATCTATATCCAGAGCCTGAGGGTATAAAACACTGCTTTATGCCTGAAAGGAGCCAATTAATGAAAGGAAGGGCTCAGACTTGGGATTCATAATTCATCCTGATGAAAATGTGTAGATGTGGTTGATTTTCATTAAGCTCTTTGGAAACAAAAGCAAACTGTCAAAGACAACTCCATGGATGCACTGTTTTGCCACCTCCAAAAGAGGAGGAAAAACACCTTGTTTTGTTTCAGGCTGTTTAACATACAAAAAAAAGGTAACTGTGATCTCTTTTATTTAGCAGATCTATATTTTCATCCTTTGTTTTGCGGGTTGAAAGTTGAAAGGATCTGTAAGAAACTTTTTTCTGCTTACCAACCAACCTCCCTTCCTTTTCTTTCCTCCATTTCTTTCCACCTCCTCCCCTTCTTCTCTCCCTCACTTCCTCCCTCCCTCACTCTCTTCCTTTCTCCTTTTCCTGGCTCAGAGTATTGCACATACTAGCCACTTAATAGAAAGCTCATTAAATTCAATTAGTAATCAGCTGGGACAAGACAATGAAATAAAAAGACCAGAAGCCTTTACTAAGCCTTTTTATATGCCAGGCTCTGTTCTAAGGGCTGGGAAAATAAGCACGAGAAAAAAGAAAGAAAGCCCCTGCCCTCAAAGAGCTTACGTTCCAATGGGTGACTATAATATACCTAGGAGAGATGAAAAGAGGAAGGGAGAAGGGGGATGGGAGAGGGATAAAAGTCACTGCCTGGGAGGAAGATGTTGAAGTTCAGAAAGTTAGAACATCTTGGAGGGAAAAATCAATCAGTCAATAAGCAGATAAACTCCTAGAGGGCAGGGACTATCACTTTTTCTCTGTATCCTCAGAGCTTAAAACAGTTATTAAATGCTTAATAAATTAAAAATAATTGTTGAGTCATCTCAGGCATGCCCACTCTTTGTGACCCCATTTAGGGTTTTCTTGGTAGAGATACTGGATGGGTTTGCCATGTCCTTCTGCAGCTCATTTTACAGATGAGGAAACTGAGGCATACAGGGTTAAGTGACTTGCTCAGGGTCACCCAGCTAAGAAATGTCTGAGGCTGGATTTGAACTCAAGTCTTCCTGACTTCAGGCCTGAACACTCTATCCCCTGCTCCACCTACCTGTCCTATAATAATTCATAATAATAATGACAATAATTCACATTTCTGTAGTGCATTAACGTTTACAAAGTGCTTTCCTAAAGTATTAATTATTATATCCATCTTGTAGATGAGGTAGCTAAGGTTCAGAGATCTTAAGTGTTCTGCCCATGTTCAGATTGCTAGTAAGTATCTTCCTCCCTAAATTAAAGTTTAATTATGTTGTTGGGTTTTTTGTTTTGTGTTTTTTTTTTAAAATCTGTTCTGTGAAATCTGTTCTAAACTGCCCACTTAAGGTCAGTTAGAATGTTCTTGGGAAGACAGCTCCTGGTAGTCAAGATACCAGGATGTCTAGCCTGAATTTGGGGATTTAATAAGTAATTCATCAGTGATAATAAGAGCAACAATAATAAGTGACCTTTACATAAAGCCTTAAAGTTTGCAATGCACCTTATATGCATTATTATCTCATTTGACAAACAAAGCAGTAAGTCTGAAAATAAATATGAACAGGGGAAGTGCAGAAAGGGTTCAGGTATGGCTAGTGGATAGGGACACTGTATGGAAGATAAGGTGAATGAAGTAGCAGCCAAGATATAGGGTAAGTTGACTTGTTAACCATCAATCAACCAACCAACAATCAGTCTGTCAATACACATTGAATGCCTATTATGTCCAGGCTCATCAACAAGTACACATTATGTCTACTATGAGCTAGGCTCTGAGGATTCTGAGAAAGAACACGGCTCCTGCCCTCAAGGATCTTGCCTTTTAATGGGGGTAAACAGAATGTACATAAATGAGTATATGCAGAATTTTAAAAATGTGATTAAATGCAAGTAAAGGGGGAGATAGGGGTGTGCAGCTGGAAAAGCTGCTGGTAAAACTTTCTCTGTGAGCACTGACACCTCAAAAAATCAGCTACAAATCAGGACTTGGTTGATTGTTTTGTTGATTGTTTAAACTTAAGGAAGTAATGGAGAAAATGCTAATGATTGCAAATTAGACTTAAAAGTGTGTCCTGAATACATTTTTTCCCCAGAGAAGCTATGAAACATTTACCAGCCCACCCCTGGAGGGAGGGTGCCAGCTTCTGGAGGGGTCAGATAAGTCTTCATGTAGAAAGTGGTGCTTGAGAAAAGTCTTGAAGGAAATTGGGAGATCCTGTGTGAAGGAAGTGAGGAGAAAGAAGATTCTATGAAGGGGGGGGCAGTCAATCCGAAGACACAGGGATGTTATATGAAATGTTGGGTGTGAGTAACTATGAGAAGACCATTTTGGCTAGATCCTAGAGTGCATGGAAAGTGGTCCTATGTCACAGACTGGAAAGATAGGATGAGGTCAGCTTTAAAACCCAAACAGAAAACTTTATGTATTTATCCCAGAGACAATAGGGACCCACTGAAGTTTATTGTGTGCAGTGGAGGGTGTGTGTGTGTGTGTGTGTGTGTGTGTGGTGTGGTGTGGTGTTACATATCAGATCTGTGCTTTAGCTGTGTGTAAGATGGTTTGGATCAGAGGGAGACTCAAGGCAGGGAGATCAATTAAGAGACTGTTGCAATATACCAGACTCAAGTAGTAAGGGTTTGATCTGCCTGAGTAGAGAGATAAGTCTGCATGTGAGTGATGGGGTGTAGGTATAAGGGGCAAAGTTTGACAATTTATCACCTATGTGGAGTGGGTGAGAGTAAGGAGGTCAGAGTGACCCTAAGATTTTTGAACCTGAGAGAATGGAGGGATGGTGGAGCCTTCAACAGAACTAGAAAAGTGATTTAGAGTGAGACTCAAGGAGAAAGATTATGACATCTATTGGGAGTTTGTTTTGGAAAAGTAAGGCTTATAGTTCTACTTAGTTAAGATGTCAGGGTTAGGAGGGGGAGAATAAATTAATTGGATGGAACATACTTATTTTCACTTTTAAGATTAGGTCCCCAAAGTCATTGCTTTTTAAAAATTCATTCCTTAAGTCTTCTGAAGTGGTATCAATAGGAGAACAGAAAATTTATAGTGAAAGAACACAGTATCTATTTGCTCCCTACTCCATGGAACTACATGTATTTTCTTCCAGACTTCTTTTCTGAAATTTTTTATGTTGCTCTTGTAGAATTCAAGTTCCTTGAGGGAAGGAACTGATTCAATTTTTTTGCCTTTGTAGCCCTAGCATGTGCCACAATGCCTGGAATATAGCAATTGCTTAATAAATATTTATTTACTTAAATTCAGTTGATCTTGAACTTTTTAAAAAAAATGTGATGAACAGGGCCTACTACTTCACTGAACTCAATTCCATTGCCCAACCCCTGAGCCTTAACTCCAGCAATGGAGCTGTATAACAGTGGGCTTGATTGGGTGACTGAGCAGGAACCATATTGTATATCCTCATGAATCCCCTTCAGGGGTTTTTGTCAGGCTCCAAAGTCAGCCTGGGTAGAGACTCATTAATAGTTGTTTCTCATTTGGAGAGCTCCCGGGGCTTAATGAAGCAGGAAGATGTGCACACAAAATGAGGATATTCTTTGGGGGACCATTTTCACAACTGGGGATAGGTACCTTTTCTCTGGTGAGTGGAGAGTGCATATTTGGTGTCACATTGAAGGATTGCAGGTCGTTGGGTCTCAGTTCTCCATCTATAAAATGGTAGGTAGCAATGCTTGCAGTACCTAAGTCATGTATTTGCCATGGGTAAACACTTTGTCAGCTAAAAACTGTGCTATAAATGTAAGCTCACTTCTTAAAATTTCTTAGAAAACGTCTGGAGCTTTGTAAATTCAAGTGTGATTTGAAAAAAACGTAATAACTAATTAGCGCACAACATATTCACAAAACAGCCCAAAGCAAAAGCATAGATATGATTGAGTAGTCTACAAATCTGTGATCTTGTGTGTGTGTTTTTAAATAGTAACTGCCTACAGGTCTCTGAAACTATTCAGAAAAGGCCAGTGCCTTCTTTAGTCTATTGCCTTGGAGAATCAGGGAGCTGTCCAGCAGGAGTCCGATCACAGAAAGCAGGTAGGAAAGACCAATGTTATCCCACCAGATATAAAACCCATACTGATAACCCTGAAAGATATTGAGTATAGCAATTGATATGAATACTGTGTGGTGCTCAGATCTCTTTTATTCTTTCACAGACCCCTTCATTCTTTAGACCCTGTTTGATTTGAATGCTACTGCTTCTGCCTTCTGCTTCTGACTCCATCTGACCCCGCACAATTGATTCCATATTTCTGGCCCTCACTCTCACCTTTCCTTACTCCCCAACCCAGGAGACTTTTAGTCTGTTATGTCAAAGGCCTCTATATCCAGTCCATGACATCTTGGTCTTGGCCCATAGTCAAAAGTGTAACAGCCTTTTTCAACTCTAGCTTTTCTAATATAGACCCAGAAAGAGCTAAGACTCCCAGCCATGATGCACATAAAAACAAAACTTTGGCAGGGGGATTAATTAGCACATAGAAAAAACAATACATTTCAAAGAAAAGCAGCAGTAGGCCACTCTATTCAGAAGCCCTTTTGGGAGGTTTATGTCTAGAAGCAAGCCCAATTTCTGTTTTAAGAAACGTTGAGTGTTTCTACTCACCTCCCAGTGTTTCCGTTTCCCATTTGCTCTTATCAACTTGCGCCAGGGGTTCTTATGAGGATTAATTGGAAGGCAGGCTAAAGGATTTCATGCTATTTGGGAAGGAAGTGCTCACCATAAAGAAAAATAATAAACATTCTTTTAGTGTTATGAACCTAGAATAGAATTGGAGTGGAACTGAGAGATGAATTCATCTTTTTGTAATCAAACTTCATATGGATAAGTAAATTGTGAGTTCAAATCTCATATGATTTTAGTCCATTATTTAGCAGGCAAATGGAGACAAACATGGTGGACAAGAGCAGTTTTTAGTATATTACTGATAAGGAGTTGTGTAAGAAAATGCCACCAAAGAGATGTATAATTGGAAAAGAATGAAGGGCAGCCAAGTAGATAGAATTAGGATAGTCAACTGATGCTGAGAACTTCCTCACCTTCTCTCAGTGCATAGGGGTGGATCACCTATAGAGGATTCGTATAAGGATTTGGAAAACAGTCATTCAGGGTGAAAAGTTGTTCATGAGTTGTGGTCCACAGTGCCTGATTCAAGAAGATAAACAGGTTGAAGGTAATAAATACAAAAATCCTTTTTGTAAGAAAATAAAGAAATCCCAAGAGTTTTAGACTAGTGTTAGTCAGCTGATAACCTAGAGTCTAAACTAGCTGGAAGGTCTGAGCCATTTTATGGTTAGCAGGAAAGAGGCAATGAGGAACTTGACTGAAATAAAGCTTTAGAGGACTGATGTAGTGTAAGTGGGTCTCCATGCAGTCATGACATTATCTGTTGTCTCTCATGTGTGACTCTCCATCTCCTATGCCTTTGCACTGACTACTCCCATGCTTGGAATTCCTTTCTTGCCTCTATCTCTTGGAATCCCTGGTTTTCTTCAAAACTCAACTCAAACTGTAGTTTCTCATGAGGTTTTTCTTGAGCCCCCTGGATGTCAGTGAACTCCTTCCTCAAACTACTTTGTATTCATTTTGTATATATTCTTTATACACTTGTATATGTACATGTAACCTTCCCTATCAGAATGTAAGATCCTTGAGGGTAAAGGCTATTTCCATTTTTCCATTGTATCCCCAGAATTTAGCACAATGTCTAACATGTAGTTGGCACTTAATAAATGCCTATTTGTTAATTGATTATATATGTGTGTGTGTGTGTGTGATACATGTATATATATGTGAAATATATGTATATATCTATATTCATTTGCTTTGTGTGGATCTTCCCACTGATACTGCAATCATGATGTCACTATATATCTGGTAGGAATACTAAGGAGAATGTGATGGTTAATAGAGCTATGGAGAGAAATGAGGTGAACATCTGAGTATGTGTTAAGTAGAAAGAGTGGGGTTGGGGGAGGGAAGGGAGAAGAGTATCAAGGATTGGCCTTGGTAATGTGGTGAAGTAGGTACAATTTGCATTTGACACATACCTTTGTTTTAAGAGGAACTCCCCTCTCACATACACATACCACTACCCTCTAAAACGCTTCGTTTGTGGTCTTATTTTCAAGTTTTAAAATTTACTAATTTCCTACAAAAGTTACTCTCTTATGGCTTATCATGGAATCACAATGAAGACCATGTCAACAAAGAACAAGCCTTGGCAGATCCTGACTGGAAAGGTTTCAAAGTCAAATTGGTGACAGATACAGACTGTCTATTTCCTGAGGATCAGTCTTCCTAAATTTGGAGATGCTAATCATCAAAAAGTTCGCCATCAGAAAACAATTATTTTTGGCTACAACAACTCGTAATAGTGTCAGTCTGTCAACAAGCATTTCTTGAGCTCCTACTACATTTCAGGCACTGTGCTAAGTGCCGGGGAAGTGGAGAGGCAGAGGAATTCCTGCCATCAAGGAATTCACAATCTAATGAGAAACACATATTTGTACAAATAAGTTATGTTCAGGATAAATAGAAAATAATTAGTAGAGGGAAGGAACTTGAATTATGAGAAGCTGAGAAAGGCTTTCTGAAAAAGGTAGGATTTTGGTTGGAACTTAAAGGAAGCCAGGAAAGCCAGGAGGTAGAGATGAGGAGCGAGAGCACTCCAGGCAAGCATGAGGAACAGTCAGAGATAATGTCTGTATTCAAGAGATGACATGTCTTATTGTAGAACAGCAAGGAGGTCAGCGTCACTGAAAGTATAGAGTGGCTATGATCTTTGGATGAAGTCCCCATATTTATGACATTGTGGATCCTTGAAGTGCTGAAATCATTTATTAGCTAATGTAGTATCAAAAATGGTTTAAAACTCCTGACACCCACTCCTAGCTTGGGCTTTTGTATAATGGATAGAACACTGGGCTTGGAGTCAGGAAGACTTGAGTTTAAATTTAACCTTAGACATTTACTAGCTATTGTCACCTTGGGCCATTCTCTCTTATTCTCTGCCTCAGTTTCCTTACTTGTAAAAAGGGGATCACAATACCACTTACCTCACAGAGTTGTTGTGAGGGTCAAATGAGGTATTTGTGAAGTGCTTGGTAGGATGCCTGGCATAGAGTGGGCATTTAATAAATGCCTTTTTTCCATCTCATCTTTTTCTATGTCTCTTCTTTCCTCCTTCTTTTTAGCCACCCCATCTGTCACCCACTTCAGTTATCTTCTTTCTATTCATTTCACTATACCCTCTGTCCCACTCAATTTCCCAGAGTCAAATTATCCTCGCTGGTCATAGGATTGTTGGGATCTAATTGGAAGGTACCTTAAAGGTTCTTTAGTCCCTACTCCTCATTTTACAGATGAAGAAACTGTGGCTCAAAGAATGGGAATGATTTGCCTAAGATGACATGGGTAATAATGGAAAGGCAGGATTTGAACATAGGTCACGTGACTCCAAGTTTACCATTCTTTCCATACTGCTTCATCTGAATGAATGAGTGAGCAAAACTTACATGGCTCACTATACCTGGTCAGCCTTGACCTTTCTACTATACTTCACATTCTATCTGCCATAGTTATTTTTCCTTTTTCTGTCCCAGGGGTGAGGAACCTGCAGCCTCGAGGCCACATATGGCCCTCAAAGTCCTCAAGTGCAGCCCTTAGATTGAATTCAAACTTTACAGAACCAATCCCCTTAATAAAAGGATTTGTCCTATAAAACTTGGATTCAATCAAAAGACTGCACCCAAGGACCTAGAGGACACATGTGGCCCTGAGGTCACAGGTTCATCCCTGGTTTGTCCTGTATATTCTCCATGTCCATTCTCCCTCCATTGACTTTATTCCAATAGCTTTGGGAACCCTGCTCAAATGAGTACTACCATTGCTGTTAGAAGAAGTGTACCAATCAATCTTCTGTGGTTCCACTCATCCCCTGGAACTTCCAGGAACAAAATATCCTTCCTTAGATGCTACTCCCATATATGTGTTGTATCCCCCTATTACAATACAGTAGAGACCATTCCTCTTTTGCATTTGTATCTTTAATACTTAGTCTGGTGATTGGCTCATAGCACTTAATAAATGACTTTTGTTCATTTATTCTGTCCCTCCTTTTCTTCATTCTAATTAAACTTCTGATTCTGCTCTTATCTTCTTTTTTTGACCTATGCCTCTCTTTCCCCTTGATTTATATTTCCTGAAGTGGGAGACAAAGAGATATAATGATGATGGTGATGATGGTTGTGGTGTTGAGAGAAAGAGATGCAGGATGTTGAATAATGTCCATTTTTATTTTGTGCATGCTGTAGTAAACCCACTGAGTGCTTCATCTTTAACCTTTTAAATGTGTACTCTCTGAGAAAATGTCCTCAGGCCCAGGACATAGTGTGCCATGTATGGCTAAAGGGTCTGGAGGAAGGCCTAGTCTAATATGCTGGGTATATCTTTCATGAATATTTATTGCAAAATGTAGGTAAAGTTGCACAGGACAAGAAAGTATGGATGGGTTGCAATTCAAAGGAGTGTAATTGATTAATTGAAATATAAAAGAAATACATGATCATCTTCTCAGAATTGTTCATTGTTCAGGGGAAGCATTCTGTGTTGTGATTGCTTATCTCTCCTTTACCTTATTTTTCAATCCTTCAGAATTGAAGGGGGTGTCAAAGAGAAAAGAAGCCTGGTAGTGAGGTAGGGTTCACAAAACCTTTATTAAACCTATATTTCTTAAGACCTACTTTGTTTAGGTACCATACCAGTTTCTGGAATACAAAGACGAAGATGAAGACGAAGACGAAGACGAAGACGAAGAAGAAGAAGACGAAGACGAAGACGAAGAAGAAGAAGAAGAAGAAGAAGAAGAAGAAGAAGAAGAAGAAGAAGAAGAGGAGGAGGAGGAGGAGGAGGAAGAGGAGGAGGAGGAGGAGGAGAAGGAGAAGGAGGAGGAGGAATACCTGTAGTTACTTAAATTCTCCTGGGAAATGCAGTCAAGTGATTACAAAAACACATGCAAGTTGAACCAAAAGCAAAGGGTAGGGGAGACCTCTAAGAACTAGGGGAGGAGGATCTGGAGAAGCATCACATGGGAGGTGGCATTTGAAGTGAATCCTAAAGGAAACTTAGGATTCTAAGAATCTGGGCCAAGAGGAAATGCACATGGGAGTGGGAGACAGTCTAGACAAAAGCTCAGAAATGGGAAGAATGGGCAAGTGGACAAGAGGAAAAAGAAAGCCATTTCTCTGGGACTTGGCTTCCAGGTTACCTCCTTGGCAGCCAGAGCCCAACTACAGCCCATCTCATTAGCAAGCCACTCCCTCAATCCTCAGACTGACTGATGCTCACTAGCAGCACCTCCCCAGGGACCTTGAGTCAATGAAATGGCTAGGCTTTCAGGCTTCTCCTCACCCAGAAGACTATTGATTTGAGGTGTTAGCAGCATACTTCTGCTGATCCTAAGACTGTTTCTATTTGCACAAAATAGCAACTGTGAGAATAACAGAAAAGCTTTCAGGAAGCAAGGTCTAGATGAAACCTTGAAGCTTACGTAATTGCATGAATTTAAAGGAGCAAATAGATTAAATGATGAGCTCAAAGTGGAGGAAGACCTGGAGCTCAGCGCCTGGTGAGACATCTTTAGTAATTCAGCCCCATTTGCCCCCTCCAACCTCATGACTGATACTGCCAGCTCATAGGAGGTTTGCTGACCTGAATGATAATGGGTGTATCACAGGGCCGCCTTGCCACATCATTGGGCAACGTTGTAAGAGTTCTGCTTCCAGTCATTAGTTTTCAATCCCCTTCTCTCATTTGCCATAATCAACAAATTGGAAGTGCTCAGAGGAGCCAGAGCAGAAGCAGGATGTCTTCTAACAGGGACTAGAGATAAGTCTCAGGCAGGATAACCCCAACCCAAGGAAATTCTCATAAATTACCTATAAATATTCCACTCAGCTTTGTGTTTGTTTTTTAACTTGATCTTTAAACATTAACCAGTAATAGTTTTATTAATCCAGTTCATCTTTAGGGAAAAAGAACAAAATCAATTTCTCTAGGGGGAATCTTCTAGTAAAACAATTAAAAGAATGCTCTGTGTAGTAATTCAATTTAAGTCACTTGGTTAGGAAATAGAGCCATTCTTTTCAAATTATAATTATACCTGCCAAATTTTGTTTATTCATAAATCTTCCCAGGTCTTTGGATTTTACATCAAGCTCACAAATTTGCAAAGAATGCTCATGGAAATCCACCATTTGGTTTATTACCATTTTTGCAACAGAGTTTTTCATTTGTCCGATTTAGCATCATGTATAAACAGGCCTGCTCAACACCAAGCAGATCAACAGGTTTTACAAAACTGACCTCTGGTTGACAAATCATTGATTCTTTGCTAATGAAAAATAGGATGAATTTTCCTACAATAAAAGTCACTCCAAAGATCAGTGAACTTTTCAGAGACCTTATCACATCTCTTTTTTGTATCACTTTTTACACATTTAATTTATATAGCACCTTGCAAATCTTAAATATCTCTTGAAATACAAAATTAAGCATCTTTCTTTATGGGTGAAAGTTCTGAGATTCAAATTGATGCTTTAAATAAACCAACCAAAATGCAACATTGTGTAAAGCATTAGAGTTGAATGTCAAAACAATCAAATGATTGGGATAACGGAGAAAGTACTGTGGTGGGAGTCAGGAGACCTGGATTCTAGTGTGCTGTGTGGCCTTGGATAAATTATTTAAATTCTAGGTCTCAAATTCCATAACTATAAAATGAGAGTTGGCCAGGATAGCATACAATTTCTAAGGTTACATAAGTCTAGATGCTCTAAGGGCCCTCACAGTTTTAAAATTCTATGAAATTACATTAAAAAACTGACTCTCTTCCTAGAGATCTCCAGACATAGAGACTCCAAGGAATAAGCAAAGCATTTACTTTTTTCACCCAGAAAGAGTTGTAGGATCTTGGAGTTGAAAGGAATCTTATATGAACTCTAGTGCAATGTCTTTCAAAGAAAAGCGTCCCTCCCTCCCTTCAAAAATATTCAGTCCTTCTCTATTGCTCCTAAAATACAGCTCTTTTGTTCAGCATTTAAAATCCTCTGCAAATTGACTCCTGTCTACCTTCTCAGTCTCCTGCCCCTGACACCACCTCTGTGCTCATCGGCAAATTGGCCTGCTGGTTGTTACCTATACAAATCATTCCATGTCCCAGCCCTATGTGATGGTCCACCACATCTGAAATGTATTTTTTCTGCTCAAGTAAGTAGTAAAATTCCCATTGTTTGAATTCCATACAATTCATCAGTGATTTATCCAGTACAAATGTCTGGTACAGTCAATGGCTTCCTCCAAAACTGAGCTCAGGCTCCATGTTCTATCAAAAGCATTTCCTCTTTTAGTTGTATCTTTTCCTCCCAGTAGAGTTTTAGCTCCTTGAGGTCAGAGATTGCTATATTTTTATCTTTGAATGCCTAGATCCAAATACAATGTCTTCCACAAAACATTTGCTGAATTATACTGAATTCAAGGAATAAGGATTTTACCACTTATCCAGTTTTGATAGTCTTTAATATTCAGATATTTCTTAAGTCTTCTTTACCCTAAAAACAAACAAACAAAATCTTTCCCTCTGCTCTTCTAACCCTCCAAATATTATCACAACTTGTGCTTCCCTCTGCCCCCAAACCTCTAGAAAGACTAGTCTACTCACCATCTACTCTTGCTTACCACCTACTCAGGCTTCATCCTCTTGAAACCTGGCTGCCATCCTCAGTACTCCACAGAAATTGCTCTCTTGAAGGTTACCTCTTATTTCCTAAATGCCAGAACCAAGAGCATCTGCTTGGTCCTCACCTCCCAGAACTTCTTGCATAATTGACACTCTTTCCCAACCCTCCTTGATACACTCTTCTTCTGACTTCTTTGACAAATCCACAGTTCTCTGCTTGGCCCCTTCTTGCCTCTCCAGTTTTCTTTTCTTTCTTTTTTAAATTTTATTTTGCTAAAAGTGTTCATCTACTTTTAGTTTACAACATTGAGTTTCACAATCCCTTGAGTTCCAACCACCCCCCCTTTACCCCCATAGTGGCATGCAATCTGATATAGGCTCTACAAATACCTTTGCATTAAGCATTAGTAAAGTTGTAAAGAAGAATTATAACCAATGAAGTGAACAACAAGAAAGAAGAAATAAAACAAAACACAAAAGAGAGAGAGCAAGTAGTTTGCTTCAGTCTGTATTTAGACTCTGTAGTTCTTTTCTCTGGATATGGATATCAGTTTCCATCATGAGTCTTTTGGAGTTGTCATATAAACTTGCATTGCTGTGAGGAGCCCAGTCTATCAAAGTTAGTTGTCACAAATATGATGTGTCTGTAATTATGTACAAAAGTTCTATTGGTTCTGCTCTCCTCACTCAGCATCACTTTATATAAGTTTCTCCAGGTTATTATGAAGTCTGTCTGCTCCTCATTTCTTATAGCACAGTAGTGTTTCATTACATTCATATACCACAACTTGTTTAGCCGTTCCCCAATTGATGGGCATCCCCTTGATTTCCAATTCTTTGCCACCGCAAAAAGAGCTGCTATAAATATATTTTGTGCAAATGGGTCTTCCTCCCACTTGTATGATCTCTTTAGGATACAACACTAGAAGTGACATTGCTGGGTCAAAGCCTCTCCAGTTTTCTTGCACCTTACTCCTCTCCATATACTCTGCAATTCAGGGACACTGGCCTTCTAACTGTCCTTGAATACACTCTCCATTTTTCAACTGAACTTTTCACTGGCTGTCCCCATGCCTGGAATTAGATATCTCCTTATCTCTGCTTCCTGACTTCCCTGACTGCCTTCAAGCATCAGCCAAAGTCTCATCTTTAGTTCATATTTCTGGCTTCAAGTAACATTTCTATGTGAATGATTCCTAAATCTTTATCTCTAGAGCCAGCTTCTCTTCTGAGCTGCAGATCTATATCTGTGACAGTCTGCAAGCTCTCCACCCTCCCCATGTTCTACTAACACCTCAAATTCACTATGTTCAAAATCTAACATATTATCATTGATCCAAACCTTTCCCCTCTACCACTTTTCCTAGTTCTATTAATGACACTATCATTACCCCAGTTACCCAAGCTTGAAACTAATATTTCTTTTATCTGCCTCCTCCTTTACATTCTTGCTTCCACTTTTAATGGACTACTCTAATAGCCTCCTAATCATTTCCCTGCTTTTTAAAAAGTCAGTATTTATTAAGCACCTACAATGTTCCAGGCACTGGGATAAGTGCTTTTGCAAATATTATCTCATTCGGTCCTCACACACATTTTACAAATGAGGAAACTGAAACAAAAAGCAGTTAAGTGATTTGCCCAGGATCATATAGCTAGCAAGCATCTGAAGCCTGATTTGAATTCAAGTCTTCCTGACTCCAGGTCCAGTGCTCTATCCACCACATTACCTAGCTTAGTCACCTCTAGGTTATTCCAGTTTATATCTCCAATCCATCTTCCCTACGACTATGACAATAATCTTTCTAAAGGGTATCTCAATTTGCTACTCCTCTGCTCATAAATCTTGAAATGGATCCTCAGTGTCTATTCAATAAAATTGGTCTGCCCCATCCACAATCTGGTTTCAACCATCTAATCAGACTACTTCTTTCAGGTGTTATGAAGTCAAGCAAAATTGGACTATTCACTCATTCCTGAGCTTGCTAGGCCCTTTCTCATCAATCTACTTAATTCCAGACATAAATTTGGCAAACTGGTGTGCCTCCAGATTGAGAGTGACCAGAAAAGTACAGAGTCTGGAAAAGATTGCATCTAAGAACAGGTGAAGGAATTGGAGAGGCTCTGTTTGGAGAAGATTTGGGGGAAATTCTATTTCTCATCAAATATGTTGAACCTAAAGATGGAACTTGAGTTTTATCTGCATTGAATTTCATCCTTTTAAATTAGCTCATTGTAGTAGCCTGTTGAAATACTTTGAATCTTAGAATAACAGAATCTGAGGATTGGAAAGGATTTTACACGTCCATTCTCTCACCTGATACAGGAATTCTTCCAATAACACAATGATGATAATGATGATGAGGAGGAGGAGGAGGAGGAGGAGGAGGAGGAGGAGGAGGAAGAGAGGAAAAAGAAGAAGAGGAAGAAGAAGAAGAAGAAGAAGAAGAAGAAGAAGAAGAGGAAGAGGAAGAGGAAGAAGAAGAAAGAGAACTTGTATCTGTATGGTTCTTTAAGGTTTACAAAATGTTCTAGCATGCTGCAACCATTTGGTGATATAATGGATAGAATTTGGGACTTGGAGTTAGGAAGGTCTGAGCTTCAATCTTGCCTCAGACCCCTTACTTTTCACTCCTCCTAGCCTCATTTTTCTTGTCCGTTAAATGGAAATAATGATAGTAGTATGTACATGAGTTGCAATGCTCCAAATGAGATAATGTATTTGAAAGCACTTTGCCAACTTTAAAACCCCATAGAAATGCTGGTCTTGGTCACTTCATTTTCTCAATGTCCACTTTCAAGTGTGATGCCCAAAACTAAAAGTCATGCTCCCTCTGTGCTCAACCAGCATAAATCAAACTGGCACTACCATTTTCCGTATCTGCCCATCGCACTTCTGTAAATGCAGTCCAAGATTGTAGTAGGATTGTTTTTTTTTTGACACACTATTGATTCATTTTATTATTTTAATCTGCTAACCCCTTTTAGTAATTTCCTTATGAACTGTCCTTAAGCCACATCTCACCAACTTGTACTTAGGTACAAAAAAACCCTCACATTTAAAGCAGAGGTTAATATTTTTTCCTATCAAAGTCTTATTCCATTTGATTTTTCCCTTTATTCCAGGCTATCAAGATATTTTTGGACCCTAATTCTGATGGACAACATTTAGGCTACCTCTTTCAGCTTTGGGTCACATGTAAATATCATCAGTGTGCTTTCTGTGTCTTCACTCAAGTCAGAAATATGAACCAGGGAAAGAATGAGGTTAGAGCCTTGACATCTCTCACTGGAAAGTTCCATTCAGGTCAACATCAAACCAACAGCCAGTTCTTAGGGTTGTGTTCATTCAACCAGCTGTGAATCTACCTACCATCCAGCCTCATCTCTCCATCTTGTGCATCAGAACATTGTCAAAGATCCTGTTAGACAATAGATATATTGCTTCCATTGCATTTCCCTCATTTGCCAGTCTAGCAATTCTAGGAAAAGAAATCTGTATTCTGTCAGGCTACATATTAGCTATCATTCTTGGCTGTGTGCCATCTGCAAACTTGATCAACTCTCCATCCATGCCTTCATTTAAGTTAATGTCAGGCTCATTCATCTGTAGTTTCTGGATCCTCTTATCGAAAATTCAATTTATTTATTAATTTTATGTCAATTTCCTCTTGAGAAACATTAAACAGAGAGTCATCATTCCTCTCAGAAAGGACTTTCAGATACTTGAAAACAATAATTAAGTTATCTCAGTCTTCTCTTATCTTAGCTTTCTCTTCTTCAGAGTAATCACTCCCTGAATCAGGGCAGTACAGTTGAAAGAGTGTTGGACTTGGGGTCAGAGGAGGTGAGTTCAAAACCAAACCAGCTGTGTGATGTTGGGCAAGTCACTGAACTATCTACAACTGGGTTTCCTCTTTTGTAAAATTAGGCTCACCTGGGCTATGAAGACCTGGAAAAACTTCAACCATCTGGTAGCTTTTGCTTTTAGTTAATTCACAAATGGCAATACCCTCCAGCAATAGATAATGACTAAATGGCTTGAAGTTGAAAGGGACCATTTTTTAGTCCAGTTTCCATTCTAGAGATGATAAAACTGAGACCCTCTGACTTGTCCACGGTTATCCTGTTAGTAAGTGACAGGATTTGAACACACACACCTTCTGACTCTAAAAATAAGCATTCTTCCACTGAACTATGACAGCTACGACATCCTATTATACCACACGGCTTCTCAAAGACAAAAGCCTCTGTCTTATTCTTCTATAATCAGGTGTTTCTTGTTGTGTCTTCCATTGGTCAAGGAGTATGAGCAAGCAAGGCATGAGGTCTTTGATAAGCTCCCTGGCATTTTACAGCATCATAGATCGTATAGACTTAGAGCTGGAAGAAATTTTAGAGGCCATCAAATTCCCCTCTCTCATTTTCCAGATGAGTAAACTGAGGCACAGAGAAGTTAACTGACTTGCCCAGGGTCACATAGCTAGTCAGTATCTGAAATGGGATTTGAATATGTATTTTTGTGGCTCAGTCGGTGGCCAGAACTCTTTTCCCTTATGTAAGTGCTGGGGTTCCTAACTTTTTGTCTGTGAGCTTTTATAAAAAGATTTTGATAATTGTATCTAATAGAATTATTTTCCTTTGCAAACCTATTATTTTGTTTTATGAGTGTAAAATGTCATTCTAAGAAAGGATCCATAGGCTTCACCAGACTGCCAAATGAACCCATGACACAAAAAAGGTTAAGATGCCCTGCGTGACTGCCCAGCATTGGTATGCTAAGTGAGCCATTTAGTAATTATCTGTTGCTGAAGGGTATTGCCATCAGCACTTTTTGGATTTCAGCACCCAAGGGAAAAATTGTGGTTGCCCCCAACTATTTAGATTTCGTTTTTCCCCTTCATATCTCCTAAAAAAGTGCAGTGACCAAAATTTACCGCAGTCATTCTTATGAAGTTTGATTAATACCGGGTGATTTTAAAGTTCTTGTGTAACTTTCAACCTCAATAACTTTGGGCTTACTTGTGATTGAGGGACCCTGTAAATGGCATGCAAAAACTGAAATCTTAAAATCTTAAAAATAATTGAGTATAATTTTTTAACTGTCAGCTTAACTGCCAAAATTCATGACACAGTTTTCAAACTAATTTTTAACTCGTTGAAAACATTTAATAAAACATAATTAATTCATGCAATACAGTATGAATACTTTTAAAAAAAACTTTAAGAATTCACCTTTATATGCCATTTACAATACATTTATATTGTGTGTACATCTAAGGTTATTAAAGATTTAAGTTGCGAATGACTTTATAACTACAATGTATTTGGCATAGATTGGTTGGTTCATTCAGTTGGTTGTCCTTCCATCATCCCAATCATATCAATCACTGCAGTGGTTCTTGGTACCCAGTCTCCAAACAAGCTAAAATTTCTGAGTCATTAGTTTGCAGTCCAGTGAAATGACTGGGTAATTTTTTTCCCCCATTAACATGAGCTTTATTATTCCTTTTTTTTGTTTTTGCAGTTAATAGTATTTTATTTTTTCAATTACATGTAAAGGGAGTTTTCAACATTCATTTTTGTAAGATTTCTAGCTCCAAATTTTTCTCCTTCTTTCCCTTCCTTCCCCCTTTCCCAAGACAGCAAATAAACTGATATAGGTTATACATGTACAATCACATTAAACATATTTCCACATTAGTCATGTTGTGAAAGAAGAATTAGAACAAAAGGGAAGAACCATGAGAAAGAAAAAAAATTAAAAAGTGAAAATAGTATGCTTCAATCTGCCTGCTGACTCCATAGTTCTTTCTCTGGATGTGGACAGCATTTTCCATAGTGTCTTTTGGAGTTGTCTTAGATCCTTGTGTTGCTGAGAAGTGTTAAGTCTATCAAAGTTAGTCAATCACATATTGTTGCTGTCACTGTGTATAATGTTCTCCTGGTTCTGCTCACTTCATTTTGCATCAGTTCATGTAAGTCTTCCCAGGTTTTTCTGAAATCTGCCTGTTTATCATTTCTTATGGCACAACACTATTCCATTACATTCATAAATCACAACTTACCACTGGGTATTTTTCTTTAATACTGTCCGTATCATCTGTGTATATATTTTTATAATTACTGTCATCGTCTTCCTCTTCATCATGCTCAATGAGATCCTAACTGCACATGCCTGAATGTGTCCCTATTGAATTTTATTCTGTTTCTGTTGGACTGTGTGAGGCTGGTTTCATCCAGAGGAAATGCCCGTGTCTAAGGGTGCTGGGTGTCTCTGTCAGAGTCTGCCAATTATATGAAGGTGGAGTCAGTCCTGAGATTTTTAACAAGGGCACCACATACTCTGGTCCTCAGATGAGCCATATCTTTGCCAGGATATGGAAGCATAGGAGATAATCATCAGATTGTGAGTGTAAGGGGTGCTGGGATGGGGTAGGGGAGGATTTCAGAGAGATCTGTAGCCTGAGAAAAATACGGAGAATTATAAGATGATACAGGAATAGATGAAACACTCAGTGAAAAACTGATAGATACCAAGATAAAAACCAAGAAAATGTTGCTGCTTCCACAATCATGAAACATCCCTCCTCAGAGATCCTAGATCCTGAACACCCAAGTTCTGATTTGGCCAAGGTCATATTCCAGAGTCTCAGCCGCCCCTGATGTAATATCATCTGCATATTTGATAAGCACATTCTCAATTTCTTCATCTAGGCTATCAATAAAGATATTGAACCAGATACTGTTTAGAACTTTTCCCTTTTCTGTCTGCCCAGAATGATCCTGAACTTGTGGTAACTAATGCTTCTGAGAGTGAGACTTGAGTCAGCTGCTCTCCTCAACCTAACATCACATAATCATAAGAAATAAAAATAATGAGGTTGATGTTGTAGCAAACTAAGAGACCATTTAGCCCTTTGATCCTGCCATATACAAATGACAGAAAACCAATGTGAAATTGAAATGCACACCAAAGAAATAACTATAATGGCTATTACTTACATGCTGCTTCAAAGTTTGTGATGCCCTGGGGGTAATTGGCAGAAACCTGGATGCTAGAATCAGAGGACCTGGGTTTGAAGCATGACCCTGGCACTTGCCCCCTGTGTCACTTGTGTGACCTTGGATAAGTCATTTAACTTCCTAACTTATAAAAAGGCAGAGTTATACTAGATGGCCTCAGAGTGTCCCTCCAATCCTAAATTTATAACATTAAAATATTTTCCATATGTTATCTTACTTGAGCCTTACTGTTACTACTTTGTGATATGGATAGAATGAATTAATGAATGAATAAACAAAAAACCATTTAACTGGTGATCACCATGTGCAAAGCACTGAAAGTAGAAAAGCAGACCAAATGCAGAACAATTGCTAATAATAAAAGCTAACAGTTATTAACTTTAAGGATAATAAAATACACGTTATTCCATTTCATCCTTACAGCAAGGCTGAGGGGGAGGCGCTGTGAGTATCTCCACTTCATAGAAGAAGAAAATGAGGCAAAGAGAGGCCAGCATAGTCATCTGTTCATATCACCCAGCTAGTGTCTGAGGCTGGATTTGAACTCAGATCTTTTTGGCTCCCAGCCTACTGTTGTATCCTGTTATCAATACCACCTAGCTGCCTATGGTAATGTGTGGAGGTGGTACATATAAAAAGGACATGTTGGCACACAGCAAATGGAAAGGCCCTGTGGTTCTTGGGGTACAGCAGCAAAGCGGACAATAATGCATCTTTTGAAAACCATATCTGTTTTGGTGTTGGATGGTTTTACAGTGCCAAGAACTTGGGTAGCAAGAACTTTCTTTCCTTGGTCTTTGGGAGCTACAACCCAAGTCCCAACTCCACAAGGATCCTGTGGATCTTAGCTACAACAGTTGATCTAAAGGCAGAACCAGCAGTCTGGGGCCCCTGCTCTTCCTTGGGCTCTTGGTCTCAGAATCCTGGCTCTTTTCCATCAATATCTAAAAGTTGGGTGAGGGGGTGGGTGGTCATGGTGGCTTGGCCCATCTAGTATTTGTCTCTCCCATCTCTCCTTTCCCAGTTTATGGATGAAGAAATTGAAACTCAGATAGGTTGTACTTTGTTCCTGGTCATATGGCTGGTAAGAGACTTTGAACCCTGAACTTCTTAATGCTGGGTTTAGTCCAGGATCATTATTGCTTCCTTCTGCTTCTTAGTTTTCAAGTTTTCAATCTTTGATTACATTTAAAATCTCATCAAATTAACTTCAGCAGTAATTATAACCAAGGAACTAGATAGACACAAGGAAAAATGTGAAAAAAAATAGGGACACCTCCACTGGGATGGTCTACATTCAATCCTACATTGACTATGTTAAACATTTATAAGTCTATAATCACATTTTAAAAATTAATACATCACGTGTTTCTGTCTGTACCAATCCCTCTAATTCATTTCTTTGGGGGTGGGAGCAACAATAGTGCCACACTGGGGCCCTGTCCACACCTTGTCAGGGGCTTGCCTGTTTAGCCATTTTGGATGACAACCTAATTCTCAAGGGGCACTTGAGTTACATTCCACGCATTTTGTACGTGAACTTAATAACTTATGCCTCCCCATCTGGCGCCTGACTCTTCAGTACTGGCCGGCAACATAAGCCCTGTGATGCCAGGGCCCTGTGCTTCAAAACTGACTTGCCCCATGAAAATGGGTGCCCATACTGGCATTCAGCTCTGGCAGGGTTTGGAATGTAGAAAGTAAGGTCTTGCCTCCACTGTTAGAGGGCAGAAGTAAGCAGTCTAGGTTCTAGCAAGGACAGATTTAACTAGGGGTATGAGACTAGATTAAAATGGGGGTTGTAGAGGAAGGAAAGAAAGGAGAGAAGGAAGGAAAGAGGGAAGGAGAGAAGGAAGAAAGGAATGATGGAGGGAAAAAAGATGGGAGGAAGGAAGGAAGGAAGGAAGGAAGGAAGGAAGGAAGGAAGGAAGGATTTGTATATTTTTGTATATAGAATCTCCACCTGCCTCCAGTGGGCCACAGTACGCAGTACACAAATGCACCAGGCCTATGGGTGTTTTTTCTGGTGTTTATATTATAGATTATCCAAGTGTAAACCTGAGAATGGTGACATGAGGAATTCAGCCATGCTTACCTACAAAGATGAAATGGAGTGACCATGTGGATCATTTTCCTCCTTCATGTCTTCAGCCCTTATCCAGCACCATGCTAGGGGCAAGGAAATGGGATGACCCTGAAGGAGGATGCAGGGATGAATATGACTAAGATATCATTCCTGCCTTCAGGAAGCCTACAATCCAGTATTAGATAAGACCTACCAAAATATAGACAACACAAAGGAAGTATAATAATGCTGACTGATATTTACTCAGCACTTCAAAGTGAACAAAACACCTCCTATACATTATTTCATTTGAGTCTCCATCCCACCCTACGAGGCAGATCATACATGGCCCCATTTACAATCATCTCCATTTGACAGAAGGTAACACTGAGGCTCAGAGAGTTACACTGACCTGTCCACGATGGCATCAGAGGCAAGATTTCCTAACTATCTCTCTATCTGTTATGCCACCCCACCTCCCCTTCAGACACTCAGTCTCATTTAATCTTCACAACAACCTTGAGAGGCATCTTAAGCAAGCATCATGTTCCATTTTTTGCTTATCTGTTGCTAAAATTCAGACATATTCAGTAACTTGTCTAAGGTCACACAACCAAGGAATGGTAGAATTGAAACTTGAACTCAGGGCCTCTGACTCCAATTCTATTGATTGTTCCATCATATCACATTGTTCGTTTTAGGCAAAAGCCATGTCGATTTCTTCACTGACTACCACAAAAATAATTTTATCTGTTCTTTTTTAGAGATTATTATTATCAGTAATCTTTAATCAATAATTCTATCTTTTGTCCTGAGGATTTTCTAAGTAGTATATAAGAATTAAAGTAGTAAGGAAAAAAAGGAATAAAAATATAGATGCTTTTCTGTTAAGTGGGACTTGATGTGAATCTCACCTGTTGTTACTCTTACCCATGGAAGGTATTTCATAAGCACTCAAGGAATGGAAATAAATTAAGTAGAACTGCTGGAGGGACATGATCTCTAGCTGACAGCTAGCCAGCTGACCTAAGAATATGGATCAGATCCATTGTTAACAAATAATTGATTTTCTGGAATCTTCATTCTCTAATTATGTTTACATAGGCAACTTTCAAGTATCTGTGCTAATGAGTGACAAGGATGGCATCGATTAGTGAAATCCATAGATAATAAAAAAAAAATCCTTCATTTTGTTGATTATTTGAGGTCGTGTCTATGGAGCTGACTGATTGTAGATTGGTTAACAAGTTTTTAAGAGATAAAAGTATGAGAAGTGAAATCAAAGCCAATATAAGGGGTCAAAAGAAGGAAAGAGATTTTTTTTTCCTCAAGGGGGATGGATGTGGGGTGAAGGAGGGACTAATGGAAGTTTCCCAAGGAAGCTGTGCTACGTAGTGGAAAGAGCATTGGATCAGAGCTAGAAGGCTTGTAGGTGCAGTACTGGAATCCTAACTCTGCCACCATATTAACGCTGTGATCTTTGGCAAGTCTGACTCTCCAAAGGAGGGCAACCAGGGTGTTTGAGTTCATATGATAGAATGATCCATTAGAGGAACTGGGGATCCTTAGTTTAGAGTAGAAAAAACTTGAGAGGGGATATGATAGCTGTCTTTGTATTTGAAGGATTGTCACATGGAAAAATGATTGGATTTAGTTCAAGCATCATCTTCTACATCGAGGATTTTTCACCTTTTTGTGTCATGGGCCTCTTTGGAAGTCTAGTGGAAGCTAGAGACTCCTAAAAATAATGTTTTTAAATGCACAAAATAAAATACATAGGATTTTAAAGGAAACAAAAAGGGTAAAAATGAAGATGTAATTTTTCCCATCTAAGTTCATGGAATCTCTGAAATCTATCCATGGATTCTAAATTAGAAATCCCCAGTTCTACAAAAAAAAATTTATTAATGCCCCCAAATTCTCATGCCCTCTCTGCCAAATTTATCTTATTTTCGTATTCATTCTATATACATTTATTTACATAAATATTGTTTCCTGTTGTCTTTAGTGATGGAACATCATGGACTATTTCATCTTTCTGCTTATATTCCTAGCATTTATCATAGAGCCTGCCAATAGTAAGTTTTTAATAAACATATGTTAATTAGTTGGCTTGATAGACTAGAAGGCAGAAGCAATGAATTGAACTTGCAGAGAGCTAGAGGATAGGCTACTTGATCATTAGAGCTGCCCCAACTTACAATGGGATGGTGGGAGAGGTAATAGGTCTCTATTGCCCCAACATGAGATCTTCATGCAAAGACACTTCAGTCATGGGTTGAACTGGATGGATACCAAAGTCACTTCTAACCTTAAGATTTGGCTTATTTCTCTGAGTATAAGCTTTTCATCTGTAAAAACAGGGATGAAAATATTTGAACTATTTAATTTGGGGTGCTCTTGTGAGGCAAAGATGAAATTTATAAACCTAAAGTACTATATTAATACTAGTGAGAATGATGATGATGGCGATGATGATGACGATGATGATGACGATGATGATGATGATGATGATGATGATGATGATGGTGATGATGATGATGTGGGAGGCAGTGGTATTTGAAAACACTGGAGCAGCTAGGTGACACAGTGGTTGGAGTGCCAGGCCTGGAGTCAGGAAGACTCATCTTCCTAAGTTCAAATCTGGCCCCATACAGCTGTGTGACCCTGGGCAAATCACTTAATCCAGTTTGCCTCAGTTTCTTTATATGCAAAATAAACTGAAGAAAAGGGGCAAACCAGTCCAATATCTTTGCAAGAAAACCCCAAATAGGGTCACAAAGAGTCAGAAACAACTGAAAAATGACTAAACACCAATACCAACAAAAGAAATAGGGCAGTATTTCAAGAGATAGAGAAATGGAGAGAGGATCTATAGGGTGGAACTGAAAGTCACAGCAACAGAAAAGTACAGGGGAAAAAGCACATAGTTCAATGAGACCGTAGCACAGAGTATGTGTTAGGAATGGTGTGAGATAAAGTTAGGAAAGTATATTAGGATCAGATTGTAGTGAAAATTCAATGGAAGCCTAAGGAATTTGTATTTCATTCCATGGGCCATGGGGATTCATAGAGAGTTAGTGAGAAGAGAAGAGTGATCTGATAACCATGGCAAGGATAGATTGGAGCAGTGAGGAAATGGAGGGATTAATCCAAAAGGCCATTGTAAAAGTCCAGATGAGAACCTGAATGTGGTTGACAAAAGCAGGAATGAAGAAAGAAGAAGAAGAAGAAGAGGAAGAAGAGGAAGAAGAAGAAGAGGAGGAAGAGGAGGAAGAAGAAGAAGAGGAAGAAGAAGAAGAGGAGGAGGAGGAAGAAGAAGAAGAGGAAGAGGAAGAAGAAGAAGAACCATCAGGCTATTCATTAGATTGGAAGGTGGGGGGGGAAAGAGTGGTCAAAAGTAACTCTAAGGCTTTTGCAACGTGAAGAATAGTGGATGGTGTCTTTAGCAGAAATGACAAAGCAAAAAAAAAGATAAGCATATTGGGAAGGGTTCAGGACAGGTAGAATTTGAGGTGCTTGTACATCATTCATGTAAACATGTCCAGTGAGCATTTGAAATATAGGTTGATGGTCTAGGATGGAAAATGTAGATTTGGAAGCCAGGTACATAGAGATGGAAGTTCACTGAGTGAAAATATAAAGAGAAGACCAAGGATGGAGTATTAGGGAATGTCTCAGTTTAGGGGTCTGGAGAAAGAAAAAGACAGAGAAGAAAATGAAGTAGAAAATAGACTTCTTTAAAGGTATAGAAGAGAACTAAGAGAGTGTAGTATTATGGAAGTCAAGAGAGAAGAAAGAATTATAGACTGATCAACAGCATTACAAAATACAGAGAAGTCAAGGTCAATGTTAGTCAACATTTGCTAAGTATTCATTTGGGCAAGGCACTACTCCAGTTTTTGTGCCCACAAAGTTTTATCTGACACAATCTCTACCTTTAAGGAGCTTAAAGTCAGAGAAAATCGTACCCATGGTGGCAAATTAGACACACAAATGCCCAGCATATGGATAAATTAGCTAAATGAACTAGACATCTTAGCATGAAGAAGTAAGCATAATTTCATAGTCTAACAGAAACTTGGTTTTAAAAAGTGGCCACTGTTATACTGTTATGTAATCTTCAAGTCCTTCCTCTTCAGGAAAATTCCAGATTTGAGAGGTTCCTTGACCAGTAAGTTCTGCCACCATTTGATTGAGGTAAGCTTAAACATATTTCTATAATAGGATGTTCCTGTGGTAAATTTTCTGTGGTATAGGATTTAGGTTCAATAGGCAATCTCCATGCTCTGTAGGAAGTAACCTTCTCTAAAACTCCTAGATACAGTGGCTTCCTCCCCTGGAGGTCTTCAATTGAGAGGGCATGTTCCCTAACAGTTTTTGGGTCTGGAAACTAGGTGCACTTAGCAGTCGTGGAGAGAGTGGGTGAGGTCACAGGACCTTCCTTAGGAGTCTTGGAGCCTGCTTATAGTGAGCACTGCACACTTCCTAATAATCTATAATTCAGGGCAGTGGGGCACTGAGTCTTGGAGGCCAGTGGAAATGTTCTCCAAGAGTCTTCAGGTACCATTGGTACTGTAGAGGGGATTACTGCTTCATCATGGGCTGTACTAGAAGAAATCTGAATTTGAGAGCTCATGAGACCATTAGATTTAGTATCAGAAGCTAATCTTCAAGAGAGAATATTGAGCAGAGTGGTAGAGCAAAAGACATATTGCAAAGGGGTTGTGAGTATGGGTGAAAGTAGAAATAAAAACTGTAGATATTCTTTCTAAGATTTCTGACAACGAGTAAGTCTGAATGAGTGATTGCATTTGGGTCCAGGAAGGGCAAGGCAGTACTTTGTTGTGGTGGGGGATGCAGTGAAGGCAGGAGCAATAGCTGTTGTCTTCCTTTCCCTTGAACCCAATGAGCAGCAAGGAAGTCTCTATCCAAACCCCTTTCTCCAAGCAACTCTCTCTTCAAGCTTCTTTCCATTCCTTTTTGTAAAAACTATGTTCTAACTTCTTTTAAAATTATGATTCTGTTCTCTTCATATAAACATCTGTGGTCAGCTTAAACACATCCATTTGACTGTGTTTAATTGTGGTCAGAGAGTGCAAGCTCACTGAAACTCTAGTTCATTGATGTCACAGAATATAACTGGCTAAAATGTTTCCTTCTTAGTTTAAGGTAAAGATTTCAATCTCTGGCCAGTTTTTAGATGATTTCTAACTGGGAGTTTATCTTTTTTGAATCAATAACTCTATAAACTCAAAAGAACAGAAATAAGATCAGTTAGCTCACAGCTATATAATACATATCAATGCTAGCTGCTAAACTGATACTTCTGAAGTGCTTAGCACAGTGCCTGGCACATTGTTAGGACTAAACAAATGCATATTCCCTTCTCTTTCCCTTTCCCTTTCTTCTTTAAAGGAGCAGAGAAGGTATTCCATGGATCTTGGAATATTGTCTTTGAACACATGCTTAGGCATGTATGATAAAATCTCCAACTCTCACTCTAGTGAGACAAAGGAAAGAAGAGGAGAGGAGATCACAGTGTCCCAGTTCCTGAAGCAAAAAAAGTCTCTGCCCTTTACCTGAAAGGAAGGAGATGAGTGTAGAGGAGGAGATGGTTGTACAAAGAGAAGCCCTGCCTTGAGCAACCCTCATTAGACAGAGACAGGCATAATCTGGGAGCATTCAGCCCTTCTACCTTTCTGGCTGAGAGGGGAAATGAGGACCATCACCATTCAGTCAACTTTTCTCTCCACATTGATACCTGCAGATTATGTGAGCAAAGACTACATGTAAAGTAGGTTGTGCTAAGCATCCTCAATGCTCTTTTTGGTCTTGAGAGAGAGATAACAATATGCCCTTCTGGGTGCCAAGGGGTAGAAATCATCCCTTTGCTTCCTTCTTAACTCTCCCCCTTCATTCAGTCCAGGTTAGTCTGTGGCTTTTCAATAGACCGTCCCCAAACCTCTACCTTTCTTCGAACCACCCTTCCCTACAGAAGAAAAAGGTTAAGGGTAGAATCAGGTCAATGATTGCCCCCAAACTCTTTCTAATGATTTATTGAAAATAATCAATAAGTAATGAGGTCAAAGAGAAGAACTGGAGATAAATTGAAGGAAGGTCAAATTTTGTAGAGTAGGCTAAGAGGAAAATCTCTGAATTTGAAAGGCAATGGAGAAGCATTTTTTCTTTCTCAGACAACGGAATTAAGGGGGTTAGGGCCAAGGATGGGGAAAGGGAGCATCACCTGGTTTGATCTCTGTTCTCATCTTTAAATGAGCATGTGGGAGTTGAACCAGACAATCACAAAGGTCCCTTCCAGCTCAAAATCTTATGACGTTGTAATAATATATTCTCTCTATTAAGATCTCATAAAAGAGAGCATACCCCAATCTCTCTTAACAAGCCATTACAATTTCTAATAACCCAATAGTCAGGAAATTATTTGAGATACTCAGATGAAATCCACCATGTTTCAGTTAAATGACACCACTAAGGTATAGACTCATTGACAGTGTGGAAGAGATTTAGGCAACTTGCCAAAAACATCCATATTACTTTGAAGACAACCAGGCATATGCCCTTTAAGAGAACTCATTCCTGGCATAGAGTCAGCAATCATAATCTGTGTGGTATTTCACATGTCTCAGATGTTTGACACTGATCTTCCAAAGGCAAGTTCTATATTCCCAGTTTAATCATAGTGTTTGCTCAAGTGGAAGGCAAAAAAGTATTTCAAAAATGTTCATGAAGACTGAAAAGAAGCGTACCCAAAATACCAACTCGTAGCCCAGGATACATTCACTGTTACCCAGAGTTTTCTCAATCAAAAGAAAAATTACAGATCTTTGTAGTATTTCAGTGGTTGGAAAAACATACTGCAAGTAACCATTTGGAAATTCTATAATATGAAACATCTAAGTTCAAGTATGACCTCAGACACTTCCTAGCTGTATGACCCTGAGCAAGTCACTTCATCTTGTTTGCCTCAGTTTCCTTATCTGTAAAATGAGCTGGAGAAGGAAATGGCAAACCATTACAGTATCTTTGCCAAGAAAATCCCAAAATAGGGTCACAAAGAGTCAGACGCGACTTAAAAGACTCAACAACAACAATGAGCTTCTGATCACTGTTCCCAATCCTTATATCCAAGGCTTGACCCCTTTCCCACCAGGCACCAGTTCCACAATGAGCATACATAGCAAATAGCAAGGAAACCAATTTATCCAAGTTGGTAACAAAAAAGGAATCAGATAAAAATACACATAGGAGAACACATACTAGTTAATGTATATCAAAGAAACTCTTTCATTGGGAGTCACTTGACTCGGTTCAGCTGAGAGAGAGAGAGAGTCATAAATCTTACACAAGGGAGAAATTTCCCAATATCTCTAGCTAGCATATCAAGCTGAGGATAGGGATATGATAAAGATTCCAACTCCTCTCCTTTTCTATTTTTTAGGGTGTTGATTTCTTCAGTCATACTGCTGACTCTCTTTTCATGATTTTCCTGCAACGTTCTTATTTCTCTTCCCAATTTTTCTTCCACTTCCCTTATTTCTCTTCCCAATTTTTCTTCCACTTCCCTTATC
>CM053582.1:562648369-562676915 GCA_028627135.1 Pseudochirops cupreus | reverse complement strand
GGGGGGGAAGAGGGGAGGAAATGGGGGGAGGGAGCGGAGCCAATTCCTTCCCCCAAGTCCGGCGGCGACGGCGGAAGGGCGCCCCCTAGGGGCCGGGCGGGGCGCGGGACGCCGGGCGAGACCTAGCGCGGGGCAGCCCCGCCCTAGCGGCGGGTCTGGTCTGTGCGTCGGGACAGGCCTCTGTCTGCGTCTGTCCGTATCTTTGTGCTGCTGTCTGTCTGTGAGGCTGCCTTCGTGTCCGTCCGTCCGTCCCTCTCCTCTCCACCTCTCCTGGTGGGCCTGGCCTCAGTGGCCTCATCACAGTGTCCTCATCTGTAAAATGGGAGCGATAATAGTGGGCACCCCAGGCTTGCTGCAAGGACACAAGACAAGACTCAAAGGCTGCTCGTACCCTGAGCCGAGCTGGCAGGGCGCCTCGAGGGCGCGGGCCCGCTCTCTGAGCCCGCGGTGCGTCAGCGAGACCCGCCGCCGGGCAGGAGGAGACCCACCCCCTCCCCCCCGCCGGGCAGCCTCGCGCGCTGATGGACGTCACTGAAGCAGCCCTACTGAGTGCCCTGCGTGCTCCCAGGACACCGGCCCGCTCTTTCTTCCTCAGACTCCGTGGTCGGCTCCTCGCCTCCGCCGACCCCTCCTCACTGCCCCTTCTGGTGCTGGGCAGGAGGCTGGGATCCCCGCCTGCAAGGAACGTGCTCCCTACAATGGATAGGGCATCTATGAATTATAAAATCTGTGTGCACATAGATGGACAGTTCAGTCTGTATCTATCTACATGAAGATAGATGCAGAACGCTATAGATTTATCTAAAAATCTATGGTCCCGATAGTTATTAAGAGCCCACAATGCGCAGGTGAAGAAGAGGTAGCACATGGGCCTCAGGAGCTGGAGCATGAGTGCTGCTTTCTGCCCCGTCTCTAAGACATAGTACCTTGGGAGGCCCCCAGCAAGCCCAGCAACCTCTCAGGGCCCTACATTTCAGGTAAGGTGCCAGTCTGCATTTGATGAAAGAAGTTCCTCCCCAGGACCTCCTTGCACTTCTGACATTGCAGATCCAGACCCCACCCCACCCCCAAAAGGGGGACCAGGCACCGTTCTAGATATGAGGGATACAGAGGTAAAAATGGTTCTGGACTCCAGGTCTCATTATTTTGTTGGAAAGGATTGGGGGAAAGTCCATAAGTTCATAGATTATTAAGAAGTAGAAAGGGCCTGGAATCCAACATTCCCATTTTTCATTTAGAAGTGGAAGATGCTGGGGAGGTTATGCTCAATAAAATTCACTTGTCCCCTATTACTTCTGGAATATAAACTATTGAAGTCTCCTTTTAAAGTCCTCCACAACCTGACCCTGACCTGTCTTTGAAGCCTCAATATCATTCTCCCTGTGTCCTGTAACTCAGCTCATCTCTCCTTTCTGTCTCACTCGTGATACTCATTCCTCATGTCAGTGCCTTTGCTCTGACTATCCCCAGTACTTAAAGAGAGGGGCAGCTAGTTGGTGGAATGGATACAGCACCCACCTAGAGTCAGGGTGCCTTATCTCCCTGAGTTCAAATCCAGCCTCAGACACTAATTTGCCCTAGACAAGTCACTTACCCTGTTTGCCTCAGTTTCCCCATCTGTCAAATGATCTGGGGAAGGAAATGGTAAACCATTCCAGGATCTTTGCCAAGAAAACCCCTATTGGGTTCACAAAAAGTAGGACAGGACTGAAAAGACTGAACGACAACATGCCTGGAATGCCCTCTCATCCGTACCTCCCCTCTGTCTCATAAAATCTATCTCTTAGAGACATGACTTATATGCCACCTTCCACACCAGGAATTCTTAACCAGTTCTACTTCATGGGTCTCATTGGCAGTCTAATGACGCCAACAAGGAGACTCCTCCTTTCTCATAACAATTTTTTGAACATTCATAATTGAAGGAAATGTAAAATTTTGGTTTTTATTGAAAATAAAAGTGTAATTATTTTTCCATTCAAGTTCATGAATCACTTAGTGATCCCTCCATTGAATCCTTGAGGATTCATGAACCCTAGATGAAGAACCCTTGTTCTACATGTAGCCTCTCTTGGTTTTCCCCAATTTCTGGTGCCTCCATGATGACCTTGTATCCATCTGCCTTGTAGTTATTCTGTATATGCTTATGTAAGCACATTCTCTCTCTATCTCTGTCTCTGTCTCTCTCTGTCTCTGTCTCTCTCTGTCTCTCTTTGTCTCTCTGTCTCTCTCTCCGTCTCTGTCTCTCTGTCTCTCTGTCTCTCTCTCTCTCTCTCTGTCTCTCTCTCTCTCTCTCTCTCTCTCTGTCTCTCTCTTTCTCTTCTGATAGAATATGAACTCCTTGAGAGTAGAGATTGCCTGTTCTTTGTATTTATCACCAGCTCGTAGCATGGTGCCTGGCCCACAGCAGATGCCTAAGAAATGCTCATTAATTGATTTGCAGGTGAGAAAATTGAAGCTTAGAGATGTAGAACAAGACTTTTAGCACATTTCAGAGGCAGGATTTTAAGATGTCAGTGATCTGCCCAACTACTCCATGCTGCTTGCATCATCAAGAGCATGTCTAAGTGGGAGAGTAAGACAGGAAGACAGAGGAGATGACCATCAAACCAGCAAGAAGACAGGCTCCAATGCATTGGATGCGTCCTTTTGTGAAGGTCATGGAAAGATCAGAAGTGTGGTATCTGTGTGCATGGAGAGAGTGCCCTCATAGGGGAGATCACTGATCTCCTGGTGCAAAGGGAAGGCAAATACTTGAATAACCGTGGTAGGAAGGAGACTGAAATAATTGTGGAAAAGAGGTCTAGACAAAGTGTCAGGAGAAGTCAGAGAAGGGCAGTCACTTTCAGTTGTGGGGAGAAATGGAACCTGTTAGGATGAAGAGGCTGAGACCTTGACCTTTCTGAACTGAGTTTGTAGGATAGGCTATTCTAAACTCAACTCAATTCAACAAACATTCATCAGGCACTGGAGATACAAAGACAAAACCTTAGTCCTTGTCCTCAAGACGCTCAGAGTTTATTGTCTACGTGTACATAGATAAATATGGATACAAACTCAATTCAAGAAGGAGAGAACAATAACTCCATGAAGTGCCAATGAAGGGTTCTGTGTATGAGGTGCCCCCTGAGTTGTACTTCAAAGGAAGCTAGGCATCGTAAGAGGGAAAGTTGAGGAGATAGTGCTTTCCAGACTTGATGTCCATCTATGTTGCATCCTGGGTCATTTCTAGTCATCCTGATCTATATCTGGCCACTGGACCCAGATGACTCCAGAAGAGAGAGTAAGGCTGGTGACTTTGCACAGCCCTTCCTCACTTAAATCCAATTTACTTGCATGTCATGGCATCACCTTCCCAACATCATGGTCCTCTTTAAGAACGGACAAACAACCACAACTATCCATGTAAAAAGACATAGAGGTGGCCCAGTGGATGCAGTACAAGACCTGGAATACGGAAGACTCGAGTTCAAATCCAGCTTCAGATTTTATTAGCTGTGTGACCCTGGACAAGGCACTTCACCCTGTTTGCTTCTATTTCCTCATATGTAAAATGAACTGGAGAAGGAATGGCAAACCACCCAAATATCTTTGCCAAGAAAAGCCCAAATGGGATGGTGAAGAGTTGGACACAACTGAACAGTTATATTACCAGACCAGTGTAACTAAATGGAGAGTGTATGAAGGGAGCAAAAGAATACATCTATCTCTTTGATGGCACTGAAATCATTATTATGTAATTAGTAAAGCTTGGACATTTATGAAATAGGTAGTAAATTGTTGAAGTTGCCGGACCTGAGTTCAAATCACTACCTATGTAGTAAACCCTTAATAAATGCTCACTCATTCCTTCTATCTAACCTCATTCAAGTCACTAACTTATTTGGGCATCAGGTCCCTCAAGTATAAAATGAGAGGGCTGAACTAATGACACTGAGGTCACTTCAATCTTTGTGTCTCCAATTCTATGACCCTATGGTTTCACTGGGAAAAATAACCAAATTTCACTCCTACCTTATAATCCAAGAATGATGCCCCCTCTCTCTATTTTCCTTTTCTGAGCTATTCTCCCAGTGGAGGTAGTTGGAGGGTTGGTATTTCAATGAAAAAATTCTGGCCATTGATTTCTTTTTAAGTTTCTTTTTTATTGATTTTTTAATTTGGAACATAAATGTTAAACAATAAAACACAAATTTACATATACAGTTCTGCATGCCACACTTTCTGGTCACATCCATTTAGTCATAACATTAGTAAATCTAGTTAATTGAAACCCCATAAACCTTAAGGACTAGCTAAAATGAGCTGGCAAGATATCTTGGCACAGCTGTGGGTTGACTAAATTTATGTTAGAAATTGTACATTTTAAAGTGAAATGTATGTAATATGTGCTTTGGTTTTCAAGCAAGATAGCATCTCCTAATAGGGCTGTATAGTTGTCTAACTGATGTTTTAGACCAGGTCTCCGATTCAGCAGCCCTTACACTTCCAAATGAGTCTGTACACAGGGCAGCCCTGGTGGTTTTAAACCCATTTGGTTATATCCTTTGGGCTTTCATTAAGTCATAAAATCTAGACCTGAATGGAACTTTGTAAACTATCTAATCAAACCTGTTTGCATAAGAGAAACACCATGGGTTACAGAGATTAAATGATTTTTCTAAAATCATATATTAAGTAAGAGAGCCAGGGATTAAACCAGGTTTTCTAACTCCAAATACAGTTCTGTTCATTATAACACAGTCATATGGTCCCTAAGGCAAGAGTGAGCATTACATCTCTTTGATTCATGAGAATTGGCCAATTTGTGATCTAATCTTGTATTGCATTCTCCTTTCTGTCAGGTGTGTGATTGTGGAGTTTGATGCCATAGAATATAATTTGCAGATACTTGCCTGTTTCCTTCTCATATTTTCATTTGAAGATATCTTTCATATACATATAGAATATTTTCAAAGATTATGTAGAGATGACAAATTAGGTAAATGAATTGTTAATATTATTCACATTCTCCTGATTGCCTTTTAGGGATAATACATCCCTGGATTACATCCATGAATTTTTTAAAGCATTCAGTGTTATTCCTGCTTTCAGATATCTTGAGACTCAGTCTTTCAATGACCTCAAAATTGTATCACCTTCAGTATGGACCTCATTTGTATATTTGGTACACTCCAGATATTTTTCTCACATTGTGATTGTGAGCACCTTCTTCCCTGTTTTCTACCTCTCTGTCACCATAATAACAACATGGCAGAAGATGGTGCAAGGTCAAGGACCATTTTGCATTTTTCTGGGTTTCATTGATCACCATGGCCAATAAAAGGTCATTGGCTAGAGACCATACTACTAACACTAAGCCTGCCTATTTGTAGCCAAGTTGATCCTCAGAAAGCAGAGTACACTGTCCTCAGGACCACACTTGAAGTCTTTCCAATATGGCAGAACTTGTCAAAGCCTATACTTTTGCGTTGTCATTGATAACCCAGGGTTACCAGGCCACGGTGAGTTTTCAAGAGTGGGACATTCCCATCTAACCCTTCACTTCCAGAGAATTCCATATGACCCCAGGCTTGACAGAAGTCAGACAAAGTGAAGCTGAAGGGTAGCCCTGAAATACCTCCTGTCATTGATCCCAACCCAGTCTGCAGTTAGGTATCCTTTTGCTTCCAATCCATAGACTGTATTATATCTCACCTTCAACTAAGACAAAAAAAAGTTATTGACCTATATTCTAATTGAATAGGGAATATGCTTACACTAAATAAAGAGAATAAATATTGATTTCTTTTTTCTACTGAAATGGTTAATTCAACTTAAAAGTTGGGTTAAAGAGACATTTACCTTTTATTGGGTAAAAAGAAAAGAACAAGAGAAGCCATATGCTCAATACCTAAATAGCATTAAGTGGAAAGGACAATAATGACAAAGAAGCAAAGCAATGCTATAGAATTATGATAACCAAACCTGGCCTCCCAAAAGAGGAAATAGGAAGACTCTCTCTTCTTTTGTAGGGCTCGGGGACTTTGGGTGTGGCACACAGCACACCATGTTGGATTTAATTGAAGTCTTGGTGAGTTTTGCTATACTGTATTCCTTCCCTTTCTTTTTATTCCTCATCATACAGAATAGTTCACTGGTAAATGGAGGAGGGAGGTCTATATTGGTAGACAAAGGTGGTACAAAAACAAGAAATATCATTAAAATTTAAAAAAGACAAAGATTTCTGGTTGCTCACATTAGAAGATTACGTGCATCTGAACTGGAGTTCATTGCTCTGGCTTACCTGACTGGCTCACTCAGTCAGCTACGTACTTAATTCAGATAAGATGACTGGTCTCTTTATTTTTCACTCAGCCTTTCCTGATACCTCTAGTTCTTAGCGCTGTCTCATACCTTGAATGACTATTAATCTGTATAAAAGCCACAGCCCCTTCCTTCTATCCCAAATTTTAAGGAAGATTCTGTCTTTTCATTTTGTCTTCAAATCTTAAGCCTCTATCACAGAGCTTTGCACAGAATGGTTGCTTGAAAAAATGATTTGTGTGCTGAATTGGATAAATACTTGCTGACTGATTCACTGAATCGAATTGGTTGGTCAAATTAACCAATTGTTTTGGTTTTACATGGCAGAAACAGTTTCCATTCTCATATATGCCAACATAAATCTGAACTAGCAAGTAGAGGAGTTTTTTTAGTTCCGCTCTGCCTCCTGGGAATAACTCAGAATGGGGATATTGACCACAGGACACCTTCTAAAAGACCACTCCATCACGATCATGGTGAATTCTGTGCTTAGGTCTGCCATGGTGAAACTCCCACCAGGAGCAATTACTCACTGGACAAAATTAAACTGAATTTAGCCCTAGGTCCTGAAAATTGGAAAGGTACTACTGGATTGCCCACTGCTGGGATTATTTTAGTCTAGCCTCTAAATTGCCACACTGAAGTAAAGATTTAATGATCTAACCCCTGAGGCAAAGACATCAGTAACTTCATCACACAGGGCTAGCTGACAGATTTTAGAGGAAAACTATTCCACAGGTAGAAAAATCTTCAGAAGCATCTCAAATGGTATCTTGAACACAGAGGATATCCATGTTTTGAATTCCCCTGTGGTTTGGTTGAGTTTGGTTTCACATACACACACACACACACACACACACACACACACACACGCACGCGCGCACACACACATACACACACACACACATTCCTAACATCATTTGGCTCTTCTGGTTTTAATTTAACAGAACATTCATTTGCCTATTTGATGGACCTGTCATGTAAACTCCCTGTACCAAGATCATCCATACTACCTCTTCTGCTTCTTATTCCAGGCTGACAAGGGCAGCTAGAGAAAAACAGAGGACCATGGAGATCCGGCCCACTGCAAAGTACTGCTGTCAAATTTCAATTTGACCCTTGCAGCTACTGGCCAATTATTTAATATTTCTCATGTGCACTCTAAGGATTACTGCCTACACAATCATTATTTCTGGCCATCTCTTCTCTCATTAAATTCAGAGACCTACCTACTCTCACCTTCACTTTCAGTGGATTTCCTGAAAAAAATCCAGGCTATCAGACACAAGCTGGACTTCATTCTCTTCAAAATATGTGTTTCACCATCTGTCCTCTCTACCTTATTTCCAAGTCTCTCTTCCTCTCCAAAGTTAACTTCTTTGTCTTTGCTCTTCATCCATACCTGTTCTTCCAGAGGGACCCTGATTCCCTACTTGTCCCCTCTCTAGCTTCTGCAATATGTCACTTTCTCCAAATACGGTCAAATGTCACTTATCTTTTTAAAAAAACCCACCATTTGGGCTTACTGTTCCTTTTAAGGATGTTCTTATTTCTCTCCTCTTCTTTGCCAGACTTCTCAAATGAGAGAGCTACCTTCACTGCCTTCAATTCTTCTATACCATCCATTCACTTTTCATCTTCCTCAATCTATTCCTGTTTCTTTCCTGACACTGCACTATTAATGATTACCACCGGCATTTTTCTAGTAAAGCTTTCTCTCATTCCCATCTTCTTTGACTCGTCAGCAGCATTTGACACTGTTGCGCACCCCACCTCACCTATTTGGAAATGTCTTTTTCTTTGACTTCTGTTACATGGAACTATCTTGTACTCTCACCTCTTTGCCATTCCTTTCTTCTCCTCCACCCCAACTATGGATGCTCTATGATCCTTATTTTATTTTCTATCCTTTATTATTTCCTCTTTACACTCTAAATTGACCCAACAAGCATGGTGATCAGTGCTAATCATGGGCAAAATATTGTACTAGGAATGGGAAACACAAAGATGAAAAATAGAAAGAAAAAAAAGAAACATATTCCTCTAAGAGGTGGCTCTCTCTTCTGACTTCAACCATCATCTTCAAGAGATGAGCCCTGTAATTGTAATTCCGCTTTCAAGTTCTTATCCAGGCTCAAATCCCCTACTTCTAGCTGCCTAGAAAACATTTCCACTTGCACATCTCATTATCACCTCAAAATCAACTCTAAAGATGAAACTGTTTATGCCATAAAAAGTATCTTTACCTCCCCATTCAAATGATTTTAATTATCTTTGCATTATTTTTCCTTTCTGTCCCTACATTGAATCTGTCACTAAGTGGATTCTTACTTTCAATGATTGTCAGATTTATCCTTTCCTTTTCATTCTTAACATCACAGTATATCTTATGTGGATTATTTAATTTTCATTAATTATTCTGCCCTTTCTTCCTCCCAGTTTTCATCCTACAAAGCCCTATGCCAGATTAATCTTGCTAAAATATTGCTTCCATCAGGTTACTGTTCTCAAGAACTCATAATGATTTCCCCATCACCTACTGCATCAGGACTAAACTTCTACCTAAATTTCAAAGTCTTCCAAAATCTCTCCACATCTTATCTATCAAACTATATCCCTTCCCTATAGTGAGATCAATCTCCTTATTGTCTCTTCTAGATACTATGCATATTTATATACCCATATCTACCCATGCTGTGCCAATGGGATAGACCCTATCAAATTCAATGAAGTTCAAGGGACAATACAGCACAATGGATAGGGAACTGACCTCAAAGCCAGAAAGACCCAGGTTCAATTCTTGCCTTTGACACATAGTGTCTGTGTGTCTCTGAGCAAGTCACTTGATCTCTCATTGCTCTAGGAATCTCTAAAACAATTAGTTGCCAAGTGGATGCCAAAGCAACATTGGCAAAGGAAGTCTTCTCATCTGGGAGTTCCCTATGTCAGTGAAGTCACAAGTCCAGTCATTACTCCCATCAATTAAATTAAAGTCAATAAGCCTTTACTAGGCAACTGTTTATAAGGCAAAGTGTTGGGTGCAGGAAAGATGCTCAAAAACAAAATGGCCCTGTTTTCAAGGATTTACTGGGTGGATGTGTGTGTATGTGGGTGGACATGTTTATGTATGTGTGTATATATGTGTGGGGCAGTTGGGGGGTGGATGTGTGTATGTATGTGTCTCCCTTAGGAGACCATGGATTTGGAAGAAAAGCCCTGGGTTTGAAGACTGAACCTTCCACTTACTCCTGCGAGTCCTTTGGTGAGTCCTTTCCCCTAGTCAGGTCTCCTCACCTGTAAAATGAGGGGCTTATACTAGAGGACCTTCAGAGTTCCTTCTGGCTTAGAAATCCACTATTAAGGTGCCACAGGAATGGAAAAGAAGTGATACTGTTGAGACATAAACACACCCATGATTAAAACCATAAAAGACTTTGTGATGAAAGCAGGAGAAATATCCATCGGTATTTGAATGTTGCCTAGCACTAAGAAAAAGAGAGAGACAGAGAGAGACAGAGAGAGAGAGAGACAGAGAAAGAGAGAGACAGAGAGACAGAGAGACAGAGAGAGACAGAGAGACAGAGACAGAGAGACAGAGAGACAGAGACAGAGAGAGACAGAGAAAGAGAGGCAGAGAGAGAGAGACAGAGATACACACAGAGACAGAGAAGAGAGGAGAAAGGGAGAGAGAGAGAGAGAGAGAGAGAGAGAGAGAGAGAGAGAGAGAGAGGAAGGGAGAAAGAGAGAGAGAGCACACAAAACTTAACAGCATTTAAGTGATCTTGAAGGTTCTGAGCACATGTACATCCCCTAGGATCTACCTCTAGGAAATCTGGGACTACTCTTCCCCTAGATTCTATGCCCCAGGATTTTATTTACAGTCCTTGGGGAGAGTGATCACTACTGTGAGTCCAATCATTCATCCAGTCTTGAATCTACCTGACCACTGTCATCTCACCCCCATCTCTGTCTTGTCCAGAGAATTGCTGTGAGACAGTGTCAAATGCCTTGGAGAAATCCTGACATCCCATGATTACAGCACTTTCCTGATATGCCCATCTCATACACCTGTCAAAAGAGGAAATTAGTGCAGCATGACCTGTTTCTGATGCTGGCTTCATCACTGTCCCTCTTCTTAAATGCTCACAGACCATCCATCTAATAATACATTCTAAAGTTTTTCTGGGAATCAGAGTGAAGCTTATTGGCCTGTAGTCTGGTGAATTTATCCCTTTCCTCTCTTCCTTTTTCTGGATATGGATACTCTTGCCCTTCCTGTGATGTTTCTCCTGTCCCTTGTGATTTCCTATGATCTTTGACAGTGGCTCAACAATCAAAATCTCTGGTATTGTTAGTGCTCTGAAAGAAGAAAACAAGGAAACCAACACTTATTAAAGGCACCTACTATGTGCCAGGCACCATGCTAGGCACTCTACAAATATCACCTCATTTGATCCTCATAACAGCTCTGGGAGGAAGGTGCTGTCATTGTTCCCATTTTACAAATGAAGAAACTGAGGTAGACAGAGATTAAAGTGATTTTCGTAGGGTCTCAAAGCCAGTATGTATCTGAGGCTAGATTTGAAATCAAGTCTTTCTGACTCCAGGCCTGGCACTCTATTCATTGTGCCGCCTTACTGCCTCTCCCTGATGTGTAGTTTATGCAAATCTCATGACCTGATTTCACTGAAGGCAGTTCAATGCTCCCTTGCCATCTCTTCATAGAGATGCAAAGTTGTGGGTTGAGCTATGAACTGGATCAGTCATTCTGGAAAGTAACTTGGAGCTGGCCACAAAAGTTATCATAATAAAAGTTGGTATTTATATGATGCTTACTGTGTGCCAGGAACAGTGCTAAGTACTTTACAAATATTATCTCATTTGGTCCTCATAAGAACCCAGGGAGACATCCATCCATCCATCCATCCATCCATCCATCTATCTATCTATCTATCTATCTATCTATCTATCTATCTATCTACCTACCTACCTATCCATCCATCCATCCCTCCATCTTTACACATACACTCTTTTCTTGTTCTCTCTTTTTCTCTCTCTACACACATACAATACATATTTATGTATCTATGCATATATACTAGCTCTTTTTGCAATGGAAAATAACTGGAAACTAAAGAAGTGTCCATCAATTGAGAAAGGAATCAATTGGGGCTAAGTAAAGTATGACATGTTAATGTAATGGCATACTTATTACGGTGTAAGAAATTATGAAAGAGACAGTTTCAGAGAAGCCTTGGAAGACTTGTATGAAGTGATGCTGAGAGAAGGGAGCAGTTAGGCAAAGAATTTCATACTATAACGACTTTGTGAAAACAAACTTTGAAGGACTTTAGAAGCCTGAGCAATGCAATGACCAATAAAGATTCTAGAAGGTTGACAATGAAGAGATTGCATAGTGGATAGAATCCTGGACTTGGAGTTGGAAAGATCTGAGTTCAAATATGACCCCAGATATTTATTAGTTCACTTCACTTCTATCTAATTTTCCTCATCTATAAAATGGGGCTAAACATAGCACCTACCTCCCACAGTTGTGCAGATAAAATAAAATAAGATTAATAAAGCACTTAGCCAAAGCCTGGCACAGAGTAGACACTTAATAAATGCTTGTTTAAAAAAAATTAGTTGTGGGGTGGCTAGGTGGCTCAGTGAATAGAGCACTGGCCCTGGAGTCAGGAGGACCTGAGTTCAAATCTGGCCTCAGACACTTAACACACAAAAAAACTATCCATGTGACCTTGGGCAACTCACTTAACCCCAATTGCCCTACCTTCCCCCTTCAAAAAAAAAAAGCAAAAAAAATATTAGCTGCTTCCAGACAGAAGTGATAGACTCAGGGTGCATAATGAGAGACACAATTTTGGACATGGCAAATACAAGCATTTGTTTTGCCTTACTGTACATATTTGTTACAAAGGTTTTGACTTTTGTTTTCTAATGGGAAGGAGGGAGAGAAAATAAATGTTTATTAATAGAAAAAATTAATTAAAAAATCCAGTCTGTTGTTAACCCCCCCCAATCCAACAGTTTCTGCTATAACTTTGATTGGATATCATAGAAAGCAAGCTCCTTGATGACAGGAAGTGTTGCCTTTTTGTCCCCTTGGGATCTCGAGCACCCAGGCCAGTGTCTGGCACACAATAGGTGATTAACGCATGTTGGGTGAATTGAATCCAATTCTTGTCTAAACAGTGTTTGGAAATGTAAATGTCTTAGCTTTTCAAATACTTTGATTACAAATTTGATTATGAGTTACCCACTCTTATCATCTTGAGTTAAAAGCTGGTTCATTCACACTTAGGAATGTACTTTCTTCCCTTATTTCTTTTCTTTCCTTCTTCTTTCTTTTTCCCTTTCTTTATTTCTCCCTCTCCTTCCCTTCCTTCCTTCCTTCTTTCTTTCCTTCCTTTGTTCCCTCCTTTCCACCTTCCCCCTTCCCACTTTCCTTTCTCTTTCTTTTTCTATTATCAGAAGGCATTTGTTTAGCATTCTGAAAAGTCCTCTGCAATCACTGGCATTTACTATTCCTCACAACAAACCTTTCTGAAATTTCCTCTTTCCAATCTGAAAGAAATGCCTACAGGTTCCCTTTGCAAAATCACGGCTTGCCTTAAAAGCTAATTTTGCATGACAAATCACAAATGAAAATGACTACTGCTGTGCACTCCCACTGCATTGTATGCTCTTGGCTGCTCTATGATCCCTAAGACCTTCACTCAGGAAGCACCACAAATCTTGATAATAAGATTGTCTATGTATGATAAGTTCCAGGGAATGACAAAGTGTCTGTAGAATCACACATTTGGTGGGTCAGATCCTGGGCAAATCATTGATGGTGAGGAAGGTGATGACAAGCCTTGAAAAGTTCTAAAGAAGTCTAATTTTGGAGAGTCACTGAGTGAATCTGACAGTCTCACAAGGCTTTGGTTAAAGCTCGCATGTTGATAAGGGAGATTACTTCTTTGGTCTCTAATGTGATACTTCTCTCATTATAGGATAAGACTGCTGTGTGCGTATGTACATCACACACACACAGAGACACTGTTGTTGTTGTTTGTCCTTTGTGCTAGAAGAGGACCAAAATGACATCATGATGTTGGAGTCAACGCAGAGTTTGTCCAGCTGTGGCTAATCAGACCAACATGAGCTCAGAAGGTTCTACCACAAGTCAGGCACAAATAGTCCCTATGAATACTTGGGATAGAGATGTATCTAAATTTGTGTATCTCACATTTCTTTTGTTTTGCTTATAGAACATAGCACCTTATTTGACAAGGGCATGCCATGCTGGACAGTCCTATGTCAGTGTCTCCCATGTCTCACAATCAATTCCAAAGTTCTTCAGAGACCTTTGGAGTGTCCTTGTACAACTTCATCCAAAGAAGTGCTTTGAATTTCTTTTGTTGGTGTAAAAATGAATGTCATCTGCCTTCTTACTGAGCCAAGAATCCTACATCTTTCTAAGATTTGCTTGCACTTTACTTTTGATGGAGTTAAACACTGCCTTCTTAGAGAGATGGACAAATTGCCCTGCTAGTAAGCCCTGTGGGGTTCTTGTTTTTTGTTTAATAGCTTCTGAATTTCCCCATCATTTTTATCAAACTAATTTTGATGTTTTTGAGTGTTTGGCCCAGATGAGTAAATGCAGTACTGTACACCAATCTCTGAAAGCTGCCCACTCCTTTTCTGCTCCGCTGTTGCCAAAAGTGTTGGCTCAGCTTTCCTTCCAAGTTAGCAACAAACTATTCACTCTCAGAGAAGTACTCTGATCTGTTGACATTAGGTCTTCTGGCAGTCATCATCATCTTCACTATTTTTCTTGAATTCAAGCATTTAGCTTAGAGATGATAAGTCTACCATTGGTCCAGCACTCTGCACCACACAGCCTTAGACACTATCACATCCTGTCTCTCTTCCCCTTACAATGACATAGTCTATTAAATGCTCATGCTTGCTGCAAGTGTGTATCCATGACCATTTGTCGCATTTAGGTAAAACAGAAGACAGTGTTGGTGATGAGCTCCACAAGATTTCCATAGTAAGTGACCATTGCTGTTGTTGTTTCTGACTCCATTCCTCCCAAGTACTCCCTGCTGTGTCTGGTAGTCTATGCCTATTCTGCCATTAAATTCACACAGAATTATTACCTTGTTCTCTTTCAGCACATTGATGGTGAGAGTCTCCAGGTCTTCATAAAATTTTCCTTTGACTTCATCAGGGTTTGTCATTATGAAACATATGCACTGATGATGATGGTATAGCACTTTTTTTTTGCTTTTTGGAGGGGGAAGACGGTGTAATTGGGGTTAAGTGACTTACCCAAGGTCACACGGCTAGTAAGTGTTAAGTGTCTGAGGCTGTATTTGAACTCAGGTCCTCCTGACTCCAGGGTCGGTGCTCCATTCACTGCACCACCTAATGTACCCTATATAGCACTTTCTTGCAAGTGGCAATCACATTTTCTTGAGCCTATCATTCATTCCTTTTGGAAGGCATACAATCTTGTTGACTAGATTAGTTTTGATTACAAAACCTATGCCAACTTCATGGTGCTCCCTTTCACTGTGATCACTGCAGAAAAACTTGTATCCAGCTCCAGCTTCAGTAAGCTGACCTTCATTTGCCAGTCTTGTTTCACTCAGGGCTTCTATTTGGATGTGATAGCTGCTGAGTTTTCTCACAAGAGCTGTTTGTCGTTCAGGTTTACTGGATTCCATGTTGTCCATAAGCGTGCACACATTCCATATACTGGTAATGAATGGAATCATCTTCTCAAAAGTTTTTGTACATTTTTGTGTGTATTTCAATTGCAGGGTAGAATTACAGCTGCTACAGTAAGAAGGCCAGGATCAGGGGAAGCAGACAATTTTAGGCCCCTTTTCTAGCACCTTCCTCAATCCAGAAGGTGAGCAGTGCAGTCCTTGAAAGGCTGGTCAGACACCCATAGGGCTGCCAAATCCCATCACTGCTTCAGTCCAGTGAGAAGATGACCCCATGGCCTGGGCCATGTGTGTGCAGGGTTGTGACTCCCCAGGCATCTACACTGGCTGCCTCATCACTCGCCCATTGCCACAGGTCGTTGAGGTAGGTAAAATGACAACATAGTAAAATAATAAAATAGGTAGTAAAATAATAAAATAGTATAGTTTTATGTCTTGACTTACATGTGAATTAGATTTAAGTGAGGCAGCATTGCACAAAGACATCAGCCTCACTCTCTCCTCCAGAGTCATTAAAGTCTTGTGGCAGACAGAGTCAAGATGACTGGTGATAACCCAGGATGCAGTGGATGACCCTGGTGTCTCTGACATCCAACCAAGCTCTCAGCACTCCATGGTGTCTGCTTCAGCTCCCTCATGGCCATTGGAACAAGTTGTTCTGCTGGGGGAAGTCTTCACATGCTTGAATAGACATCTCTGTACCTCTGTACCTGTAACCGATGGTCTATAGGCCATCGGTTACTCTCAACCTTGGTTTAGCCCACGATTTCCTGGGGCGTGGCTGCTGCATGTGCTGCAGCTTCTTGGAGCCACAGGTGAGAGTTAAGGGACAAGTAGACACCAAAGGTGGATGAACAGCCCTGAAAGGGGTTCTAGTGGCCCTCCCACCAGAGGTGTGAGTTCTCCCTGAATCTCATACACCACACACAGAAATACAGCCAGAAAATGACTGAACTCTTTAAAATATGAGACTTAGAGAAATGAAGATCCTCATAAAATCTGGCAAAAATAAACCTCCCTTCGACCTAGAGCCTTTGGAAAGGGTTCTAGCTCAGCAAGGACCAAGGCCAAAACAATGTGGTAGGAAATTCTTTCCAATTTCTTAATTTGCTTAATTGTGCAGAATAGAAACATGCCTCAGGTATAGTTTCACTACTCCAAGCAATATACACGAATCCCCACCCTTAAGTATTTTTACTGCATATATGCATTTACTAACCTGCAGCCCTGTCTTTCTTTCTGTCTCTCTCCTCACACTCTAGCAGGCTCTGGAGTAAAGCAAAGACCCAGCCCCCTCATTTCAGCATCTCCCCAAACCCTTCCCTAAATGCTATCATGGAACCATAGAATTTAGAATGGGGAGTGATCCCAGAGATTATCTAATCCAACCCTCTCATTTTGCAGATAAGGAAACTGAGTCTCAGGGAAGTAATGTGACCTGCCTGAGCTCACCAACCTAGGAATCTACTGCATTTTCACCATGCCATTCTACCTCTGAGGCAGCTGCTTATTCTTCTCTGCAGAACAGTGACTATAAATCTTGTACTGAGACAACTGGCCAGGTTTTGGAAATCTGTCAAGTCAGTGAAAAGCAGTCATTCTTGTTTGGAGTTACATAACAAAGCAATCAATTGATTTTGTACTTTTCCAATGATTGTTTTGCTGTTAGATAGAAAATGATTTTTTCCTCAAGCACTGCCTAATGCCATTTCCTTCTTGCCATATCTAGATGTGAATCTTCTAATATGCCCAGTGCCGAAACTTGCTCAAATCCATCTTCTGGGTGTTGCTGTCATGTATATTGGCAGCAAAAGCCATTCTGATAGAAATAGGATGGCAATGACTTTGCAGTCTCACTTGCAGGCAAGTGTTGATACATTTAGTCCTCTCCTTGACATCCTTTTCTTTCAAATTCATCTGAAAATTCCAAATTCTATCCAATTAGTACAGATGTAGTGATGTATGGGTATGTACACAAAGCTTGTGTTCATACAGAGCTTAGGGCCAAGACATGCTCATTCTTTTGAAGGAAATTCTCTCTAGAGAAGAGAGGCTTCTTCCAGCAGCCTGCCATGAGCCTTAGAGCATGGGGGTAACAACATGCACTCTGTCTGCAGAGGTTTAGAAAGCTGGAGAGTCTTGGGACAGTCACACCTAGACCTCTGGGGCTGTCACTACCAGCAGACTTGAATGGAACCATGAAAGATTTCAACATACCCTAGACTTCAGCTGCTTTTCCCAGAGAAGTGCACAGAAATGTCTACAATGCTGTTTGCCATTCTGAGAAATAACTGCTCCTAAAATTCCCACTGTGAAAAGATTACCTTGAATTTCTTCCCTAGTGATCTAGTAAGCATACTGCTATAACCTTGTTTTGGGAAGAATGAGGGGTTATTTCGGACTTAACTATCACTCTTGGGAAACATAAAGTGTGATTTGCCATTTGAGAATCATTGTCTCGGATTCTCATTACCTTGCATTTCTGTTTTAATTAAATATCTTTGCCTAATTCATGGGTTATCTGGCTTGGTCTGGAATGAAGCAACACCTTGGTGGGGGCTTGCAGCTGTGTAACCTAAACAATACTGTGAACTGAATATTATGAAGAGCAGGCCATGTCACAGAAGCCGTAGGCCACACATTCATTAACTCATAAGTCTAGGTTTTCTCTATCCACTAGTACAACTTGAAACTAATCCATTTCTTTTAATAGTGGATGATTTTGATGATTTATTTCTTTAATTCCTTCATAAAGTACCTATACAACCTACAATAGGCACCCATCTAATGCTTTTAATATTTTGTGAATACCAGTACATTACACAGGCTTTCTAGCTGCTCTTTCTTATGCCTGAAAAATTCCCTTTTTCCAGTCATATGGGTCATTGATGATGTCTTTGATGACAACTTTTATGGCAAGACAGTTCTCTCAATATGCCGTATCATATTTATGCACACCAAGAGTGTCTTGATGACTTTTGGAGTCACCTACAATTCTGATTTTCTGAGACCATGGTCCTTAGTAGTTTGCATCCCTGTAGCCTTACGGGTAAAAGAGAATTTGTTCTTAAGAAATTGGGATTTTTCAACTCTGAGTTACCACCTCACACCTATAAGAAAAATGAAAAATGTTGGAGGGGATATGGAAAAAGTAGGACACTAATACACTGTTGGTGGAACTGGGGACTGATCTCCATTCTGGAGAGCAATTTGGAACTATGTCCCCAAACCTATAAAACTACGTATAACCTTTTATCTGGCTATACCACTGCTAGATCTGTACATCAAAGAAATAAAAAAAAGGGAAAAAGGGAAAAGAACCATTTGTACAAAAATATTTATAGCAATTTTTTTTGTGGTGGCAAAGAATTTGAAATCAATGGGATGCCCATCAATTAGGGAATGTCTAAACAAGTTACAGTATATGATTGTAATGGAATATTATTGTGCTATAAGAAATGACAAGCAGGATGATTTCAGAAAAACTTGATAAGACTTACATAAACTGATACAAAGTGAACTGAGCAGAATCAGGAAAACCTTGTACACAGAAACAGCAACATTATATGAAGAACTGTGAATGACTTAGCTATTCTCTGCAATACAAAGATCCAAGACAACTCCAAAGGACTTATGATGAAAAATACAATCCACTTCCAGAGAAAGAATTGACATTATCTGAATACAGACTGAAGCAAACTATTTCTCTCTCTCCGTCACCATCTCTCTCTCTGTCTCTCTTTTTCTTTCTTTCTCCCATCTTTCCTTCTCATGTATTCTTGCACAAAATGACTAATATGGAAATGTTTTACATTATTCAACATGATAACCTACATCAGATTGTTTGCCTTCTCAATGAGGGGAAGAGGAGGGATGGAGAGAAAAATAGAATTTGGAACTCAAACGTCAAAAAATGTCAAAAATTGTTTTGCATGTAATTGGGGGAAATATTTTTTGAAGAAAAGAAGTTAGAATTCCAGATGCTATCATGAGTGAACCACTTGGGATAATAGGAAATACATTTTCCCCAATAAATACTAACTAATGTCCATTTATTCAGTTTGGAGGTAATTCTGCATCATTGCCTGTCTGTTATACCTACAGAAACTAAATGTTTCTATGGAAGATATGCCTAGGAGGAGTCTGAGAAGGGTTAACTCTTTGTTGAAGTACACCATCTATATAATATTGGCCTAACTCAATGGGTTATGATATCTAGTTGCATGTCATGCACACAGCTGAGCACAGAGAATGGGTTAGGCATGCTTCTTGTCATAATCTGAATAATATGCTTCACCTAATATATTTTTCCATTTAATGTCTTTTGAGTGTTGGTGCATCTCTTCCCTGTACTGTTTTAAGGACTCCTAATCATCTGGAGTCCCTCTTCATTGCCAAGTTTTTCTCTTTTTATTTCGATTTTGGGTACAGCATTTTCCATTACAGTAGCAAACACTTTTATAGAACAGTAGTCTATACAAACATGTTTAAAATTGTGAAATCAGGGATTTGGTCATTATTATGCCTATAATATCATAGGATTTAGAGATAGAAGGAGTTTAGGGCTCTAATTCAATGGCCTCATTTTAGGACGGCCGAAACCTTTAACTTCAACCTTGACTAATTCAACTTCTCTCCATCAGCCAATTAAAATTGGAAGATTCAACCATTTCAAAAGACTTCCACCAGCCTGATTTTCTCTCCTATGCTCCTTGTCTAAGCAAAGAGAAGTGTCAATGTTTACTATCTAACTGGCTGGTGGCTAGAGCTGATACAAATATAAACTACTTTGAACAGCTGTGTTACCATGGTATCTGATCAGAGAATTTGCTATAATTGATCTCCATGAAAATTAATTACTCATCTTAATTAGCCTAAGAACTGCATGCATACTTAAGTACCCTCAGGTTAATTCTTCAGGCTCTATAATATACTTAGACAAGGAGGGCTGAGTTAACAATGGAACAGACCTAGATGGATCCCCCAAATCATTCATTTGTCCTTGAAAACTATTTCCCCTGCTTTGTATATAAGTGACAACACCATCCAAGCCAAGGTGTGTTTTGACTGATCAATTCCATGTTGATATACTCTATACTTTTGGTTTTATAGTATGAGCTTCCAAAGGGAAGGCTTGAAGGGTTCAGTAACAGCCCAGAACCTAAACAGATACAGTTTCATCATTAACCTGTTTGGAGCCCATGAAAGTGGCTGTCAAACCCTCAGTAACCTACCTCTGTTCTATCCTCAGCTCTGATGAAAGAGTATACTTTAGATTTGACATGTCACTCATTAATATGCCACCACTGATTAACCATATCCCCTTCTTTCCAGACTCAGTGTTACTTTAGTCACCAACTATCACTCAAGGTTGATCACTCGATCATTCAACAAGCATTTATTAAGTTCCTACTCTATGCTAGGCTCTACACAAAGAAAAAATGAGGAGCTTATAATCTACCAAGAGAAACAGCATGTACAACTCGAATCATGGAACAGTGGAATTAAATGAGATAAAAGTATAGCAAATGGTAAAGCAGAGCAGAACATTCCTCTCCTTCCCAGTTTCAATCCTCCAGGAAAAAACCTCCTTTCCTTATGGGAATCCTTTCTCTTTCCAGTTACAGAACCCCAGCTGGAGTGAATTCTCCCTGAAGTTAGTGTCCTATAATAGACCTCCCATCTTCCAGTAAAGCAAGAATGGAACATACCTGGTTATGTCTCCACCAAAGTTTGATTGCAAAAGCTCTTAGTGATTCTTGTGGTCACAGCTGTGAGGATGAATAAGCTCCCGGATGCTAGATGCAGGCTTCTGGGAACTCTGGAATTCCATTGTGCGTCATTCTGCCTGGAGGATCTGTCTACCTTTGCCTCCTTTCAAGGGCACTACTAAAAGGCTACTCAGGCCACACAGCTCAGAGTCCAGTAACGTGGAAGCTTTGAAGGTACAATTGTATCTGAGTCTCTGTCTTTTCTTTTTCAGAACTCCATGTACTGACCTGAAACTGTTATCAGTCTACCACTCCACCATGAATATCAGTCAGGGAGACCAAAACTGTCAATCTGAAGCTATATCTCAACATAGAATACTTCTGGGAGTCTCCTCTTCCATAAACAGCAGAGCTCTGGACAATGAGAAGAACATGGGATTAGGAGTCAGAGGGTATAGATTTTAATCCTACCTCTGCCATTTACTGGCTGTGTGACCCTGAGCAAGTCACTTAAACATTTATTCCAAACCCCATTCCCTCATCTTCAAAATGAGCTCCAAAGTCTCTTCTTTCTCTAAATCCTATGATTCTAATTTGATTCAATATTATCATATACATCAAGGTGAAATGCTTCATCTCCTAGTTGTGTCTATGTCTAATGGACCCCTCAAGTATGTCTGGCAGAATTATTCTTGGAAAATCTCTGCTTCTAAATGTAGAATCTGCATTGTTTGTTTCTGAGCTATTGCACTTCACACTCTAAATATTTATTTTCATTTGTGAAAAGGATAGAAATTAAAGTTACTATCAATCACCACCCATTTTATACCCCATGACTATTAACATTTAGAGAGCCTCAGGAGCTTTATCCTCCCATAAATATCAGGATTTTGTTTCTCTGAAATAAAACCAAGGCTCTTTTCATATTTTTGACCTTAATAAGTCATGTCTCTGTCCACATATTTAAACAAAGCAAGACTGAAACAACTGCACTTGGCGGTTTTGTGGATACTGTCTCCATCTCCATGGCCCATAATCTCTGCAAAAGATTTGTAAAGAGACCCCTAGTCTATGCTCCAAGTAAGCTATCCTGGGTTTTTCTAATAAAATAATACTTTATACTAAAGTCACTCTATAAAAATCATTTTATCTAATTTTCCAGTGTTTACCTCAATGGGTTTTTCAGCTCTAGGAACTGATTTCCTTAATCACACACATAATTTTGAATTGATGTGAGCATATGTTGTCATTACTGCCTCCACTAAAACCATCCTCCTGATGCTTCATTTTGTTGTGGAGGTGACCCTGGCTTTTCAAAGTCTTTGCTAACAGACAACAAACTCTGGAAAGTCTTACTGAGATTGAGTACAGACCCAGCAACAGATTGTTGTTTGAAGACTTGAGCTCTTGAGTGGTTTCACCAACTCACAAAGGCTTTTGTGGGGGGTTTTGTCATGTTAGACAAAACACCCAAATGGTGTCCCAGATCCATGATATAGTAAAGATAGACAATTCTTACTGACATAAAATGTACCTGTTATTGACTAATAATCTATAATGTAGAATTAAGAGCCACCTCGTAACATAGGAGCCAGGCTATAAATCACAGAAAGTATATTATAGAATTACTAATTATTTTTTTCAGATGATGAAAATATTCTACTCCTAAGGTCTGCAGGAGATGAATTTGGAGATAGAAGAAATAGGCTTGCAGGTAAAATTCTTTGACAGTTTTGTATCCCCAAAAGATTTGGGATTTCCTTGGTGTGGGCACTTCCTACCTAAATCTAGCTCACAATCTTTCCCTGTCCCAGAAGGAGGTTTTCTGGGTTGCTATTGCTGAGTTTCACCTCCCCCATAGCCCAAATCATCTCCTCACAGCTAACCTCCTGCTGATGAGATGCTGGACACATCTGTGGTCATTTCTTTTCTAATTAAAGTCTGATATTAAAAAAAAAAACCTAGGATGATCATCACAAGGTAGGGGATTCAGAATCCCCATAGGTTGGAGACCATTTACTTTGAGGGTGGAATGAGCCGTGCATTGGGAGCTGGAGGATCTGTGTTCAAATATGACCTCTGACATTTGCAATGTATGTCTTGGGATGTGGAACAAACAATATTTCACCTTTGTTTTCTTCCTCTGTAAAATGAGGGAGTTGACCAGATGGCCTGAAGGTTCCCTTCCATCTTAAGGTCTTATTACCCTAAGAAAATTGTGATCAGTCAAAATGATCATCAGCTAGAGTATAATTGTGAATTGGGTGTGTTCCCACGACACTTGCTACATGAGAGCCTGTCTAGATAAATGCCTATGACCTTTAAAGCAGGAGCGTGAGGTCCATTCCTTCTTTCCCTTCTTATTTCTAGCTAGTGATGGCAAACTTACAGATGCCCTACCAAATTCAGATGTCATCCAATTCCATTCCATTCAATGGACATGTGTTCCTGCTATGTACAAAATATTCTGCTAAGCAGATCCTGAGGAAGATACAAAAATTTACTCCCCCACCCAGGAAGCCCCCCCCCCACCTCAACAACCCACAGTTCCTGATGTTAATAATTATGTTAATAACTATAATTATGGCAGTGATGGTAGTAATGAATATATATATATTATATATATATAATGTCATTTTATATATGATATTAGGGTACTCTAAGGTTTGCACAGCACTTTACATACATTATGTAACATAACTCCCCTCAGAGGGGCAATATGGCATATCCATAGAATTCAGAAGATTTTGTAATAAGAGTTCAGAGAAGGGACTGATTCTAGCCAGAAGGACCAAGAAAAATTTCCTGGAGGAAATGGTATTTGAACTGGATCTTGAAGGGTAGATAGGATTTCAACAGCTAGATTTGGAGGAGTAAGCAATTCTGACTTAGGGAAGTATGTGAGTAAAGCTTGGGAGGTAGGAAAACACAAGACCAATCTGAAGAATGGCTCACCTGTCTGACCCACAAGTTACATGAAAGAAAGCCATATGTGATACAGCTGGAAAGACAGGTTGCATCAAGATTGTGGAAAACTTGGAAAATTAGGCTAGAGTTGGATGTCACTTGGTAGCTAATGGGCACCTATTGACAGTCTTTGATCCGAGGGGGTGACAGTTGTAAAGAGGTTTAATATGGCAACTGGGCATAGGTTGGATTAGAACAGGGAGACATTGTGTGAGGAGATTATTTAGAAAACTACTACAGAAATCCACAGAGGAGCCTGATAGTGAGGGCTCTGCGCTAGCCAATATCAGAATATTTCATACTCTAACTAAATTTTATAATAATAAGAGACCTTTAAGATAATTGAATCCAGACCCATTATTTTACTTATGAAGAACCAGAGGCTCAAAGAGGTAGAATGACTTGGCCAATGTCACACACCTGATAATGGCACCCAGGTCCTTCAGGTTCCAACCCCATGCCTTTTTCAATGTACTATGTTTCCTTCTCTCTGCTTTTGTACCTGTAGGACAATACAGTTGCTTAAGGTGACAGGAATTCAGTCAAACAAATAGCAAGCAATTCATTTAATTAATTTCTTTGAGTGAATTGATTGTTCAGTGTGTGTGTGTGTGTGTGTGTGTGTGTGTGTGTGTGTGTGTGCGCGCGTGTGTGTTTTCAAATGAATCAATCAACTCAATTGGTAGTTTTGGTCTCACGTGGCCATGTTGACAAAAATGTTTCCAAAGCAAAGATTGAGATGCTCCATTTTCTAAAAAGCAAAAGGGGAAAATAAATAAGAGTTTGATGACTTCCTCCTGTAATTATCATTTCACAAAGAAAGAATTACTTCGTACTTTTCTTACCTCCTGAGGAAAGAAAAACACCAAACACATATTCATTTTCAGTACGTTGTTGTTGTTGTTGTTTTTATGCGCTGGCTTGACGCAAATGGTTGCTAGGCAATTTCTCATCAATGCTGACAGTGATGGGAGACTCAGAGCTCTGGGAACAGCTCACAGGTTATGGGGACTTGCCCTCCCAGAGTCTTGCTCTTACAGAGACTTCAGTAGTTTGGTTCCATTCATATTGGTAGAAAATGATTTCCTTCTACTTGGCCATTTAATTTGAAATTAAATGTATGTTTATAGGTGGGGAAACATCATCCCCAAGTCTTCTGGGTGATGGAAGGAGCCTTCTGGAAACTCTGATTGATCCTTCTGGGTAAATCAGCTTAGGTTCAGATTAGGCTGCATTCTCAGCTGCCTGCCTCATCAAAATCACAAGCAGAGTGAGCTAATGGTGGCCCTGCAGTTATTCTCACTAAAAGGGCTGAAGATATTCAGGGAATAAAAAAGCTAAAATTCCCCTGTAAGTCACAAATTGGTGTTCTCAGACGCATAGGTAAAATTACTTGGTGATAGGGACTTAGCATCTATTTATATTATGCCTTTTTTAGGGGATAATGGGCAATTAGTCTCTTGAATTGTTTAATTTTATGGCCATTTGCAGGCACAGAAACATAACTGAAACACGTGTAGCAGCATGGCCCTTATGTCCCCTCATGAGCTGTGAGACGTAGATTAGAAGTTTGAAGACTGACTGATGTATTGTTCATACGACATGTATCCAGGTGTGAAAGACCATGGCAAGGTAGACTCATGAAGTATGGCCAAACAATACTACATTCCCTCTCTCTTGTACTCACCAAATGTTACTTCAGCAAGCTTTTTAACGGTAAAGAGGATGTGATTAACATCAGCCCTGCCTGGGCTGGATAGAATGTGAGCTAGAGAGAGAAAGTGTCCCCAGACCCCAGGTAGTAAGTGCTTCTGCCACATGTGTGACCTTGGTTACGTCACAACTTCTCTGGTCTCCATTTTTCTCATCTGTAACATGTGGGTTTTGGTGTTGATGGTCTATGAGGTCCCTTCTGGATCTGGCTCCTTAAGCCTGTAAGCCCATGAGTCTGTGTTTGCTGAAGAAAGTTGATTTTGACATTTGATTGATACAGATGAATGCTAACCTGGTTGAGGGGAGTAGTAGAAGGAAGGCAGGCCTGAAGGGAACATTTCCCAGAGATCCCTATTGTCCAAGAGCAACTGAGATGAATAGATCATAGTCATCCAAAAGGGTATTTTCCATGAGGAAATACTAGAGCCATAACTAGGCTGGTGCCATCAGGGTTTTGTCCCAGACACCAATATCCTAGAGGGCATAATTCCTCATGGCATTCCTGGCAGATGTCTGATGTAAAGATCATACTCCTATTGGGCATGTCAATCAATTATTTCATCAATTAATTAATCAATCAATTAATTAATCATTATTTATTTGTCATCTACTACATGTCAGACTCTATCCTGGGCTCTGGGAATACAAATACAAAGACTGAAAAGGTCCCTACTCTCAAAAGGCATGCATTCTAATGGGAGTAGACAAGTATACATTAAAAATGTACAGCATAGGCAGAACCAAGATGGCTGTGTAGAAGCAGGAAAACTCCATAAGTTCCCCCCATAACACCTCAAATACCTATAAAATATGACTCTAAACAAACTTTAGAGCTACAGAACCCACAAAGTGACAGAGAGAAATAAATCTCCTACTGAAGGCAGCCTGGCAGGCTGTCAGGAAGGGTCCATCTCAGTGCACTGGGAGCAGAGCCTAGCCCTGTGTGAGCCCACAGTTTTAGCCCCAGGGCAGCAGCAATTAGCTGCAGCTTGAGGGACTTCAGGAGAGTGGATCACCAGCAGCTATGGCCGTTTCCAGAATTATCAACCCATAAATGCCAAAGGCAAAGTAAAAGGTCAGTGTGAACTTTGGGAACAAGGGGACTGAGAGTGAGGTCTGGCCTCTGCCCCTGGAAGGGAGAAGAAGCTCAGGCTAGGCAGCCATGCAGCTACCTCCATGTGGCTGCTTCAGAGCCCCTGGCCTGCAGATAGTAGGGGAACCAAGAGGGGTAATTGCTCTTGCTTTAACATGCCTGGATCTGGACTGCAGTCTTGGGTGGAGGTCCTGGGGTGTGTGACTAGGTGCCAGAGCTTCAGAAGGGTGGAGGCTTCAGAAAGGGCACCCAACTATAGCTCCAGAAGCTGAAAAAACCCCAGCAACTTGGGACAACGCTTTCCTCTCTGGAAGCAGAGTTCTACTGTGGCAAAAAGCTCAAAAGTCAAGTAATTGAGTGGCAACATGAGCAAGCAAAGGAAGCAAAGCAAGCACAGCAATCCAACTTTAGATTCCTTTTTGGGGCACAAGAAAGATCAAAGCATGGAATGGAGGAAGACAACACAATCAGAACTCCTGCACCAAAAGCTTCCAAGAAAAATCTGAACTGGTTACAGGCCATAGAGGAGCTTAAGAAGGATTTTGAAAACCAAATAAGAGAAGTGGGGGAAAAATTGGGAAGAGAGATGAGAATGATGCAAGAAAATCTTGAAAAGAGAGTCAACAACCTGACTGAAGAAAATAACACCTTAAAAATAGAGTAACTCAAATAGCAAAAGAGGCTCAAAAAGCCAATGAGGAGAATGCCTTAAAAAGCTGAATTTGCCAAATGGAAAAAGAATTTCAAAAGCTCACTGAAGTGAATAATTCCTTCAGAATTAGATTGGAACAAATGGAAGCTAATGACTTTATGAGAAATCAAGATACTATTAAACAGATTCAAACAAATGAAAAAATATAAGGCAATGTGAAATATCTCACTGGAAAAACCACTGACCTGGAGAATAGAACCAGGAGAAATAATTTAAAAATTATTTGACTACCTGAAAGCCATGATCAAAAAAAGAACCTAGAAATCATCCTTCAAGAAATTCTCAAGGAAAATTGCCCTGATGTTTTAAAATCAGAGGGCAAAATAGAACTTGGAAGAATTCACCAATCACCTCTTGAAAAAGATCCCAAAAAGAAACTCCTAGGAATATTATAGCCAGGTTCAGGAGTTCCCAGATCAAGGAGAAAATATTATAAGCAGCCAAGAAGAAACAATTTGAATATTGTGGAAACACAATCAGTATAACACAAGATCTGGCAGCTTCTACATTGAGGAATTGAAGGGCTTGGAATATGATATTCCAGAGATCAAAGGATCTGGGATTAAAACCAAGAATCACCTACCCAGAAAATCTAAGTATAATGTTTCAGGGGAAAATATGGTCATTCAACGAAATAGAGGACTTTCAAACTTTCTTGATGAAAAAACCAGAGTTGAATAGAAGATTTGATATTCAGGTACAAGAAGCAAGAGAAGCATGAGAAGGTAAACAGGGAAAAGAAATCATAAAAAACTTATCAATGTTGAACTATTTACATGTTTACATGGAAAAACGGTAATTGTAACTTATGAAACTTTTCTCAGTATGAAGATAGTTGAAGGGAATATAAATGTATACATATATATGTATATATATATACACACACACATATATATATAATACATATATGTATACACATACATATACATATATGTCTATATAGGAGGGTATATGGACATACAAATACATATGTGAGTGTGTGTATATACGTGTACAGGTATACATAGACAGAGGGCACAGAATCAATTGAATAGGAAGGGATGATACCTAAAAGGTGAAATTAAGGGATGAAAGAGGAATATAATGAGAGGAGTTGGGGAGAGACAGAATGAGGTAAATTATCTCATATAGAAGAGGCGAGAGAAAACTGTTACAATGGAGAGGAAGAACAGGAAGGCAAAAGGCAATGGGTCAACCTTACTGTCATTGAATTTGGCTTAGGGAGGGATGAACACTAAATAGGGTATCTTGTCCTACAGGAGAGTAGGGGGGAAGGGGATGAGAGGAGGGATGATGGAGGGGA
>CM053582.1:562626061-562647869 GCA_028627135.1 Pseudochirops cupreus | reverse complement strand
TTGCTTCCATTTGCTCCACTCTAATTCTGAAGGAATTATTCTCCTCAGTGAGCTTTTGAGATTCTTTTTCCATCTGGCAAATTTGACTTTTTAAGGCATTCTTCTCCTCATTGGCTTTTTGGGCCTCTGTTGCCATTTGAGTTAATCTATTTTTTAAGGTGTTCTTTTCTTCAGTCAGGTTGTTGACTCTCTTTTCATGATTTTCTTGCATTGTTCTTATTTCTCTTCCCAATTTTTCCTCCACTTCTCTTATTTGGTTTTCAAAATCCTTCTTAAGCTGATCTATGGCTTGTAGGAAGTCTTCATGTTTCTTGGAAGCTTTTGGCACAGGAATTCTGACTGTGTTGTCTTCCTCCTGTTCCATACTTTGATCCTTTTTGTCCCCCAAGAAGAAATCTAGAGTTCAGTTGACATTCTTACTTTACTTCCTTTGCCTGCTTATGTTGTTGCCAGTCAATTACTTGAATTTTTAGCTCTGTGTAACTCTGCTTCCAGAGGGGAAAACTCTGTCCCAAAATCGCTGGAGTTTTCACAGGTGCCGGAGCTATTAGGGGGCCGCCGCAGCCCCCACCAGCTTTGGCTCACTGAAAACACACCCCAGGACCACCACCCAAGACCACGATCTGGATCCAGGCCACCCAACGCAAGAGCACTTAGCCTCTGAACAACCGCTTGGCCCCCCTGCAGTCTGCAGGCCGGGAGCTCTGAAGCAGCCACATGGAGGCAGCTGCAGGGCCGCAGCTTCTACTGCTTCCTTGCCCTGGAGGCAGTTTGGCTGGACTGCTTTTCTCCCCCAAATTTAGCTTAGTTCCACTGACCTTTCACTTTGTCCTTGTTTCTTATGGCTTGATAATTCTGGAAAGTGCCACAGCTGCTGCTGATCCCTCTCCTGAAGGTTCCAGCTGCAGCTCATCCTGGCTACCCTGGGGCCAAACTGTGGTTTCAGGCTGGGCTGGTTTTTGGCTCCCAGCATGCTGTGATGAGCCCTTCCTGCTGAGCTGCCTTCAGTGGGAGATGTGTTTTTCCATTGTGAATTTTAGAGCCCTAAAATTTGTTTAGAGTCATGTTTTATGGGTATTTGAGGTGGCTATGTGGAAGCTGCTGAACCTTGTTACTTCTACGCCACAATCTTGGCTCCGCCCTTAAGAAGAATCTTTTGCCGGCTTTGTGGAGGGTGGACAAAAGAGAGAAGGGGGGGGAGCCGGATGCAGGGAGACCTCTGAGGGTGTCACAGTTGGCACAAGTGAGGGAGAGGATGAGAGCTTATACTAGGATCGTGGCTGTGTTTGTGGAGAAAACTAGGTGCCCATCAGTCCTGTCGCCAGTGCCATCTATGGACCAGGCACTGTGCTAAGTGCTGGGAATACAGATGCGATTAAACAGTCTCTGCCCTCAAAGATGTTATAATCTAATGTGGAAGTTGAAAAGCTGAGGGCCAGGTGGGGTACAGAAGGTCTCAGGGCAGGCATGATGGAGATTGCCAAAGAGGTCCCAAAGCTGGGTAGCTTAGGGGAAGGGGGGAGAAGAACTGAGCTGTGTAAAGGCCCTGGAGCCTGTGCTTCTGCTCTCCCTGTCAAAGGATTCAATCAGAGGGACCAAGGGGCCCGAAGAGATGGGAGATCTGTCATAAGATAGACTGAGTTGAAAGGGGGCAACTGACTGAATATGGGAGATGAGGAGAGTAAAGCCAAGGACGGTTCTGAGATTGTGGATCTGTGTGATTGGATACATTAGTGTGCTCAACAGGAGGGCTCTTTGGAGGAGTTGTGGGTTTAAGGAAAAAGATATCATAGACATGTTGTTGTTTCCATTCATAAATCAACTGATTTCCCCTTCTCTCACTTCTAGATGTTTCCTTCCATTCTTTGGGTTACAGATTGGTGCCTTCGAAACCTCTGAAGCTGCTGGTTTACTTTTTTGTAGATGATGCCCTAGATAAGCTATTTGCAAGTCAGTCCATTTAAAGCCAAGTTAAATTTAATAAGCTTGATTATCATGAGCTGGTGTATTTTCATTTTAAAATAATCTCCTTTAATAGTTGACAGGCTTTAATAGGTCACAGGAGTATTCACTGAAAGACATCTGTCTTCTACTTGAAGGAAATGCGGAAGTCTCTTGCAAGATGCAGTGAGAGTCAATAAAAACTTAAGATTCAAGACTACAATCCTTCTTTGCTGCTATTGAACTGTTAGCCAGCTTCCAAAAAGTCTCCAGCCAAATAGCCAGACACATTTTGTTCTGTTGCTCTTGCGGGAAAATTCCCATCTCAGGGGCTCCCACATTTGGCTCACAAGAGCTGCTGTGAGTTTCCAGAAGCCTTCTGTGGCAAATGATGGAAAACTACTGCTGAATACTGGACTATCTCTGATGCTTACTTTTCTGGTCAAAGTTTTTAGTATTCAGAGTATTTAGTATTCAAAGCTTAAAAGTAGTCTGAAGTAAGGAGGAGAGTTAGCCATCCTGGTGGCTCTCCCCAAAGATGTGCTCAATTGACTTAGTGGAATTCTGGGTTTCAGTAGCTTGTTGGACACTGTGGACATCTTCTTTTTATCTTTGTCTGAATTTCTTTGGAATAAACAGATTCATATTTGGTTTAAGAAGGAAAAGGTTTCCATGACTCAACTGATTCTCTGGTGTCAGCTGGAAATGCTTCACACTTGCAAGTAAAAATGAGACCCTTAAATGATGAAATACTTCTTTTCAGGAGGAACTGTTATGATTCATTTAAACATTCAGATTATTTTTATTTTAAATATAGGTACAAATGCACATACTTCTTCCACAGAATGAGCATTTTGTCTATAATATGGGCCCAGACTGAAGCATAATTATGATGTTGGCACTCCAGAGGAGCGGTCCCTCTTGGAAAGCCTCAGCTGCGCTGCTGCAGAGTGATGTTGGCAGCGTCCATCTATGGAGGGCTCTCAACCACTTCAGACATTGCAAGAATGCCTTCTGCATCCTAGTGAAAGACAGAGACCCAGAAAGCTTTTCTGGGGTATAGGACCTACCATTCTCAGATAGTCATTGCTTGTGTGGCTTTGAAAGACGCAGCTGATCACAGTGCTTCTCAGCAATGATTCATAAGCAAAGTTGGCTAAAATGAATGGAAGTTCTTTTTCGCTCAGTAGGCACAGCTTACACAGAAAGAGCTTCCCATCTTTCCTATTTTCATCTGATACAGAATTTAAAAACAACAGCAACAAACAAATAACCTTTCACCCTGAATGGGCAATTTATCTTCAGTGTCTACCGGACCGATTGAAACTGGTAGCAGTGAAGCTGGGTCCGATATCATCAGGCCGCTTTTTACTCTATTGCTCTTCAAGTGACTTTCAGAACAGAACAACTTGGTCATTGTTTCATTAAAACCCATGGAAACCTAGAGGGAGCCAGCTCAGTTCTCTGAGTCATCAGAATCCCTTTGCTAGAATCATTCTCTGATTTCACTAGCTGTTGTGATTTTTGTTATTGCAGCACTTTGGGATGTTGTATTATTAAAGGAGGGCTCTGACTTTTCTTCCTTGAGCCGTTTAGGAGCATTAGACCAGACCAGTTAGCAGTTCTGTTGTGATCATTTGTAAAAACCACACAGGCTTGGCTTGGCGATATGTGCCAAGCCTCATTTTCTCCTAAAGTTGTTTTAAACAAAGGTTGATCATACAGGTTTGCAATAAGAGGCATGATTTCTATCAGTGGCTTTCTATGTATAATAGGAGCTCACTTTTCAGATTGTATAAAGAATTTAATATGGATTGTTCTCTGCAGGAAGATGCTAAGAAAATGGGACATCATACTATCACAAACAGCTCTAATGGCCCTAAAACCACTCGCTGGCTATTTAGGGTTTCTTTGCTATTCAATTGTATATCTATGTATATTTCAATACCTTTAGGATCTGTGTTTTTTATTGGTTCTCTCTCTCTCCCTCTCTCCCTCTCTCTCTCTCTCTCTCTCTCTCTCTCTCTCTCTCTTTCCCTCTCCCTCCCTCTCCCTCTCTCCTTCTCCCTCTCACACTCTCTCTTATTCTCATTCTCATTCTCCCTATTTTGCCCAGGCTGGAAGTACAAAGGCTACTCATGATCTCAATCCCACTACTAATCACCATGGAGGTTCTCACCTGCTCCATGTCTAACTTGGGCCCCTTCCTTATGACCTCACCATATTGAGGTCAAGACACCCACTCAGCATAACCAAATGCAGTTCAGAACTTCTGAGCTTGAGGTGTGCCAGCTTGAACCTCTCAGTCCTGGGATTACAGGTTGTGCCAGTATGCCTTACAGTGGCTACTCCTTACTCTCTTCACCAGCATAGATCATAGCCTCTTACAACTTAGAAGCAGGTCTTTGAGAGCTACAGTTGGGAGGAGGAGGAACAGTCATTTTCCTTAGATAATAGTCATACAATTCATCACAGGACCTGGACTTGAGGCCTTTCCAATCTGATTTTCATTTTGCTAGAGAGTGTGTGTGCTCCTGTCGATATCCTGTGCTGAAGTCATTTAGGAGGGAAGACTTGAATGCAGGACCGACGACTGGCATCGCCAGTGTGTTGGGTGAAAAGTAAGTTGCACCAGAGGGACCTGAACAACCCTATCCACTCCCCCCCCAGGCCTTTGGAATTTGCTCACACAAAGTCTAGGGTGCGTGTTGGACAATGCTCAGCCTTCCTTCACTCCACTGCAGTCAGGGACCCCTTCCAAGACCCCCTCTTTGTCCACCTCATTAGCCAATTTCTATTAATGGAAATCTGATCCAGAATAGAATGTCTCCTTGTAGGCTCCTCTAACTTTCGAAGGTGAAATTATCGAGGAAGTCAAGATATTACCAACTAATCTGATGTTTTGGAGGGATGGTAGTGAAGAGACAGAGACAGAGAGAGAATTCAGCATGTGTACGGTCAATCAAAGTCCCCCTTCACTATTGTATGCTATTTCTCTGCGCCAGGCTTGTGATTGGCTGACTGAGCTACTGTTTCCTCTTTGTTTGCGGGTGGTTTATTGTACACACTGATGACAGCATAGCTTCTGTGGCTCTTCTTCCATTGGTCTTTCACCAAATGTTCTCTACCATCGTTCCCTCTTCTGGTGTCTAGGTTTCCTTCCGTGATTGTGCTCCACTTTGTTTTTGTGTTCAGCCCTTCGGTTGTGTCCAGTTCTCGTGTATTCTTGGCCAGAGATCCTGGAGTGGTTTGCCATTTCCTTCTCCAGAGGACTGAGGCAAACAGAGGTTAAGTGACTTGCCCGGGGTCACACGGCTACTACGTGTGTAAGGCTGGTTTGAATGCAGGTCTTCCTGACGCCAGGCCCAGAGCTCTATCCGCTGAGCCATCTAGCTGCCTGCTTTCTTTTCACAGTAAACACTTAATAAATGATTATTGTTGGAGAGGAGCAGCATTATGTATGTGTGCACGTGTGCACGTGTGTACATATATGCATGAACACGTATTATTATATGTGTATGTGTTGCATCTGTGTTTATACATGCGTGTATGTATTTATTTTTTCTTTGTGTTGTTGTTAAGACTTTTTCAGTCATGTCCAACTCTCCATGACCTCATTTGGGTTTTCTTGCCAGAGACACTGGCGTGGTTTGCAATTTCTGTCTCCAACTCATTTTACTGATGAGGAACTGAGGCAAACAGGGTTAAGTGACTTGCCCAGGGTCACACAGCTAGTAAGTGTCTGAAGCTGTATTTGAACTCAGGAAGATGAGCCCACCTGACTCCAGGCCCAGTACTACATTCACTGTGCCACCTAGCACTTGAATACAGGATTATTATTGGTGAGGAATAGCATCTTATATGTATATTGTATATAGAAATATATATATGTTTATATGTGTATGGCTCTAGACAGATGTACTTTCTTCAAATGAAACAAGTAAAATGAGAATTAGCATTGTGTGTGTATGGTATATATGTGTGTGTCTATATATGTAAATATAGATACATACATGTGTGTGGATCTGTGTATAATATATATTATATTATATATATGATTAATATATAGACAATGATGTTAATCTGTGTATATAGTATATTGCATTATATATGTTGGTTGTTGTCCTTCCTTCTTGAAGAGGACCAAAATGACATCACTATGTTAGAGTCAAGGTACAGTGTGTTAACTAACTGTATGACCTTGGGCAAGTCACTTAACCCCAAAAGCTTTGACTTCCCCCTTCTAAAAAAAAAGGTACAGTGTGTCTGATTGTGGCTGATCAGAACAATACGAGCTCAGAATGCTCTACCACGGGTGGGCACAAATAGTCCACGGGAACATATGGGCTGGATTCTCTCAATTTGTGTATCTGTTTCTTTTTAAAGGCTTTTCTATTAATCAATCAAAAATATTTATTATCCGTACAGTACTGTGAATTAGAGGTACAAAGATAAAAACAAATGGTCCCTGCACTCAAAAGGTCTGTGTTCTATGGGAGAGAACAGAATGTACACCCAGATAAGTAAACCTACCAAACATACAGAGCCGTGCAGGGGTGTGGTGGTGGGGTCCTGTGTGGGAGATGGCTCTTACCCCTGGAGCAGGCCTTTACTGGATGACTGTGGCCATAGCCTCCTCTTTGCTTTCTGCATTTTGGATCTTACAGCTGCAGAATGAGGGATTGTACCATATGAGCTCTGGGGTCTCTTCCAGCACCACTTCTATAACCCCTCCCCATCCACTTACCTCAGGCACTTCAGTGTTGTAGACAAAAGTTTTCAGAATAGGGAGACCAGGTTTTGAATTTCACTGGGATACTGAATTGCTGTGTGACCAAGGGTAGAACATTGAATTTCCCAGAGCCTCAGTTTCCTCCTCTATAGAATGGGAATAATCATGCTACGTAAATCTAGGTTTTTATGAGGAAAATGCTTTCAAACCTTAAAGTGTCAAAAGGAATTTTTTTTTCAAGGAAATTGGTTTTGATTGTCATCTAAGTCTCAGTTGAAGGAGCAAATGTTAAATGAGACCCACTAATCCTTGATAGAAAAAGGTGTTCACTGGTGGTTGTGGGCTGGCTGATTTAAATGATGTTATGCTGATCCAGCCCATCCCAGTCTGAAGTGACCAAGTTCTGTTTTTGTTGAAGAGCAGGCCTGGTGGCCATGACTGTGCTTGACCCTTCATGCTCATTATTCTGCTTCATAAAGTGACTAGCAGGTATGATCGTTGAGTGAATTTGCTTATTGACCATTCATTTTGAACGATTATTCAGTGTAGAATCAAGCAGTGATTGAGATTGAATGAACAGGAATGAAAGAGGAAGTTGCTTGCTAATAAAACCATTTAACAAAATTGGTAGTTGGTGTTCCTACAGTAAAGTATCTGAGACCAAGCCAGTCAAGATCTCCCTTTGGGGGTGAAGGGTGAAGTTACGTTGGCTAGGGAAGGAGCTTGGACTGGGGCGCCATCACTGGACATGTGGACGGCTTCTGCCACTGAAAACTCTTCTTCAGTTACAAGGCCCTTAGGGATAATTCAGGCTCAGAATTCCTATCTACCAGCCCTGTAGCTCTTGTCTGCACAGATGTCCTCAGTTCTTCTAAAACAGCGGTTCTCAACCTGTGAGTCGTGACCCCTTTGGGGGTGGAACGACCCTTTCACAGGGGTCGCCTAAGACCATCGGAAAACACATATTTCCGATGGTCTTAGGAACTGAGACACCGCTCCTCTGTCTGTCTCCAGGCAGGTCCGCCCACATGCAGATAGGCCCACATACGAGTATTAAAGGGTCGTGGCATTAGGAAAGTTAGAATCACTGTTCTAAAACAAGCAAACAAAAACCAATCCAAACCCCAAACCACACAGTAGGGCTCGGAGGACAGCTGTGTGAAACTGGGCAGATCGCCACTCTCATCTCTAAAACAAGCGGAGCAGACTATAACCTCCAAGGCCTCTTCTAGCTCCAACTCCATGATTGTATTAGTTGAAACAAAAAAGATTTGTGCTTGTCCCCTGTCCTGGTGATTCTCCATGGAAAGAGAAAACAGCAGCAGCTATGCTGGATTAGCACTAGGAAGATCCCCCACAGTGTCCTGTCTAGTGCCCTAAACTTGGTAGGAAGCTAGTATTTATTTAGTTAAACAGGAATCATTAAAACCCAGAACCTTTTTTCACTCATGAATTGCAGCATCCTTTAGCAACATCTTTGTGGAGCTACTTAAGGACAGGAAGCAAAACTGGCCAATGGTTTTCCTTCCCTGCCCCCAGTGGAGGTGCTAATAAACAGCCAAATCAGCTAATACCAGCTGTGAGACTGGGATGGCCAAGGAGGAAGGCTGGTCACACACAGAGCAAAGACTAGCTCCTGAACGGAGCCATTGTGCCATCAACCTGGAGGCGACCTCACAGATCAGTTGTAGTGCAAACTTTTTGTTCTACAGAGAAGTAAAGGAAGGCCCAGGGCAGCTCAGCGGGCCCATGGCCCAAAGAGCACTAGGCCTAGAGTGAGGAAGCCTCCTCTTCCTGGCCCCAGATACTTAGTAGCTGTGTGACCCTGGACAAGTCACTTAACTCTACCTCAGTTTTCCTCATCTGCAAAATGAGCTGGAAATGAAAATGGCAAACCAGTCCAGCATCTTTGCCAAGAAAACCCCAAATGGGGTCGTGGAGAGTTGGACACAACCGAACCACCAAGGAAGGTCCAGTTGCTGTTTGACGTGTCCAGAAATACAGAGCTGGGTAAGGGCACTAGAGCGTTGATCTCAAGCCGGCCTCTTGGTTCTGAGGCCTCTGCTTTTTCCATTGCACCACTATGTCTGTCTGATTTGGTCTAATGCTGGAAAAGTCATTCCTAACCAAGGCCTTTTAGCTTGCTGTTCTGATTTGAGTGTAATGAGTTGTTTTTTAGAAAACAAACTTTGCATATCATAAAAACTAAACTTGCTAATAAACAGCTTCACCTCCCAGTTATGATTCAATCTATTCAGCCATAAAAGGGAAGATGAAAGCACTTTCTTAGCTATTTCATGCAATTCCCCCCAAGCGCTCACGCACTTTCTAAACTATAACTCACAGACAGGTAGGAGCGAGTTTCGCTTTTTCATTTACTGCTCATTTGCTAGGGCTTCAGTTCAAATTCATGGGGGAACAATCACATCTGCTTTAAAATTGATTAGACAATTTAACTTGGAATTTAACTGCGGCTGTGGCTGGGAGAGATAAGCCTCTGAATGGAGCACGAGGTATTAATCTGGTGGTGCTCCAACTGATGTCAGTGAAGCCGGCATTTTGTGTTTATGCGGTGACTTGGACAGGCTGCAAAGCTGAGTGTAAGATGTGAGCAAAACAGAGAAAAGGGGGTTGTTTGGGCTTCACACAAAGGCTCAAAGCTCTGCCATCCATAAGCTTTATACGTGATTCATTCAAAGAAGGGGGTCGTGGGTGTTGGAATGTGTCATTCCCCATCACTTTTGATACAACAGCCTGTCTCTTCCCTCAATATTTGAGCTCATTCATTCAGTGACTCCAAGTGTCTGCTGCGTGTGATGCCCTGTTCTCTGAGGGAAGACATTCCAGGATGAACTAGTTAGAGGCCTCAGCCCCACAGAGTTTACCATGGAAGAGAGGCTAGAGAGCCCAAGTAAAACAGGCTCCCTTAACAGTGGGGGAGGGGCGAATTTTCATCTCCCCTCATGGAGTGTTCTCAACTCTTAGAGTAGGAGGATTAGGAGCGATGTTTTCCTGGGGGTGGGGTTACCAAGCACCTCCGACCGAGATCCCTAGGCAAATAACAAGAGTAATTAGAGCTCCTTTATATAGCACTCAATGATTTACGGATTTGCAACAGCCTGGGGGAGAAGGAGGTAGTGAAAGTACTATTCCCATTTTAGAGATCTGGAGATAGAAGCTGTTTGAGGTTAAGGTGGTGGTGCAGTGGATAGAGTGCTGGGCCTGGGGTCAGGAACACTCATCTTCCAAACTGGCCTCAGACACTAGCTGTGTGACCCTGGGCAAGTGGTTTTACCCTGTTTGCCTCAGTTTCCTCATCTGTATAAAATGAGCTGGAGGAGGAAAGGGCAGACCCCTCCAGTATCTTTGCCAAGAAAACTCCAAATGGGGACAATGGACAGTCAGACACAACTGAAGTGACTGAACAATAGGCTGCCCCAAATCCCATAGCTGGTAAGTGTGTAGTGAGTGTAGACTAAGGAGCAAAAGCGAAGTCTCCAGACTCTGCTCTCTACAGCTTGACAAACAAAATGGGATTTCCTTGTCTACAGAAAAATGGCAATGTGGTGTATTGGTCAGAGAGCAGGAGTCAGGACCACCTAGGTTCGAGTCTTCTTACCAACTGTGTGATCGTGGGAAAGTCACTTCACAATTTGGTGTCCTGGACAACTTACTAAGACTTGGTACAGGCCAGTTGCCCTTCTTTATGTGTGGAAGAAATTTCCACACTGGGGTTTGCCTAAACTGATGAAATCACAGGTTCTTCCCCAAAAGATTAGGGCACTTTCCTCAAAAGAGGGAAAAAAGATACAAGTGCTGTCTCACAAACTTAAAATTAGTGAGCTCAGAATAATTCCAGACTGGAGCAGCTCTGGTGGTGGGGCAGGTATCCCCTGGTTTGGGGAAGAGACACAATATTTAACATCACTAATGATTTGGAGGAAGAAGTGACAATACTGTAAATTTGCAGGGCATCAAGAGATGTGCTGCAAGCATGAGTACAAGAGGAAGGATGGGGGTGAATGAACTTAAAGACAAGGTTCTAGAAAAGAAATAAGACAGGAGGCCTTCCCTTGGGTGGGGGGATGTCACCCATGAAAGACAAAGATGTACTGGGGGGACAGGCCTTGAAGTCAGGAATTAAGAGACCTAGGAGCTGCCAGGTGTCCTTACTGAAGAGAGGAGAGGGGGAAGAGGATGTTGTAATTTGGGAGGTGTTTACAGAAAAGTGTCAGGGCACATCAGGGATTAGGGCCTTTTTCAGTGTTTTTAAAAATAATCACCAGAACACCTTGAATAATTCTGGACACCTGTGTATTAAATGGATGTCAGAAAATTGAGGGAATCTCAAAAAAAATCAAAGTATCTTTTTAGAATTGAGTCAAAGGGCCAAATAGATGGAGTTTGTCCAAATGGCAGACTGAATTGATGACACCATTATTTAAATTGGTCCAGTGATTTTAATAGTCATATTAACTCAGTTATTCCTTTAGAACTATACACCACCAGAACTTTAAATTTCATAATTATTGGCATTTTGAAATAGAAATAATAACAATGGAAATGAAGTATAATAGGGCAGAATTAGATTGAGCAAAATGAACATATACAATATATTTCAGGAGGTAGACTCAAAGTGAAACCTACTTGTTTGGTCTTCTCTAGACCAGCTTTAGTATCTATTGAACTATGAATGAATCATTCTGCCCTTATCCCTTCCTAGGCCAGTCCCACCAGCTACTCTGGGTACTGAGCCTCTTTCTGAATGATAGAGCCAATCACCTCTATTCTAATATCATTTCTTAATTTTGAGGGGCTCCCTTCATACTTCTTCATGTCCCAGCCCCATGATTTTCCCCCTGAATTTTTCAGTTTTGGAAAAGATCCTCGCTGTAGTATCTTTCTTTTAGTATCTGTATAGAACAAGGATTCTTAAACACTTTATGTGTAATGAATTCCCTTGGCAGTCCAGGTACCCTTTTCAGAATGATGTTCAAACACATAAGATTTAGAGGTGGCTAGGTGGTGCTGTGAATAGAGCACTGGCCCTGGAGTCAGGAGGACCTGAGTTCAAATCCAGCCTCAGACACTTAACATTTACTAGCCGTTGCCCAATTGACATTGGGCAAATCACTTAACCCCAACTGCCCTGCCTTCTCCTCTCCAAAAAGCAAAAAATAAGATAAAAAGCAAATACATAAGGTTTAAACATGAAATATCTAAGATATAACATAAAACACATTAAGATTTCATTAGAAGCCAATTATATGAAAATAGTTACCAAAATATTTTTTAAATGAGTTCGTGGATCCAGATTAAGAACATCTGGTCTAATGGGATAGTATAAAAGCATGCACCACTCTAATATACGTATCCCAGACTTGATGGATGGATGGGATGGCACTAAGAAATACATCTGGGAGAAGAAAGCCTGCCAGAAATGGAGCATTAGGCTATTTTTGTAAGATCCAAATAACCTTTAAGTCCATAAAAAAATTTAGTCAGTGAACTGATATTTTGACTAAATGTCATTTTTTTTACTAAATTGACTGGATGTTTTGGTGCCATATAAAAATAGGTTGTAGGTCACTGAACCAAAAGAGAGATTTGTTTAGTGACATAGGAGCCAAAAAAAAAAATAAAATCTATCATGGAATTATGTTGATATTTAGAAAAACAAAAATAATAAGGTAGTATAATGAAAATTTTGCTGATTTGGGGGAAGAATATACTCTTCACAATAAGGAGTTCTAAGGATTCCTGGAAACTACAGGAAGTAAAAGCCTCAGTATCTTTTTTTGTTGTTTTTTGGTAAAGACGATAGTTGTTCTGCTCCATGCGTTGTGAGTGTTTTATGGGGAAGTAAGAGCAGTATGCCCACAGCAATGAGGTGTGGAACTGAAGGAGCCTGAAGATACGGAGTAAAATGGACTTTAACTCAGCAGACATTTCTATTTTGGGCAGGGGGAATAATCAGTTGGCAAGATGGTGGCCAGGTCCTTTAGAGAAGGCAGGGTCTTATACCATCTCCTGAAGTGTCCAGCTCTCTACTGCATGCCGTAGGTGCCCAACAAATGCTTAGCTTATTTGAAGAGCCATTTTGAACAAATGATGCGAATAGATGCCTGTGAGAGTAAACTGTAATGAAATTTCATCTTCAGAATCAATAGTTTTTGAGCATAGGGAGGAAAGGCACTATGAGTCAAAGGAAAAAAGGGTTCTCATCTACCTTCTCCCTGCTCTCATCTTTGTGCCTTTGCTGACCCTGGTCTCCCTTTCCAGGATGCCCACCAAGGGCCACCTTTTGTCTGTCACAACCTTACCTCTCCTTTCAAAACCTGACGTAGCAAACATATCCCAAAGACTGGTGCTGCTGTGAAATCGCACTCTTTGGGGATTTCCCATAATACTCTAGGCTACTCAGATAAGGAAACATGTGTACTGTGCTGTAGATTTTAAGAGGCCATACAAATGCTAGCTATCATTAGGAGCAACAGTAATAATCAAAGCCTTCATGTCTCCCAGGGCACAGCTTTTTGGTAGGTGTTCAGTAAACATTTGCTGAATGACCTGAACCATCAGAAGGTACAGCACTGACCCAATGTAATAGCAAAGACTTCAGAGTAATAGCCCTCAAAATCTTGCCAACAGGGCAGATTCTTTGTGTGATGTCACAATGGATTCGTAGAATCCTGAGGGTAGAATCAAGCTTGAGAGCGATCTGATCCTCTCCACTCTCAACTCAGGTAGAGACCTGTCTAAATCTTCCCAGGTAAATGAAGAAATCTCTAGGGGAAAATATTTGAAATACTTCATTGGAAACCTATTCTGTTTTTTAATAACCTTTTTTCATTAAAAGTACAAAAACAGAACATCAGTTCTTCCTGATACAGTTTAAGTAAGATGAATTAAGATTTAAAATATAAAGCAGATTTGTCGACAAAAGATAAAATTAACCTAAGGCGAAATCAGGATGTACCTCTTTACTGACAGATTTATTATCTCAACATTAGTAGTTTAAGAACACATAGGCCTGACTGTACTTTCCTAGGGCAATTTTAGCTCCACAGAAAAAAAGAGCTACATAAAGTACTATTAGTCAGCTTCAGTAAGGCTTGCAGCCTTATCTGCAATAATTGCTATGGTTAGAAAGGGTGTATTTGAAATGTTTGTTCTCAAAAGCCAGTTTGCCTTGTGGATGGTTTCAAAAGCACTTGAAGCTACCATTTGTGCTGACTTTTATGGACACCTCAGCTGCTAGTTTTATATTCGGCATTTTTGATGCTGGAAGTGTATGTACAGAATCAGAATCACATGTCAACAGATAAAACCATCATGGCTACAATTATGCTTGAAATGAAAATTTATTAATGGAAGACAAAGGAGTAATAATTTATTTTATAGGTGGTGACATGCTAATATTAGGATTCCCGTTTCATAAATTTTATAGCTTGAAATGCAGATTTTTTTTTACTTCTGTTGCTTGTAGATGATCTCTAAATATCAAATATTGAACTTCATAAGTTATAGGATAATAAAGATATTTGTATATTAGTTATAAAGCTCATTTGATAACAAATTCCCCATTTGTTCTTCTTAAGATAAGATAGATTATATAAATTAGAGGCAACATGGTATGGAGTATAAGCTACTTGAGGACAGGCTCTGTCTCGTTTTTTTATCCCCAACACCTAGCATTGTGTTTGACACAATTTTCATTGATTTACTGAGAGATTGGACTTGGGTTTAGAAATACACAGTTTCAAATATTGCTTCTGAAATTCACTAGCTGGGTGACCACAGGCAAGTCACTTAAGTCCATAATTATTATATCCTCATGTGCCAGGCACTGTGCTCAGTGCTAGAGACACAAAGAAAGGCAAAAAAGAATCCTGGATTTTGAGGAGCTCACAATCCAATAGGGAAGACTACATGCAATCAACTATGTACAAACAAGATATAGACAGGATTAGTGGGAGGTCATTTTAGAGGCAAGGCACTAATGTTAAAGGGGATTCGGAAAGAAGGTGAGAGTTTAGCTGGGATGTGAAGGGAGTCAGAGAAGTCACATTAGGAGGGAGAGCTTTCCCGCATGGGAGAGAGCACAGGGCATGGGCAAGGATCATCGAGAAGGCCACTGTTCTGCAGAGTATGTGGAGGGAAGACAAGGGGAAAGGTAGGAAGGAACCAGGCACGGAAGACATTCAGGTATTTTGTGTTTGATACTGGAGGTAACAGGGAGCAGCTGAGTCTGTGTGTGTGTGTGTATTTGTGTGTGTATATTCATGTGTGTTTGTATGTGTGTGTGAGTGTGTATGTGCATATGTGTGTGTGTGTGTGTGTGTGTGTGTGTGTGTGCATGTGCTCGTCAGCCCTGTGCGTTAGTCAGCTCATCAGTCAATAATGTGGACATGCCAGGCACTTCTCTTAGCCCTGGAGATGCAGAGAAAGGCTGAAGAGAACCCCTTCCTTCAAGGAGCCCACAGTCTAAGGGAGGAAAGGACAAGCAAATCAGTCTGTACAAACTACACAGCAGAGGGGTCGGCGTGCAGCCCACATGCACTTCCCAGGGTGGCCTTAATCAAATTAAAACATGATTAAGATTTAACAAAATGAATCAAAATGAGTTAAGATAATGTTAACACTGTGATTTTCTAACTCCGTTATTTGCCACAGGGATCCTTGTGTATGACCTCTTTCCACTAGAGTTTGATACCACTGATGTAGAGGGTAAAGAGGAAATGATGGGGGAAAGGGACCAGAATGAAAAGGACCGGGAAAGGCTTCCCATGGACAGAAGAATGTTAGCTGGGACTTACAGGAAGCAAGGGAAGCTGGGAGGTGGAGACGAGGAGGGAGAGCATTCCAGGCCTGGGAGGCAGCCAGAGGAAAACTGGAAAGGGGGTGGGAGCTAAGCTATGGAAAGGCTTTGAATGTCAAGCAGAGAATTTTGCATTTGATCCTAGAGATGATAGGAGCCACTGGAGTTTATTAAGTGTGTGTGTATGGGGGAGGGATCCCCACATGGTCAGACCCGCACTTTAGGAAAATCATTTTGGTAGATGAATGGGGTGGGGGCGGGGTAGACTGGAGTGTGGAGAAGCTTGTGGCCGGCAAACAAACCAGCAGCTTACTGCACTCATCCAGACACAAAGTGATGAAGGTCTGCCCCAGGGTGGTGGAAATATCAGGGGAGAGAAATTTGGGAGATGATGCAAAGGTAAAATCGACAGGCTTTGGCAACAACTTGGATGGGAGGGACGTAGGGTGGGGGTAGGATGAGAGATGGTGAGGAGGTGAGGAGGACGCCCACACTTTGGTTGCCAGCCTGGGGACTTTGGGGGATGGTGGTGTCTCAACAATAACAGGAAGGTTTGGAAGTGGGGGTGTTCAGGGAGAAAGATGAGCTTCATTTGGACATGTTGAATTTAAGGTATCTCCTGACCAGCCAGTTTGAGATGTCTGAAAGGCAGCTGGACACATGAGACAGGTCAGCAGAGAGGTCAGGGATGGGTACATAGATCCAAGAATCATCAGCACAGAGTTGATGATTCAATTTTCAGGAGCTGATAAGATCACCAAGTGAAATAGTATAGAGGGAGAATATAAAAGGCCTGCCAGGGCAGAAGCTTGTGGCACACCTGTGGTCAAAGGGTATGATCCAAAGGAAGCTCCAACAAAGGAGATGTCAGATAGGAAGAGAACCAGGAGAGAGCCCGAGGAGGCACTTCTCTAGAGAGGAGAGTGTGAAGAGGGGTCCAGAGGAATGAGGATTGAGAGAAAAACCCACTGGATTTGGCAGTTAGATCAGTGGTGACTTTAGAGAGAGTAGTTTGGGTGGAAGGAGCCAGCAGACAGAGAGAAACTGAGAATCAGTGAGAGTGAGGATGGCAGGGTGCCGTCTGCGAGGAGCTGGGATCCACTGGCATCCCTTGTGCATCCAGAGGGCCACCTCTTCATGTGAGACAGGACTGAAGCAGGTGTTAGTGGCAGAAAGCATCTGAGTGAATTGAGGAAGGGGAAAAAATGGAGTTCTCAGAGAATTATTCATCTTTTCACTGAATATGAGGCAAGATTTTGAATTGTAAGGGTGGGTTGTTATAAGGATCCAATGGCATAATTTGTATAAAGTGCTACATAACCTTAAGATGCTATGAAAATTTCAGTTTTTACTAGTGTTAGAAAAGAATCTGTAGTTTTTAAGACCTTGAGGCATGATGATGTAGCTTGGTGAAAAAATGTCATCAAAATAATCAATCCTTTGCAGGGCTGAGCATTATCATTTTGTCGTTAAAAAGTCAGGTTTTCCTATATTTGCTTTGTAATTTTTCCCTCGTTATTAAGATGAGAACTCCTCTGTACATGAGGAGACTGGAGAGGTGGCATCTACATTCCCTTGCAGCTCTGGAGCTTGGATCCTTTGGAGGTAGATGAGGCACCCGACGGGCTTTGGCAAAGTGCTGCACGTGGCAGGAGGTGAGATGGCCCTCGTGGCTGTCAGCAGAGGGGTCAGCATCGGCACAGAACTGACTGATCAACACAGGGATCAGATTGGTTTGGATTTTCTCTACCAGCTAGCCAGTTTGGCTGAATATTGCCATTTTCAATCAGGTGTTTTCATGTTACTTGAACTTGAATGTGGATATTATTTAGACCAGTAGTTCAGTGCCATGACCCTTTAATACTTGTATGTGGGCGTATCTGCATATGGGCGGACCCGCCTGGAGACGGATGGAGGAGCGGTGTCACAGTTCCTAAAACCATCGGAAAACATATTTCCAATGGTCTTAGGTGACCCCTGTGAAAGGGTCGTTTGACCCCCAAAAGTTGTGACCCACAGGTTGAGAACCACCGGTTTAGAGTAAAAGAATTAATTTTAAATGTTATCAGTGTTTCAAAGATCATTACATTATTTGACCAATACAGGCCTATAATTTGAATTTTTAATATTCTCATGAGCTTTCATTTAAGCTCTCTCAAATATTTTCTATGCTAAATGTATCTCATTGTTAACATCTTAAAACAACATACACACACTTATATTTACACACATACACATATTACATTTTTAAAACTCTGAATGCTGAATAGTTGGCGATAAGCTATTGCTGAAGCAAGATATGACCACAACAAAACACATTTTAAAATCTGGTCAAGTAACAGGTTGTTTATACTCCGTGGTCAAATCCCAAATTTAACTTATCTCTTCTCATGCCTTGAATTGATGGTAAAATTGCTATCGATTATTTTATTATTATTTGGTTTAACCAGAATACTATGTAAATATCAGATACTTTAAAATAATTTATTTAGAATAGATTTAAATATTTTTGTGTATGGATAGATAGACAGACAAATAGACAGATAGATAGATAGATAGATGATAGATAGATAGGTAGGTAGATAGATAGAATGATAGTTTTATAGGATGTTATAAAATGTTATAAAAACAGAAATGCCTGCAGGAATCAGCTTGGTGGTGGTCCTTACAATTAAATAGTTGATTTCTGACAGTGATACTAAGAGAAAGTGTTCTATTTGTCCTTCTTAGACATTGTTCTCCAAAATCAGAAATGTACCTCAAACAGCCCTAGGCCTTCCTAGGAAAACCTCATTCCTTAACTAGTCTATCATATTAATCCATTATATAATCAAGTTTTAAAAACATTTGAATTCTTCATACATTACAGCTATAATTTGCTTTCAAAATGTCTTCTTTATGCAGTTAATATACTTGGTAGGACTTTCCCTTCTCTAGAATTTTTCCATTCATTCCCAAATCCCAATCTAGATTTTTAGCAAAGTTGATGCCATTTATTCTGAGGATTTATAGGGATATATCCTCATTGCATATTGACTTTTGAAAGTTGTGTTAGTGTTTGTTTTGCGGCTAGACGGTGCAGTGACTAGAATGTGGGACTTGGAGTCAGGAGAGCCTGAGTTTGAATTGACTATAAAGTACCATATAAATACTCATTATTATAATTATTTTTAAATCAGCATGGCAGAAGGTTTTTCTCATTCATCAGCCTAGTCTATTTTAGCATTCTAAATTAATCTTTCAAGATACCACAGATAAAAGGCTCTAGTTCTTGAAATAATCATCTCAAAATGAATGGATTTCCTATTATGCTTTCGGTAGGATAGCCACTAAATACTTTGTATAGCCAAAATACAAGAGTGGCTCATTTAATGTTAATTGATTCAGTGAAAAGAGGTCATTCATTAAAAGCCAGGGAAGTTAGTTCCATAAAAGTAATGTTGTAAATGGACAATTGGCCAGAAATCAGTACAGAGAAGTGAGGTGGGGTTTGTTTATAAAATAATTGGGATAAAATTCTGTGAGCTATGCCTTTATTCTAAAATGAAGCAGGAATCATAAAATACAGAGTTGTTTTTAGAGTTTTGTAGTTCAGAATTAGTTTAGTTAGGGTACCTTTTTCTTTGTTTGACTGAACTTTTCTGTGCCTATATTAAATTAAGTAACCCAAATCCTAGGACATTAGCTTAAGCTGTATTAAGGGAACAGATGGGAATGGGGTACAAGGACAGGTTCTAAGCAAAACCCAAGCAGATGGACTCACCTTTTTAACAGACTGCTCCAAGGGCTCCGAGGAAGAGATCAAGAAAAGGTTTCACTGTATATTTAGAGGTTGGGAAGAATTTGTCCTAATCAGAATATGGGGCAGCCACTGGCCGTTTTCTGTTATATGCTTCCATCTATGAAAAAGTCACATTGGAAATGTAGTGCTAAGGAGGACTCACCTCAGCTCTGACTTTTATTGGATATGTGACCATGTCCATGTCATGTTACTGTAGTTACCTCTTCCCCCACACTCATACACAGATTTGAGGCATGTCGGTTCCCCTCAGCCTGGTATAGCCCATCTACCAAGATGGTTTTCTCTGGGATGTGGCCACTGCACGTGATACAACTTCTTAGACCACCCCAAGCATGTGAAGAATGGATGGAAAAGAACAATTTGCTCCAGCTGCTACAAAGGTGGATAAAACAGGCACTGTGGAGCACTTAGAGCTTGGTCAGACACTGAAGACACCAAGGTCATCCACTGCTCCCCAGGCCATTGCCAGGCGTCTTGACCTTTGTCCTGCCCCTAGACTTGGACGACTTTGTGCAGCTCTGCCTCACATAAATCCAATTCAGGCAGGAGTCAAGACATCCCCTGTGACATCCTTGGTCCTCTTCAAAATGAGGGACAATCAACAACAACCATTAATTCTTCCGTCACATCGTGTAAAGTAAAGCACCAGGTGTAGAAGTGAAATCAGAACCATTCGGCCAAGGGCTCCTTTTTTAAAAATCCACAAGCTGCAGAAATGTCTTCAGACTGCAATTCAAGTTAAGTCCATTTGCTTTATTACGATGAAAGTAAATAATGGAAAAGATGGGCTGTCAGGCGAAGTAATACAACACCAGGGAAGGAGGCGTAGGTGGGCATGTGGGCTTCGCATGTAGGTAAACTTGGTTATTTGTCATTACTCTCCTGTGGGCTCTTTTCAGCCTTGCTCAGTCAACATTTGTCCTCAGGTTTTGTAGGTGGGACTTTATCTAAACTGTATTAAGACAACCTGAAGCTGACACACTATATTAATTGGAGAACAAAAGCAAGAGCATATCCATTCTCCTTTGAGCCAAGAAGAGGAAATACCCAAGAAAGAAGAAGTTCATCTCTTTCACTCGGGAATTTTCTTTCCATTTTATCGCTAACTTTTCTCTCCCTTCCCTACTCTGTGCCACCCTTTTTCCTTCTTATTTCTTTTTGATCTTCCCCTTAGGCCTTCTCTGTTCATCACAATTGGCACACTTATCCTGCTGGACTGCCTCTTTGTGGTTCTCTGCTGTCTCCTTGGTGCCACCCTTAGGGAGCCCTGGAAATAACACCAGCTGGCATTCTGTTTGCCTAGAGTTCTTTCTTTTTGGCATCAGAAAGTCCTGTTGTTCATTTATGTCGGGAAAATTATTCAAATTTAGTAACCATGCAGAAGTCAGAAGGCAGACTTTCCATTCCACAAACTGTAAGAATAATTTGAAAACAAACTGTTTAAAACAATTCATTTTTGGAAACTAATGCGTATACATTAAAAGTTAAATATATGTTCATGTTTATCTACTCTGCAGTTAAATAAGTATGTCACTCTTAACAATACGCAGTAGACATGGAAACAATGAGTACTGGAAGAATTGTGCCGTCTCAAAGATCAGTCTTCTGGTTCGGATTCCTGGGTTAGGTGGCAGAGTAAATGTTAGTTAGAATGGTAGAGTAAATGTCACAGTTGCATTCCATTTTTATTGCCCCAAAGCATTTTCTATTGAGAATGGTGAAACCCCCACATTTGGGTACTAACATCGCAGCTCCAATTGTGCTTCCTAATGGTGCCAAAGAATGTAGACGGACAAAGTAATGGGAATAGACCAGATGTATCCAGAAGACAGTACCGGAGGTAGCACAGTGATGGTGGCAATGAGGACTGATTCTCAAGTTATCTGAATGACAAGAGGATAACGAAAGGCATGGGAAAACATCTCAGACCTCTTAAATTATTAACAATCGTGACTGAAGAAAACATCTATAACTTCTGACCCAAATGTCTGTTTTCCATCTATATAAAACTTTTATGAGAATAATTTCTAAATGTAGCAATGAGGGTATTAGAAGGGAATCGGCAAACATTGATCACTTTTTACCACTGTGAAATTGACTGAGCGTGTACATGTGTGTGTATTGTGTATGTGTATATGTGTATGTGTGTATGTGTATGTGTATGTGCATATGTGTATTGTGTGTATGTGTATATATAATGTGCAGATTAGTTCAGCTCAGAACTGAATAGGACTAAAGCAGGCTAGATTGCCTTGACTGAAAAATTACAGCACTCTTTGAGTGGTACTAGGCTTTTCTTGAACAAAGAGCCACCTTTTCAGTACCGATGTGGTTCCGATGGTATATGGCTCTGTATTGGCAAGCACCCTAGCATACCTAGGGCAGCTACTAGCACAGGTTCTTAGATCTGCTTTTCTAAAGGAAAGCAACTCAAAATGGGTTAACAATCTTATTTTAATCAATCAAATACCATTTACCTAGTTCCGGGGGAAAAGTCAGCACCCTGAACTTC
>CM053582.1:562537543-562625561 GCA_028627135.1 Pseudochirops cupreus | reverse complement strand
CGCCACAGGCTCCACGTGACCACATTCAGCCTATTAGGGAACAGAGTATACTTTCAAATATCCAAGGGTCCTCAGGGTCACGTAGACACTTTAGCAAAGGGCCTAGGGGCAGGGAAGATCTTCAGATTCCCATAACAGGCTCTGAGCCATGGAACACTGCAATCACTAAAGGTCTGAGATGGAGGCTCACCCAAGGGGAGATGGGCAGGCACGTGGAGGGCGCCAGCAAGTGGTGGCCCTTTGTAAATAAGGAATTGTTCTAAAGAGCTGTAAGGGATGTCATAAAAGCTCATCAGAAAAGGTGAGCCAGTCAGCCAAGACCAGTAAGAGTGAGGCGTAACCAGTGGACAGCATGGTTGTTCTGTGGGCAGCACCATGATGTCAGGAGAGCCCACTGGGAGAGTCCTCTTTGACAAACTTTTGGGAAGACTCGAGCAAGAGGTAGACAGCAGGGCAGGCTTGGATGAGTTGTGATCTGCATTGTTGGAGGGAGCAATCAAGATCTGTTGGAGAACTAGAGTCCAACCTGGACCTGGCCATGGCTTCTCCTTTAGTAAGCACCTATCATTAGGGAGACCTTGCTTATGCATTTAATTCATTCTCATGTGGGCCAGCCAGTTTTGCAGAGAAAGAAACAGTTCTGAGTTCACAGGCAATATTCCTAGCTCCATCCATCCCTTTTCATTTTTAAACATGATCATTTCCATATAGAATGAAGGACAGAAAATGTGGATTTGCATGAAATTGCAAATCAACAACATACAGTTTGTGTTGAATCATTCCATAAATGTTTGGTGATAGTTATGAGAGAAACAAGCTGAGAGAAGGGAGATGACTCAGTGAAGCAAGAGCAAAAGCTGGATGGCCCCTCACTGGGGACATCACCCAGGAGTTTTTTGTTCAGGTAAGAGCTGGCCTAGATGGTGCCTCAGGGCCCTTTTAGCTCTGAGCTTCTGGATTCAGAGAATCATTCCTGTTCTGGGAAGTTGGAACTGTAGCTCCAAGGCCTACAGATGATTGAGGCTAAACCTGATTTGAGGGGCACCAGGGCACAGTGAATAGAATGAGGGATTGGAGCCAGGGGAGCAAGAGTTTAAATCTTGTTTTTAAAAATTTATTAGCTATATTGCTGTGGAATGTCACCTAATCTGAATGAAATTCAACTTTCTCATCTGTAAAATGGGAATAATATTATTCCCATCTCACAGGATGGTCGTAAGGCCCAAATGCTAAAACGTATGTAAAATATTCTCTCTCTCTCCGTCTCTCTGTCTCTGTATGTGTGTATGTGTGTACACACACATACATACATATGAATGTCAGTTACTATTATTTTCCAACATTCTTCCTTTGACGAGTGATGCACACTTAATGACATTTATGCTTATTGTCCTATAGGAAACAAATCACAAGACAGCGGCATAGCAGAAATGGAGGAGCTTCCAGTCCCACACAACATCAAGATTAGTCACATCACATGTGATTCCTTCAAGATCTCCTGGGAAATGGATTCCAAATCCAAGGACCGCATCACACACTATTTCATTGACCTGAACAAGAAAGAGAACAAAAACTCTAACAAATTTAAACACAAGGTAACTCGAGTCCAGTCTCAGCCGTGCAAAAGCATTTGCAGTTTTTAAAAATGTAAACAATAAATGGTTGTTAAATTATCAAAGGCTTTTGGAAGAATGCTTTCTAAAAGGAGAGTGACCCTTAATATCTAGATGGATCTGACGTATCATCGAGAAGGGGAGAAATAAGCAGAATACATTAAAAATAAACCAAGCAAAGGCCGTATTTTTAGGGTGAAGGAAAACCTGTTCATTTGATTTCCCCTTTTAAGGTGATATGTGAACTAAAAGTAGAGGGGAGAAAGAGGGTCAAATACCCAGTTCTCCAATACTCATGGTCACACAGGAAACATGAAATCAGAAGGTTCGGCCCCTCACTACTCAGATATTTGTTTGGAAAACAGAAACTTTCTGTTGAACAAAGGTGAGAAAATTCATTTTACCATACTTCCTAGGTTGAAAATGTTTCCCATATTAAAAAATACTATTTTAAGCCAGAAGCATGGCTCTTCCTCTGCGTGGAAAATATTTATTGATGAAGTTTAAAAAAAACTGTTCATTGTTTTTACATGTAATTAGGGAAAATAAAATACTAAATGATTTTTAAAAGTAAAAAAAAGATAAACTAAAAATTAAAAAAAGAGATATGCAAAGACATTTCCTGCACCTTTGCAAAGGTGAGGATTTCAGATATGAGACATCAGAAGTTTTAGGTGTTTATTTGTTTTACTGATTTTTTAAAAACTTTATTTTTAAAAAATAATAATTTTATAAGTGATAGCTCTCTTGAAAGAGAAGGAAAAAAATACAGGGGTATGTGTCTGCAGTGTCAAAATGAATTATTTTAACAGCAGTTTAGTTTTAAAAATAAATTTTCAAAACCTGCAAAACATATTCATTGATACACTATCATGATGTTATGGGATAGTACAAACTAAGCAGTGCTTTGAGCAGAGAGATGATTTCATTTCAGCAATTTAAAGATAATTTACAAAGTTGTAAAAATCTTAAACTCAGTGACCAAATGTCTTCATTATCTTTATGGTCAGTATAGTGGACAGAAGCTGGGAGGAGAAATCTAAAACTAGCTTCTTGTTCTTACTCTACCAATGACTTAGATGAGGCCTTGGCCTTCTCAGAGGGTCAGGAGAAGGTTCTTTCCAATACTACGCATCTCCCATAGGCTGGTGTTTAAGTATTTCCTCCTACCAGCATGTTTCCTCTTTGTGACTAGCCTTGGGACTTTAGCTAAGTCATAACCTCTTTGGACCTCAATTTCATCTTCTGAATGAAAGCATTCTAGGTGATTTCTTAAATTCTCTTGCAGCTCTGAACTTCTAGACCTCTTGGGGTTCAGGAGATGTTGTCTTTCTTGTCTTAGGATGTTCCCACCAAATTGGTGGCCAAAGCCGTCCCCTTACCCATGACTGTGCGTGGACACTGGTTCCTGAGCCCAAGGACCGAATACACAGTCGCGGTGCAGACAGCCTCAAAGCAGGTCGATGGAGATTATGTTGTGTCTGAGTGGAGTGAAATCATCGAATTTTGCACAGCAGGTAAGAGCACTGTGTGTGTATGGGGGTGAGGAAGGAAGGAGAAAGGGATGTGAGTCCAGAGAGGCTCAGGAGTTACTAGGAAACTCATTATAGAAGGAAAAAGAGAGTCCCTTATTTCCAGCAAGTGCTGGTAAATATTACGATTTTTTTTTACCTTAACGGCATTTTACAGCAAGATGATACATGTTTTCTTGAATCGAGGGTCTCAGTGGTAAGAACTTGTATGAAAGAGCTTGCCACTTTTGCTTCGTTCTTCCTTTGGCTTTAGGTGCAAAATGTTCAAATATTTGGAAGAAAAATAGACCATTGGAAATGAAACTATTTTCAGTGCATTTTCTGGGTTTCATATTGTAGGGGAAATGAGTTTCTTCATTCTTTAGTTTCCTCTATGAGGTCTTTCCCTTAACATCTGTGAGGCAGCTTGGGGGTGCTACAGTGCACCTGGTGCTGGACCTGGAGTCAGGAAGATCTGAGTTCGAATTCAACCTGAGACACTAACACCTTTGGCAAGGCATTTAACCTGTTCCTCATCTGTAAAATGGGAGTGACAATAAAGGTGCCTCCTCTCCAGACTGTTGTGAGGATTAAAGGAGGCCATAAAGTGCTCGGCTCATAGTAGAGGCTTCGTAAGTGTTTGTGTCCTTCCTATAACCTCTGCTTCTTGTAGAGCAAGGGAACTAACAGTAGCCTCCCTGAATAAGAAAACTGGGCAAGTCTGCCCAAGTGTTTGTGGCTTTTAAAACAGAATTAGGAAAGTGCAAGGCCAGCTACCACCAAGCCAGTGACAGAAGAATAACTGCACGGTCAGCCACTCAGCAAGTGCTTATGAGACAATCACCGGGTGTCAGGCATATCCTGACATCGAGCCTCTTCTGGAGAGGACTTTGCATTCTAGCAGGGACGACAAGGCCAGTCGTTACATCTCATGTAGTTTGGAGCAGAGGGCTTCATGCAGAAGATGGGGCCTGAGCTGCATCCGCAAGGAAGAGAAGAAGCCTGGAAGGTGGAGTGAAGAGAGAGGGCATTCCAGGCATGGGGCACAGCCAGAGCAAAAGTTTGGAAGTGGGAGATGGAGCATCATGGGTGAAGAACAGAGAGGCCAGGTTGACTGGGTAACAACAACAATCAGAACGAATAAAACATTTGTGCAGTGAATCGGGCAAGCTAGACTGGGGTCAGAGCTTTAAAAGCTAGAGAGAGGAATGTGTATGGGATCCTGGAGGCAATAAAAGTCCCAGGGTCAGAACTATGCATAAGGAAAAGGGTTGCCGCTGCTGTGGGAAGGATGGCCTGGGGCTGGGGAAGGCTGGAGGCAGAAGGCCACTGAGGAGGCTGCTGGGACAGTCTAGGTGACAGGTGAGGAGAGTCTGAAGGGAGGGAATGGCCACAAATGGGATCAGATACAGGAGACGTTGCAAAGGTAGAAACAGGGAAGTTTGAGGGAGGGGACAGTTTAGGGGAAAGATAATGAGCCCAGTCTGGAGCATATGGAGGTCTCATTTTCCCCAAAATATTTGAAACATTCAGTAGGCAATTGCTGACGTGGGTCTGCAGATGAGGGCAAGACTGCCTGGATATAGAAATCTGGGCATCATCTACATTGAGAAGATGGCTAAGCCCATGGGAACTGATGAGATGACCAAGAGAGGGAGAGAAGGCAGCCCAGGGCAGGTGCCTGGAGAACCCCTGAAGTGAGCATGATGAAGCCAGCAAAGGAGGCTGAGACGTGGTCACCCGGCATTGAGGAGAAGCCTTTCTCTGACGGAGATGGTCCTGCCCCTTGAGGATAAAAAACGCGGCCATTCCCCACATTGACTGAGTCAACAGATATTTTTTGAGTCCCCAGTAGCGTAAAGCATTATGCTAGCTGTTATGGGGGATGCAGAGATGCCACTCACTGCAAAGTGCCTTTTGTCCTCTCGTCCTGCTCAACTGCGAGGTTCCCTCATCATTTCTTTGTCCTATTGTTTGCAGTAAGGAATTGTGGAGGGGGAAGGGGTCGTGCATGTATTTAAACACTGAGGAGCTTGTAGAAATGCCGCTATGAAGCACGCCTTTTGCCAATTTCAGGTTGCCTAGCAACTTTCTCCAGCTGAGCCCTGGTGCCAACAGAGAAGAACTAGCTTTCTCCCCCACTGGGGTGGCCTCCTATTTACTTGCATAATTCTGGACCCAGCGCATGCCTATTTCTCCTTTATTCCAGTATCATCTACTCCTTCTAAGCCTCAAACTCAATCACTACTTCTTCAGTTCATCTAACGTTTACTAAATGGCCCGTACCTCGTTGGGATAAGACCTCGTGTCTCATCACAGTTAATCTCTGGATCGAATTTTTACAGATGGACTTTTTTTCCTCTTATTGTCTTGACCTTAAGAAAGCTGGAACTGAGAGCTGGAAGAACCCATAAGAAATGGTTTCAGGGGAGATTTAATACATGTCAGACTGAATACAATAAGGGGGAAAATATATTTTGTTTTCTTTCTTTAAAATGAATGTCAGATACTTAGTACTAAGTTTTATTCCAAACAAAAACTTGCCTCTTTGTCCCCAGTTTCCAACTTGCTAGCTTGAACCACTGAACCTATGGGATTTAAGAGATTCTATTGACTGACTCAGTGTGCTGAGTGTACGAGTGACTCAGGTTGCACAGGGTAGCAAGATCATATTTGACTGAATGAACGAATTTGGTTGAATGAACTAGTACTTTTTAAATAGAAAGGGGCTCCAGTTAAATCAAAATAATCAAAGGGGATGTTTGTAGCTATGTAGCCTTACAACGCTGCTTGAGGATGCAGTGGGCTGGAGTAATACCTTGTTCCCCAACCTATTTTATTGGGCAAATTTCCTACATGCTTAAATACATTATTAAGTCGTGGTATGTATTTCAGGAGATAGAATTCAAATGCTTTGAACTTGGGTTTATTTTATTAATTCTATAAGGAGATTATTAATCCTGGAAATGAGAAATTCAAATAGAAAAAAATGTTTATTTTATATATTGTCATTATTTATGTATATATACAGAAAATGATTTATTATTCTTTTGTCTCTGATGAAAGAAAAAAGAAAAATTGCTTTTGAAACTCATGTAAAGGGTTTTTGTTCAGTGAAAATTTATCAATAAGCTACTATATGACATGTGCTAGATGTGAGTTTATAACCTTGAGAATTGTTGATCATTAAAAAGCATATCAGAGAAAGTAATGACAAGCCATTTCCTAAGAGGCCAGGAAAAGAGAATAAATATGTCTTTGTCTGCAGGTCTGCAAAGACATGCTGCTTAAAAACATCCAGAGAGATGTGTCTTAATGCCCTTTTCAGCTCAGGTTTAAAATGTCACTTGAATTCATATCCTGGAACTTTCCTACAGATCAGCCTTAAGTTTTAGGATAGAAGTCTTCCTGGAATTGTGGGCCTCGTATAAAACATGCTCATCGCTAATGAGAACATAAATAAAAGTCATCCATATACCACAGCTCTCTCAGATTGGACTCCGTACTTCCCAAATTCCTGGGAAGAGGCCAATTTCTCCCAGGGTTCCCTAGAAGAGGCTTTCTGTCAATTGTACTGATCCATTTCCAGAAGATCATTGGTTGGGCAGGAGAAATTTGTACACAATCACAGACACATCGTATGTGTGACGACCAACTTTGATAAACTGGACTCTTCTCAGCAACGCACAGCTATAAGACAACTCTAAAAGACTCAGGATGGAAGGAGATATCCGCGTTCAGAGAAAGATCTAGAAAGAATAGAGTTTAAATGCAGACTGAAGCAATCTACATGCTCTTTCTTTTCCATGTTTGCTTTTGTTTCTTCTTTCCCATTGTTCACTCCATTGGTTACAGCCCTTCTATACAACCAGACTAATGTCCAATGTGAAAGTATTTGCAGATCCTATACTTGATTGCAAGCCACCATGGGTGGGGCGGAGGAGGGAGAGGCAGGGGAGAAAATTTGAAACTCAAGGGATTGTGGAACTAAATCTTGTGAACTAAAATAAATAAACAAATCAATTAAAAAAAAACAAATGATCATTGGTTGGGATACCTGTAAGCACCATTACTGTGACACCACGATCCCTGTTTTAGCTATTTACCACTGAGTATGAAATATTTTGGAATCATTAAAAATTATTTAAGTGAAATATGTTCATCATGTTCCATTATGTTCAACTAGTTGATCAGGTGTAACTGGCATCTGAATTTCAGTGAAAGCACTTTGTCCCTCTTGGTCTTTTTTCCATGTACCCCACAACCATCTTAGTGAACTTTGTTTTGGAAAAAAGTCTAAGACCTCAAAGAACCAAATTGTTCCTCATGGTTCATCAGTACAAGACTTTGGTTACTGCAGTAAGGCTCTAGAATACTGAGTTAGTGAATAGAACCAGACTGCTTACTGAGGACTTTAGCTCTTCAGGAATCTTGAGTATGAAGAGAGTTAGAACTTGGTTCTGTTTCTTACTCAGGTACTTCTAGCTATGTGCCCAGGAGCATGTCATTCTATAAAATGCAGTTTTGAGGGGGCAGAGCCAAGATGGGCATAGAAGCAGGAAAACTCCATGGGCTCCCCCCATAACCACCTCAAATACCTATGAAATATGAACCCACAAAGTAACAGAGAGAAACAAATCTCCTCCTGAAGGCAGCCCGAGAGGCTGGCAGAAAGGGTCCATCGCAGCGCACTGGGAGCAGAGCCCAGCCCCGCATGAGCCCTTGGTTTTAGCCCCAAGGTGGCCCTGATCAGCAGTGGCTGGAGAGGAATTGGGGAGAGTGGATCACCACCAGCTGTGGTGGTTTCCAGAATTATCAACCAATAAATGCCAAAGACAAAGTAAAATGTCAGTGGAACTCTGCTGGATCTGGGGGGGATGGAGGCACAGTCTGGCCTCTGCCTCGCCCCCTCAATGAGAAGTGAGCAGTCCTACAGCCACTTCCATGTGGCTCCTTCAGAGCTCCTGGCCTGCAGATTGTATGGGGCCCAAGTGACCATTCAGAGGCTAAGCGCTCTTGCCTTAATCTGCCTGGATCTGGATCACAATCTTGGGTGGTGGTCCTGAGGTGTGTAACCAGTAAGCCAAAGCTGGTGGGGACTGTAGAGACAGCAGTCTCCTAATAGCTATGGCAGCTGCAAAAACCCCAGCGATTTGGGACAGAGCTCTCCCCTCTGAAAGCAGAGTTCTACTGAGCCCAAAAGTCAAGTAATTGACTGGCTACATGAGTAGGCAAAGAAAGCAAAGCAAACACAGCTATCCAATTTTAGATTCCTTTTTTGGGGACAAAAAGGATCAAAGCATGGAACAGCAGGAAGACAACACAGTCAGAACTCCTGCACCACAAGCTTCCAAGAAAAATATGAATTGGTTACAGGCCATGGAGGAGTTCAAGAAGGATTTTGAAAATCAAGTAAGAGAAGTGGAGGAAAAATTGGGAAGAGAAATGAGAATGATGCAAAAAATTCATGAAAAGCAAGTCAACAACCTGACTGAAGAAAATAACACCTTAAAAAATGGCCTAACTCAAATGGCAAAAGAGGTCCAAGAAGCCAATGAAGAGAAGAATGCCTTAAAAAGCTAAATTTGCCAGATGGAAAAAGAATTTCAAAAGCTCATTAAAGAGAATAATTCTTTCAGAATCAGATTGGAGCAAACAGAAGCAAATGACTTTATAAGAAATCAAGATACTATTAAACAGATCCAAACAAATGAAAAAATAGAAGGCAATGTGAAATATCTCATTGGAAAAACCACTGACCTGGAAAATAGATCCAGGAGAGATAATCTAAAAATTATTGGACTACCTGAAAGCCATGATCAAAAAAAGAATCTAGAAAGCATCCTTCAAGAAATTCTCAACGAAAATTGCCCTGATATTTTAGAACCAGAGGGCAAAATAGAAATTGAAAGAATTCACTGATCACTTCTTGAAAAAGATCCCAAAAAGCAAACTCCTAGGAATATTATAGCCAGGTTCCAGAGGTCCCAGATCAAGGAGAAAAATATTCAAGCAGCCAAGAAGAAACAATTCGAATATTGTGGAAACACAATCAGGATAACACAGGATCTAGCAGCTTCTACATTAAGGGATCAAAGCACTTGGAATATGATATTCTGAAGATCAAAAGAATTAGGATTAAAACCAAGAATCACCTACCCAGCAAAACTTAGTATAATGTTTCAGGGAAAAATATGGTCATTCAATGAGGTAGAAGACTGTCAAGCATTCTTGATGAAAAAACCAGAGCTGAATAGAAAATCTGACACTCAAATACAAGAAGCATGAGAAGGTAAACAGGGAAAAGAAATCATAAGGAACTTATCAAAATTGAACTACTTACATGCCTACATGGAAAAAATGATAATTGTAGCTTATGAAACTTTTCTCAGTATGAGGATAGTTGAAGGGAATATAAATGTGTATATACATACATATATATCTATATAGGAGGGTATATATACGTATGAATACATATGTGAATGAATGTATGTATATATGTATACAGGTATACATAGAGGGCACAGGATCAATTGAACTGGAAGGGATGATATTTAAAAGGTGAAATTGAGAGGTGGGAGAGGAATATAATGAGAGGAGACAGGGAGAGACAGAATGGGGTAAATTATCTCATATAGAAGAGGCAAGGGATAACTGTTACAACAGGGGGGAAGAACAGGAAGGCAAAAGGGAATAGGTCAACCTTACTCTCATTGAATTTGGCTTAGGGAGGGAATGACATACACTCTAAATTGGGTATCTTGCCCTACAGGAGAGTAGGGGGGAAGGGGATGAGAGGGGGGATGATGGAGGGGAGGGGAGGTTGCAGGGGAGGGTTGTTAGAAGCACACACTTTTGTAAAAGGACAGGGAAAAAGTAAAGAATAGAACAGGTGGAGGGTGGGATAGGATGGAGGGAAATATAGTCAGTCTTTCACAGTATATCCACTATGGACATGTTTTGCATAACTACACATATATAACCTATATTGAATTGCTTATCTTCCCAGTAAGGGTGGGTGATGAGAGAGGAGGGAAAGAATCTGGAATTCAAAGTTTTAAGATGAAATGTTTTTATAAAATGCAGTTTCTTCTTTTAAGTTGGAATAGTCTGCCCCACTGATCTATCTCATATAGTTGTTAAAAGGATCAGATGAGGTCCTTTAATTATGAGAAGGTTCTTTAAAAACTATTAAGTTTGTAAGATTGTACTGTAAAGTGTGTAAGAAATGATGATAGAGTTCATTTCATATCACGTTTTTTAGCTTTTCATTTAAATTAGAAACCCAGTAAAGGGCCATATGCAGTTGATTGCCCTAACTTAGATTGCATGAGGTCCCTCTGAACTTCAAATCCATGATCCTATGAGCTACCTTCCTAAAGTCTCCTTCTCCAGATTTTCATTTGGGCATCTTTATATCTCCATGAGTAAAAATAAAAAGACAGTCTAAACAACTCATGAGAACAGCATATAATCCTGGAGTTGGAAAGAATCAGAGGGTTTACCTAATTCTCTCCTAAAGGGGCAAGTGACTTGTTCAAGGTTGTCTATTCAGACATGAACCCAAGAGTCCTTGCCATAGCTTCATTTTTAAGAAAGCCACTATAGATACATATGCAGATACACATATGTACATATATATGTATAGACCAGCAGTTCTCAACCTGTGGGTCGCGACCCCTTTGGGGATTGAACGACCCTTTCACAGGGGTCACAGGGGTCTCAGGAACTGAGACACCACTCCTCTATCCGTCTCCAGGCAGGTCCACCCACCCACATGCAGATACGCCCACATACGAGTATTAAAGGGTCGTGGCATTAGGATGGTTGAGAACTACTGGTACAGAATTTTATCTATGTATATGTGCATGTATACACATACATATTTATTGTTGAGTAGTTTTCAGTCATGTCCAACTTGTTGTGACCCCATTTGGGATTTTCTTGGCAAAGATCCTGGAGTGGTTTGTCATTTCCTTCTCTAGCTCATTTTACAGATGAGGAAACTGAGGCAAACAGGGTTAAGTGACTTGCCCAGGGTCACACAGCTAGTAAGTATCTGAGGTCAAATTTGAACTCAAGAAGATGAGCCTTCCTGCCTCTAGGCCTGGTTGCCTTATCCACTGCACCAAAAAGAAACAGTGATTTCTCATTTCCTACAGAGTATGTAACGATAGTTTAATTTTTACTCCACAGTTTGAATAACAGACTGTCTCCTTTTTTGCAGATTATTCCAAACTTCACTTAACACAACTCTTAGAAAAGGCTGAAGTGATTGCAGGACGTATGCTTAAATTCACCGTTTTTTATCGTAATCAGCACAAAGAATACTTTGACTACATCCGGTAAGAATGCAAAAGTATCATTTTGAGAGAGTAACTTAAATAAATGTCACCTGATTTAGCACTTGTATAATTCATGCACAAGAAAAGGGCCTGCCTGGCCCAAAGTCTGCACAGAAAATTGTATTCTGTTTATTTTGAATTCTGAAAGGAAAAAGACTAAAACGAAACCATTTCCCCAAAAGTTCCATTCAGCAGCTAATTAGCATGGGAAATAAAAGTGAATTTAAACAAGAATCAAAAATTACGTTTGAAATCCTAACCTGAGATAACCTGTTGCTGGTATGATTAAATGGCCTTTTACATTTTGCATTTTCAAAAACCTAATTATCTTTGGACTTGTCTGTCTGTGAAGGCCTCAGCAATGTGCCAGTCTTTGGGTCCCTGGCCTGGTCACCATCCCCCAAGTTCTGCTGCGCATGTTCTTGATTGGGGGCATCTATGCCTCTGTATTAATACATTAGCCATCTCATTCTCCTCTTTCCAGCTTCTCCTCCACTAAAAATTTAACCTTTAAACCCTTTCTTAGTCCATAATAGACACTGAAAACAAGAAAATTAGGTGGTCAGTTCAGTACTGCAGTCATGAGGAAAATCACTTGAAAACTAGGACATGCAGGTTTCTTGGCACCTTTGAAATCCCCTCCCCTACTTTTGATATCTGCAGGACATGCTCCTTTGGCTGCCTCTGAACCCTAAAACATCCATTTCATTCATGTTCCTAAAGGTTGACAATGGTTACTTACTATGGAAGCCAAACAAATCCTTAGAAAAGCAGCCAAAAGATTCAGTCCTTTGGACATTTTCTAATGTTTTTAGATTTGTTCATTGTAGGAGCAAATTAGTCCCCAATGTTTGAGTTTGAATTTTCAAGTGAAACTAAATTTGGAGAGTGGGGAAGGAGCTCAGCCCATGATTCCAAGCTGCAGCTGCCAGAGCCGCTTAGCCCAACGTGACCGTGGCTTTGTTCCATGTCCTTAGCTAAGGGTCTGTTTTCCTTGATAGTTTCACAGGTGGTAGTTAGGTTCTTCCAGGATCTTTGAGTGTGACAGACCCACAGAGATGATCGGCTTACGTCAGAATCCCCAAATGGCATTTAACAGAACCTTGTAATCGTGGGGCATGTGAGGGAAATTAGAAAAGCAGAGGGACTTAAGGCTTCAGCTTTAGGTCTTAGCAAATTTTTATCACATTTTTTGTCAAATGAGCTATCACTGCAAGATTGGCACCACACTTTCACCTGCTAAAGGTTCTCCTCTGGAGTGTGTTAAATGGGGAATGCCAGAGTTTGGCCAGTGATACGTCTCGTTTACTCAATCTGGAGCCTGTAGGTCAACAGATGGGCCAGGAATGACTCTTAAGTCAGGAACCATCTTATTCTGTAAGCCGTATACCTCTGAAAGGAATTACTCTGTATGTCTGCTTAGAGTCCAATTTATGAAGTTAATCTGGGCATTGCTGTTGCCTTTAACAAGGAATTCATTTAGCATGCCAGGCAGGATAAAGAATCTTTGGCATGGAATGGAATTTTGACTCCTCGGGAAGTAATGCCAACATAGAATTATTTTTGCAGCCACTGGGGGGCAGTATTACTCTGTGACATTTACCTACAGCTCAGGTCTGGGTGTGGTTTCTCTCCAAACCTGTTTGAACCCTTTTCCCAAGCAAAGCTCTACAACTGTGGCGCTCTGCTGACCACTAAGAGAAAGAGAGCTGTAGGAACGTTTACCGTTTGTTACAAAGGATCATTCCACTGATGGGCCTTCCCATGATAGCGGTAAAATTCATGTCAATCACACCTTGTTGTAATATACTGAACATGCTATAACATTTCTTAAGGGAGCTTTAAAAAGGAACAGGAGAGCCAAGATGTGAATGGGGGGTGGGGGGGGGCGGCGACATTTATTGAGAGAACAGAAGTCCCTTCAGGTGTCATTCGTGCCCTTGTTGTAGAGGGTCGTTCTAAAAAAATCCATCACGATCCCCACAGAGGCCTTCACTTATTCTGTTGGCTAAACCTGTAGACCAGAACAGCTTTGAAGTCTTCAGAGGACCCTTCACGGCTAAGCCACGCTGAAGCAGGGAGCCTGAGGGTAGGCTGACCCTTCTGGGAGCTCTGGGCACTGGGACAGCCCCTAAAATGTTGCACCTTAAGAACCGGCAAGAATTCCATCACTTCTAATGGATACCATTTCTCCCATTATAAAACCCCAAATCAGCATCATTTTTGTTAAACTTAAATATGCTTGAGGTAATCTTCCAGAAAATCTAGGTAGGGCACATGTTGCCTAGATTTTTACCTTCTGTTATTATCATTTAAAAGAGTAGCTTTTTTTAGGTCAAAGAACTAAAGTGTTTGGGGCTAAGGAATGAAGAAAAACTAAAGAATGAACTCATTTAGCCCAAATCTTCTTTCTCTAGACTTATTTACTGGGCAAACGATGTGTTTACATCTTTGGGACTTAGGTTATTCTAGACCAAGGAGGTTAAATGCACAGCCAAGTCCCCAGGAGGCGGTAGCCAGAAGGATCTGAACCCAGACCTTCTGACTCCAAGTCCTGTGCTCATTCCCCTTTACTACAGACTAAACCATTCCCAAAATCAGCTTCTTGCCTATGACTTCTCTGTGTGTCACAGCAGGCAAGGCCCACGGGACAACGGCAGTTCCCCTGGGGAACTTGGCCTCTGAAGTGTTTTTCGGAAGGGCAGGCAGGCAGAGCTCTCAGAGAAGCATCAGGGGAGCTTGACGCCCCTGGAAAGTCGGCTGGGGCCTCCCACCTTGTGACTGAGCTCAAACTGCCCTTTTCGGGGAGCCCACCCCCAGGGAGGGAGGCTTGGCTCCGGTTGGAGAAGGAAAGTGGAAGCATTTTGCCTCATTTTTCAGCGGATGCCAGTTGTAATAGAAAATCTACCATGTACTTTTTACTCATATTTGTCCCATGGGATCAAGTTGATATTTTAAAAAGGAGTAAAATGCGATGCAAGGCTGTAAACGGGAAAGGCCAGTGTTGATTGGCTAACTACTAGAAAACCATTCCACGTCCTCTACCAAGTCTGTGCTGAGCGCAGCACCTGGCACTTTGTAGGCGCTCCATAAAGGTTAATGAATGAATGATGCCACCCATACTCTTCTGGTCTGGAATCATCTAGAGCAGTGGTTCTCAACCTTCCTAATGCCATTACCCTTTAATACTCAATGTGAGCATATCTGCATGTGGGCAGACCCACCTGGAGATGGATACAGAAGCGGTGTCTCAGTTCCTAAGACCATCAGAAATATATGTTTTCCAATGGCCTTATGTGACCCCTGTGAAAGGGTTGTTCCACCCCCAAAAGGGTCGCGACCCACAGGTTGAGAACCACTAATCTAGAGACTACAGAGACTATAATAATCTAGACTGTGAGGTAAGATGTGGAACAATTAAAGAATATAGTTGTGAATAATGAGATTGTTCACCTATTCTGTGATTATGAAAACCGGAATGTCCAAAAATCCTGGATACCTAAAACAGGCAGCGTTAAATATTTCAGTGTCTCTTACTTTTTGTCCTAAGTATAGATTCTTAAATGTAGACTGAAAACTCGAGAACTTCTCAGGCCTCCATCCCCTTTGACTACTGGGATAACCTAATTTGAGTCAAAGGAGACCCCTTTTTTATTCTGATTGTTTGGAAAATGGAGAATTCTGCTGAATTTGCACTTACAACATAAAGAATTCACAAATCTCCAATTTTCAGAGAATTAGAATCTGATCAAATAGCCATAAAGGAGCCACTACCAAACAGAATTTCACTCCATGGTGACCCAGATAACACTTTGCAGTCTTGTAGTATGCCCCGGGGGTCAGTATAACCAAGGTAAGCCTACAAAGTAGTCTAAAATTCAGCAAACATGTACTGTATGCCAAACATAGACCAAAACACTGACCATGAGAAATGACTCCTCTTGTAGGAAGCTTCTACCTCTGGGGAGAAAGGACAAAGGGAGCATGGAGTTTATGGGATCTTTGAGCCTGGCCCCTTCGTAATCAAGTTTGGAGCATTCATCTTATCAAAGTGACTTAGTTTGTCTCGTCTGATCCTTTGGTGCTCCTCGGTTCTGGCTGGGAGCCCTTGAACATCCCACGTGTTTGAGGTGACCTATATGTCTTAGTGCCATGTGAAGCTCTTAAAGCCATCGCAGGCCATTCAGTGGGGCAGTGGCCAGAGCACTGGGCCCCAGGTCAGGAAGATCTGAGTTCCAAATGTGCCTCAGTCACTAGTTGTGTGTCCCTGGGCAAGTCACATAGCCGCTCTTTGATCTGTTTCTTCATCTGTAAAATGGTGATCAGAACAGCCCCTCCCTCCCAGGGATATGGAGAGGGATCAAGTGGGTAATCACTGTAAAGCCCTTAGCATGGGGCCTGACCTCTAGGAAGGGTTAGATAAACATTAACTGTTTTTACTGGTGTCACCATTAAAGCTTCCAGCGGCACCAGCACTTGTGGTACACACTACGTCACACTACATGTCTAAAGGAGTGACAGCTTCCCACTGCTCACCTTAGGATTCCACTGCCCCAGGCCTTTCTGAAACTTCTCTTAGAATTGCTTCTGGTGCCACTGAATGCAAGGCCATTCCTCTTGTATACAGTGTTGTCATTCTACTGTCAGGCCTCGTTTTGTCTCACTAATTGCAAACCTGGTCACCCAACTTAGTAAGCTTTTGGCTCCAACTTTTCAGAAAAACATAATAAACCACACTCAGAAGGGAGATGTATCTATCCTAGACCATGGGAACACTTCTGAAAGGGACATTTCAAAAAGGTTTTTTTGAAATTCATTCTACTGTGTTGTACTGATATCTTACACGATTTAAAGGGGATTTGGTTGAGTCCTGATAAGGCGAATGCTCCAGACTTGATTACAAAGGGGCCAGGCTCAAAGATCCCATGACTGAATCCCATTCTTTGGTTGAGAAGTTAGGTTTTGATCAAAAGCTAATATACATGATGGACTTGACCTCAGTCTCTGACATTTTTCATTGTTTACTGGAGTTAGGTGATGGTTTAGATATAGTAAAGTTGAATTCTATTAATATAAGACAGTGAAAAATATTTTGTTCTTGATAATTAGTCAGCATGAAAATCAGATATAAAAAGAGTTCTTTGAACTCACAATGATCTACCAGCTCTGGTTACCGTTACTGTGACCATTCCAGCTACACACTGGGTGAACAGCTCAGCTTGGCTTCTATAGCACTCATAACCATAAACTTCCAGTAGCATTGTGGGAAAAATTATCGTCAAGCGGTGCTGGCAGTAGCTGACACTCAATTGTCTCCTCCTCCTTGCCTTGCAGAGAACAGCACGGAAATGCCATGCAGCCCTCCGTCAAGGACAACAGCGGGAGCCACGGTTCTCCTATCAGTGGGAAACTGGAAGGCATCTTCTTCAGCTGCAGCACCGAGTTCAACACTGGCAAGCCCCCCCAAGATTCCCCCTATGGCAGATACAGGTTTGAGATCGCAGCAGAGAAACTCTTTAACCCCAATACCAACTTGTACTTTGGGGACTTCTACTGTATGTACACCGCGTATCATTACGTGATCCTTGTCATTGCTCCTGTCGGATCACCGGGAGATGAATTCTGTAAGCAGCGCCTCCCTCAGCTAAATTCTAAGGATAATAAATTTCTGACCTGCACTGAAGAAGACGGGGTGCTGGTTTACCACCATGCCCAGGATGTCATTTTAGAAGTTATTTACACTGACCCTGTGGATCTGTCGCTTGGCACCGTGGCAGAAATCACCGGTCACCAGCTCATGAGTTTGTCTACTGCAAATGCAAAGAAAGATCCCAGCTGCAAAACCTGCAACATTAGTGTTGGACGCTAAGGCGCCCTCGGGGCTGCTCCTCCTCCACCCTCAGCCCTCCTGACACCTCCAGGCCTCCCTAGGAGCATCTGGCCCTCTGTTGTCCATTCTCATCACCAGGTCCTCTCCTCTGAGCATGTCCATGCCGCTGTCACCACAAGCAGTCAGCTTCGTTTCACAGTTTCTTTAATAGCACTTTTAGCTTTTCCTCTTCCCTCCCCTTCCCATTGCCTAGATGATAAAAGGTCCTGAGTTCTCCTGCCGGCCCGCTCGTTTGTTACCTAGATGCTGCAATGTCTTTTCTTTATCCTTTTCTGCCGAACGTAACAAAATGAATCTATGTAGGCAGCTGTAGCAGAGTACAAATTAATGGCTCACCAATGTTGTTTAAATACGCACTCATTTTAATCTACTGAGCAGACCCGGGGATAGCTCCGAACAGCATGAGCGCTTGTAACTGCAGCATGAGTCCAGTCCGGAAGCCTAGAATTGTCAGCACTTCCAGCGCGCTGTCCGACGGTGTTATTTATGTTATTTATATTAGCTAACAGGAAACCACTGCTGTGTTTCAATGTAATAAATATAATAGAAAAATATTTTATTTGTGCTGTTATAGAAAATATTTACAATCATATAGAATATATAGATTACATTTTAATAGCTATTGTACACGTGTCATGAAACCATTTCCCCTTATCAAAGACATAGCTTGTAAGTCTCCAGTAAACAGCTGTGTATCTGTTCCTGTTATTATTAGAGATGGATTTCAATTAAACATGTTTATGAAGGAGATTATTCTGATTCATAAAAGTTACAAAATACGAAGTCAGTACACAGAAAACAACGAGCCCGGGAACTGAAAAAGTCCCCTTGTGGAGTGCTCAGCACTTTTCTCATCCAGACTATGAAAATGTGAATTTCTTCGGAGCCATGCTTAAACATTACACACACTAGAAATGCATATGTGGTTGGGACCAAAGGAAGCGCTGCCATGTTACGTACTCTCGACCGAAACAAAAATGGATGGCGGTGTGTCATTTCATACGGAGTGGTGTGGACAACATACACTCAATGTGATGTGACAGGCCGCCTCCTCTCTGGTCATCTTCCCAGAAGGCTCAACTGCCCTCGAGCATTTCCTATATTTTGTCAGACAATGACAAAGTTTGAATGAACTTTTGCCCAGAGACAAGAATCACAGCTTGGGAGGAAATGCTTAGCTCTCACCAGATTAGAGCATGTACATTTAAAACATTAAGAAAAATGCCTATTTCCGATGGAAAAATAGTCATATAATCTGAGGTCCAGAGAGCAAAAAGCTTAGCAATCACAGCCAGCAGTTCAGTGATATGCTACAGACACTGAGCTATCCAAAATACCTATTTTCCAATTCAAACACAATATTTTTATCTTAATATAAAGATCTGGCAAGTAGAGACAAAGAATGCTTGATAGATAATTCACAAAGTGCATGCCGTGAGAGTGAGCTTTGGTAATCGGAAACACAAAATTCCAAACCAGAGGCAAAGATAAGGTGCCAATTTCAGTAGAGAAATTAAAAATCAGCCGTCACCTATTCTAAGGTCAGTTATTTTTAAGGTACCGGAGATATAAAAGGGCAATCGAAAGTCTGGGGGTTTTGCTTATCTAAAAAAAAACATTCTAGTAGAAGCATAATTGACTATTTTGCTACCAACATTATTCCTTCCTATTTGAAAAAGGAGAATTTCTTCTCTGTTGCTTTTTTATTCCCCCAAAGGAGTTTTAACTTTGTTTGACACCCTCTACCTCCTTGTGCCACCAGCGCCAGCTCGTCTTTAGAAACTGAATGGAATCTGTGACTTCCGCAACAATGGAATATGTTGGTACATTGGTGTAAGTCCTCTATCAACGGAAGCCAACATCAACCTTGAAAAAAACTGGATGGGCCAGGAATGGTCTAAATCATACTTGGGGCTTCCTCTCCCACTGGCTCTCTTCTATGACCGCAGGGGCCCTTCTCAATTTCTCCCATCCATAGAGCATCACGTTTGCCGTCCTTTCTCATCCCCAGCTAATTCTGACGCTTAAAGTGCTTCTGAATACAGTGTTCAAATGACCCAGTCGGAAGGAGAAGCCGAGGAAAGCTGCCTCTGTTGGCAGGATTCCCTCGGGACTTTTCCACAGCCTCAGATAGTTTTCGCCACATCCTGCTTACTGATGAGAACCTCTAATAATCGCAGTTTGGCCTTTATGTGCTTGTACTCACAGTACTCATCTGCCATGGGAATCCGATCTTCCTTTTGTGGGCTCCTGGAGGGGGAGAAAGGGTGACGTGTGTCAGTTCACAAAGGACCCCTTATATCAAATAGCTACTGTCAGGACTGGGAAGCTCTGGTGACAACTCATGGGTATTACGTGGCTGCCCAGCCTTCTTTCCATGCAGTCCTCCTGGGGCCTGATTTTTCTTGGTTTACTCATGGGATCCTCACAGACCCCGGCATTTAGGTCATGTGGAAGGATAAAGGGGACAGGGAAATGGAGAAACAGAAAGCCCTGCCCTCACAGTCTGAAGAAAATGGCCCTTGCTCATCGTATTCTACGCTACGCACTGTAGTAAATGTCTATGCAAAGCATTTTGTGCTGCAGTGATAAGGCTTTAAAATCATAAACTAAAAATAATGACACGATCTACAGAATCAAAAATACCTAACTGGACCATTTGAAAGACCAGACAGTTAGCTAAGTGGAAGCTGTCTGGTTTCAACAGCCAGCGTTTTTACCGCTTGGCGCCCTTCCGGCCTCCCTGCATAGTGTTCTAGGTGAGGTCATTTCCAAGGGTCTAAATGGTCATGTTTTCTTTCTACATAGCAGTTCAGATAAAGACAGGTGTGTGAATATGCATGGACCTTTCTGGGCCACATTCCAAGGGTTATATGCTTCCATTCACAGTAAACTAGATGGGTACTAACATCTGTCAGCAAAATGATTTGCTTTCTCTTCAAAGCGTTTGCGTTGTCAGGAAATGTTTTCAAGATTCGAACAATTGCTGCATGGTCCCAGAAGGCTAGAGTTCTAACAGTTGCTAAGACGGTAAAGTGTTTGCAAAACATTTTATATTGGGGATAACGCAGAACCACTCACTGCAACCAATGAAGAGAATACAGGAAAGGAGCTTTCAAGGCCAGTGTGTTTCAGAAGGGCCAAACAGTCTCCCGGAAATGCCCCTCCACTATCTCTGGCCCCTTCTGTTTTTCCTATTGACAGTGATAGGCGTGACAGATTCCCAGCTTTGTTTTTGCACAGGCAGGAGATTTAAAATAATATCCCGAATAGATTCAGGTTTTTAAAGTCTCTGACCCTCACTAGGGAGCAGGAGCAGCCACTTCACTGAAATGTGATGTACCACAAGCAGCATAGGGCAGCAACTACCAGGAAAAGTCAGGTGGCAAGGCTCCTCACTTCTGACTCATCTCTGGATGCTAAACTGCTTCGGTCCCTCCGCTTAAACTGGCCTCTAGACCATGTGTCCTGGAGCAGGGAGCCCGAGGGGCACGAGAGACTGGCTGAAGTAGGCACTGGTGCTGGCGTGAGTGTCAGTGCCTTGGTCAGAGCCCAGCATTCACCCACTTAGGGCAGCCATTCCCTCTCGTTTCCAGCCTCAGTGAAAACCTCCCTATTCACCCCCATCCTATCAAGTGAGATCATATGGCACACAGTAGGCACTTAATAAATGCTTCTTCCCTCCCCCCATCCGGAGGCTCTCTCACCTCATGGGCAAGAGTGTTGCGACCAAAAGACGACACAGACCTAGCAGGAACTCCAGCCACTGTGGAAAGGCGTCCTCTCCCGCCAGTCAGGGCAGCATTTATTAAGCACCTTCTGTGTGCCTGCCACTGCTAGGCAATGGTGACAGACATGAGACACTCCCTGTACTCAAGGAGCTTATGCTCCGTGAAGGGAGACATTGCCCGTGTGCATGTAAACACACATATGTGCACGTGTGCTCTGGCACAGTGCATCTTCACATGAAATTATGCAGTGTTTTAAACTTTCAAATAATGCCTTGTGAGGGTTAACCACCATAAAGTAAACCTTCCCTTCCCTAGAAAGGTACCAGTGCAAGCAAACCTCAGCACCATCCCCCATTTTTCCAGTCACCCACAAAGGCGCTGTGGCTGGTGGAGAGAGCCCTGAGGAGGCAGGAGAGAGAGCCGAGCCCTGGCTTAGGTTGGGTCCCGGGCCCCTGTGGGCTGCAGGACCCTGGAAATGTGTGCAGCTCCCCAGGCCTTGGGTGACTCATGCGCAAGATGAGGGCCAGGGGCGGATGGCATCCAAGGACTCTTCCATCACTAGCCTTTGAAAGGGGGTCAAGATCAATGACAAAGTTTAAACCCATTACCTCCAGGGCGAAGATAGAAATCAGCTCAACTCAAGGACACAGGAGTGCCGTGTTTACAACATGACTTAACACATGTGTGCCCCAACACACTGGCATGTGCACTCGCACACTCCCTGTAGCCATTGCAGCAAGAATATCTCTCTCCCCCCTCCCTCTCTCTTTCTCCTTTCCTCCCCTCCCTCTCTCCCTCTGTCTCTCTCTCTTCTACATCTCTGTCTCTCTGTCTCTGTCCTTATCTCTCTCTCTCTCTGTCTCTCTCTCTTTCTCTCATTGGAATGGGATCTGGCTTTGGATCTCAGCTCTGAACCCTGGGGCTTTGGATATGCCACTGAATCAGCTGTTTGGTCTCCACTTCCTCTCCAGGCCAGTAAGAGTGCTGGACCCGATGCCCTTGCAGGTCCCTGGGCCTCTAAAGCAACCCCAGCCCCACAGCCTGGTACTCGTGTGACCATAGGTAAAGTGCTTAACCTCCCTGGACCTCGGATTCCCGAGATCTGTGACCCCAGACACAAAGTTTATTGACTTCCTAATCAGCTTCTAAGAAAGGATGACTAGAATCATTATTCTCTAAACAATGTGTTTTCTGAAGCCTGCAGATTCAGCCTTTCCACCTTTGGAACAATTATGAGGGCTGATACTTCTGGGCGAATACACTAGATAGGGGATCTTCCAGTAAATGACACTGCCACACTTCAAAGTCTGCAAAGCTCTTCGCATGTGTTATCTAACTTCATCTTCACAACAGCCCTCTGAGGGAGACACAACAGGCTTTACTGACCCCAATGAACAGATGAGGAAACTGAGGCCTAGAGGACTTTGGACTTGCACATCATTACATACCAGGAGTGTGTCAGGAGTGGGGTTTGAACGCTGGTCCTTCTGACTTGGTGCTGTTCTCCCTACCGTGCCCTCTCTCCCTGCGGGCAGCTGCCCCTGATCCTATTCAGTGGGTAGAGTAGTAGCCAGGGGGCTTCCATTCCCTTCCCCTGACCCCTCCCAGACTTCACTGGGGCATGGCTGAGGAAGGGTAAGGTGGCAGCTCCTGCTTCTTGGATGAGCTGAGGGTCGCCAACCATGATCCTTCCAATAAGGCAGAGGAGCAGCCCGACTTACTCTCCACCCTGCCCCTGATTCCTCAGGCCCTCAGGGCTTCATTGTCTGCCCGGACATTATTCTCTCCAGGTTCCAGGGCCCTGCCATCTGGCCACTGGGTGCTAATGCATCCTAAGGAGCCCTGGGTCTCACCATACAACCCAACGCCAAACTCTTCCCATTTCTGGGCTTTTCCATTCAACCGGCAAACTTTATCTAGGTTGTCTCCTCCATAGTGTAAGCTCCGCAACGGCACAGACGGAGTCACTTCTGTATGCTCATCACTGAACGCAGTGCTTGGCAGACAGAAGGCGCTTAATAAATGCTCATTCACTCAGAGCCAAGTGACAGAGGAGGTGTGTGCAGGGCTTCCTGCCCATTTGTGGAAGGAGCCACTTCCTCTGTCAGGCTGCAGGGGCCTGGGGGCTGGGCAGGCAGCCCAAGTATTCCATCAGTCCTTGAGTCCTGGGCCTCATACTCTGAGCTAGTGGGGCTGAAAATACTGAAAATGCCAAGAATAGCTCAGCTCTATGGTGGCCATGGCTCCAGAGGAGCGATGAAAACTAGGATGGACAGGGACATCCCTGGCCTCTGGAGGGTGGTGGCAGAAAAGCCACCTCCACGACAATGGTCCCCCAACATCTTGGGGCCTTAGGAGGCAGCAAGGCAGTGCCTGCAGCAGACAGAGGAAGCCCTGATGTCAAATCCAGCCTCAGACACTTGTGTGACCTTGCACAGGTCCCTTAACTGCTGCCTCGGCTTCCTGATCTGTAAAATGGGGTCATAATAGCACCCACCTCTCCCCGGGGTTGTAAGGATGAAAGGAGATACATGTGAATAGTGCTTTGCCACACTTAAAGCCCAGTAAAAATGCCGGTTACTACCACCACTACTACTACCGAGGAGTCCGTGATCATTCTGTGGCTCCCTCCAACACTGTCAGCCCATCTCCCTCGCATGCTCTGAACGGTGGGTCACCAGCAAAGGATTCCTGAATGCACCTGCCATGTCTTACCGTCCTGTCTGCTTAAAAAAATGCTCTTCAAATTCCCTCAGTGCCTTCCGGAGCCTCTTCTTGTCAGCCCTGGTTTCTCGAAGATGGTCAAGTAAAACTGGCCTGTAAAAGGTAGATGCACAGAGGCTGAACCCAGGAAATGGATGGAGCAGAACTGCAGCAAACCTGTTCAGCCAGGCCAGGGGCAGGGAACCTGCGACCTCAGAGCTACACGGGGCCTTCTAGGTCCTCACAGCAGCCCTTTGCCCAAGGCCACATCTGACACACAAGCCCTTTTATGAAGGGGATTTGTTTTGTGAAGTGTGGAGTAAGGCAGAGGGCTGCACTTGTGGAGCTGGAGGGCCATGTGGGCTTCGAGGCCACAGGTTCCCCGTCCCCAGTCGAGTCCATAAAAGGCCATGGAGAGTTCAGATCCCTGCCCATACATCACCCTGAAAGTGACCGTCTAGAGGGAGAGCAAGCACGGCGGCCTCACTCAAATGCCAACCTTTTGGCCCCAGGAGCCACAGCAACCTTTTAGGTAGAAGAGGCATTTTTGGAAGCTGAAGCTGGGCTGACCCGAGGTGGTGAGGGGTGAGGTAGCAGGGACAGAGAGAAAAAAGAAGCAACATCCACTGGTCACTTCCTGGCTGAAGTGGCACGGAACAGAGGCCACAGAAGGCCAAGGTTTCTAGCCCAGGAGATAGCACAGTGGTAAGGCTACATTTACTCACTTACGTTTCTAGCCAAGGCAGGAAAGTGGACTGGCCCAGACCAGAGCCAAGCAAGGCCTCGCTTCTTACCATAAATGCCGCCTCACAAGCACCTCATTTGTTGGTGACTAAAGAGGCTGAGGTTGGCTCCCAAACCACACCTGAAAACTAACTTCCTCCTTTCATAGCAGTCATGGATGGCCCCAGCCAAAGAACTAGGCACCACATGGCCAGCCTCCTGTCTGTCCTTCGCTAGGCTGGCCCTCAGCAGACACCCCTGGCCAGTGGTCAGAGTGAGCCAGAGGCAGCTGACACAGACACCACGATGGTGAATCCCTGAAGCTCTCCTGGCTCAAAGAATGATAAACTCCTGTGAGTTAATTCTACTAGTGACTAGATAATGAATGGTAAGGAAAATTCATGGGGAAGCCCATCAGTGTTCTGAGTCAGAACAGGCAAACTGAATAAGGCTAGCCCCAAGAAAAAAGGAGGATTCCTGGATGGGCAGTTTTTGTGGCTTCCCAGGCAGATACTCCAAATGGAGCAAGGGCAGCACTCACATGGTGGCCTCGTGCAGGTTGGACATGGAAAGCGCAGGATGTCTGACTTCCTTCTTTGCATCCAGAGACAAGGCTGCGGCAGGCTCGGTCTCGTTGGGGAAGGGAAGGGGCTCACCCATGGTTAAGTGGGAGGCTGGATCTGACAGGGATGGCTGGTGGCTGCCCTGGGGACAGTCTTCATCCGAGTCTTCTTCTTCCTGCTTGTTACACAGAAGAGAAAGGAGGTAAGGAAGGAAAGCAGGAGGAAGAAAAGGAAAGATGGGGGAAGGAAAGGAAGAAGTGAAGTAAAAGGGAAAGGGAGGGAGGGAAGGAAGAAAGGGAGGGATGGAAGAAGGAGAGAGGAAGGAAGGAAGAAAGGGAGGGAGGGAGGAAGGGAGGGAAGGAGGGAGGAGGGAGGGAGGAAGGAAAGAAAGGGAGGGAGGGAGGAAGGAAAAGTTAGCAAACACTAAGAATACTGGAGAGAGGCAGTGGAAGTGAGGACAGGAAAGGCGCCAGCTTTGGAGGCAGAGGACCTGTGCTGGACCCAGACTCTGGGGCTCAGTACCTCGAGGACAGTGACCGTCATCTCCTTTTGTTTGTATCTATCTCATACAATGGGAGGCCTGGCACCCCACAGGTGTTACATGGATGGTTGCTGACTGACTGATTGTGAAGTAAGGAGGTTCGGCTAATTCATTTCTAAGGGCTTCTTCCCAGCTCTCTATCTAATAAAGTCTTTGAAAGAAGACAGTATTGGGGCCATCTTTGCAGGGCTATCATTTAAGAAAATGGAAATCTCTCTTGGGAGTAGCTGAGTTATTTAAAGGATGATGACGGGCCTAACATGGAAGAAAGTCAAAAGAAGTAACCCGAGGAGAGGGGAGAGTGGCTGATTATTCTTCTGCACTGCTAAGTGCAGAAGTGCCCCCTCCTCACAAGGCCTGCCAAGTCAGCCTCCCCTTCTTTGGGCTCACCCCCTTGTACACAAGGCCTCTGAGGCCCCACGGCTATGGCCGAGGATTCAGATTAGGGTCAGAATGAGCTTGGGGCACTCCTATCTAATCATGCCCCAAAATTACATCTGGGTTCTAGGTCACAGAGGTCTTAGGTGAGAAGCTTCAAAAATATTACTGTGACCTCTAGCGAATATCCCCTAGGGCACAGCCTGAGGGTCGTTCATTAAACCCCCACAGGCACAAAGCTAGTGCACCAGAAGGAGGCGGGACATGAGCCTCGGTGGGGTGGGGGCAGCAGAGCCATGCGATCTAGCGCCCTTATTTTACAGGCCCAGAGGGGTGAAGCCACACAGGTGATAAATGACAGAAGCAGGATCTGAACCCAGTTCTTTGAACTCCAAAGCCAGCGGGCCCCCCCCTCTAACTCGGGTCTTCCTGAGCCCAAGTGCTTTACACTAAAGAAAATACGAAGATGACATAAGCGTCTTTTCAGGTATTTAAAATTTAGTGTTAGGTGTTAGAATTTCTTTGTTCTTTTGAATGGAGCTTCACCGAGTTTTTCTTTCTTTGTGGCCGATCAAAGACAATGTTCTTGGCTGTCTGCACTGCAATCGATGACTCTTAAAAGGGCCAGTCAGTAATTTCTAAGCTCCTGCTTCACTCTCAGATAATGGCCAAAACGTGGACAATGTGTGTTTAAAAAAAACCCAACATACTTGCACCTTTCTTTCTAAAGGAGATAAATTCACCCACATGCACAGGATAGGAAGGACCTACTTCCCCTGGCTGGAGGGTGGAGCATTTGCAGTCAATGCCAACTAGAAATCTAAGGTTGCCTTCTCTTCCCACAAAATATTAACAGTGAATGTAAAAAATGATTCTTAAAACAGAAGTACTCTGTCCTTGGTGCAGAACATGCCCAAGGACTAGAGCCCTGCCAAGAGGGTAAGGGGGAAGCTGGTGTGTTTACTCTCTCAGCCCTGGGCCTACTCATTCCACCATGGCTTAGATCACCTTCACAACCTTCCTGATTCTTACACAAGCAGAAATCCTAGAGAACCCTGAGACTTACAATGGTGGGGATCAGAGAAGGCGTGGACAAAAGCTGCTTGATGATTCTGTATCGGTCATAAAGAGGCTTGATCAGGCTCTTGTCTTGTTTCGTCACCTGAAAAGCAAGACATTAATTACTGCCCTCCCTGTACACAAGCATTGTTTGGACTAAGCTGAAACAATCCTGGGACTCTGACGCCAACGATCAGAACCCTGGCAGGCTGCTAATTAATTAGTACAGTGAAGCATGCAGTTTTTAAAAGTACTGAACAAAACCCCCACCAATGTCCTTGTGAGCCAAACTGCTGAAAAGAGATCCTGCCTGTTTCAGAGAGATGGAAAATCTTAACTTTAAAATTTTAAAGTTCTGCAAGTGTGAAAGAGGAGGAAGCTGATGGTGTGAATAAAGCCCAAAATCTCAACCTCATTTCCTGTCTTTGCATCAACTCTTCCTCCACTTCATCTGCAGGATCCAGCCAGGGACCAAATCCCACTGTGCTGTGACCAGCACAGTAATTTGGCCCAGCAACTAGCTGAATAAAAGAGGGACGGGGATGTATTCAATAGTCTGTTTGTTACAGAACCATTTCATACAGAGCCAAGGTACAAGAAAATCACAGGGTTTATATACCTTATAGCAGAGACTCTTAGGTAATCGAAATGCAAGGACCTTCCTTTAGTCCTGACCACTCTCTACCCTAGCCTAAGGCTATTTATACATTAAGACTTAATCCTAGGACCACGTCCAGAGGCATAAACAAACAGAGAGTCACAAACAAGACTTGCAAATTAACTACCCAGTATTTTCTTTAGTCATTCATAGATCCAATGAAAGCATCCACCCAACAAGATTGTACTCTTCCTGCATATCTGCCTCATAGAAGAGGGGGAGCACGAAAGTCTGGTCTACTACACCACTGATCTTTCCCCTGAGGTATCTCCTTCTCTTGTGTCTACATCTTCCCTTCCACTCCCACAGCCACCATCCTCAGCCAGGCCTTCATCATCCCACATCTGGGTCACAGCAACCACCTTCTAGCTGGCCCCATTCAGTGCAGGGCTTACTGAAACACAGCTTTCACAGAGCCAACACCCCTGTCACGGGGTGGGGGGAAAACCCTCCCGGTAACCTATCCACATAAAGTCCAAACCCCTTTACTTGGCTTTGCCAGCCCTCCACACCCTGTCCTGTATGCAGAGACTGATGTGGACGCACAGGGCACTCACCAACCAACTTGAATTTTTAAAGGAAACAGACACAAGATGGAAACAAGGACAGGGAACTGAATCAGCCCAAGAGCATGTCTCAGACAGTGCATCAGGAGGGCTAAATATCAAAATGAGCTGAGAAATCTCAGGACAGCAAAGGAGGGTGAGTCAAAGAAAGGAAGGATTTCTGTGAAGGACAGATGCATAAGTGACCCTTGGCCACAAAGACAGCAGCGCTGCTCAGGGCCTGTGCCTTCTGTTCTCCGTGCCTCTGACCTGGACATAAGAAGACAGCAAAGGCAAATGGAGAGTGAGAGCCTGGGAGAAGAGGAGGAAGGCTGCCCATGACATGAACCACACTCTTGGGTTGAGCTGGCAGGTGACAAGGACCAGCCACAATCACTTGGCACAGTGGAAAGGATGCGAGATTGGGAGTTAGGAGCTCTGAGTCCTCCTGGCTCTGAGACTTAACTCCGTGATTCTAGACAAGCCACTCAACTCCCTAAGGTCTCAGAGGCCTCCTCTGGAGAAGGATGGACCTGGACAAGATGACCCTGTGAAGGTTCATCAGATGCCAGATGCTGGATCTCTAGTCATGAGGACATTTGAAAAGTCACCAAGAATAAGAAGAGTCCCTGAAGATTAGAACAAATGTTCTCCTCATTTGTTTTTTAAAAGGTGAAGAATCTGTAAATTGGAGACCAATGACTTTGACCCTGATTCCTGGCAAGAGTTTAGGCTCTACAGCTAAATACAGGATTAGTGTCTCTCTAGAAAAGGAAGTTGGAATCCCAAAGAGCCAGCAAGACTCTGCCAAGAATGGGTCATGGCCGATGAAGGCACTTAATAAATAATGATTGGCTGATTAAGTGTATTTCTTTTTCAGACAGGGTCACTGAAGAGGCAGAAGAGGAGAATACTGTACAGGTACAAGATGGTCAGATGTCAACTGGTCAATAGTACAAGCAGGTTCACAGAATGGTCAATAATAGTTGCATGTCAACTTGAAAGGAGGTCTCCAAGGGTTATGCCCCAGGGTCTGTGTTTAGGCTAATGCCGTTTTATATTTCCATCAATGACTGGAAGAAAGGCATGCTTTCCCAATCTGCAGAGGGATAACTCACAATGGGAGACAGAGGTAGGGTTTAAAAAGACATTGACAGGCTAACATGATCCTATAAAGACTGGGCAGAACCTAATAAGATGAAATGTAATAGGTATACAGATAAAGTCTGATACTTGAGGTCAAAAGAATCACTTCACAAGTACAAGATGGAGGATATAAGACTGGAGAGGTGTTTGTCTCCACAGCATTGGTACAGAGCAGCCAGAGAGGAGCTGACAGTGGCACATGGTGCCAAGAGCTAGGGCTGAGGAGGTGAATCCCACTGCCCTCTCCTATGGTCAGACCACATCTGGATTATGGTTTTCCATGCTGGCTTCACAATTTTGGCAAGAGATTGGCAGAATGTCCTGAGGAGAGCCATCAGAACAATGAGTGTCAGGTTTACTGACAGATGTTAGCTTGTTTCTTAATTGTGTACTGATATTTTTAAGCACATGAGTTGTATGGTTTTGAGACCTTGCAGCTGAATTGTTATGTTAATAGATAGGGAGGAAATAAAGGCTCTTGGAGAGGGCCCTTGGCAGCAGTGGGCATCATGATGGCACTGGGCTCTCTGGGAAGGGCATGGGCAATCAATGTGAGGGCAGAATGCAGAAAGGGGAAGGGAGCACTGAAGACTGAGTAATTCCATTTCCTGAGTTTGGGCTAGGCTCCCTAGGACTGATAGAAAGTAAACATCAGTGGTGCCAAACTCCCATGCCCAGCCAAACTCTTGACTACCAAGCAAACCAGGTCAAAATATAATTGGGAAAAGTTTAACCAAATAAATTAAAATACAGTATAACACAGATAATGTTAATTTGTGTCCTTCTAAGTCAGTATGCTGCCCACCGGAATCTATTTCTATTTGAATCTGATACTGCTGTTAGAAGGGACAGGCCAGAGGGTTGGGGGTGAGCAGTGAGGTATCTGGCAGCACCATTTTTCCTTCCAAGAAATAAAACTGGATGGCCACCTGTGCCCCTTCCATTCACATCCCCAAGTTATCCTGGGATAGAATCAAATGGGCTCACCTCACAGCACTACAGAGAGACAGCCTTTCTAGAAATGTCCCCAATGCCACCAGGGACCCCAGTCCAACTAGTGCTTACAAACAAGCCTTTAGCATCCTCAGGCTCTGAGGGATGGGACGGCCAAGCAACCTATTAACTGGAATGCAGAACCCCCCAAGGTACCAGCCTCCATATGTCCCCAGCCTCCAATGATTGATAAATCTTGGAATGTAGTGAGAGGTGGAGCTGGCATCGTTCAGGACACTTCCTGAGATACCTTGGCATCTTCCTGGGCAGTCAGTGGTTCTCTCTGCTCCTTGGGCTGCTTGACCAGGGCATCTGACATCTCTTCCTCAAAGGAATTCAGCTCGGTTCCAGCAGCTTCTGGCTTCTCCATCTCTTTGGGAATGGCAGCTGGCTCCTGATGCAGGGTCTGGTGTGGCATGGCTTTGGGCACACCCCCCTGCTGTTCTGAGAGCTTTAGCTTTAGTTCTGTGGGAAATACCATTAATGAACACAAATGACCACCATCATTCAGGATTTTTAAATGATCACAGGACCAGTGTTCCAAGTCAGACCTGCTCACCAACACTGAACAGGCCTGAACGTGGAAGGAGAGCCAACCTTCCTGAAGCAGAGTGGGCAGCCCCCTAAGGAGTGGGGCCTGAAAAGGCCCATGTAGGCTTCCTGACCCCAGATATCTCCCTCACCACCTGCAAAGGTGCTTGGCAATCCTTCCTTCAGCTTCTAAAGACTTTGAGGGGTTTCATAAACATGTAGCTCCCCCTAGGAAGGGTAATACTTATTAGTGAACTTTGGAGGGGTTGGGGGAGGCAGACGTCTGGAGAGAATCCAGAAGACAGCAGAGAGGGACTGGGCTGAGGCCAGGAATGCCCAAAAGGCACTTTGCTGGCATCAGAACTGTGCCAGGAAGTCATGGCCCTGCCATGTGACTTTAAGTACCATTCCTGGTAAACAGGCTGCTGGAACCAGACCCCTGGCACCCCGAATGCCCTGACAGACTATTTATCGACCTCCAAGCAATTCATTTTTTCCTCCATCATGTTGCTTAATTATAATCTGAAGGGTAAGTGGTAAAGTGGATGCCATTTAAGGGAGGGTCATAATTACACTGTATTTTTTTTTCAATCATGTGCATTTTCTTTTAAAATTTAAAAAAAAAACCTTTCTGGTTCTGTGGGGCTTATGATGGACAGTGCCGTCCATCTGCAGAGAGAGAACTGGCAGAGCCTGAACGCAGGTTCAAGATACCTTTTCTTCACTTGACTTTTCTTGGGATTTTTTGGTCTGTTTTCTTTCACAGAATGACGTACGTGGAAATGTGTTCTGCATGACTACACATGCATCACCTCTGTCAAACCGCTTGCCTTCTCAATGAAGGGGAAAGGGAAGGAGAGAATTGGGAGCTCGAAATTTGAAAAAAGAATGTGAAAATTGTTTTTACATATAATTGGGGAAAAATAAAATACTAAATAAGATTTAAAAATAAAATTAAAAAACTTTATTACTGCACATTGTTTTTACTCCAAAGTCGTCTCCAGCCCACTGAACCCTTCCCTATTAAAAGCCAAGCCTACCCTCCTATGGCTCGCCCCATACCCAGAGTCCTCCTACCCTTCCCCAGCAATGAGAAGAGGAAGGTGCATTTCATGCTCATTGCTCCAGGACTGAGACAGCTTGTTACATTAATTGGACAGTATTTGGCTGTCCTGGTATGGCAGTTTAATATATCAAAGCTCCCCAAAATGCCTCCCTCGCCACTTGTAAGCATGGCCGAAAATTCCTCCATCATAAACGCCAGCCTGCAAAGAAATATCACCATCTCAACCTGCTGCATTTCATAATTCCAGCTCAACACAGTGTGATCAATAGTCCTTTAATACAGAGACTCCAAAAGCTGAAGAAAAATGTCACGTTGTGGAGGAAAAAAGTAAGAAGAGGAAGGTGCCAACAAGCGTTTATTACCACTTACTCTGCTGATTGGTGGGGATACCCAAAAAAGGGCAAAAGCCCAGGTCCAGGGGAAGATCAATATTTATCAGCCCAGAGCAATACCCTTCAAAGCAGCTTTTCCAGTACGAGTGTGTCAGCCCCTAGCTCCCAGAAGGTCATCACCAGCTCTCCAAAGGGCCCTTCCCAAGTCGGTGTGCCAGTTGCCAAAATGGCTTTGTGGTGAAGCAGGGCCCCTTGCAGACAAGAGGCTCAGACCCCAAGTTCTGCCAAGCAGGGTAGGTGCTAGGTGAGCCCCCATCGGTGCCGCACGTGCCTTCACGTCCTCCCCAAAGCAAAGGCAGAAGGCGAGGTGAAGGCTCTATGGCACCAGGACCCCTCGGGAACCTCCAGATGGGCCCAGGACCCTCCCTGCCCCCGCCTGAGTCCCCACCTGCTGGTTACCTCGGAGCTGCTTCCGGCCTTTGGCCAAGTCATTCATCCACTTCAGGACTTCAGGGTTAGAGGTCTTGTCTACATAAGAAGGCTGTAACAGAGAGAGGGAGTTAGGAGCAAAGCTGGGCTGGCAGAAACCATCTAATGACTTATTACTTCTGCAGGAGAAAAGCAGGAGAAGCCCCGGCAGCTGCAGCAGAGGCCCCAGTTTGGAGTTTACACACCTGGGCTAGGATCCTGGCTCTGCCTCTTATGAGCTGTGCAGCCCCAGAAAAGGCACATCGCCTCTCTGGGCCTTAGCTTCCTTCCCTGTAAAATGAAGGAGGGGGTTCTCCTCCAGCAGAGCTCTGATGCCCCCAAACACGGAAAGCATCCCCCCATTAGGGTGTGGGCTCCCTGAAGGGAGAGCCCTCCAAGCCTCCCAGTAGGGTACAGGCTTCCTGAAGGGAGGGACCCCTGAACCCCCAGCAGGGTGTGGGCTCCCTGAAGGGAGGGACCCTCTGCCTTTTGGTCATATTCCCCAGAAATCTGCACACGGTCAGCACTTCAACACCTCGTGCTTCCATGTCTAAACCTGACAGCCCCTTTCCTCCTGACCCCTTCCACCCCACCTACTTTCCCTATTACTGTAGAGGGGATCACCATCCTCCCAGACCCACAGGCTCACAACTCAGGACCCATCCTGGACCCCTCACTAATCTCTCACTCCCTCATATCCAAGACCTGTCATTTCACCTCTGCACCCTCTCACTCATCCGCCCCCATCTCTCCTCTGCCATGGCCCCCACCCTGCTGCAGGCCCCCATCCCCTCACTGCTGGGGGTCTGCCAGCCTCAGGGCTCTCCCCACTCCAGCCCATTCTCCATTCAGTCACTAAAGGGATTTTCCTAAAGCTCAGGTCTGATCATGTCACACTCCAGGGGTTCCTATCACCTCCAGGACCAAATACAAAATGCTGTTTGGCCTTCAAAGCACCGCCCCCCTCTTTCCAGTCCTCTTACACCTGACTCCCCAACATATCCCCATCGATCCAGTGACACCGGCCTCCTGGCCACCCCATGAACAAGATCCTCCGCCTCCCAGCCCCAGAACCCTCTCCCTCCTCTGCTCTCACTACTGACCTCTCTGGCTTCCTTGATATCCCAACTGAAATCCTGCCTTTTCCCAGACGCCCTCCCCAAATCCTCGGAATCCTGGCACTTTCCCCCTGCCCCCTTAGTCTTCCTGATTTGCCCTACAGATAGCTTGTTTGTCCACAGGTGTAACTTGCCTCCCCCATTAGACTATAAGCTCCTTGAAAGCAAGGACCGCCTTTTGCCTTTTTTAAATTTCCATTTTTTTGTATCCCCAGCACTGATCACAGGCCTGGCACACAGCTGGTGCTTAATAAATGTTTGTTGACTAATTTCCTCACTTGTAAAAGAAGGATAACCAGGCACTATTTGCTTTCCATAGGGATAAGGAGGAAAGTGCTTTGTATACCTTGGAGCTAGGTGGTCCAATGGATCTCCCTGAGTTCAAATCCGGCCTCTAACACTTGAGGTGTGACCCTGGCCAAGTCATTTCACCCTGTTTGCCTGTTTCCTCATCTGAGATGAAAATGACAAACCACTGCAGTATTCTGGCCAAGAAAACCCCAAAACAGGTCAGGAACAGTCAGACTGACTAAAATGCCTGAACAACCAATACCTTAGAGTGCTGTGATTATGTGACTGATTAGTACAGAGAGCCCACCAACCTCCGAGGGAAACCCCACACTTATTTTCACTCCCCTCTAACTAAAACGGTGCATTTCCTTCAACTGTCTGAAAGCATGATTCTAAGATGGGGTCCCCAAGCATCCCCAGCCTGCCAGCAGAGGCCCTGACACCACCAAGGTGCAGTCATGGAAATGAAAGAATGCATTCAGGCCTGAACCACTAGTAAAACCCCCGGCTGCAGGAGCAGTCCCCAAACAGAACAGACACTTCACAGGGCACCCGTCCCCTTCCCTGAGTGGCCGCTCGCTTCGAGGCGGGTTCTGTTCAGATGAGGCTCGGCTGGGATGGTCCCCAAGGGTTCCCCAGCTCCCACAGACACCCTGAGTGTCATCAGATGACCTTATTCCCCAGCACCAAGGACCAATCACCACAGGTGGATGGATTATATAGGAGCCAGTGCTGATAATGAGGGAAGCCCCATTCAAGCGGCAATCTTGTATTTCCTTCATGAAAACGCTTTCTGAGGAAGGACAGCACCACACACCCAGAAGCACAAGGCGGCTGTGTCCTGCCAGGAGGGTCCTCCCCAGGGTCAAGCACGTGAGTGGGTGGAGGGGCAGCTGCCAGCCTCCAGCAGCATGGAGCTGGCTCGGTCCCAGGCAGAGGGGCTGATCGCATCCACCCTCCAGTGCAGGGCCAGAGATCTCTAGCCTCAGACTACAGTCTCCTAGGGCCTTCTAGATACCCTCTGGAAAATGCAAGTGCTGGGAGGGTAAAGGGAGGGAGTAGAGGAAGTGAGGTGGAGGGACTCAGAGCGTGCAAAGACTGTGAAATACCATGCAAGCAGATGCTCCCCTTGGGTCCTCACAACAGCCTCATGAGGCAGACAGAGCTCGCACTATCATCCCCATTCTGCAGAAGGGCCCGCTGACAGTAATGCACAAGTAGCAACTGCTCCAGGTGAGATTAGAATCCAAGCCCCTCCTGGGTAGAGGCTGGCACCCTCTGCCCTCAGCCACACCTTCCCTTCCTAAGTGAGCAGAGAAGGGAGGGAGGGACAGAGGACAAGTCCTGACAAGCAGGCCACTACCCACTCCATGTATCCTTACCCGGTATTTCTTTTCTTGCTCAAACTTCTCCTCAAATTTCCTGATCTTCCGCTTAAGGCTCTGGATGTGCTTGGTCAGCTGGGTCACCGTCTGGGGCCCTTTCCCGTCCTCACACCTTGAAGAACTCCTGGGCCTGCTCAGGGGACAGAGGCAGAACCTGTAAGGAGGCTTTCCAAAAGCAGACTCTGAAAGCAAGGTCGACCAGAAGACCAAGGCTCCTGAGCGAGAAGGGCCCAACATGGTGACACTTTCAAGGCCATTCGGTGAGTCCATTATGGACTATTCACAAGGAGCTGAGGATATCCTAGGGGCAGCCCTAACCAGCGTGCATTCTGACATCATCTCCTTCCGTGACAGACAGGTGTCTCTGGCCCCATACAGCATGTCTACACTCTTCTACATTCCCAATGATGCATCTGTCATTTCATGAGGAATTTTCCAGATGAAATGTTCTGCAGTGCACACCTGCCCCTACCCCCAGCAGGGCAGGGGACATCTCCTGAGCTGTCTTTCCAGAAGTGAGCTCCCCGCAAGTATGAAGGGCTAGAAAGGGAGGAAGCCGAGTGAAGGGAATGGCGCCCAGGACAACCCAGGGCGACAAACAGAGGCACACACCTCTGTTCAAACACGTGGGTTGAGGTCAGTGCCACGCTGCCCACAGAGACAGACACCTCCGCCCTTTCTGCCTGAGCCCATGCAGAGGGCTGTCTGGGAGTTTGTGGGGAAGGGGCTACTGCATCAAAACAAAGCAGAGCATTATTTTTCTAAAAGATCAATGAACTCCCCTCGAAGCAGCTCCAAAGCACCTCATGATGTTCAGGCCAAGCACTTAAAAGTAACTTGTCCCCTCCCATCCCTCCCAATCACAGCAAACCCATGATATGTCACAGCAGGGAGGAAATGCATTCAAAAAACAAACACCAGATGATGAACACAGCGTGTGAAGAAAAGAGAACAAATCAGGGCTGGACGGTGTCTCCTTACATCATGAACTGCTGAGCGCTGGGTGGAGAAGGGGCAGATTCAGGGTCTAAATTAAATCTCTGGCTTTGGCTAAAGAGGGAGCATCGTGGCGACAGGAGGGGTCGGTCTCCATCCGTGATGTGACGCAGCAGGCGGCTGGTCCCAATGGATGGCGGGTCCTCAGAGCCGTTGTCTGCTTCATTGCGCCAATCCTTGTAGGCAGGCACCAGGTCTGGAAGGACAAGAAGGCTTGTTACTGACCTGGCCCAAAGAAGGAGCACTACTGTTCACAACACGATCTCGAGCTTCTGGGGCTCCCCTGTCCTTGGGGAAGCTGAAGGCCAGTGCAAAATAACATGTGATAGTTCCCCCAAAACCTGGATAAGGGATGGAAAATGTTTGCACCCCCAGCTCACTGATAGGAAAACCAAGGCCCAGAGAGCCTCAAAGTAAACCATGAACTAACATTCTCTCAATCTCTTTCTCCCTCCCTCCCTCTCTCTCCCCTCTCCTCCTTTTCTCTCTCTGGATAAAGGTTATAATCTGAGGCTCAGGGGACCAAGCTAATAAAGGATGTGGCCAAGACAAGATTCAAACCCAGGCTTCTGGCTCCAAATCAAAGGTCACAGAATTTGCAGATGGAAGAGGCCTTAAAGACCTTCTCTAAATGAACACCCGCTCATCATTTTAAAGAGGAGACTGAAGCATAGGGAGGTGAAGGGACTCATCCAGGGTCACACAGCCAGCAGAGCCAGAATCAAGCCCATGCCTCCTAGACTAGGACCTCTCTGAACCCCACCCTGTGCCCTGGCCTGCTCTTCCCCAAATCGCCTCCCCCAACAGCTCACCACCACACCTTAAATGCCAACACCCGGCACCCCTTGGTGTTTCTGGAGGGGACCAGCCTGGGCTCTGGTAGAAGGATGGATGAAGTCACTGAAAGGGAGAGCCGGACCCATCCCCATCCCAGGTTGTCCGGCAGGGTCCCCTCAGGCCAGTGTCCAGCCTGGTCACTCCCCAGCTGATAGCTTTTCCCTCTAGACGAGATGCAGACTTAAGTTTAGGGAATGGTGAGACTCAAACTAGGGTGTCCAGAAGGGACGGAACTCCAGGGATGAGGCTGAATCCTGCTCCCCCAGGAAAGTCAGAGGCTCAGGGCCAGGTTTGCCAGCCCTGCTCATGTCAGCCAACCTCCAATCAATAGCACCCAGGCACCCACTGGGAGCCCAGACCGGAAGACATGAGCAGGAGGTATGAGCCAGCCCCTCCTCAGCAGGGTCGGCCCTTCTGCTACGTCCCTCAGCCCTGGAGACCTAGAGGCAAAGCCTGGTACCAGCAGAGGCTCCAGAGAGACCCTCTGGACTCGCCTTTCAAAGGAGTCTGGCAGGAAAAGGCCAAGGAGGCTGCCTGGCAGGGTGAGCCGCGCTCTCGGCCCCACTCTGAACCCTGACTCTGACCAGCACGTGTGAGCACCAGGAGGCCATCTCACCTCTCAGAGCCTCGGTGTGCTCAGCTGCAAAATGATCACAATGCCAGGGATGCTAACTCTCTTCACAGGATCTGATAAAATACTGCACATTAGTAACCTGTACAGGCAGTGAGGTGGTGCCGTGGTGGTAAGAGTGCCGGCTGGGTCAAAGCCGACCTTGGACACTTACCTGCTGTGTGACCCTGGGCAAGTCACTGAACTTCTTTCTGCCTCAGTGTCCTCATCTGTAAAATGGGGGTAACAGTGGCACCAGCCTCTCAAGGTTATTGTAAAGATCAAAGAAGATGATGTTTCACAGTGCCCGGCACACAGCAGGCACCGTATGAATGTCTGCTGTTATTAAGGACAAAATGAATGCTGGGAATAAGGGACACAGCCTGTACAAAGGGGTGGAGGCAGGAGCTGGGATGCTCACTAGGCTCAGAGCAAAGCCAACAGGGCAGTGCAGCTGAAATGTGGACTAGGATGCAAGCCTGGAGAAGGAGCAGGGCTGGGAGCTGGACTGGGCAGGGCTGTAAGAGAGCAGCCTGTGCTTACACTAAAGGGAAGAGGAAGCCCCTGGAGGTTCTGAGCTGGGCAGATCTGTGAGGGAGAGATGTGGGGCAGGGAGAACATTCAGGAGACGCCTGAAGAAGTCTGAGGGAGAGGGCCTAAGTGTGGGCGAAGAGCAGGGGCTGTATGAGTGAAGAGAAGAAAAAGGATGGATGGATGGATGGAAGGATGGACAGGTGTATGGATGGATGGATGGATGGATGGATGGATGGATGGATGGATGAATGAGTAGATGGACGGGTAGATGGATGGATGGGTGGGTAGATGGATAGGTGGGTGGGTGGATGGATGAATGTATGAGTGGATGGCTGGATGGATAGATGGATGGGTAGAAGGATGGATGGATGGATGGATGGATGGATGGATGGATGGATGGATGGATGGATGGATGAATATATGAGTGGATGGATGGATGGATTGATGGATGGACGGGTGGATGGATGGACAGGTGGATGGATGGACGGATGGATGGATGGAAGGGTGGGTGGATGGACGGGTGGATAGATGGATGGATGGATGGATGGGCAGATGGCACGGAGAAAGAACTGATCAAAAGTGGTAAAGGACTGGCGAGGAATGAGGGTGAGGGAGATGCATTGAGAGAGTGACTGAATACAATCAGCTGAGGAAACATGCTTCTTACACAACGTTTGCTCCCTGCTAAGTGCTGCCTTTAGTTCTTGCTAACCAGATCAACACCCACTGCTAACTAACAACCATTAAACAGCACCTACTGTGTGCCAGGCACTGTGCTAAGCACTTTACAAACATAATCTCATGGTGCTATTATTATCCCCGTTTTATAGATGAGAAACTAAGGCAAACATCCCTTAAGTGACTTGCCTCCAGCTAGTAAGTGTCTGAGGTGAGATTTGAACTCAAGTCTCCGCGACTCCAGACCTAACACTTTGCAGACTATGGCGCCCCCTAGTGCCTCATCTGCTGCTCCCATCATGTCACTCTAGAATCTTTGCTGGGCTCCCTGCATCAAATGCACTCTTTTCCCTGATGCCAAGGCTCAGCATTAGCACACCCGCACCTCCCCACTCTACCATGTTTCTCTCTCCTGACTCCCGGGCCCATGCTCTAATTTTAGTTAAGGAACCCTTTTCTCCTCTCTAAGGAGAAATACCGGCTTTAAAATCAAGACGCCATCTCCCACCTCCACACATTTGTACAAGCATGTACTTGTCTCTGTCCCACCCCCAGCCCTGCCTAGAAGCAGCTGCTTTCTCATCTCTACCCTCTCTTCAAGGCCTGCAGCTCAAGCATCACCTCCTCCATGAAGCGTGCCTGTTGACCACTGGTTTACATCATTTATCCCTTTGATTTACCCATGTACATGCTATATCACGCTCTGCCCCGACTTCTGCCATTACAATATAAGCTCAGAGAAGAAAACCTGGACCCGACTCAGAACTCTAATGTCACTGGGTCCAGCTCTTTGCATAAGGAGAAGCTGACCCACGTCAGATCACAAAGCTCATCGATGGCAAAACTGAACCTAAAGGCCAGGCCACTTGTCAATTCTTTGGAAAAAAATAGTGCATCTGATGGAGATGAGCATCTTGTTTTTACCAAATGGCCAATTCCTTCAGTCCAAACCAAGAAACAAAAGCCCTGTGTGGACAGAACTGTCACTTTCTGGACTTCACGTCCTCACCAGCAGCCTCCCCTCCCAGATCCTCTCTACTGCACTCCTCTTCCCCAGGGCTTTCCAGCTCCCCTTTCTGAGGCATCTTCTCCCAATAGAGGGTAAGTTCCTTGAGGGCATTTCCAGGGATCTGTACAATGCCTGGCACATAGTGATCACTTGAACAGTTACTAAATAAATAATAACAACAAACTGTTAAATGAATAAATTACTTAATAAACTGTCTATCCATCCATCCATCCGTCTAACTCACCAATGTTAAAAGACAGAAACTAACTCCCATGATCCTCAGGCAAAACCCTGGGCCTTTTGGATGAAGGCTGGACCAGAAGGCAGGAGGACCGAGCTGAACTTCTGAATTAATATGAAACACTTCAGTTGACCACTTTCTATCACTGGGACAGGTCACTTCACCTTTCTCACCCCAAGGTTCCTTGATTCTCAAATGCCTTTATCCGAGTCATTCATAAAGATGTTAAACAGAGCAAGGCCGAAGAGAGAGCCTGGGGAACTCCACTGGAGACATTGCTTTGTACTGGCAACAATGCATCAACCAAAGTCTGGTGCTTCAGGTCAGTGGCTGAACTTCACACACACCTCAAAGTACTGCCACCCAGGCCACATCCCGCCATCTTGGCATCAAAGATGCTACGAGGGACTCTCTCTACACTCAGCATTTCCTCAATATACTAGGCTGGAAGCCCTTTCAAGAAAGGAAATTGGCGGGATTTATTCTTAACAAAACCTGTATCACAATCACTTCCTTTTCCAAGGGCTTAAGAACTGTCTGACCCTTAACAACCCCATCTAAAATGTTACCAGGAGTCAGGGTCAAGTCTAACAGGTACAGGCTGGACATCATCCTCCTGACTCTGAAAACTAGGAGACATTTGTCCTCAGCTCCCATGGCACCTGGCCCATTGCTCATAAACCCCCTAAGGTCACTGAGTGGAGTTGACTAGTCACAGCCAAGAACTCCCAGCTGCCCTCTCCATGTAGACAAAACAATCAATTGTTTGCTTTGGTTGTTTCTTAACTGGTTGCTTTGAGGTCATGCAGACGTGGTCTGATAGGAGCTCTGAGCCTCCTCTTGGGAAAAACTGAACAAAACCCAAGTCTCTCATTGCTTTGCTTTTCTGTCTCATAAATTTAATTTCTAGTTTGATCTTTGCAAGTTCCTTATAACAAAATGAACATGAAATCCTTCTTATCATGGGCACAGAGGCCTTTCTTTCATAGACCATCCCAGACCATCCATCACCAGCGGGGCAAGAGCTGGACTCACTCTCCAAAACCACCTGGTACAAACTTGCATTTAGTCATTGGGTATTCCCAACAATCATTTATTAAGCATCTGGCATGTCCCGGGCACTGTGCTAATAAGAGCTGGGCACAGAGAAAGTGCCCAGAACACAGTAGGCACTTTGGTGCCGTAGTCAGGAAGATTCATCTTTCTGAGTTCAAATTTGGCCTCAGACACTTACTAGCTGTGTGACACTCATTTGCCTCAGTTTTCCTCATCTGTAAAATGAGCTGGAGAAGGTGATGACAAACTGCTCTAGTATCTCTGCCAAGAAAACCCCAAATGGGGCCGCAAAGAGTCAGAAACAACTGAGAACAACTGTGCTAGTAAGAGCTGGGGACACAAGGAGGCACTTAAAAATACTTGTTGATGGTTGACCTGGTGTCAGAAAGACCTGGGTTCAAATCCTCCTTCTGAGAATTGTGCCCCTCTAAGCTTCAGTCTCCTCACTGTGAGATGGGATAACAACACCTGTCACGGCAAGATGGAGCAGGATATGGAGCGTGGACTCGGTACCGGATGAACCTGGGTGTGAATCCCGCCCCAGGTAGTTACTCAGCTACATGATGCCGGAGACAGCATTGAGTCATCCTCATCCTCAGCTCCCTCATCTGTAAAATGGGAGTGATACAGACAGGGTTGTTGTGAACAACCAAATGAGGTGACATTTGTGAACCTTAAACGGCTACACAAGTGTAGGCCGCATCTGCATGGGGAGACACTGATGCCTGCTGGAAAGTGAACTGGCCTCCTAGTCAGGATGCATGGGTTCAAGTCCCACTATAAACAGGCAGTGCCCCAGGCATGTCTATAGGACTTGTTAGGAAACAGGTGCTGATCTGCACTGGGGGAGGGCGCTTCCTCCCTGCGAGGTGCAGACCCCTCCATCTCCTCCCACCCCAACAAGAGACTGTCGTTGAAGCACTCTATGAACTCAGCTGCCATCTGTAACCACGTAACATGGTGCTTGGCACCATCTAAAAGATGAATGACAAATTGGATCTTCTCCAGCTTCAGGATGTCATGGGTTGGAGACATGGTTGGTGTCACTGGATGGGTGCTGCTACCGTCTGAAGGTGTATCCACTGAAGCTCCATTATGCCACCAGGCTCCCCCAGCAGGCCAGTGTCCAGGGACTGAGAGAATGCCAGCCCCTCCTCATGGTGGCTTCAGAGGCAAGCCTGAGGAACAGCCCCACAGGGAACCTTGTGCCCTTCCTGGCAGGCTGGTCTGATGGACCAATACAGGACCACTCAACACAAAGGAGGCAGGGACTTCAAAGGGAAAGTCAAGGCGATGTGCATTTATTAGATGCCTACTGCATGCCGGGCACTGTGGGGTAGGTCTGCATGTGTGTATGTGTGTGTGTGTGTATGTGTGTGTAGGGGCTGCTAAAAAAAGGCACAGAATGACCCCTGCTCTCAAGGGTCTCACAGTCAAATGAGGAGACAACATGCAAGCTACTGCGTATAAGTGAGACCCTGACAGGACAAACCAGAGACAGGAGCGGCCAGTTCTGTGAGGGCAGCATCAAGCAGACGAGGGCGTCACAACAGAGAATCCACAGCATCATTTAGTTAACACTTGCATTAAGGCTGTGGAGCAATTCTCAGCCAAAGGATGTTAAAAAAAAAAAAAACCACCAGCACCAAACAAAGCTCCCTCGGGATGAGGAAAAATGTCTGATCACAGATGGGAAAGGGGCTAATTAATGAAAGGCCACAAGTCAGAGTCAAGTTAAATGGAAATTTCTCTAAAAGAGGTGTCGGCACTTCTCTCTCCCAGCACCTTCCCCCCAAAGAGTGGTCCTGCAACCAGTCCTAGCAGACATTTTTTGTGAGTCATGGAGAAGGGGCATCATCCATAGGTGAGGAAGGCTGAGTGACAGAAGGACCCTCAGCTTTCCCAAGAAGGGAAATGGCCAGGAGAGGGATAAACAATGACCAGGAGGAGGGGCTCCTGACTGTATTGGCTTTGGACAGCTCCACACCAGCTCCACAAGAGCATCCCCCCGGCCTCACTGTGGGCAGGGCGTCTGAGAGGAACCTTCTTCAATACGCCCAACAAGGGCCCATCCCTCTTTGTGTGAAGACCTGCAGGGAGGAGGGAGGCTGGCCACTGGGAAAGGTGGTTTTCCAAAACCAAATGGAGGATTTTGCATTGATCTCTATCACACTTCACCTTCTTAGACCAGCAATCAAGCCCACTGATTTTTTTTTCCTGCTTTTGTCATGCAGTGTGCTCGCTCTGCTTCCAGTGTAGCATTAAAAACAGTAAAACATTAGAGAAAAAGAATTCAAGTGATCCTAGGAAATCTCAAGCTCCCTGGTAGCAATAATGCTCAGGAAAGGCCTAGTCACTAGTGATCATTCCTCTGCCGCATCGCTGTGGCCCCCAAAGAAGGAAAATCCTGCGCACCATTCACGGGTGCTTAGGAAATAATGCAGAAAAAGTAATACCTGGCTCACGCCTACATGGAACGCACTGTGTCCTTTTTGTGACAGCCCTCAAAAGGGGCCCAACAACTGGAGAAGGATCAAAAGTGGTCACTCAAGTGACCAAAGGCCAGTCTCTTCAGCCTCAAAAGACGAAAGCTAGAGGAGGACGCGATCAGAGTTTGTAAAGACAGGTTAGATGCAGAGAGGAGGAACACTGTCAGCCCCCAGATCCTAAATGCCAGAGCTGTGGCAAACTCAGAAAGCCCCACCTTCCCCCAAATAAAAGTACAAGGGCCATTTAAGTTAGTGGGGAGGGACTCTTTATCTTAAGGAATAGAAGGGGCTGAGGAGGGGAAGAAGATGAAGCCCTGGGCAAAGCCCCAGGGAACAAAGACCCCATCCCTGAGCCCATTTCCTGGGGCTGCTGCTGGAGACCAAGCCCAGCTGGCCAGTGTGAGCAAACAGACTCCAACTGGGCATGTGCGATTTCCGATCTCGCCTTCCTGCCCTTCCAAAAGTGCAGCTTTAAATAGCCCTTTCTGCTCTGTTTCCCATTCCACAACAGCATAATGCACCCTCACCAGTGTGCCCCAAAGCCATTCATTCGAACCATCAATGATGGTCCATCCTCTTAGAGAAAATCTTGTCCCAATTACTCTGTTTATACATTTCTCCAGACTGTTTACAGACAGCAACCCCGCGACAGCTTGACACCAATTCTTTGTGTCTGCTACCAGTCACTCCCCAGAATTTGTTCCTCTTGGTTTTTAACTGTGGAAATAAGTTCGGTCTTTCCCCCCTGGCCACCAAGCTGCCTCCGGAACCCTCCACCCCCACCCCTAGAATAACAGTCACACCACAATTACCGATACATTGGAAAAGGTGCTAGGCATGGAGCCTGCGGAGATCTGGGTTCAAATTCCACTCCACACACAGAATAAGTGTGAGGCCAGAGGCAAATCCATTTCTTTGAGCCCCAGTCTCCCCATCATCCAAAGAGGACCCACCTTTCAGGGTTGTCCTGAGGCTCAAATTACAAACTTGAAAGGGCTATAATAAATGAGCCCGACTTGAGCCTCAGGCCCAGTGTGGTGGTCTAAGACCTAGGAAATGGTGCTCTTTGCTGGCCCTTCCACTCCAGATTCTCTTCTGCCTGAAGCAGAGGGGGAGGATAGCTCTGCAGATGCTGCCACGTCACCCAGAGCTCTGGTTCTGTCATCAGGCCTAAGACAGCAGACTGTAAGTTTGCCTGAAGTATTAACTGGGTCCTCCAGCCCATGCCTCACAGGTGGCTCTCCCCCTGGTCATCGCAAACAGTCTGGACCACAGCAACTCTCAAAAGACAGTCTACTACTGAGTCTTAAAGGGACTGAAAAGAGCTTCTGTGGGAAGAGAACCCACATCAAAATGTCACAGATCGTAAGAGTGTGGGTGCCAAGGTGGAACTGGCCCGTTTTATAGATGAGAAAAGAGAGCCCCAGTCACACAGGAAGCAGGTGGCCAAGCCATGACAGGCACTTAGGGCCAGTCTCTGACTCCAAACCCAGAGTTGGCCCAGTTGGTGACAAGATGGTAGAAGTCCTAAACCGAGCATGGTAAACATGGGCATCTTACAACCAAGTCAACAAACATCGAAATGCCCCTTGTGGGCAACACCCATCAATAGAGAGAGTGGCTGTTCATTTTAATAGTGACTCTAAATCAAGAAATAATGTCTTGCATGCATGCATGCATGCATCCATCCATCCATCCATCTACCCATCCATCCATCCATCCATCCATCCATCTGCCCATTCATTCATTCATCTATTGTTCACTCTTCAGTCATTTCAGTCATGTCCGACCCTCCTTGAACACATTTGGGGTTTTCTTGGCAAAGAGCCTGGAATGATTTGCCATTTTCTTCTCCAGCTCATTTTTCAGAAGAGGAAACTGAAGCAAGCAGGGTGAAGTGACTTGCCCAGGATCACACAGCTAGTAAGGGTCTAAGGTCAAACTTTAGCTTGGCTGTTCCTTACTGCAAGCCTGACACTCTATGCACTATGGCACCACCTAGTTGCCCCTATTCATCCATCCATTCATTCATTTACCCATCCATTCAACAACCCCTAAGTATGGGCCCTGTGAAGAGAGCCCTATAAAAGAGGTCAAGTTCAGCCCCTGCCTTCATGAAGATTTGTCCAGTATAAAATGAGCCCAGACATTGTAATCCATAACTTACAATGTTGGCACAGTCCAACACTAAGAGCTTGACATTTTTTGCAGCATGGGGTGTTCCTTCCACTGATGCAGATTGCAGCCCCTCTATGAGTAAGCAGAGTGGCTGTGGCTGAAAGACCCAATGCCCTGTACCCTGTGGCCAGCCTGTTGTCTATAGAGTCACAACTCCAACAGAGGGGATCGTCTACACAGCAACACGCAGAAGTGGCCAGATGTGCACTCGGCCAGAGGCTAGAAGCCTGGCCCTGATCGCATAATTGTCCTCACTCAGCACTCAGCCGGGCTGATCCTTGGCTGGCGGCTGCTCAATCTGCCCCTGGCCTTGCGCTCAGAGCTTTTGTCACAGCTTGTACCCTGCTGCTCCAAAAAGCGGGGGGAGAGATACACGAGACTACCCAGGGTAACGACATGGGATTCTTATGCAACACCATCCATCAGAATCACAGCAGGTCGGAGATCACAGGGTGCCTAGAAACCAAAATTAAACCCTTATCTCACAGATGAGAACACTCAGGCCTAAAAAGTTTACTGGTCCAAGGTCACACAGAAAGCTGGAACTTGAACCCAAGTCTCCCAACTCCTAGATGGGTATAAAATCACACGTACGTTTACACGTGTAATTTAACACCGTAATTATAGAGAATTCACTGAATAGCGATGTGGCCTTGGAGACAAGAAATCCAAGGTCCAAGGCTCACCACTGACACGTACGAGCTGGACAGCCGTCTTGGGACTTTAAGCAGCAGCAAAGCTGTCCAACTGCCCCAGTCGGAGGGAGCTTCCACACTGGGAGTCCCCTCTACCAAGGACATCGTGCATCAGGAGGAAGAAGGCACTCCCCACGACAACCCCCACAGGCACACACTCCAAGCTCAGCTGCTGAGAACCAAGGTGAGGAGCCCCTGGTCACCCAATTAGTGAGTGTCAGTGGTAACACTGGAATCCAGACCTTTCTGATTCCAAGGGTGGCTTCTGATTCTCCTATGCATATATTCTAAGGATGAGGTACAAAGATACACATTCAATTGAGAACGATTTGTAAATGTGAATTTAATGCTTCAGGCAGCCCACCCTCATCCCAGAAGCAGTAATTTGCCACCTTGGGAATGTAAGCGGCGTTTATGGGGAGTGGGGGGGGTCAGATCCCCGCCTTTCCTCATCAGATGTGAGTTAAGCCCGTTTCTGGTCTAGTGGCCTTCCATGGCCACAGAGGAACCAATGCAGGCCCACAGCCCCACGTGACGGGGCCGAGTCCACTGGCAGCAGAGACATGACTGTCAGTCTGCAAGCATTTATTAAGCCCCTACTGCATGCTGAGCATTGTGCCCATTACTAGATGGCCCCTGCCCTCAAGGAGCTCACAGTCTAGTGCGGGGACAAACAACCCCCCCGCAAACCAATATATCCTTATAATCTGGGGATGAATCAAAAGAAGGAGGACCCAGCACTAAGGAGGCCAGGGAAAGCAAGCCAGAGAAGCCGCACTCTGAATGCCTGCACGTGCCTTCACTGTACAGGACAACTGAGAATCCCAAGGGAGAAAATCACAGCTTTGAAATGAGATCTTCCCAAATCACCCCAGGGAGCCTGACACTGCTAACTCTCTTGCTATTCCCAGGAGAGAGAGAGGGAGGGGCAGGGAGGGAGAGAAAGGAGAGACAGAGAGAGAAGAAGAAAGAGAGAGAAGGAGGGAGGGAGGAAGAAAGAGAGAGAGAGAAGGAGAAAGAGAGGGAGAGACAGAGAAAGCTGCAGGACCCTGATGATTCTTCTGCCACCAGGAGATCAGGCCTCATTATTAATGGCCGGGGTTTTAAGGAAGAGAAACTGGTCCTTCTCTGAGAGTCAAGCTTCCCGTCCCTCCATGTCCCCGTCAGGCTCACAGATCCTGACCTACTTCTGGGCAATAGCAAGAAGTGGTCTCCCGTGGATGCACAGCCCTGCCATTCAGCCTGTGGATCAGAAGCTGGGGATCTGACAGACTGGGTCTCTGCTCCCCAGGCAGCTTTCATGCAGCTGTTAATGGGACGGGTAAGAGGTGCCCATGAGGATAGAGGAGAATTAAGACTGAGGGCAGCCCTCTTTGTTCTTCTCCGCCAGCCAAGGAGGGCAATTCAGGCTGTCACAGAGAAGGCCAGAGGAGGTAAAATCCCCACCCCATCCCACTCCCCACTGCCCCAGAAGGGGTGGGGGCTTTGAAGGTGCCATAGGTCTACAGGCCTGAAGGACTGAGGAGGACACAGTCGTACCCCCTCCCCAGAGACCACAAGGCAAGGCTGACCAAATGAAGGATGGTGCTAATATCCTGTACCAAGTAGCAGCATCTGCAATCTCCAGGGAAGAGTCTTGGGGCCTGGGAGGATGGTCATTCCCCCACACACACTCCCCCCTCGGCTGTGCAGCCCCACCTCCCCGGGGCTTTCCCAGGACCCAGGTTCTGCTCCCCAGAGGGCTCCAGAGCCATCGGAAAGAGCAGCCACCAGGGGCACACACCAGCAGCCCCCCCGGCCCCTGGCCCCTTACCTCCAGTGTGGGCTTCATCAGCCGCTGTGCTCTGAGGGGATGACAGAGCCGGGTCCTTGACCCCAGGCAATGGAGCAGCTTCCTCCTGGTTGGTGAAAAGGACAGAACACAGATCAGATTCCAGGGCCTGGAGCTTCAGCAGTGAGCTCTGCCAACAGTAGCAGAACATCAGGCTGGGGGAGGGGACGGGGCTGCAGCCTAGGGAAGCCCCCTCCTGCCCTTGGGATCTGCAGGAGAGGGGGATGGGCTGCGGAGAGCCAGAGCTGCGTCCCTGCACATGGAGCCCCGGGGTCTGCAGGCGCTTAAATCTCTTTGTACAGCAATCAGCTACCACACGTGGGACAGTGATTTCGTCAGCAAGGGGCTAAGAGCTCCGGGGACCAATCTGAGGAGGCTCCTGATTGCCTGGTCCCTGGCTGTTACGCTCTGCAAGGATTTCATTCACTGTGCTGACATCAGAAGCTGATGCTCTCAGGCCCCGCCCAGATACCATTCACAAAATCCCTTCTCTCCGGTACCACACAGCCACAGTGCAGAGGGCGGCCTGACCTCGGCATGATGACTCCGGCCCCTCCTGTGCAGGCTTCCTAGAGCCATTCATCTCCCAATGGCTGGAGGCACCAGCTCCATGATGCCAATGCCTGTCATCAGAGGCCCTGGCAAAGGCAGCTCTGTCACTGACACCAGGCCGGGCACTGGAGGGAAGGGGCTCAGCTCTAACAGTCCCCTGCCCCTAGCTTCTCCTGCCTGCCAGTCCCAAAGTCCATCTCCTTCCCTCATGGTGCCACCCTCAATTTAATCACATGGGCGGGGACAGGGGGCTTGTCGGGATGGAAAGGCCCCAGGAGGCTTAATCAGGCCCAGGTGGGTCAGGAGCAAAGCACACATGAGTCCTGGATCAATCACCCGGGCTCCAGGGGAAGCCCAGGCTACAGGGCGAGGCTGCAGAGGGAAGTGTAGGCTCACACAGCCAGCCAGAGACACACACAGCCGGGCAAAGAGAGGCTTGGGCAAGGCAATGCGGGCACCTTTGCCCTGCCTGGCTGAGCGGGGGGAGAAGAAGAGTGTGTCACAGCACCATAGACTTGAAACTCCAAAGGCCTTAGAGACCATCTGCTCCAGCCCTAATTTAACAGATAGGGAAACTGAGGCCCTGTGGGCTGCCTGGCCTGGGTCAGAGATGGCAGCAGGGACAGAGGAACCTTCCTCTTCTGTGGGATCTGGATCTAGTCCAAGCCCAACCTGAACCGGAATCCTTGATAATGATGCGGACAAGAATAACAGGGACATGTACACACACGTGCACACGCGAGCACACACACACACACACACACGCCATACCAGTTACACGTAGACCTCACCTGAGTCTCACAGCAGCCTCGAGGCATAGAAAGTACAGGCATTATGTATAATGCCCATTTCACAGATGAAAACACTGAGCCTCAGAGACGGGCGTGCCTTGCCATGACTGGCAGGCATCTAGGGCGAGATTCAAACCCAGGACTGTCTTCAGGTCCATCCCTCTCCCCCTCACCCCCAGAGCTTTTATTTCTACACTAAGCTCCTTCAGCCGCTGCTAACACGCCTGACATTCCCGTGGTGCTCCGGGGCTGGTGACGTGCTTTCTCTTCATGCTCTCACTCAATCCTCACCCCTTGGGAGACAGTGATCTCCCACACATGTGATCTCCCCCATTTTACAGATGGGTAAACCAAGGCAGATAAGTGGGATGACTCACCTAGGGCCGTACTAAGGACAGGTCTGAGCTGGGGTCACCCTGCTCCCCCCGCCCCGCGGCTCATGCCCCAGGTGCCAGCGTCTCCCCAAAATTGTCTGCAGTTCACCATACATGGACCTTGTGCATCCACAGGTTTATGCACTGTCCTCCTGTGAGAACATGAGCTCCCTGACGGCAGGGCCTGGCTCTTGCCCTTCTGGGTATTCTCTGGACTTAGCCCAGCGCTTAGTGACTCGCTGCCCAGCCCCCGCCTTGACCACGTTCCTGCCCTGGACTCCCTCCTGCACCCATTGCACAGAGGGCGGCTAAGGGTGAAAGGAAGCTGCTGATGAACAGTCATGATCAGGGCTGTGTGCTGGGCTCCCTGAAGGAGCCCTCACTGTACAAATGAGGACACTGAAGAACAGAGAAGGACAGCCTGACTCTAGGGACAAGCCCTGCGCCCCCCTCCCATCTCAGCTGCTTCTAGCAGTCAGCCCAGACAGAGCCACGTACTGTGTGCAGGGGAGGCCAACGTCACCAAGGCAGCAGCTGCTTGGATGTGCTCCAAGGAGTCTCTCTGTAACCCTCCCACAGGTGGGGGCTCAGCCCGGCCCCAGGGATGCCTCCCCAGCCCTGACTCAGAGAGCACCTGGATGGGATGAGGCCAGATCCTCCCACACTCCCCGGCTAATTACGTAAGCCAGGCCTCCCTCTGTCACCAAGGATGGACCACGCAGGCAGGTCTGGTCTGGGGCGTGGGCTGGTCTGCATGTCAGGGAAGGAATCTGAAGGCTCTAGGGGAGAATCCTGGACGTCAGTGCACAGAGACCCTGATCTAGGGCCGGGACAGCCCCCACACCAGGAAGCTAGCAAGAGGCAACCAGAGACCTAAAGTCAAGGTCATGTTCTTGTTGGACTCAGTCCTGATCCCAGGCTCCAATCTGCCAGGTTGGAAAATTCCTTCCAATGTGAGCCAAACCCCAGTCACTCATCTGTATCCCTTCAAAGCAGCTGGGGGACCCCACTGAGCAGTAAAGGAGCAGCTATGTGGTCCCTCAGCCGCCAAACAGGCCTAGAGGCTCTGGAGCATATTTATCAGGCCTGAAGCTCTCCAGGGATGCAGAAGCACTCCCTCCCCCTGCATGCCTCCCCTTTCTAGGCTGCTCAGCCAGGACAAAGCCCTTAGCCTCTGCATCCTCTAGCACATCAGACCTGCAGCCAGCAAGGAATTCAGCTGCCATCATTTAATGGCTGGCCACGGGGCTGGAGAGCACCAAGGCATCGCACCGGGACCCCTACAGCATGTGAATGGCCCTGGGCAAGGCAGTCAACCTCTCTGAGACTCAGTTTCCTTATCTGTACTCCTGATGGATCAATAATAGCAGGTGCTGTTATGATGTGGATTTTACAGATGAGGAAAGAGGCAGAGAGAGGCTCAGTGACTTGACCAAGGTCACACAGCTAGTACGTGGCTAAAGTGTTTGAACTCAGGTCTTCCTGCCTCCTTACCTGGCACTCTATCCAACACACCCCCTAGCTGTCCTGAGCAGTCATTAAGCACTTACTGTTTGCCAGGCATGGTGGTAAGTTCTGGATGTGACACGAGAGAAGAAAAAATGATGATCCTGTCCTCAAGTAGCTGATTTTCTAATAGTGGGAAGACAACATGCAAGGAGGAGCTGCAAAGGGGGGTGAGGGCCTGGAATGGTAGCCACAGTGGGGGAGGAGCTGAGAGTCCTGAGTGGAGCCGGGAGCAGACTGAGCCTGGCCCAGGCACCCTCAGGAGCTGGTGGTCCAGGCTGGGGACTCGGCAGCCAGAGCAGAGGCAGAGTACTTGGGTCATAGATTCCAGTATAATCAGATTCCTGTGACATCTCCAGCACTTTATTTCCTCCATTCAGACACACAAATAAAGTTAACTCTTATCCTGGAAAGCTACCTGGGTAAATGAGAAGACAAGCGACTTGCTATGCCAGAGGCAGGACCTGAACCAGGGACTAGGCTGAATTCAAGGCTTTCCTGGTGCCCAAAGTGCAGATCGAGAGCTGGGCCTGGAGTCAGGAAGTTCTAGGTTGATTGGTGCCCCAGATCCTTATTATTACTAGTGTGCCCTTGGGGAAGTGACTACACCCTTTCCAGCCTTGGTTTCTTCATCTGTGAAATGGGGACCATTGCACTGTCTGCCTGGAAGGGCTGTTGTGAGGCTCAGATGAGATCACTGTACACACAGCACTCTGCAAGTCTTAAAGCACACTGTAGAAATGTGAGGCAGGCCTGTTACCATCGAATCCCTCTCATTTTAGGGTAGATAATAATAGGAGGGCATTGAAGCTCACTTGAGATAACAGGTGGCATTTATATAATTATAAATAAAGCCTTATCAGGGCAACTCACTTCACCCTTCACGCCTCAGTTTCCTCACCTGTAGAACAAGCTGGAGAAGGAGATGGTGAACTGCTCTAGGATCTTTGCCAAGAACCAAATGGGCTCACAAAGAATCAGATGTTACTGAAATGACCGAACAAGAACAAATACAGGTTGCCTCTCTCAATCAATCAGTCTAAACAAAGCCGGCTCACAACGCCAGGTTGGGTGAGTAACAAACTGCATTAGAGGAGGCACTTTCCATTCCAGAAGGTACCCTACACCAACGAAATTACAAACCTTGCCCAAAAAAGCCAGCCAATCCACAAAACCCCGACACCCCAAAGCAACGGAGCCCTAGGGCACGCTCTCTGACAAGGCTCTGAGAAATCTGCTCAAGGCCCTGCACTCAAAAACTTTTTTTTCTCCTTAGAAATTAATTTCTTAAGCAAAAAGGCAGATATCTCATTAAAAGTCCAAGGCTATAGCATTTACACTATTTTTAAAGGTATCAGGTTGTTTTTAAAATACTTAGAATTTTCCCAAATTCCAACTTTTATTTCATATGCTTGAACACTCCCTGTATGTTTACCTTAAAATCACCATTTTACAGACCTGAGAAAGCAAATGACCATAACCTGGGGAGCAAGAAGCCTGTGGGGTCCAGACGCCAGTCTCAGGACCATGCTCTGGCTGTTCCCACTACAGCTCCCGCTTCCCCTCATGCTGCTCCTTAGTCCTCTCTACTTCCCCTTCTCTACCCACTGCTTCCATGAAGCCCTCCCATATTACTCCAGTCTGCCATGGCATGCCCTCGTAGACCTGACTCTGGGGGCGTGAGGCTCTGGATTCAAACCCCTACCATGCCAATCACCAACAGCGTAACCTTGGGGAAGTCACTTGGTCAAGTCTCCCCCAGCTACTGTTTCCTGCCCCTTCAAATGCAGAAGCTGGACAAGGTCCTGTCTCAGGTCCTTCCCCCTCTAAGCCTAAAGTCGTGGAAAGTCACAGGTAGATTCAGAGTCACATCTGATTCAGGTAGAAACTGCAGTAGATGCCCTGAGGTCTCTCCTCCACCTTTGTGCTTCTGAGGTCACACTTAGACCAGGCCCTCCGGGCTTCAGCTTCCTTGGCTTGTCTAAGTGACCTTTAAAACCTCTTCCTGCTCTAAAACCCTAAGATTCTACGATTTTCTGTTTCCTACAGGAAAAATCTGCCTATTTCTATCCAGAATGATCTGAGTTAAGCTGATATTCACTGGGGAAAAAAGATGGCCGATGCTCGCTGGAGGGTTCCATTCAACAGTGAAAGGACTGCTCAGTGACCAAAGAAATCCATCTACCATGAGCACAAGCCGAATGTCACACACCAGACACTAGATATGTAATTAAATTAATAAAAAGGTCCAACTCCATCAGCCCACAAAAGCAACATCACACCCAACTGGCCTGGGTTTCCATCAAGAGACCAATAGGCCACTTGTTGATTCTAGAAATATTATGTAATAAGACAATACTCCTTTGCACAAAAAACATTTCCTTAAGGAAGAAATGAGTCTCTAGCTTTCTATCATGTCTTATCTTTAAGGCTAACCTGATAAGAACCAGGATGCCCAGGTGTCTGTCTCTGAGCCTACAAATGGAAAAAAAATAAAAGAATGAGTCCAATTCTCTTGGAAAACAGATTTCCATTTCCCCCAAAAGGGACACTGTGAAATTATCTGTTCCACTAAAATTAGGTTATCCACTACCATCTTGGCAATATCTGAGTTTATTAATTCCATTGTTCCCCATCTTCGGCTTCAAAGACGAAGCTAGCTGTCACATTGAGTCAGAACAGCGAGAACTGTCTCCATTAGTCATCCAATGCATAATGGGCAGCAAGAGTGTAAGGAATAAAAAAAAATTCCCCCCATAAGGTTCTGGGGGAAAATGAGTCTTTACTCAAGTCTAAAGTCATCTCCCACAGCCTCACTTCGCCCTCTGAGGGTCTTGGAGTCCACCAAGTGGCCGAGTTCAGCAGGCACAAGCTCTCTCTCACGCCACCCAGCTGGAAAGGTCTTGAGTGCACTGATGGACAATGCCCCTCACCCACGCTGGCTTCCACATGATGCATTTTTCAAGCCCATTGGACACCATTTACAGAGCTGCACCTGTCTCAATGCATGTCTCATCTTTCAGGCCTGTGTCCTCTCCACCGCCATGGCTGCCACCTCCCTGGGGTCCCTGCCTCCAGTCCTTCTCCACTACAACCTGTTCCACACAGCGCTGCCAAAGCAAGGTCTGACCCTGGCACTCTCCTTCTCCATAAACTCCAGGGGCTCCCTATTACCTCCAAGAGCCAAAAGACATTCCCTTTTGGGTTGTAGAGCCTTTACCACATGGCCACACCCCACCTCCCTCCCTGTCCCTATGGTTAGGTCAAACCATCCTTCTAAGTGTTCCAAGCCCAGGATGCCCCCCTTCCTGCCTCCCCAACCGTATACTGCCTACAGCCTCACATTCTCCTCCTGGCACTGCTGATTTCCTTCAGGACTCAGTTCAAGTACCACCTTCTGAAGGAAGCCATTCCCAATCTTCCTACCAGTTTCTCATGTCTTTCCCATCAAAATCTCCCCAAAAGCCAGGGCAGGAACACTTTCATTTCTGCCTTTGTGTCTGTCCCCAGAACCTACTATGGTACTTGGCACACAGTAGGGACTTAAGTAAATGCTTCTTGTTCATTGGTCACTTAATAAACCCCTACTATGTACAGATTCTGAACTAAGTAATGGGATTGCAAAGAGAGGAGGGAAAAAACCCACCAGGGTCCCTGACCTCAAGGAGCCCACATCCTAATGAGGGAACTATACAAGACATGCATGTTACAAAAGAGGGGGCAGTCTCAGAGAGAAGCTAACCGGAGGGAGCCAGGAAAGGCCTCCTCCACAGATAAGCTATCAAGAGACTGACTGGCAGCCCTGTCAGGGGACCTTGGCAGCTGATGGGTCCCAGAACCAGGGATGCAAGCCAGGTGCTGAGAGCCGAAGGCATTGGGGGGATAAAAGGGACCCCTCACTCCCATCTAAGCAGCTGAAAGATGTCAGCCGGGGCTGGCAGGCATAAGTTGTCACCCAAAGCCCTGGCAGGGAGGGGAAGCAGGATGGAGTGCCAAGAATGTTGGTAGAAAGTCAAGCTTTGAAAATATCAGTGGGAGAGAAGGAGGTTTTTACCCAGTGAGGAGGATGGTCAGGTTGACCCTCAAATCAGCAGCACAGGCCTGCTCACAGCCCAGGCTGGAGCCCCTGGAGCTCCCACAGCACTCCTCACAGACCCTGGGGTTTTAGTATTCAGCCAATCTGGTCACAGCAAGCCCATCCACACCCACATACATCAGCAAAAGCTCCCAGACACTCAAAACAAAGAAGCCCAGGGAGATCTATCAATGCCCACAGGCATTTCCTGAACACAGCCCCTCCCCGCAGCATCAGGGAAAGCTAGAGTGCCCTGGGAACCTAAGTGACCAGCTGCTCCAAAGCCTCCCTTTAGAGCCCAGGAGACCAAGGCCTGAGACAGGTCTGAACACAGGGCCTCGGGGCTTCAGAAACAGAAAAGACCTCAGCAGTGACCTCACCCAAGCCCTCCATTTTATGGATGGAGAGATGAGTGTCCCAAGACCAGAGATTCTGAACGTGAAGGAGGCTCAGAAGTCATGACCAAGCACCAATTCTAACGCTAGGGTAATAGGGAGCCCCTGAGCAAGCTACAAGCCAGAGATGGGGAATGATCTGACCGAGGTCAAACAGGGAGCGAGAATTTGAGCAAGACTGGAACTCAGGTCCTCTGAATTCAAAGCCAGTGTTCTCTGGTCATAAATGAACCTAAAAAGAGTTGGATTCACTCACTCTGTCTTAACAATAGCTCACATTTGAAATGCACTGCTTTCCCCAATAATCTCAGGAAGGAACACCCCTTTTACAGATGAGGAAGACAGCCATTAAATTAGGTGACCTTGGGCAAGTGGCTTAACTCTCTGGGCCTGGCTTCCTCATCTGGAGAGGGGGGAGGGAGAGAGAAAGGGCCCTGACAGCTTATCCAGTCACTCAACCCATAAATCTGGTGCATTAAATGAGGGGTGAAAGTCCTGAATTAGGAAGTGAAGACACATCGCGGATGCCAGTGGAAGGCCCCCCTCCCCAGAGGGGAAGCAGCTCTAGCCCTGGGGGGCCCAGCCAGAGGAGGGAGCCTGCTGTTCCTCCACACCACTCACCAGGCGAGGCTTTGGTCCTCGTAGTGATCCCAGGTCAGCAGGGATGATGGCAGCACCTGCCTGGGAACTGAGGACAAACCAGACCCAGCGGAGAAAGGCACCTCCCGGACCCTCCAAGCAACAGAGAAGGAAGCCACGGCGTCCCTGAGGGGGCCACCATGAGGCCCCCACCAAGGGGAGAAGGACTTTACCCAACCTAGGTCTTCTAAGCCTGAGCCTGGACTCTGCATCCAGCTGTGCCAACTGTTCTTATAATACCTCCTTAATCGATGCCCATTTCTAAAGCTAATTAAGGATGGTTAATTAACATCAACCGATCAGCAATGTGGGAAGCACCCAGTGCTGGGCTCGTGTAAAGCACTAGAAAATTACCCCCCCTAGCCTCTCAGGAATACCCCTAGAGGAGAAGCATCTAGCCAACCCCATGTGAGAAGAGAAGGAGAAAGAAAGAGTGAAAGAGAGAGAGAGGGAAAGGGAGAGAGAGAGCCAGAGAGAGAGAGACAGACAGACAGAGGGACAGACAGACAAGTGCTCAGAGTCTACACCTCTGAGGCCTTTCTAGGCCTGCGTGTCTCGGCTCTTATGGCACCAGCCATCTCTTCCACAGTCCACAACCAATTTTTCAGAACAGCTAAAAACACCCTCTTTTAGGATGTACCTTTGATGAGTAAATGAAGACTAAGTTTTTTCTGGACAACTTCTGTTTCTCAAGGCCCTGACACTTTTCTGAAGGTAGCCTCTGTTCGCAGCATGTGAGGCTAAATGAGGTTGGTCTGCCCAGAACGATGCCCAGGGCAAGAAGCAGAGAGCCCGAGGATGAGCAGTGGTGTCTGTGCCCCTTCTGATCACTGATTTATTTTAGGATCCACACTGGCCCATCCAATTAGTGACTGATGGTCAGCAGCTCCTGGCCCCGCAGGGATGGGTGAACGCTAGCCACAGGCACATTCTCCCTTTGTTATCTCGGCTACACCAGTGTGCCGTAGGTATCTAAAAGGACCTGGCTTCATTCCAAAGCCAGGAACCTGGGCCTCTTCTGCCTCCACCCTCTGGTGAAGCAGAGTCCAGCCAAGTGTCCCCTTGTGCCCTCTCTACATCCTAGCCCAAGGCCTCCTCAGCATCTCCTGCTGCAACATTTGCTCCTCTGCCCACCGGCCCAAATCTAGGAATGCCCTGCCTTCTCCCCAGGACCCTCGGAATGCCAGGCTCCGTCTGGGTTCCAGCTTCTCTCTGAAGCCTTCCTGATCTGCCCACAGGCTGGGCCCTCCCCTCCCCGCCTGAACTGTTTCCACTTGGTATATATTTTATGGACAAATACGTATTTCAAAATATTTATAGTGATCTGAATACGTCATTCTCATCCCCAGATTTGAGCTCCTTGAGGGAAGGGACAGCTCCACTTCTGCCCAAGGCTTACACAACTAGTGTCTGAGGCCAGATCTGAACTTAGAGCCCTCTATCCACTGAGCCATACGTCTCTGTCATGTCTCTAAATCTGTTTCCTTGTGTATAAAACAGGAATACCAGGCCTGCTGAGCTTCTAAGGTCCTTACCAGCTCTAAGCCCATAATCCTACGATCCTATGGATTAACCAGAGACAGGGAGGTCACATAGTACAATCAGGAGCTGAATTCTGAATAAGAAGGATCTGAGATCAAATCCTGCCCCATACTTTTGACCTCAGAAGAGGCACTGAACCCTTTTCAACGCCAGCTTTCTCATCTATAAAAGGAAAATGACAACATTTTCACTGTGGCATCATCTGGCGCAGGGCACTGAATTTGGAGCCGGGACCTGGGTTTCAATTTTGGCTCTGACACTTGTTCCCTGTGTGGCCTTGGGCAAGTGATCCCACCTCTCTAAACCTCAGCTCCTCACAGGGCTCCTCTACGGGCCCTTTAGCTCCAAATCTATGACCTCTGATCCTCTCAGGGCTGATGAGAGTCCTCAAGAGCCCCCCCAGACAGGGCAGTGAACACAGCCCTTCTCTTCCTGGATGCTAAAACAAAGTCTGGAGAAGGGTCTTAGACAAGCTGTGTAGGGGGAAGGGGCGTCTCTTTGTGATTTCCTGGAAGATCCTACAGTATAGTTCTACTACATTATATAATATATAGTATCCTCTAGTACACACATATGTATATGTATTTGCACATGTGTACATGTGCATTCCTGTGTATATATGCAAACACACACACATGTAAGTATGTATATACTCACATATGTATGTTTTGTTTTTTAAATTTGGGGGGAAGGAGGAAGGTCTAGGTCTCCCTATCTTGCCCAGACTGAAGGGCAGTGACCACTCACCATTCATGCCTGACCCCACCTCTTACTGGCAACAGAGCTTGGACGGGCTCCATTTCCAATGAGGCCAGTTCATCCCTCCTCAGGTCACTCTTCCAGGGTGTCACCCTATTTAGGTGCAGACATTCAATCACCTTTAGCCTGCTGGAGCTCAGAGCCCCAGAGCTCAACCAAACCCAGCCCCAGCCTCCTTAGGAGCAGGGATTCCAAACTCGCCAGCCTAGGCCCAGCACCCTACCTTCTCAAAGAAAGCATTTTATAAACCTCAAAGCACTCAAGATATGGGAATCCTAAGTCACACTCAGAGGAAAGAGCAAAATCAGCTTAATATGGGTCAAGTAGCTTTGTTTAAAGCCCACAGTCTATGCAAATAGGCAGATCAGCTGAAATCTCAGCTTTTGGCCAGTTGGCTTTGGCGCTCAGTCCTGAATGCAAGGCTGCTTTGGTCCTCTCTCTCTGGCATCCCAGCCCATGCCTTTGCACCTGATAAATGATCCTCAGACTGGAATGCTCACAGAGTCCAAGTCAGCGGATTTTATTTGCTACACTCCCTAAGGACCTTCCTATTCCCCTGCCTATAATGGAAAAGGCCTATGAAATCACAGCCCAGACACTAGATTGGATCTACAAGTCTCTAATTAAACAGTGAGAGCAAACAGAATCAGGCAAGGCATTCTGAGTCAAATGTCCTCACTAATGGACACAAGAGCCATGGTACCCCAAGGCCTAATTCAAGTATATTGATTTCTGTCAAGCTAATTAAATAATATATTCAAGAGTAAAGTCTGGGGTGAGCTAATTAAAATTGTGATGTGCACTGAAGAGTGAACAAAAATGGGTCTGGGCATGACCATGCTATATTTTAAAAGCCAAGTGGATTTGGGTTTGAAAAAGCTTGGGTTCAAATCCCATGTCTATATCCCACTGGCTGTAGGACTATGGCCAAGTCTCTTCCTTCTCCAAGCATCTTTTCCTCTCCTATAAAATGAGGGGCTGGACCAGATGACCTCTAAGAGCCCTTCCTGCTAAGGACAGTGGATCTGTAAGCCTGGACGACTGCGAGCTCAGCAGACAGAGAGCACGTGGTGCAATCATGGTCACACTGACCTGGAGAATGCCAGCCCCATTTTTAAAAAGTGCAAAGCTGAGTGGATTTTAAGCACATTAAATGTCACAGACATGTTTATCATAATGACACAGAAGTGGTGAGCTCGGCTTGGGTCCAAGGAAGCATCATCTTCATCTGCTCAATCTTTTAATGGATTAAAAATGTCTTATTGATCCTCTCTCTCTCTTTCTCTCTCTCTCTCCTCTTTCTCTCTCCCTCCCTCTACCTCTCTGTCTCTGTCTCTCTCTCTCTCCCTCCCTCTCTCTCTCTCTGTCTGTCTCTCTTCTCTTTCTCTCTCCCTCCCTCTCTCTCTCCCTTCCTCTCTCTCTCTCTCATTTTCTTTCTCTGTGTCTCTCCCTCTCTCTGTCTCTCTTGATCTCATTCTCTCTCTGTCTCTGTATGTGTGTGTGTATGTCTCCCCCTGTCTCTTTTTTTTGACATTTCTGTTGGTTCTCAATGACTCCCCCACCTCTCTCAGAAGCCCCCACTGTGACCAATGCACTGGCCATATCTCCAGTGCAGGCTTCATACCACATCCACAGTCTACCACCTCTTTCCTAAGCCACGGAATGGACTGTGCCATGTTTTCAATTTCCAGTTTGGACCTAGGATTTCACTGATGTAGAGAACTCCCGGTGAAGAAATGCCTCCCACCAGTGAAATTCCAATACTGGTCTACAACCTAGTAGGAGCCCATTTCTTGAGCTGGCAGGGACCTCAAAAGCCACCTAGTCCAACATCCCCATTTACAGATAAACTGAGGCCCACAATGGGAAATGACTTACCCATGGTCACACAACCAGTACTTCTCTGAGGCCAGCTCTCCAGCCACTGAGCCCTACCACACTCTCTGAACTGTATTCTTGATAGAGACCAGGGATGCTAAAGCTTATCTCATGCTAATCCCTCATTCTATACAAGGTATTTGAAGCTCAAGGAAGTAATTTGAATCAGGATTTGAACCTAAGTCCTCTGACTCTAAACCTGGGGCTCTTTCCAGGACACCATGCTAGAAAAGGGAAGAGCATCTCCCACATAAGAAGGGGCTAGGTGGGGTTTTTGTTTCATAGCATCGTCGCTAGCACCTACCTCATTTAAGTCCCGAAGAGGCTCTGATGTTTCCTTTGGCCAAACAGCCACCCTCTGATCTGGCCTGAAAAATAGAAGGAAATGTGTCTCACTTCATGCCTCTTTGTCTACAACGCACATGCCAAGAGGACCAGTCTTCCATGTCAGACTGGGCAGGGGAGTTTAAAAGACAGATGGGCATTGGTGAGGTGTTTGGCTGGACAGCCTTTCAGAATCTCTCCAGTGAGTGATAAAAGTCTGAATTCCATAGCTTTCCCTGACTCTCAGTGGTCAATTGGTGATGTATCAGACCTCCAAATAGCCCATCTTGGTTCTGGTGGTCACAATCAGAATGACTGGCCCTGCCATAATTAGTCCCAGAGAATCATTAGGATCACTGCACAGGATAAACACACAACATCTGACAGACAAACAGTCAAACCAATACACTATCAAAAAAAAAATACCCAACTTTTGGTTCCCACATCCCACCTGCCGCCTTCAGATGCACCCATTTCCATGACATTAGATGTCAGTCTTACTAAGCACGCTCGTCAGAATAACCCAGCGAGGTATTAGAGCTGGAAAAGACCCCAGAAACCCTGTCGTCCAACACTTTCCTGCTCCAACACACCCCCGTGTGGTTACCCAACTTTGATTGGAAGCCCTGCAGAGAAGTATCCCACTATATCCAAAAGCAGTCAATCCCCTCTTTACATGGAAGCTTCTACTCCATCAAACTTCAATTTGTCCTGGGCGACTTTGTGCCGTTGCTAACTCTGCTCTCAGGGGCCAAAGTCGCCATCCTCTCCCATATGAAAGCCTTTCTACTATGGGAAGACACAAGCCTGTCCCTAATCAACTGATTAACCATCAACCACTTCCTTCAACTGAGCCGATGTCATAGTATGAACTTACTGCCTCTTCTGCATGACTCCCAGCTTCCCAAGGCCATTCCCAAAGCCTAGTGCCCAGCACTGACCTCAGACCTGCCCCTGTGGTCTGACCCCAGGACTGCAGAATTCTCCTCTCCCCAGTTATTCCTGGAGGCTGCTGGGCCTCTCTTCAGAAAACAGAAGCCTACAGTGGGTTGTTTCATGGGCTGATTCATACTGAGTCTGCAATTTACTAAAACTCACGGACCTTTTTATCCATTAAACTGCTTTTAAGCCTCACCCTGGAAGGGCTTGCCGCAGGTGCAGCCTGCTCACTCCGGGAGGTTCTACCGCCAGGACCACCCCCCTGCTCCTCCTGGAGCCACCACTGGGAAGGGCCCAGGCCAGCCCACCTCCATCCTCCTCCAGACCTCGTTCCCGATTTTCTGGCCTTCAAAACCACGAGCCCACACTAGGTCCCTTCTTGCCTCCCCCTGTCCCTCTACATTCAGCTTTTGTGTCTCTCACCCCACTAGACCGGCAGTTCCTTGAGGGCAGGGGCAGTCTTGGTGCTTTTGGCTCCCCAGGATTTAGCACAGAGCCTGAAACCCTACAAGTGCTTAATAAGAGCTTCAATAATCCCTTCCTTCCTTACTTTACACATTATATTATATAGAAATCTATATGTATGTTATATAATGTTTTCTGCTTATCCCTACCACATTTCACCTTACCAGAGTCAGCCCAGTGTCCTAGTCTAGTGATCTGAGTACTGTTACCCCATTATATAAGTGAGGAAACTGCTTCCTGGAGACGTCAGAGACTTGAACAGGGTCACCGAGCTGGAAGAAACAGAGCTGAGCACCCCACTGCAAAAAAAATATAACCTGTAAAATCAATTATTTTTCATGTGCTATATAAAAAATTAAAGCCAAAGGGCAAAAGGCATTTTTAAAAACCACCTGCTGTCCCAGATGCAATCACCTAAATAAAGCCAATCATTTGCTTCGGGTCAGATCCAATGACAAATGTTCACAGACTCAGCAGGTGGCCTTCAAAGCCTGAGCTAGATTTCAGGCGGTACCCCACCAACTTCTCTAATCCATCCCTGTGCTGAATGAACACCATCCACAGGAGGACCTCGAGTCGGTAACCATGGCAACCGTTTACTTCTCCAGAGGCCAATGACCCACTCAGTAATAGCCAGGGTCCCTGCACAGGTCGATCAGGAATCACTGCTGGACCGAGATGTCCTGCCCAGATAGAACAGAGGGTCCCTCTCCCGGGAGCCAGCAGCTGGCTGACATTTTCAGCTACTGCCCTGGCCCAAACTCAGATTCTATTGCCAGGACCAGCCCATTCTCCTCCTTCCTGCCTCTGACCGCCATTGCCAATCATGCCCCCAACCCAGGGGTCCAAGTCCTTAAGGTGTAAATGTTCCATCCAATACAATGAAATAAAAGAGAAAACTGTCAAGTCTTACACATGGCTGAAAAAAATTAACCTCATATTCTCTCATGTGACCTTTATAAGAGACTTGTGAGGTCAAACCCCAAAATATATGAGTAGATCAGTGATCTCACCTATGTGGATGCTTCCTCCCACACCAGACACCCCAGCGCATCCATCCATGCCCTTCCCAGGCCACTCTCATCCCTGTCCTCCCAAAAGCTGGCCAGAGGAGTCCAGCCAGTGTGCTGGAGGCCATCCTCCCCTCCCCTCTCGCCAGAGGAGGCCATGGGCTGGCCAGCATCCATCCCGGCCTCCCCCATCAGAAGCCCCTCTTCTCCTGTTGATCACACCCTTTACTCTGGTTCCCAGACCTATTACAGCTTCTACTTTCTTTGAATGTATCTGTATACATTTGTCTGCAGTGTATATATTCTGTATATATTTATGCCTTTAATATGTACTTAGCAACACATGTTATAACTGCCATTCCATTTCTATTGTATCACAGTGCCTTAAAAAATACTTGTTGATTAACTGATTGACTAATCCCCATATTACAGAAAGGGAAACTGAGACCCAGGGACATTCACTGACTTGACTCCCAAGTGTCACCTTCCACCCACCTGCATGACTTTAGAGCACAGGCTCTTAACCCTTTCTGTGCCATGGACCTCTGGCAATCAGGTGAGGCCTATGGCCCCCTTCTCAGACTTTCTTTTTCTTTTCGGAGGGGGGAAGGATGGGCAATTAGGGTTAAGTGACTTGCCCAAGGTCACATGGCTAGTATGTGTTAAGTGTCTGGGGCTGGATTTGAACTCAGGTCCTCCTGACTCCAGGGCTGGTGCTCTATTCACTGCACCACCTAGCCACCCCAAGACTATTTTTAAAGAAACGAATAAAGTATACAGGATGACAAAGGAAAGCAAAAGTTAGTGAAAATAAAGATCTCATTTTTTTCAACCCAACTTTATGGACCCCTGATATCTGTCCACAGACCCCCCGGGGAGCCAGGGACCCCAGAGTGAGACCCCCACCTTTAGTCTGGGAACAGTTGACAACTGGTGACTGACACAATCCACAACGTGCTCTCAGCCCTCCTGGGGAGCTCATCTTGGAAGGGGTTGGTGCTACCACTTTTCCTGGAGCAGAGAGGAGAAAGGCATCCTGTCCTGGCTCCAGACAGACACAGGAGCGTCAACCCAGCCTCTGAGCGGCTGCCAACTTTGGTGAATCACCTTCAGCTTATACCAATCAATAAATCAGCAGAGATTTATCGATCCCCTACAGTCACTTCAGAGAGCCCGAGAGCCAAGGCTCCAATGCTGGCTAGGCTCCCGTCTCTGGCCCTTGGTATCCCCAATGCTTCTCACAGAAGGAGAGCACCCTAAGGTCAAGGACTGCCCCGTTTTTGTCTCTGAATTCCCAGGCCTGTCACAGTGCCTGGTATACAGTAAACACTTACTAAATGCTTGATGACAGAGTGAGTAATCTGTAAAGTGAAAGGCTTGGATTAAATGAACTTTAACGTTTCCCATGGCTTCTAAGACATAGTCTGTTCTCTGGAGAGCAAAGCACATAGAAGCTTAAAGCCTGGTCCTCGCCTTTAGGAAGATTCTCGTTCAGTTGGGGAGCTCGGACCAGCCCATAGGAACTGCTAGAAGACAGGATATAAATGAGAACTAAAGGCTCCCCCAAAGGCTCCCAAGTGTCATGGAACCTGAGGAGAAAGGGAGAACCGTGTAAGCAGGGAGGGCTTCTGAGAAGGACACAGAGCCTGAGCCTAGAACTGAATGATGAATGGGACTGGGACAGAACAATGGTGCACCTTGCAGTGAAGGACAGATGGTGGAAGAAAAGACCTGGGTGCAAATCCAGCCTCTGGCACTTGCTTGCTGTGTGACCTGGGGCAAGTCACTTAACCTCTCTGGTCCCCAATGACCTCATCATTAAGATGGTCTTGAAGATCCTTTTCTAGCACTAAATCTATGTATGATTCTATGAATGGGTAAATAATGGATCACATTAAAAAAAAGAAACAGGGATTTTAAGTGGATTGTAAGTTCACTGAGTTAACACTATGATATTTTCTAAAATAGAAAAACCAAAAACAAATATGGTATTGGGCTGAGATAAAGAGCATGGTGCTAGGGATGTGCAGTGGGAAATATCTTGGCCCTCTACCATGGTCATGGTGCTCTACACAGGGAGGGCTGTGTAGACAGATACTGTGGGTCACCTCGGTGACCATCTTAGGAAGGACCTGTAGCTTGTAAACACAAAAGCCATCACCCATCCGGGATTTGAGGCTGATCCTTTGGAGGGAGACTCCCATTTGCTCTGTTTGGCCCAAGAGGACAGAGCTGGAAGACAGCAATCGCAGTTGTGTACAGGTAGATGGAGGGTCAAAGTGAGAACAAGATGCCTAAAGCTCACAAGAGGGAAATAAGCTGGGCTGGAAGGCACCATCTTTCCCCTCCCCTCATTGGAGGTCTCCAAACAAAAGCAGGATGACAGGGGGATGCTGTGTTAAGGATGGGCTCAGGCTCCTTTGCTGGCTCCTCATTCACATCCCACCCCCGAGTTGTGAGTGTCCCCCAAGCTTCTGGCACAGGCAGGCCCTTTTATTCTCTCTCCTCCCCTCTCTGTTTCTCTCTCTCATCACACTCTCTATCCTCTCTCCCCCCCTTCTCTCTTCTCTCTCCCTCTCTCTTTCTCTCTCCCTCTCTCTCTCTCCCTCTCTCTCATCACACTCTCTATCCTCTCTCCCTCTCTCTTTCTCTCTCTCTCTCTCTCTCTCTCTCTCTCTCTCTCTCTCTCTCTCTCTCTCTCCCCTCCCCCCCTCCCTCCCTATCTCTCCCTATCTCTCAGTAATCTCATCAGCCCCCCTGGTTTTAATTATCACTTCTATGCCCATGACTCACATACACCCATCCAGAGCCCAGTTCCACACCCACCAATGCCTACTGGACATTGCACATGTCACAAGCTGGAGGCATCTCACATTGATGATGTTCTGAACTGAACTCGTTATTCTTCCCCCCCAAACCCTCTCCATCTTCCCATTTTTATGAAAGGCCTTATCAACTTCCAAATTCACAAGGGCTTATAACTTCAGCCTCACTTCTACCTGAACACAATCCTTCTCCTGCTCCTGGTGGGGAGGCCCTCATTACCTCTCCCAGAAATCACCACGCCAGCCTCCTCCTTGCCCACACCCTCCAATGCCGCACTGACTACACACTGCTGCCCAAAGGACTCTCCTTAAGCACAGCCTGGCCCCCACCTCCCTTTGCTGCCCCTCTGCAGCCCTTGTGACCTAGCTGCGGCCCTCTTTCTGCTCTTCCCATGATCCCCCAGCCCTCATCCCCAGGTCTTGTCTGGAATGGCCTCCCTCCACACCTGTGCCTCCCAGAGCCCTTACCTCCCTCCTTTCCCAACTCCAGCATCCCCCTGCCCCATCTCCCAATTGCTGGCATCTTCTCTCTCATGCTCTCTCGTAATTAGCTTTTTTGTAGCTCGTCTTTATATTAGTGGCATATGTAGGCACATGTCATCTTCCCCTTTGGCATAAAGCCTCCCACAATCAGGGAGCCGCTCTCTGTGTTCACATCCCAAACAGCTGGCAGAATGCCTGGAATGTAGCAGGAACAAATGTAATTGATTGTTCATTGGCTGACTGATTGATCAATTAGGGCATTAAAGGGCCCGTTAAAATGTAAATGTGTGATGTAAAAGAATGATACCCTCAGGTAAGTGACCAGCTTATCATCTGTTTATCTGATTAACCTGGGTCTCTCAGGGCTGTGGGGACGCTGCAGATGCAGTTCTGGCAGGAGGCTGGAGGGGAGGAAAAAGCTAAAGAGGAAGAAGATGCTGGGGAGATGAGGGGAGCACAGGGGCTGGGGGATTCTGGGACATCTGACTAGAGAGAAAATAACAAGAAACAGAAAGGAGGGGCCAACAAGGAGGCTGTGTGCAGGGACTCTGACAAGTGTCCTTTCTTGTCATCCTCGACTTTGGGCCTAGGGACCCCTCCCCGGGACACAGAGAACCGCAGCGTCCTGGGGTTCAAAAGAACCAAAAAGGTCATTTATTGAATCCAGTCCAACCGAAGGCACAACACACAGAGCTGACCTAGAGTCAGAGAGATCTGAGTTCAAATCTAGTATCTGATACTTATCAGTGTGTGACCTTGGGCAAGTCACTGAATCCCCGCTTGCCTCCATTTCCTCAGATTTAAAGTGGAGATAAAAGTAGTGCAAACCCTGCAGGACTGTTGTTAAGATCAAAGGAAATAATATTTGTAAAATGTACTTAACACAGGGCCTGGCATACAGTAGGTGCTGTGTAAATGTTTACTCTCACCTCCCTCCTCTCCCAATATATACACCTGACCACGAATCCACTCCACAATACTCCCAACACTTCGTCAGTCGGCCTCTGCTGGAAGACCTCCAGCGAGGGGGGACTCACCACCTCCCAAAAGCAGGGGAAAGGGGGAAGGGATAAGCATTTATATTGTGCCTACCATGTGCCAGGCACTAATTCCTAAGTGCTTTACAAACATTATCTCATTTGACCCTCAGAGCAATGCTGGGAGGCAGGTGCTGTTATTATGCCATCTTACAGGCAGACAGCAGTTAAGTGACTTGCCCAAGGTCACACAGCTAGTAAATGGCTGACGCCAGATCTGAACTCAGGTCTTCCTGATTCCAAGCCCCCTGCTCTGTCCACTGCACCCATTATCCTTCTGGCCAGTTCTCATTGCTGGGAAGAGCTTGTCCTCCCTTTTCTTTTACCGTTTCCCCCAAGAAGATGGCCTCGTTCTGCCAGCCGGAACCTGGGACTGTTCTCTGCACTCACTCTGAGTCAGCAGCTGTTGACTTGCCAAGGAGCTGACTCGCCAATTCTGTGCCAAGATTCCCCCAAGTGGGAGGCAGTGTGGGCTAATGGAAAGAACCCTGGCTTTGGAGACAGAGCATCACAGTTTGGTGGATTTGGAACTGAAAGAGACCTGAGAGGTCATTTAGAACAACCCCATCCCTTTAGAGATGAAGAAACAGGTTCAGAAAGGAGACTATTCCTGCCTTCATACAGCTAGCCCCAATATATGATATTCCAACCTCCTACCTCCACACCTTTGCACAGGCTGTCCCTCCCACCATGGAATGCTCTCCCTCTTCGCCCATGAGAATTTCTCATTTCTTTCAAAGCTCACTGCAAGCACAACCTGCTGATGGGATTCTCCTACTTCCTAGTGTCCGCCCTCTCACAATTACTTTGTACAGATACTTCTATTTTTTTTATATGTATACATTTCAATCCACTCATTAGACCAGAAGCTCTTTGAAGGCATGAGGGCAGCAACTATTTCACTGCTGACTAAATAATCCCAGTGTCCATTTATTAAGTAAACATTTATCAACCACCTTCCCTGTGCCAAAAATTCAGAAAGAGGCCAAAGACAGCCCTTGCCCTCAGGGCCCTTACAATCTAACTGGAGAGACAAGATGCAATAGCCATATACAGATGCAGGATTATTAGAAATAATTACCAGAGGGAAGACACTGGAATTGGGAGAGGCTGGAGAGGCTTCCTGCAGAAGCGGGGATTTTAGCTGAGACTCAGAGGAAGCCAGGAAGGTGAGTGCTCCAGGAGCTGGGACAGCCCATCCAGAGATCCAGAGACAGAGGGTCTTGTTTGTGGGCCAGCCGGGAGGCTGGGGGCGCTGGACAGAAGAAGCAAGGAGGAAGGGGTCAGAAGCTTGGAGAGGGAGGAGGGGGCTGGGTGATGAAGGGCTCTGAAGGCCAAACAGAGCATCTGTCATTAGCTCCTAAAGCCATGGGGAATCACTGGAGTTTACTGAGTAGATGGTCAGACCTGCACTTTAGGAAAATCCCTTTGGCAGCTGAATGAAGGATTGATTGAAGTGAGAGAGACCCCAGGCAGGCAGACCCACCAGCAGCTAATGCAGACGTCTAGGAGTAAGGGGAAGAGGGTCTGCACCGGGGTGGAGGCTGCATCAGAGGAGAGAAGGGCCACAGGCAAGAGACGCTACAAAAGTGAAATTATCGGGCTGTGGCACCATATTGGATACAGGGGTGAGGAGGGGCGAAAGACAGTGAGAAATCCAGGCTGACTCCTGGGCTGAGATCCTGGAGAACTGGGAGGCCAGTGTTGTCCTAGACAGTGATAAGGAAGGTGGGAGGTGGGGAGGGTTTGAGGGAAAGAGAATGAGTTCAGTCTGGGTCTTATTGAGTTTAATACATCTTAAAGAACCAGTTTAATTGGACATCCAGCTTGGTAAGTCTAGTAGGCACTCAGACATGCAAGACTGGAGGCCAGCAGGGACACCGAGGCAAGATGTGAGAGTTATGAGCAGAGAGGAGCTGATGAGATCACCCAGTGAAGTACTCTAGAGGGAGTAGAGAAAAGGGCTGAGGACAGGATGCTGAGGGACCCCTGGTTAGAGAGGGAGCAGGATCCAGCCAAGGAGGAAGAGGAAGAGGGGTCAGAGAGGGAGCAGAAGAACCAGGAGGGATGGCGGCACGACAACCTCAAGAGAAGGGAGTATCAGGAAAGAGAGCCATCCATAGCATCCGGCAAGGCTCTGAGAGGGCCAAAGAGAAGGCAGACTGAGAAAAGGCCATGGGACTCGGCTGATTCAAAGGTCACTGTGTGGCGCACAGTAGGCCCTTCAGTGTTTGTCTGCTTGTTTAAACTGAAATGGATTGGTTTGAGTTAAATGGAGAAGGGACAGGCCCAGGATTAAACCTCAGCTCTAATGCTTATTAATATTCAGCTCCCAGTCAACCATATGCCAAACCCCTCTGGGCCTTAGTAGAATGCTAAATTGGAGCATCCTGGAGTCTAAAGGTGCTCAGCTCCAAATCTATGACCCATGAAAAGGCAAGAACCTGGCCCTCTTTGGCTATACAAACAGAAGGGGAAAGCATTAGGCAGGGTCACTGAATTCCCAGGGTTGCTTAGCCTCAGACCTGCTCTATTAGGCTTCTGACGCCTGTTTCAGACCCAGTTCTGTTTGTTTTTAATTCCATGAGAAGATTCTTTGATGTCACTGGGAGGGGCCTGGCAGCTGGAGACCAGCTGGAGTCTAGGCCCTGGAGGCTTGAGGCTACTCCACTGACCCTCCTCCTATCCCTACACACCCGGCTCTACTGTCCAGTGACAGCCCCATCCCATGCCATGACCTCAGGGAAACATCTGGCTTTGGGATCACAATCAGCGGGCCATGGCCTATTCTGACAAAGTTCTAGCCAGAAAACTTGGATGACCTGGAGGGACAGGAGCCCTCCAGAGCAGCACTGGTGGGAGGGGTCCTGCTGGGTATCAGTCAGAAGAGGGACAGTCATATGGGCATGTGCAGGAAGGAGGGCTCCCAAAGGACTCACAGCAAATTTCGTGCAGGGTGGGGAGGCACTAGGACCCCTCCCTCAGTGTTGACTCTTTGGAACCATGATCACAACTGCCTGTCAAGGGCCAGTGCCCGTAATCCCCAGTAGGAGCTAAAATGGAGAGTGGAAATCTCATCCACTTGTGACTCTCCCAAAGAGGGGCCTCCCTTGGCCTGGTTTCTGGCTCGCCCTCTGAGCAGAGTCCTCTCTCAAGGGTCAGGAGGCAATGGGAGAAGAGAAAGTGATTTACATTTTAATCCAGACCACGCTTAATTAGGGAGCCAAATTAAATCCAACAAATCACAAGCATTCAGCCAACTCAATCAGCTCTAATAAGCTCTTGTGAAATGATTACTATTCGTCCATTAGCAGTCATTAAGCAAGCTCATAATAACTGGAAATCTGGCCTGGGGCAGGGACGCCAGAGGCAAGCTGACGGTATGACCCCAGGCCAGTCACTTAACCTCTGCTTACCTCAGCCTCCTCACCTCTAAAAAGGGGTAAGAACAGTCCCCACCTCCCAGAGTTATTGTGAAAATCAAATGAGATCCTGTTTCTAAAGCATGTAGCACAGCACTTAATAAATGCCTCTCCCCTTCCGGGTCTCTCCCCCCATCTCTTCACTGAAGCAATAAACTCTAAATCACATGAATCACGATCTATGATTTGGGGACCTTTTGCCATCTGGAATGATCCACACACAGGAGACTACAGCCACCTGAGCCCGCTCGCTGCCCAGAGAGGACTGACACATTAACAGGAATGAGTGTATCACCACCCATGGTCAGGAGAAAGCTCAAACATGGCACCCAGGGCTGGACGGGGCTTGAAGACCCTGAGTCTGGCTGTCTGGACGAGGTCACCACAAAGGCTGGGCCTCTGGGCTGCCTGGTCGCAGCACCACAGGACCAAGGGTCCGAAGAGGACAGAGATTCCGTGCTCTTTCTCTCCTCTGCTCTCTGACACCCTTTTCCCCTTCCAGTGTTCCCTTACACTACCCTTCTTGGGGCACCAAGGCTACCATCAGTTTTCTCATCTCCTGCTGCTCTCCCATCTAGAATTGTTGTTCAGTCTTTTCAGTCACGTCTGACTCTCTGTGACCCCATCTGGGGTTATCTTGGCAAAGATACTAGAGGGAAACCACTCCTCCGGCTACCTGGAGGCCCCCCCTTATTCTTCAAATGCCTGAAACCTGCTGAAATCCTTCCAGCCCAGCCAGGGGGCCTGCCACTCCTACGCTGGCCTGCCATCTGTGACCTGCACTGCCATCTGTGACCGTCCACTCACCCAGATGAGGATGGCATCTCCTTGAATATTTCCCAGGGATATTCCCCCTTGCCTCGTCACATGCCACTCTATAACATATTCATTTGCATTATCCCCACAGCAGATTATAAGCTTTCTAAGGATGGGGACAATGCTTTGTTTTGTTCTGTTTTTTTAAGTCTCCCAGGCCCTGGCACAAGGCCTCACATGCAATGGGAACTTGTGGGAGAGACGGTTTAGCCAAGTGGAGTCAGGAATCCCTAAATTCCAATCTCACTCCAGACACTTACTGACTTGGTGACCTTAGGAAAGTCTCGTAACCTGCCTCAGACTCAGTTCCCACAGCTGGGGAATCGTGGCTCCCATTAGTACCAAGCCCACGGGGCTGCTCTACGGACCAAACAAGATCATGTCTGTAAGCACTTGGTAAAAAACGCTGCCTATGAATGTCAGCTGCTATGACTGTTCAAAGTTCATTTAAGTGAAGTGACAGGAACTAAAAACAGACGAGCAGCAGAGACAGCAGGTTGCCGGTGACCACAGAGGACTGAGGGTCCATCTCCTGCCTCTGGGACTGCTCCCCCCAAGTGGGAGGTGCTTCCCCCTGATCGCTCCCTCCGGAAATCCCTCACTTCCATCCACACCACAAGCGTCATCCCCTACGGGAAGTCTCACCTGATACTCACTGGTTGCTCTTTCCTTCAAAAATGTCTTTATATACTTGTAATTACTTGGCACTTTTGGGGTGTGCATGTTCCCCACACAAGTATGAGGTATAAGGTATAATGTTTTTGTATCCTCTGCGCCTAATGCAGCGCCTGGAAAATGTTGTGTAGTTGTTTCTCAGTCATGTTAGAGCCCCTATGATGCCATTTGGGGTTTTCTTGGCAAAGACACTGGAAGGCTTGGCCATTTCCTTCTCCAGCTCATTTTACAGATGGGGGAACTAAAGCAGCCAGGGTGAAGTGACTTGCCCAGGGTCACACAGCTAGTAAGTATCTGAGGCCCTTTTTGAATCCAAGAGATAAGTCTTTCTGACTCCAGGCCTGGAGCTCTATCCACTCTGCCCACTGCACCACCTAGCCCTTCACCCAGCAAAGAGAAGGGGCTAAATAAGAGCTTGCTGAAGAAATGAATGTCAGACTTCTCCCGCTTGTTGACTTTTCTTTTTTACTCTTTGCTATCAGATGACTCTCTGAGAAGGGGGAAGAGGGATATGCTGGGGATGTAGGTAAAGAGAAAACAATTATTTTAAAAGGTTTTTTGTTTGTTTTTATGTAAATAAAGCAGTAAGATTAGCCAGATAAACTTCACCAACATCACAATTTTGCCAAGGGACAATGCTATCCTCTCCACTGCTCCTTGCCGTAAGAAGGGACAATCAGAGTGGACTCTGGCTTCTATTTAGAAGAGTATAGCCTATCATTTACAGAAACAAAATGGAACAGATAAACAAAGTCCATCATGATGCTTTAGGATATCTTACAGAGCACAATTCTGCAGCACACCCAGCAGTGAGCCATTCCCCCACGCTAGTTACGCCATTCAGTCTGGGTTGCTTTAGACACAGTCACTGGGAGAAAAAGAGAAAGAGAGAGAGAGACAGAGAGAGGAGGGAAGGAGAAAGGAAGGGAAGAGGGCGGAAGGAGAGGGAGGAAGGAGAGAAGGAGAGAAGAGGAAAGAGAAGTAGGGCAGGAAGGAGGAAGAGAGAGAGGAGAGAGTGAAGGTGAGAAAGAGGCAGAAGGGGAGAGAAAGAAAGAGGAGACAAGAGGGGAGGGGAGGGGAAAGAGAGGAGAGAGAAAGAGAGAAAGGGAGAGAGGAAAATTAGGAGAGTGAGAGAAAAGGGAAGAGAGAGGGAGGGAAAGAGAGAGAGCACATGTCCAGGTACTGAATTTTTCTGTTTCTTTCCAGAGGAGAGAAGGCATCCAGAGAGATATCCTGCCGCCATCAGAATATGTGATGGCCACGGGACACATTGCCCAACCCAGCCCCGTCCCCACCCCCAAGACACACAACCCAGGCCCTGGCCCTGCCCCTGGCCTCTCCCCACACCTCTTTAGATGGGGCCAGGTCAAAGGCAACAGAATCTCAGAACTGAAAGTGACCTCACCGTCCATCAAATCTAGTTCATCCCTGAACCAGAATCTCCTCTACACGATCCCTGACAAGTGGTCATCTGGCCTCTACTTAAAGCTGAGAGAGGGAGAACTTACTACCCCTTCCCCCCAGGCAGCTCACTGCACTTTGGCATGACTCTGATAATATTAGGAATTTCTTCCTTACATTAGACTGAACTCTGTTTGTTTTTCCCCATTTCCACCCACTGTCCCTGTCTCATCCCTTGGGCCCAAGCAGAGTAAGTGTAATCCCTCTTCCATATGACAGTCCTTCAAATACCTGAGGACAGACATTATGTCCCCTATTATGATGAAAAAAAGTTGTTCACTGGACACAGATTAAGACTGATGACTCACAACCTCAGCCAGAGATCTGCCATCCATGGCACAATTTAACTAGGCAGACTGACAGTCAAGAGCAGGTCTGGTGAACAAGGGCCCATTTTCATTTGTGGTTGGATCAAAGGAATACAGGGTCATAAGAACACAGACTTAGAGCAAGAAGGCAGCTTCAAGGCCACCTAGTCCCACCCCCTCATTCTGCAGATAGCAGAAACCCAAGGTTAAAAGCATTACCCAAGAATCCCATCATTAACAGGCAAACCGCAGAGCTAAGAGATTCTGCAGGCTGGAAAAGACTCTCTCTCTAGACATTCTAGTCAGTTTCACACTTGCCAGTTTCACACTCATCTGTTTCACATTTGCCTGTTTCACACTTGCCAGTTTCACACTCATCTGTTTCACACTGGCAAGTTTCTCACTTGTCAGTTTCAAATGCCTGCAATCATACATGTTCACATTTCTGAGAAGGAAGGACACCACCAGTGGGGGCCTCACAAAGAACCTACCTTGGCTGATGCCAAACTATGTCTTGGCAGTGGAAGGTGATGCTCTGAGGACTCTCATTAGCTGGGGCTCCTGCTTTCCCCTGCCATTCCGATGGGTTAGGAGAGACATTCTCTGGCTCCTATGAAAAGCAACAGAGAGAGCAGTCAAGGTGAGTAGCAATCAGTGGGAACAGAGAGAGCCCTTAGCTTTTGGGAACATGGAGGGGCAGGAGAGGATTATGCAGGATCCTAGATCCATAGTCTCACAGTATCATCAAGGTCATCTAGTCCAATCTGCTCACCATAGAGCTGAGGAAAATGAGGTTTGGAGATAAGACAAAGGCCAAAGTCACACAGGAAGTAAGTGATGATGCCAACATCAAGCCCTCTGACTTCCAAACCAATGCTTTTTCTACTATTTTTCTGCAACTCTTGTAGACACTTCTACAGTCACATTTGAATGAGGGAAGAGTTCTCTTGACTTGAAAAACTTTTAAAAGATTTTTGTTCCCCTTAATTGCCACAGTGTGAAAAAAGCTGGCCTGGCAACTTTGAACAGCCATTGTCCCCAGCCTCCAAATTTCTCTTTATTTAATCTCAAGAAAACCTGTGTCAGTGTACAAAAAAACAGCTGATGGGGCAGATGCATGCCCACCACACACACATACACACACACACTCTACCACTACTACTGCTGATGATAACTGATATTTATAGAGCACTTTAAGGTTTACATAGCACTTTCCATATATTATCTCCTTTTAAACCTCACAACAATCTCTTAGGGGAAGCACTGAAAGTATTATCACATTCATTTTTACTAATGAGAATACTGAGCCACAAAGAGAGGCAGCTAGGTGGCACTATGGATAGTGTTGCTAGGCTTAGAGTCAAATCCAGCCTCAGAAACTTCTTAGCTGTGTGACCTTGGGCAAGTCATTTAACCTCTGTCTGCCACTGGAAAAGGAAATGGCAAACCAAACCCTGTCTCTCTCTCTCTTGTCTCCTCTCTCTGTCTCTCTGTCTGTCTGTCTGTCTCTCTCTCTCTCTCTCTCTCACACACACACACACACACACACACACACACACACACACGCATCTTCACATACACTCAGGCTCTCATACACACAGAATTACAGCAAACAGCTAGACATCCAGTAACATCCCTGGACACGCCATTTCCTGAGTTACTCCCCTCACTATTTAACCAAACATCCTAAGCTCTATTTAGGACCATGTAAACATATCCCAGGGCATAACGATCTAGACTTGATTCCAGAACATCTTCCAGGTATAAATGGACACCCAGGGCTGCTGGGCTGCTGGGCTGCTGGGCTGCCTGGCTCCAGCAATGCTGAGGCATCAGACCTCCCCTCTTGGCCCCCCATGCTACAGCACCTTCCTGGGGGGCAGCTGCTAATCTCTTCATACTCCTCTGGAGTTCCTGATCACCCATTCGCCATGCCGCCTACCCTCCAGCAAGAACATAAGCTTCTTTGGTGAAAGGTAAGTCTATTTGTCAGGCAAGACTTGAACCCTGGTTCCCCCAGTTCCCAAACCAGCTCCTATCCACTAGACCCCACTGCCTCTCTGTCTACTTTGAGTACATAAAATGGCAGCTTTGCAGTTCTCAAACAGCATCCTTCCTCGGGCAGCCCTACCCACTGCCGTTTAGCAAGAGGACTGGGTTCAGGAAGTAGAGACTTAAATTGAAATCTCAATTCTACAAACTGTTCCCTTTATCATTTTGGTCAGCTGCTTTCTCCCCAACTGGGCCTTGGTTTCCCCAACTGTGAAATAAGGAAGTTGGACTAGGCTTCCTCTAAGCACCCTTCCGAATGGCTCTGCTACCAGGCCTGGCTATGAAGGCTTTTTTGTTTGGAAGGATATTGGACCCAGATTCCTGGCTATGCTGCTTGACCACCCACACAATTTAAGACAAGGCACTTAAAATCCCTGGGCCTCCATCTCCTTTTCTGTAGAACGAGGGGCTTGAACGAGATGACCACGAAGTTTGCTCTGGCGTTGAGATCTGGTAATCTCTGTGTTCTTATGTTCTCCCCTAACTGCCCCAATTCAGCAGGGGAAGAGAGCTGGACTCATTCCCATTTACTTTCTAATGTTTCCAATAAGCTGCTTAATGTCCTGGTTCCCAGTTGCCTTCAAAGTCTTTTTACGCAGATCCCCTCTGCCTTCCTACCGGCTCACTGCAAACAGGGACACTGGTCTTTCTAGCTAGAAACAGCCTTTATCTAGACATCCCACTAGTTCTCTGGATACTCCCTTGGATAAACTCAATTCTTCCCTATTCTTGCTGCACCAACCCAGTCAATACTGTCCTTTTTTCTAGCTTAGATGTCTGGTCCACTCTTTGTTACCCCAGACACCCACCTCCGCTACATTATTCTCTCTTTTAAGTACCACATTTTAGGAGGGGCATGAAGAGCTGGGAGGTCCACCTTGGGAGACCTTGTGCTCCAACCTCCTCATTATAAAGATGAGGAAACTGAGGCCTGGTAAGGACAATGATCTGCTAGCTGTGTGACCCTGGACCTTCTCAGTCTGAGTTGTCATGTGTCAAAGTGACTTCACAGCTGTGTTGTCAGAATCAATGAGCTGATGTGTCTCAGCACCATTATAAAGGAAAACAACTCTGAAAGGCTTGAGAACTCTGACCGATGCAATGATAAGCCCCAAGTCCCCGGGCCTGAAAATGAAGCACGATGCCTACTTACTGCTGGAGAGGCAAGACTCGAGACGCAAAGCAAGACATATTTCCGGACGTGGGCAATGAGGAAATGTCATGCGCTTGCAGGGAGTTTGTTTGTACTTTTTTTAATGTTCAAGTTCAGGAAAAGGAAAGTAAGACGGACAGAATAAATGTACACAAACGTAAAGAAATGAATGAATGAATCAATACATAGAACAGTCATTAGGTGGCCAATAAACAGATGAAGGAGGTGGGGGACGGAAGGTGCGTTTAGGGCTTCGCACACCCTGACACACTGTAAAAGTTCTAGAGCAGCGGTTCTCCACCTTCCTCATGCCGCGACCCTTTAACACAGCTCCTCGTGTTGTGGTGACCCCAACCATAAAGTTATTTTCGTTGCTACTTCGTAACTAATTTTGCTACTGTTATGAATCGTAATGTAAGTATCTGATATGCAGGATGCATTTTCATTGTGACAAATTGAACATAACCCACGGTTGAGAACCGCTGCTCTAGAGGCTGTTACTGTCACTGTCATGGCTATCATGCAACAGGTACATCCTTGGGATTACGCATTTCACACGTATATGTACACATGAGACCATCTCTAAGCTCACATCTCCATATACACACAGCCAGGACAACTCTACTTCTCCCGTAATGCTGAGACACTCAAATCTCTTAGAAAGTGGCCCTAAACTCTCTCCCCTTCAACAAAAATGCCTGGACTCTCCTAGGAAAACCCTTCCAGTATCAGAAGCCACCAATCATATCCTCAGTTCTTCCAACCTACAAAATCCTGCTTTTTATAAGCATAAAAAGGATGCCATTCTCAGGTCAGAGACTGATGGACTAGTATGTTTGGGTAATGAAGGCTACTGGATATTGGAGTAGAAAAAATCAGCTTCATTCTCAGACTTCCAACTGTCTGTTTTCAAATCTGCCTTCCCTTAGGGTTTGGCAATTTAGAAAGGGGGAGGGGGAGCAGAGAGAAGAAATGCTCATTAGGAAAGGAGAACTATCGGGGTCCTTTGGGTGGACGGGTGAAGAGACCCAGATCCTAGAGTTGTGCCGGGGACACTTACTAGCTTGAGCCATTCAGAAAGGATCCAGCTTTATTTAGTATATTCATTTATTTAAACTGTGCAAGTATGTGATGAAGAGGCAGCCCTTGGTGGTGAGTGGGCAGACCGGCCTCAAGGTCAGGGAGGCCTGGGCTCAAGGCCCAGCTCTGACACTTACTGGTTGGTATGATGTCTCTCTAAGGTAGGGGTCTTCATTTTTGTGCATTGTGGAGCCCTCTAGGGAAGCCTATGGACCCCTTCTCAAAATGTCTTTAAATGCATAAAACAAAACACATAAGATTATGAAGGAAATCAATTACAATTATAAAAATACATTAAAAACAAGTTTATAGACTGGTGAAGAACCCCGCATCTAAGCTATCTCACACCTGGGGAGGAATCGCCTCTACCACATTTACAACAGGTAGGGAGTGGGGAGAAGGAACCCACTACTTCCTGAGGCAGCTCATTCCAGAATGATCAGGAAGCTTTTGCTTATACGAGAAATTGGTCTTTCCATAACTTTTGCCTTATGTTGTTCCTACTTCTCCACTCTGGAATAAATAAACAGAACCAGGCTATCGTCTTCCCTATGAAAATCCTTCCAATACTGAAGTCACCAACTCTATCTCCTTAGTCCTTCCAACCAGCCTTTGTAGGCCATGGTCTCCAGCCATCCCCTCCCTCATTGGTCAATGCCCTTCCTAAAAGCTGACCCACTGACCCAGTGGTCTCCTTCTGCCTCTGAATTGTCATGATTCTGGTGGTTAGGACTAGAAAGATGGGGGGTGGGGTAGAGTGGTGTGAGTCCTGGGATGTCAAGACAAGGACGCTGGACTTTAACTGGAAGGCAACAGAGAATCAGTGAAGGGATGCCTTCAGCTTGTCTAGGAAAAAGCCATCCTTTACTACAACCATCCTCATTTGGACTGAATGGGAGGAAAGGCAGGTTGAATGGACATAAACTGTGAATGATGAAAACCTCTGAAAACACATTCAGGCTTTATTATTCTCATGTACACACAGTAACTACAATGGGGGCAACTGACAAATTGGAAAGGTCTTTGAGCAACTGTTTTAGTAAAACAATAATTTATAACAGCACTCGGTACAGAGCCTGGCCCACAGTAGGCACCTGATAAATGTTTATCGACTGATTAACAACTATACTTTTCAAATGCTTTGACCCCTACTGTCCCTCGGTCAATTCTTCTGCATATAAATTAATATACCTCATCACCCAAGGAACAATGCTAGCGAATGTAAGCATGATATAGCATACTGCCAATTAAAAGTATGCTCAAGAATAGGTTACATATTAGGAAGAATACTGAAATTCAAAGGCAGTCAAATGGCTCAGTGGGTAGGGCACTAGGGCTAGAGTCAGGAATCCTGGGTTCAGATTCAGCTTCAGACACTTCCTAGCTGTATGACCCTGGGCAAATCACTGAACTTCTCTTTCCATATCTGCAAAATGGGGATAATAGGACCTGCCTCCCAGGGTTATTGTGAGGAACAAATAAGATATCTAATCTTTGTAATTCTCTGCTGCCCTTCAGTCTGCCCTCTCTGGCAAAAGCAGACCCCTTCCTAAAATCCCCTTTCCACAGGACACTTGAGAAAGTCATACAGACCCCCGAAGTCTCCCCATCTTTAGACAAATTGTCACCAACGAGTTCCTTTTGCCAACCTTGTAATGGTACTGTCACCAGCCCACGAGACCCTTTTGGGGACACCTTCTATTTTTTCTACTTCTCTTCCAACAGAGGGCCCCATAATCTGAACCTGACACTCTCCCTATGGCCTGACCAGGGCTGCTCACAACCAGGTTATTACCCTCCTTGTTCCAGGCCTCTGGGCAATGTCTATGAAGAGATCAGCTTCCCTAGGAGCGGCATTACACACAGTTACCTCTCAATGAAGCTTTTTCTATAAAACTCTCTCCATATCCCAACTCATACTTCTGAAGCTGATTTTTTGAACCCAAGGGTTGGACTTTACATTTAAGCAAGTCAGTTTCTCGGTGAAAGTGCTGGGGAAGAGAGTGGAGATGTTGTGAGGAAAACTGGAGTGGATGGCCTCACTAAAGTTTCTTCAAAGATATTAATTTTAAAGCAACAAACAGCCAGAAAAGGGGACTCCTCCCCACCAAAGAGTCCCATGGACATGCAAAGAGTCCACCTGTTTTCCATTCAGTTACACCCTTCTCATCGTGATGTCAGGCAAACCCCTGTTTCTTCTTTAACAAAGAAAACTTTATAGTTCCAACAGTGACTCTAAAGCAGTGGTTCTCAACCTTCCTCATGTCTCAACCCTTAAATACTCGTAAGTGGGCATATCTGCATGTGGGCAGACCCACCTGGAGACAGATAGAGGAGCCGTGTCTCGGAAATACGTGTTTTCCCATGGTCTTAGGAGACCCCTGTGACCCCCATGAAAGGGTTGTTCAACCTGTTGTGACCTGCAGGTTTAGAACCGCTGCCCTAAAGGTATTTGAAAAGAAATCTCTTTCAGGAAATATCTTGAGTAAGACTAGGGAGCCAGAATTTGAGAGAGAGAGGGGGGCCCTCAGTCTAGAAAGTTCCTAGCCAGCTCTTCTGAATGCCCCTTAGAATCCACAAGTCCCTTCAAAGCTCAGCTCCAGGGCCTTCCCCAGCACCTTAGTGAGTGCTCTCCTTATTTCCAAAAACTAAAATAAAAAACCAAAATTACTTTGAATTTACTTGAACTACGCTTATGCTTATATCCGTTTATCTTCTCCTATGCTGTTTCCCCTGGTAGAAACGTAAGCTCTCTGAAGGCAGGAACTGTCTCCATATTGCGTTTCAATCCCAATCTCCCAGCACAGCTCATGGCACATAAAAGGCATTTAATAAGTCAACGAGCATTTATTGAGTGACAGTACAAAGCACCAGGGGTATAAGGAAAGGCAAAAACAGATTTTAAAGAGCAGTCTCTGCCCTCAAGGGGCTAACTTTCAAAAAGGGGAAACAAAGTGTAAATTGAGAATGGGAAGAGACAGACAGACCAGGAGACCGAAGGGGAGGCAGGGAGGGAGGCGTAGGAGAAAGAGAGGGAGGGAGGAAGAAGAAGAGAGAGAGAGTCAATGAAGGTAGTCTGAAAGGAGACCTGAGTAACAATGAAGAGCCTGTCATCAAATTTAACTGGGCTACGTGGCCCAGCGGATAAAGTGTTGGGTCTGGAATCAGGAGGATTCATCTTCCTCAGTTCAAATCTGGCCTCAGACACTTACTAACTGTGTGACCCTGGGCAAGTCACTTAACCCCATTTGCCTCAGTTTCCTTATCTGTAAATGAGCTGGAGACAGAAACAGCAAATCACTCTAGTCTATCTAACAAGAAAATCCCAAAAGGGGTCATGAAGGGATGGCCACAACTGAACAACAACAAAGGAGCGGACTGAACTGAACAGAGTAGTGACAAACTCTGAGGGCCTGGCAGGTTCCCTAAGGTTGACTTGGGGTGTGGCCTTCTCTTCCCTCAAGGTGCTGCCTCTCCTCCCTCCCCCGCCCCCCACACTCAGAGTAAGGGAAAAAATCCAGATCAGTCTGTGGGGGAGGAATGAGGTTAGCCCCTTAGGGTTTAGAGCAGGGTCTTGGTTGGTGATTCCCAGTAGAGGGCAAAGGTTCCCTCCCAGTAGAGGTTCCATTGGTTTCCCTTCTCTAAGGGGGGAAAGAAAGTCAAAATGGACACTGGGAATCTAACTCAAATTACTTGGAGGCTCTGGGCAATCTGTCCATCACCAGATCCTGACTGGGGTCTCGCAGCCACTTGAACTGAACTCAAAAAAGCCCCTTTTTGCCTCCTCACTTTCTACAGCAAAACCCAAGTTCAGAAACCATTCAGGGTTAGAAAAAAGGAGATTCCCAGCAGCCAGATCTTCTAAACATCAAGACAATCCTCAGCGATTCACCTGAACTGGGCAATGGAACTAGGGGGAGAAAGGAGAGTGGAGCAGATTCACCATGTCCAGGAACTCCCTCCCTGCCAGGCTCCAGAAGGCCGATCTCGCCGATCTCTCTGGCCACTCTCAAACTGTTTTCCAAGCCGAGCCGATCTCCAGGGAACACCCCTACATCTGCCGCCCAGCTGCTCTCTCCAAACTGTCCACTCTGCTTTCCCCAGAGAGCTTTTTAAAACTCCCACAGCACTGGACGCTCCACCCTTCAGCCCCATCTAGATTACAGTCACCAAGATAAACAGCTCCAGGGGCTTTGGAGACAATTAGCTGGGCCTGGCCGAGGAGTCTTAAATTCCTTGGGTCCAGAAATGAGCTCACTATCTTTTCCCCAAACCCTCCCCCACCTCCTGTTTTCCCTACACCATCCCCCCAGAATCTCCAGATACAGGCTAGAAGTCATACGTGATTTGTCAATATGGTGCCAAGGCCTATGGATTTCACCTTTGCAGCAACTCTCAGATACACCCCCTTCTCTTCTCTTGACACAGCCCTGACCTGGTACAGACCCTCATCACCTCACTCTTGGACGAATGCAGTAGCTGCTGGGGGGGGGGGGTCTGCCTACCTCTAGTCTCTCCCCACTCTAATCCATCCCCCATTCAGCCACCACAGTGACTTTCCTAAGGTGTGGGTCTGACCCTTTCTCTTCCCCTGCTCACTGGGTCCCTATTGCCTCCAGAAACAAACATAAAATGCTGTTTGGTGTTCCAAACTCTTTCCCCCCCAGTCCTCTTTCCAGACTTCTTACACCTCACTCCCTACCATGTACTCTTCAATCCATTGGCCTCCTAGTGTTCCACAAAGAAGACCCTCCAGCTAGGAATTCTAAGCTGCCCTCCATGCCTGGACTGCTCTCTCCTGTGCTGCATCCACTGACCTCCCTGGTTTCTTTTAAGTCCCAACTGCAATCCCATCTTCCACAGAAAGCCTTCCCCAGCCCCCTTCATCCCTGTGCCTTCCCTAGGATAATTAGGTTTTGTTTATTCTCTTCTATCTTCTCTCTCTATGTACAGAGTTTGTTTTGTATAATTTTGTTTGTGGTTTCCTTCCTTAGACTATGAGGTCTATGAGAGAAGGGACTGGTTTTTGTGTCTTTTTGTATCCCCAGGGCTTAGCACAATACCCAGCATGTGGAAGGTGCTTAAGAAATGTTCATCGACTGATTGATCTTGTGCTTAGAAAAATTTTTATCATAACATAGAGAGAGGGACAGACCCACACCAAGGACAGACAGCAAGCTTTTAAGAGCTTACAAAGTTCCCACCTCGGAGTGCTGAGGACACCAACACATGAACAAAGACAGACAGACCCTGCCCTCCAGGAGCTTACATCCTACCCTGCAAGGAGGAGCGTGGAGGAAGAAGAGAGATAGCGCCCACTGGGGGCATGAGAGGAAGCAGTCTCTGAGGATGTCGGATCACTCTTCTTTGCTCCACAACGTCTCCTCCAAGTGGTAATTACTCAATAATAATTTCTGGCATTTTGAGATAATGCTTTAGTATCTCAGATCTCGGGTTGTACTGATGACAAATGGCACCTCCCCAATGATCAGAAAGGGCAGCTAGATGCAGACACTGGGAGTGTCAAACCTGACAGGAACAGGGGCCACCAAACCAAATCCCTGCCTCTACGGGCTGACTCAGAAAGCCACAGGATAACGTGATTTAAGCTGTACCTTTTTCAATTTATTTGGTTAGATATCTCCCTATTACATTTTAATCTTGTTCAGGTCACACCTTTGGAGTGTTGCAGGCCCACTGGCCACCTCCGGGGTACAATATCCATGATCCTCTGTGCAGAATCAAATTAAAACAATCTGAATAAGTGCCTTATAAAAGAGCACTGGACTTGGAATCTCGCTGTTGTCATTCAATCATTTTAGTGGTGGCTGACTCTTCATGAGCCCATTTGGGGTTTTCTTGGCAGAGATACTGGAATGGTTTGTCATTTCCTTCTCCAGTTCATTTTACAGATGAGGAAACTGAGGCAAACAGGGTTAAGTGATTTGCCCAGGGTCACAGAGCTAGTAAGTGTCTGAGGCTGGACTTGAACTCAAGTCTTCCTGATTCCAGGCATGGCTGCTCTTTATACTCCGGCATCACCTAGCAGCCCTGGAGTCTCAGCACCTGATCCCCTAACTCATCATATCCTCTTCCCTCTTAAACTTCAGTTTCTTCTTCTGTGAATCAGGGGATTCGGACTGACAGCTGCTCATCAGATCATGAGAGCCCAGAAATGGAGGCACCTCAGAGACCACCCCTCCAAAGCCCTCAGTTTGCAGATGAGGAAACTGAGGCCCGAGGAGGTTTAAGTGATGTGCCCAAGGCCACACAGTGGAAAGCACCTGAGCTGAGGTGGGGTTTGAGCCCGGAGCCCAGCCTCCAGAGCCCAAGGTCATCCTAATAAATACAGCTGTATAGCAGGGTTAGGCATTTAGCTCAAGGACAGCTCCCACTGAGAGCTGATGGGCATGGGCTTTTCTTGTCTGTGCGTGGGTAAAGATCTTGTTTACTTCCTGGCCTAACCGTCCCTGACGAGAGAATGTCAAGGTTTACCTTGAACAAAGACTTCTGTTGGCTCAGGGCTTGGCCATCTGAACTACTGGTCACATGAGGCAATGACTAATGGGACAACTGGTGTCGGAACCAGAACAGGGGAGTCACACGTGGCTCACTTCTAGAGAGCCAGAAATTTATTTAAAAAAAAAACCTTTATGGATAGCTTTTGCTCTTCTATCCCCTTCATTTCTGAATATATCCCTCTCCACCCAATGAGCCATTACTTTTAACAAAGACTTTGAAAGAAAGAAAAAAAGCCATGAACACATGCAGGGAATTTGATGGGGTCTATGATATTCCAGAACCACACTCCCTCTCCCCATCCCATCCCACACAGCTTGGATTTTAGAATTGCTAAAGATGGTAGGGGGTGAGATAGGCCAGGAGGGGCACTGAGAGAGGGCTGTGCTGAAATGACTGGTCTTAGTCATTTCCAAGGCTTCCTTTCAGAAAGGAATGAGTGTGGAACTGAAAGCCAGAGGACCCAGGATAAAATTCTGTCTCTGACACTCACTGCTTGGGTGACCCTGAGCCAGGCCCTCTTTGGGCCTCAGTCTCTTCATTTGTAAATTTAAGGGTTGGACTAAGGTCTCATCCACCTCTAAATCTAGGAACCTAATGAGGTAGCGCCTAAATTAACAATTTAATTCAATCAAAATATGTGCCCTCTGGGTGCGTCAGAGGGGGAATCTTTCTGCAAAGGACTAGACAGCCCCTGAGACCCCTCTCAATTCCTCAGATTCTGTGATTATAAAGTGTCTGATAGGAATAAGACAATGAATCAGACCCAGAATTTAATGGGAAGAAATGAGGAGAGAGGAAGGATTCCAAATGAATGAGGGACATAGAAAATTATGCAGTGCTTTCAAGGACAGCAACCCATGCCTGAAGCAGAAAGCCTGCCTTTTCTTTAACACTGACTTGTTATCACAGCATCTTAGGAACGGATCAAAAGCAAAATCGGATCAATGGGAAAACCACAACTTTGTTCCATATAAAGTATATAACTGTACAGGGATACATGAAAGCGGTAATGGTTTGGAGAAAAGTTAGAAATGTCTGGAGTGAATTAAAGCATCACTGCCGTTTTCAAAAAAATAATGTTGGACAGATGTCTGAAGATGTCTAGTTCTAGACAGTGCTCCTCACTTTAAATTTCAGGTCAGCAGAAAGTGTGGAAAGGCTACCACATCTTACTCTAATGGACTGTGTGCAGGAGGAAACATAAATGGGAGAGAGAGAGACACACACACAGAGTCAGAGACAGAGACAGAGACAGAGGAGAGGAGAGGAGAGGAGGAGAGGGGAAGGGGAAGGCAAAGAGAAGAGCAGCTCCACAGCACTGGGCTGACTGCTTTAATAACCATGATCTCATTCGATCCTCACAACCACCCTGGAAGGCAGGTGCTGTTACCATCATTATTTCACAGCTGAGGAAACTGAGGCAAAAAGGGGTTAAGTGACTTGCCCAGGGTCACACAGCTGGTAAATCTCTAATGAGATGTCCTAAATGTGGTCTGGGTATAGGCAAGAGTCCCCAAAATCCTTCAGGACATACAAAAGGCAAAACTATCTTTACAATACTCAGACATTTTAATTTCTAATGCAGTAAATAACGGGCAGCTAGGTGGTGGACTGGATGCAGCGCTGGGCTTGGAATAGAAGGCTCATCTTCCTGAGTTCAAATCTGGCTTCTGATACTTACTGGCTGTGTGACCCTGGGCAAGTCACTTCACCCTGTCTGCCTCCGTTTTCTCATTTGTCAAATGAACTAAAGAAGGAAATGGCAAACTGTGCCAGTATCTCTGCCAAGAAAACACCAAATGGGGTCACAAAGAGTCAGGTGTGACTAAAAAAATGACTGAACCACAACATAACACATATGAACAAAAGCTGAGGGCAAGAGGGTCTCGAAAAATTCTGAGAGTGCAGAGGGGTCTTCCTGAATAGCAAAAGGTTTGAGAAAAGCTGACCTATGGCATTTAAGTACATACAAAGCCCTATTCAAGGTGCTAGCGACATTAAAAAAAAAATCTATTAGCAAATATGTATTAAGCCAGGCATTGGGCGAATTCTGGGGACACAAATACAGAGGTGAAAAAGGCTTTGCAAACCCTCAGAGTTTACATGTTATACAATACATAATTATGAGATATGATTGCATATCACATATGATATAATAATATCACACAATATAATTACACGTGATTGTATA
>CM053582.1:562499174-562537043 GCA_028627135.1 Pseudochirops cupreus | reverse complement strand
CCCCCCCCCCCCCCCCCCGTCAGGCTCTGAGTCAGGCTCTGAGCGGTTTGTGCCCCCAGCTCAACCCGACCACTGAGGCAAGGCAGCTTAGTCCCTACGGAATAAAATCAGCCAGAGGTCAGAGAGGCGCCGGGTGCCAGTTTGAAACAGACACACACACACACGCACAACATGGCTCCTGCGTTTTCTCGCCAGCTAAGGACAGGGAGGGTTCCAGGTATGGGGGGGGAGGGGGGGTTACATTGTGTGTGTCACCATGCGGGTGCGGAGGACAGGAGCTGAGCCATAGACGGATGCTGGCTGCTGGCTGGAAAGCAGGGGTGGGGCCTGAGCAGCCTTCCTTTAGCTAGGTGCCTGAACTCAGCTCACTAACACCTTTAGTGGGAGAGGTGAGTCTGGGCCACAAACCGCCTAGAGGCAGAGCGACGACTCTGCCCTTCTCCCCTTTGCCTCCCAATGCAGACTCTGATCCCCACTTTCTCTGCTTCCTCTGGCACCTTCCCTCCCCCCCCCCCCATGCTTCTCCCTCTGATCCTCCCTTTGTGCTTCAGTTCCCAGGACTGTAGATTTAGAACCAAAAAGGCATCATCAACAACAACAACCAAAAAGTCCAGTTGCCCCCTTTTATGGAGTGGGAAATGAGGCTCAGAATGGTGAAGAGGGATCGGCCCAAGCCACAACCAAAGGAGAAGAGAAGCAAGAAACCCCAGGTCCTCCATCTCTCGATACTGCCTCTTCCAGGCTGCCTGGAGCCAGCAGTGATTTCACCCCCAAAGGAAGCAAACCACCTTGGTCATCCTTTCCTACCTCAGGTTTATTAAGCCCAGTTCCAAATCCTTTTTGAAATTCAGTGTCTTCAGAGCAGAGATCACGGAGTGAGGGATGGATTTCTTGCCTAGGCAGACTCAGTTTTTCCTAAGATTAAATCCTGAGCGTTAAGAAATTTTATGAACTGGACTCTTCTCAGCAACACACAGCTATAAGATAACTCTACAAGTCTCAGGATGGAAGGAGATGTCTACATTCAGAGAAAGATCTAGAAAGACCAGAGTTTAAATGGAGACTGAAGCAATCTACACGCTCTGGTTCTTTTCCGTGTTCGGTTTTGTTTCTTCTTGCCCAGTGTTCACACCATCGGTTACAACCCTTTTATACAACCAGACTAATGTCCAATGCGAAAGTGTTTGCAGATCCTATACTTGATTGCACGCTACCATGGGGGAGGGGGGGAGAGGGAGGGGAGAAAATGTGAAACTCAAGGGATTGTGGAACTGAATCTTGTAAACTAAAAGTAAACAAACAAATCAATTAAAATAAAAAAATAAGCTCAAAAAAATTTTTATGTTTGGGATATCTAGGTGGCTCAGTGAATAGAGCACCGGCCCTGGAGTCAGGAGGACCTGAGTTCAAATTCAACCTCAGACACTTAGTACTAGCCGTGTGACCTTGGACAAATCACTTAACCCCAATTACCCTGCCTTGCCCCCTCCAAAAAGCAAATACATATATATGTATATATATATTTGACCTTCTTTAGGACTCTTCTAACTTACTTGACAAATCTCACTAATACTGAAAATAAATCTATTGAAGAAAGAATTGATAATTAAGTTCATAGGATCATAGGATCACTTCAAGATAGGAAGGACGTCAAGGTCGACTGATCCAACCCTCTCATTTTACAAAAAAGTTAGGATGCAGAAAGGAAGAAACAACTTAGCTAAGGTCACACCTACCAGGGTAGCTGGTGGAGTTAGCACTCAGCTCTACCTCCTCTGACTCCCAGGCCAGGGCCCTTGCCACTGGACAAAAGCCACCTCTTCCAGATGGGTGGAAAACTTCATGCTGAAATGTAGAGGCTTAATCTAATCTTGAATACGACATCTTTCAATAAATCAGTATTCCTCGAATTGTTAAACATTTGCAGTACCAGCCTACAGAGAGTTAGGAGTTTTACAACATATTTAGGAAAACTGGGCCAATTTTTTTGGTTTGGGTTGGGTTTTGTTTTTTTTTTTTTTGAGAAAAGTGAAGGATTCCATTGTCTTTGCCAATCGAGTCAATAATCACCAGTTAGTGAGAAATCTGTGTTGCTGACTTTGCGTGTTCACCTCTCCATCCACTGATTTCATTCACAAACTCTTTTTTAAAAATCTTATTTTATTGATACTGTTTGTTTTTATAACACTTTTTATAACCCTCCTCTGCCCTTTCCAACAAGCCATCTCTTAGGACCAAGATTTTAAGAGCAAGAAAAAAGCATCAGCAAAATCAATCAACATTACATAATATCTGATACCTCTAAGTCTTCTCACTTTGCAGAAATAAGGGAGCTCCATTTTCTCAGCAGCAGCCTTGGCCATGACAATCACACCATATTCAGCTTTGGCGTTTGTTTCTTGCTGTTGTTTTAATTTACAGCTTTTTAATTATTATACGTGTCATTTTCTTGGTTCCAATTACTTCATTCTGTATCCATTCATACAAATCTTCCCATGCTTCTCTGAATCCATTAATATTCATCATTTCTTATAGTTCAACAGTATTCTATCACACAATTTGTTTAGTCATATCTTCAATCAGAGCGAGCAGCTTTGTCAAAGTGGATGGAGTATTGGACTTGAATCAGAAAAACTCATCTTCATGACTTCAAATCTGGCCTCCAACACTTAATAGCTGTGTGACCCTAGGCAAGTCACTTAACCCTGTCTGACTCAGTTTCCTTATCTGTAAAATGAGCTGGCAAAGGCAATGATATCTTTGCCAAGAAAACCCCAAATGGGGTCACAAAGTCAGACATGACTGAAAACAACAAATTAAATGATATCTACTTTATTTTCAATTTTACACTAACATAAAATGTGCTACTACAAATATTTCCAGGTTAATGGGACATTTTTGTGCCTTTGATTTTGGGGGGAACGTACTCTTAGCCATTCAGTCTCTGAGTCGAAGGATAGAGATGTTTTAGTCACTTTACATGATTTAAAATTGCTTTTCAGAATGGATGAAGTAATTCACAGTTCTACCAACAGTGTGTTAGGGTGCCACACTCCCCTCCAACACTGACCATTTCCAATCTGCTAGGCTTGAATTTCTCTTATTATTAGAGATTGGCAGCATTCATTCAAATGTTGATTACTCATTTGCCATTAATTTGAGAACTCCCATTTCCTTATCCACTAGGGAATGCCCTTTGGTCTTAGATATCTGGTTCACTTCACAAATGTTATGAAGTGTATATTCTTTGCAAGACATTATGCTAGACACTAGAGATAATAGTAGTAACTCAGAGAATTTTATCAATTTCGGGTTAGCAAAGTACCATATTTTTAAGCATAAAGACAGAAATTGGTCAATTCAATTAGAAAAACTGGGTATGTTCATATGCATGGTGGGGAAAAATCATCAGATAAAAAGTTAGAAGTGTTCATCAAGTCTTTCTTCAGCATTTTGCAGATGAGGAAACTTGAATCCCAGAGAAGTGAGGTGACTGTGTCCAAAATTACACAAATGCTGAGTGGAACAGGATTAGGATTCAAATTCAGTTCCTCTTGACTCCAGTCTCACGGTTCTTTCTCCTATACTATAGAAATTAGAGCAGAAGTGACCTTCCAGGTCATCTAATCTTTTAAGAGGAAGAAGTTAAAGCCTACACACAAGGAATATGTAGGAGAGTCAAAATTCAAAGCCAGATCTGCTAATGCCAGCATCTTTCACCTATACCATGTTAACTTAATTTCCCAACCAATTTTTATTATAGTCAGTTAACAAGCATTTATTAAGTGCCTACTATATATGCTAAACACCAGTCTCAGTTTAAATCTAAAATATGTGTAGAAATTAAATATATTTTAAGTAGCCTTTGATGTTCCACCAATTTTTCCATTCTTAAGTTGTTTAATCGTGGATAATCATCCCTGTCAGATCCCCTTTGTATTCTCAAAAATGTCACAATCATTGGGCATATGGAAGTCTTGAGGAGCCAATACCCAGAGACCATTTGTATATAAACGAAAAGAGAATTAGAATAAAACTAAGATCTGAATGCTTAAACAAATCAATAACTGGATATTGTCAGAAAAGGTGGAAGATAAGTAAGCCAGTAACTAGAGTCAGGTCTAAAAATTTCCATTTGTGGAAAGCAAAGTTGTGGGGAGAGGAGACAGAGAGGTAGAGAACCCAGGCTACACCAAGGCTGCTGGGAGAGGCCATTGCTGAGAGACATAAGTAAGGGGCTCACCTGCAGTGTGGAAAGGCCTGCAGGTGCACATGTTGTCATGGATCCTGGCTGTCCCATTTGATGCAGATTCCCAGGCCGGCCAGGGTGCCCTAGTCCAGCAAAATCTCACTGACAGGGCAAAAAGAGTTCCGAGAGAGAATGGGACCTCTCGGACAGATGATAGACTGTTTCTGAGTTATGGCTCAGGAGCAGTCGACCAGAAGACCATCATGGAACCAAAGGATATGCCCCTAGTACCCTGATAGTAAAAGCCCAGCTGTCCTCACCCTAGTTACAGATCTACTGATATCCCATCTAATTCCACAGGAGGTTAAATGCACAAAGTGAGAAGAAACAAAAGGAGTGTGTTAAATTTCTTCTCCAATACTTCAAGCCTCGCTAAGTGTTTACTTTATTTGGAGTTTATATACTCTTGTGGTCACTAATTCTCACATTTTGATTATTTCTGATGGTGGCATTTTCTTGTTGTGCTTTTTGGTTATTAATCGTTTTTATCAAGGACAACCTTTGAATTCCAAATTTAAAACAATGAATTGTTATGTTAAAAGTTTTCTTATCACCTAGCAAGGATGTTATAAAAAAAGGGGGGGGGAGGAAATCTCAGGAAAAACTTTGTTAAAAAAAAATGTGCTAGCAAATCTAGACTCAGTGTGTGTGTGTGTGTGTGTGTGGGTGTGGGTGTGGGTGTGGGTGGGTGTGTGTGTGTGGGTGGGTGTGGGTTTGTGGGTGTGTGGGTGGGTGGGTGGGTGTGGGTGTGGGTGTGTGTATGCACTCACACATGTGTGTTGGGGGGAGGGTGCATCTCTACTGTCCCACAATGGTCAGTACGGGCTTGATCTCAGTCTCTGCTTTGCACTCTCTGAGAAATACTTTCATTTCAGATACACGCCTGGAGAAACAGACAATTCTGAGAAATCACTTTCAATGTAGCTGAGGAAGGGAGCCAGATACTTGACAATGCCAGGAAGTGAGCAGATGTATGAAGAATGGGACTGGACACTATGACAAGTAGTTTCCTGTGAATATATCTGAGCAAGGAGGAGGAGGGTTCACAGGGTGGGAAGAAGATTCGAGATCACACTATGTGGGGACTGACTGAAGGAACTGGAGGGGACGGGGGAGAGAGGAGTTTTAACCTGAAGAAGAGAAGCTTGGGGGTCGGGCGGGAGGGCTGTCTGAGCATTTCAAAGACTATCTTATGGAGAAGGGATTAGGCTTTTTTCTGCTTTGCCCAAGAGGTAAGGACCAGGAGCAACGGGGAAAGGTTGCAGAGATTGAGCCTTGATATCAGTGTAATGGGAGTCTGGCTCATTGCTTCTCCCCATGTGGAAGTGGCTGGAGAAGCTGCTTCTGGGAGAATGATGGGATAGTCGGTAATGAATGTGATTGGAGGGATGTCTGAGCATGTGAAGACATTCTGTCCTGGCTCTGGTCTATTTGCCACATGGTTAGGAGTAGCTTTTTGGAGACATCTGGGAGCCAGAAGAGGGGGTGCCCCAAAGGCAGACCAGAGCCTGGGCCATTGTCTTAGGCTCTTCTCTTTAGGTGAATGTCACCTCTTGACTTGATCTCTAGCTGATGTTAGTCAATAGCCAGTGCTATTGGTCATGGTTGCTCTCCCTCTGAGGCCAGCATGTGGCTCATGGATACAAAACTGTTCTTTGCCTGCTGCTGTGGTTTTTCTGACATTTAGGGTGAAGAGAAGCTGGAAGCTAGGACCATATGAGTTTGGGAAGGTCAGAAGAGTGAACCACCTGAGGGTGCCTGGACATCTGGGCATCCAGGAGTCTGAGAATTCAACTGTTCTGCAACCAAGTCTGTGCTTGATCTTGCAGCTCATTATCCCAAGGAGCACAGAGGGACTGCCTAAAAAGCCAGCCTCATGGTAGCTGAGACAAGGACTCATCTGGCACGGATACTTCATGAGCTGGTGGGACCAGTGCTGTGTAGAAAGTATGAGCTCACTCAGAGACCAATGCAGTCTTGGGGAGACCCTAGAGGGAAATGTACATAGTTTTGTCCATGCTGTACCTTTCTAGGATATGGTGGTTGATTGAAACTTGGTCAGTAGTCACTCACTGGTGGTTCATAGTGGGAGAAGACAATGGTGGGGGCTCCAGATGTCAATAGAGGATGCCTAAGGTGGATGGGCTAAGTCTCTGGGAGAGTGTGTGCTCTCTACATCGGGAAGAAACTTTTTAATGGAGCTGTCCAAAAGGGTAAAGAGGGTTCTCTGGAGGTTGTCACTTCCTTGTGACTTGAGACTTTCTGGTGAAGGCTGAATGATAATTTTTCAGGGATTACAGGCCCAGAAGTCTGAACCCGAAAGGGACCTCAGGGGCTATCTAGACCAATCCCTTCAGTTTATAGTTGAGGAAACTGAGGTCCATAGAGGTCAATCCAAGGTCACATAGGTAGTGAGAGTCAGACAAGATGTTGTAGTGGAATCTCTGCTGATGTAGATGTTCTAGGGAGATTGATCAGAACAGGTTGAATTCAATGGGATCAGATCATTTCCAATTCCCAGAATCTGTGAATCCTGGGCAGCTACTTACCTATACAGTATGATTTGCGGGGCATCTCTGACATATACTCCCCCTCAAAGATGTGCCCCCCTCACTGCTCCTGTTTCCTCTAAGGACACGCAAAGGACCCATGGTGTCTCTGGTATAGGGAACTCCTGGATAAGGAAAGTCCTAGCAGAGAGATAAAATAAATCTTCCTCAGGGCACACAGCCAGGTTGTGTCCGAGGCAAGTCTTCCAGGCTCCAAGACAGATTCTCTACACACTCTGCCACACTACCTCATGCAAGTGCCTGGAATTTCCTCCCCAGAGATTTATTCTTTAGAGTTCAGTAGGAGGTAAGAGATTCATTCCTTCAAGTTCAGTAGGAGGTAACCTAGGGTTTCATTTAAAAGTTGAGTAACTTGGGAAGAATGTTATAGCAAATAAGTCATTAACACTTTATCTGGAATTAGACTAATTATTGAAAGGACTGCACAGGGCTTTGGATAACTAGGACCAAGGACAGATGAGTTTGTGTTACAGTAGAGGGGGAAGGCTGAATCCAGGACAAGGCGTGCTCCTGGAAAGGGGGTGCCACAAGCCTTATGGAGCAGGAGCTAGTAGGTATTATAAACACATGGAAAACCTAAAGATGAGAGAAACATAGGGTTGTTAGCACAGTCAAGTCAGTCAAGTGAAAAGCCTGCAGAAAGGGGACCACAGGTTTGGAGCTGGAGAGCCTGGTGGTCAGATTCCAACTCTGCTACTCATTACCTGTTTGAGTGAGGTGACCCCTACTCAATTAGGGTTAGACATCAGAATTAGGATTAGAAACAAAATTAGAAACCTAGCACATGAAGGAATGTCAGAGGTCAGATAGTCTGGTCGCCTCATTTTACAGATGAGGAAGCCATGATGATGTCCAATGTAGTAAAGAGTCCTAACATGGTATAGTGGAAGACAGATGGACCTGGGTCAGAAAGTCTTGAGTTGAAATCTGGCCTCAGATTTTTACTAGCTATGTGTCCCTGGACAAGTCCCTTAACCTCTGTCTCCGTTTGCAAATCTATAAAATGAAGATGTCCCCCAGGATTGCTTTGAATATAAAAAGAGACAATATTTGTAAGGAACTGAGCAAAACTTAACAGCTCTATAGAAATAACTAGTTATAATAATAAGAGTTGTTATTGTTTTTGTTGTTACATCTTTCAACCGTGATCTCCTAAACTATAAAATGGGCATAAGATTACATGCGTTACCTGCTTCTCCAGGTACCATGTAAGTGTGAGATATTATTGCTAGCCCACTTTTAAATCCTACAATCCCAGGTGTAGATGAGCAGTGAAGATGTGTTTGATCTTATTTTTAATTTTGCTTAGGGCAAACTCTACCCTTGGAGAAGGTAAAAGATCCCAAACCAGAGAAAGAACTAAGGTGGGGCAACCAGAGCTGCACTCCTTCAGATTTCTAAGTGCCCCCTCCATTCAGACAATTTGGCCCTAATGAATTCCAGGGCTATTTCCACACTGTGAGTGACAAAGCAGGAGTGCCATTTGTACTTGCCTATCCCTGCTGTATTTCTTAGTGCTTTCCCCCGGCACCAACATGATGACTTATGGCTTTCTGGATGCAATAGCTTCAGAGGACTGAATCTGCTGGCAAGATCCTGGGATCGAATGCCTTTTCTGGTCCTTATGAGCTGGGTTATTTTGTCTCTCTGGGCCTCAAAAGTGAGGGAACGGAAATCCTAACCTATGGAGTGCTTGGATAGATTTCAAGGGGTCCATGAATCTGGATCTAAAAAAATCACATGCTTATTTTCATTAATCTTTGGTTTTTCCTGTATTTTGTTTTATGCATTTAAAAACATTCCTCCGAGAAGGGGTCCATAAGCTTCCTCAGACTGAAAATGGGGTCCACAATGAAAAAAAGGTTAGGAACCCATGGATTAGATGTTCATGAGGGTCTTTTCCAGCTCTGAGCCATGTGATGCTAGAAATGGCTTTTAGGAACCTATCAGTGACCATCTTCCCTCCCCTCCAGGTCTATGGCTTCTCTTGCCAGCACCCACCGCTGGTACCACCATCTTCTTCTTCTTTGCTGGTTGTGCCTTTAATATGCTAGCATATAATGCATAGTGAAAGCATTCATCTCCATCTTGGTCCTCACTTTCCCTTCCCCCCCAACCTTCTCTTTTCCAAGCTAAACATCCAGGCTTCCTTCCATTGGCCTCCACATGGCAGGATCTCAATGTTCTTTGCCATTCTGCCTGTTCTTCCTCTGGATACGCACCAGGTTATCACAAAATAAATTGATTTATCAAAAATAAATACTGGCCTTCAACTGAGAGTGAAGTTTTTGGGATTAAAAACATGTCCATTTATAAAACATCTCTCCTCTCTCCATGCCTGAGGTTTCCCAGAAATATATTCCTCTGGGACTTGAAGATTTTTTTAGCCTTTAAGAATTGCGTCCCCTACGTTGAGCACAGAATCTTCCACATGGTGGTAGGTGCTTAATAAATGATATTCAGTAAAAGACAGCTTATCTGCCAGTTCCTAGCCCTTTCCCTCAGCCCTCCTTGGGGGACCCTGCTGGCATCACTCTATTTAGACTTTTCTTCAGCAGTCCCAACCCTTCAGAGGAAACCTGTGGAAGAAGTGAGCTCAAGACCTTTGGCAAAGTGGGACAAAGAATTCTTGGCCAGTTAATGGGTGACCTTGGGTTGAACAAAGAGACCTTTATCCTTGGCCAGATCAACAAAGGGATGACAATATCAATTTCAATTCATTTCATCAAGTGTTTATTAAGTTCTTACTGTTTGCTAGGCACTGTGTTAGGTGCTGAGGATAGAAACAAGAAAAAGAAACATTCCCTCCCCTCAAGTTTACATTACACTGTGAGAAAAAATGGGCACAAACACAGTAAGCAATACTATGCATATGTATGCGTATATTTCTATGTCTATATGTATGGTTATTAGTGTGTATAGTGTATGTATGTGCATGTAGTTTATATGTATACACACATGCACATGTACATGTATGATAGTGTGTGCATACATATATGTGTGTGCTACATATATAGCTATATTATATATCTATATAATACATATATATATGTATGTGTGTGATAAGCACAAAGTAATTGATTGGGGATGGAAGGAAGATGGAGTAACGTTAATGACTACTTTGATCAAGAAATGCCTCATGGGGGAAATGAAGTCAAACCAAACCCTGAAAAGAGTGAGGGACCCCAAGGCACAGGTAAGGAGGAGCAGTCTGGGCCAGGAGAGTTGAAAGATCATTCCCCTCAAGCATGACTTCAGAGGTGTTAGGGTGAGAAGAAGGGAATTGGTCTGTGGAGAGATCTGGGTTTGAATCCAGCCTCTGACGTGCACTAGCTGGGTGACCGTGGACTGATGAATCAGTCTCTGACTCTACTTTACAGGGTGGTCATGGGCATCAAAAGAGATAATATAAGTGCAACACATTGTAAACCTTAAGGCCCTGCCCAACAGCCATCGATGGTTACTGCCTGGCACACAGTAAGCTCTTAATTCATGCTTTTTATCCTTCTGTCTGTCTTCTCTTTTGTACATTCACTGAACTCAACCTCCTGCTTTTATGCATGAGGAAACTGAGGCCAAGGGAGGGAGGCTCACAATTTGCCCAAAGGTCACCCTAGAACCAGACTGGGTGAAAGACTTGACTTCTCCTGGCCTCAGTTTCCCCATCTGTGTGTAACATGAGTCACTCTGTTCCAAGTCCCCATTACCTGTGAAAGGAGCAGGATTGGTTGACCTTGCAAGACCCTTCTAGCTCTCATTCTATGATGTTCTGATTGGTACTGATTGGTTCTGAGTGGTTCACTGACTCTCAATTCAGTTCTCTTTCCATTAAGCCATCCTGACTTTCTCCTAAACCCTCCTGCACACTCCTGTTTCCAAGATTGCTTTCCAGTTCTTGGCTTCTGTTGAAATAATCCTGCCCTGTATATCACAGTAATCTCTTCTTATTCCACAAGAAGGCTGAGCTTCCACTGCGGTAATTAAAGGATAAATCTTGTCTAACAGCCCACCTGTCATCATCTTCTCCCCACATGCCCATCATCCTTTGCCTGCTTACAACTTGATAAGTTTCTTCCGAGCCTCTTGCCTTATTGGCTTAAAATCCACTGTGTGTTCCTTTTCTGTAAATAGCAACTGTTGGTCTCTAGGGCCTTAGATCCACTTGGGAACAAAACCTGAACCAACCGGTTGAGTTTATTGTTGACGTTTCCCAAGTAGGGGGCAGAGCTAGCCGCTTCTTTTTTTAAATTTTATTAACACTTTCTGTTTCTTCCATCACCATCATATCCCATGTATCCTTTCCTTTCCCCTTCCCATACGACAAATAGTATTTTTTTAAAGAGACAAAAATCAAGGCCATTTAGGAAAACACTGAAAAAGTCTAGAGACCGGCGCACGATGTGCCCACGCCTGGGGACTTCCGACCTTCAGGAAGGGCCGAGTTTGGGCTATCTTCTCATACTTCTTCATTCAAGACAAGCTTGATCTTATCATTTCATTACACCCGCTTTTGACTTTTGGTACGTTGTTATTCTTTCCATTTACATGACTGAAGTCAGTGTGTATACTGTTTCCTTGAATCTGTTGACTTCACTCTGCATCAATTCATAGAGATCTTCTAATGCTTCTCTGCATTCATCACACACATTATTTCTTACAGCATAGTAATATTCCATTAATTCAAGGAGCACAATTTGTTTAGACCTTCACTAACTGACAGGCATCTACTTTGTTTCCATATCTTATTACAAAAACTACTGCTATAAATATTTTGGTATAGATGAGAACTTTCTTACTGATGGCTATCTTGGGGCCTAAGCTCAGTAATGGACTCTCTGCTTCAAAGGCTACAAGCATTTTAGTCACTTTATTTGCATAATTCCAAATGGAATTTGGAATCACCTCCACCAATAATGTATTGGTATGCCCATCATTCCACAATTCCTCCAACATTTTTTCATCATATTTGCCATTTTTCAGGGTTTACAGTAAAAAAAAAAAGGGTTGTTTTGATTTGCATCTTTTTGTTAGAGATATGGAGCATTCTTTCATATGACTATGGGAAACTTTGCAATTCTTCTATTAAGAACTCTTTGTTCTTTAATCATTTATCTATTGGGGAATTTAGCCACCTCTTTTCAATGTCTAGTAGGGGCTCCCTGAAAGATGTTCAACTACTTCGGAGAAATGCCTGTCAGGGAAATGCTGGAGCCAGTTCAAATCAGCTGCAGGAAACCAATTGTTAAATTTTCAGTTTGCGTACTGACACCTATGAAAATGGCAAGATACAAACAAGGCTTGATTTATTATTTTATTGATTGTCTAGACTTCAGAAAATGATGGGGACATGTTAATACTGCAGATTAAATTTAAAAGTGTACACTCTTACATTATTGGGAGGAGAGCCTGCTGTTAAACATTTACCAGCACACTACTGCCTGATAGGTAACTATAAGGAAACAACTGAAGGTTAATCCATCATTTCTCCAATTAGAGCTAAGATCAGAGCTAGTTATAGGGGCATCTAGGTGGCACACTGGATAGAGCACTGGCCCTGGAATCAGGAGGATCTGAGTTCAAATCTAGCCTCAGATACTTACTGGCTGCATGACCCTGGATAAGTCACTTAACCTCTGTTTGCCTCAGCTTCCTTATCTATAAAATATAGGTAATAAGAGTAGCTATGTCACAGGGTTGTTGTGAGAATTTTAAAGTTGCCTGGCCTAAGGTAGATGGTGTGTAAATTCTAGCTAGGAGATCTCGGACCAAGAGAAGGATACTGAGGGAAGGTCACCTTAGGGGATGAGGTAGGAGGTTCTTCAGGCCTGAGGATTAGGTGTTCTCGGGACTCTCTGGTGGAGTGAGAAGATGGTAAAATAAGGGTGAAAGAGAAGAGTCTTCTGGATACTAATGAGAGGAGAAAGTGGCTCTTGGGCCCTAGAGAAGAAATTCTAGAGGCTGAGAGGAGGGGAAGATTCCATCTGTTCAACAACCAGTGAAACCTGACTCCTCCTCTCTGGACCTTCAAGGCCCTCATAATTAGGCCATGAATAGGGACTGGATAGGCTTGCTAGAGTGTGCCAATCCACCAACCTCATAAATGGCCTACTTACAGTGGGTCCACATCAACCTCTAGTTATGTAGAGGGCAGAAGGCTGGTTTATAGACAGCACCAGAATATAATGCCTTCCAGAGAGCTTCAGACAATCCCCAATGCCCAGTTCCTATGTGCTGTTGCTCATAGCCAGACCCATTCTTAGGTGCTTAAAAGGGATCTGTGACTTCATCAGCAGAGACTCTTAAGAGTGCATGGCACAGAGCAGGAAATTTAAATACTTATTTCTTAGTACCAGTCCAAATGTCAGCCCCTTTCATTTCTTCTCAACCTACAGGATTTCCATTCATGTTCTCCCCTACATTCTTCACAGAGTACCCACGGATCCTGTGAGTAGTACTGTATTTCAGAAACTACTATTTTCCCTCATCTTGGCCTTGGGAGAAGGACATGTCTCTCTCTTTCCTCCCTGGGACTGGTACTCTGCTTAGCTCTGCCCTTCCAAGGAGAAGACTTATATGCATTCCTAAGGGAGAAGAAGGCAAGATTCCCTAGGGCTCAAAGCCCAACTGCTAGATACATTTCTATATTTGGTATTGATCCCTGGATGCAAGATTCAGCTCAGATCACGGCTGTGCCTGCTGCTGGAACTGGATTTGATTTTCCACAGACCCCAGAGAACTCATTTCAGAAATGTCCTTCAAGAAATAGCCGAAAATTTGCACATGGTATGAAGGCAGCCAACCAAAGAATGCCCACACCCATACTGGTAAAATCCTAGTAGTCTCCAAATGGGTCATAAGATCACAGGTCTAAGCCTGGGAGGGAATCCAGTCTCTTCATTTTAGAGAGGAGAAAACAGGGACCTCCAAAAGGGAAATCACTGGCCCCAGGTCACATCATTAGTAAGAGGTAGAAATGAAATATAGAGAAATATCAATATTACATATACACCAACTAACTAAAATGTTAATGTTTCATCACCAGGAAGATAGTTGTTAGAGTGCAAAAAAACCATTAAGACTCAGGGGACATGATTATAAGACTATAGGTGTAACGAGAAGTAAAGTCAAAGACATTGTAACCTAGCAGATAGAGAACTGACCTCAAAGGCAGAAAGACCTCCAAGGGCTCACATTCTGCCTCTAATACAAACCCATTATGGGACCTGGGGAAAGTCATTAAATTTTTCCACACCCTGGTTACCTCCTAAGACCATTAGCTGCCAAGAAAGTGCCAACTTGTGTTTGTGGAGGGATGTTCTCATCCAGAAGTCTCCCATGCTAATAAAATCCCAGGCTTTGTCCCTATCTCTTGCTTCAGTAAACCATATCATTCCCCTTCCTTCGTCAGCAAAGAGCTGTGCACACAGTAGGTGCTTGGTAGAAGTCTGTGGAATGGAATTGAAAGCTTCTGTTGTCCCAGTTCTCTTTGTAAAATAAAGGAGAATTACATTTGCCTCTGAGTATTCTATTTTTGGAAGGACACTGACAGATTAGAATGCATCCCAAAAGATGGCAAGTGGGATAGTGAGGGACCTGAAAAACCAGCCTAGGATGGGTGCTTGAAGGAACTATAAGTGTGTAACCTGAAGGTGAGAAGTCTTAAGGGGAAAATGCCCAAGGACAGTAGAACCAAGAACAATGGGGGGGGGGGGAGGGAGGGAAGAGAGATGCAAAAATCAAAATACAGGTGTGAAGGTCTTCCTATAGGCCCCTCACAGATGCCCAGCTAATCATGAAGATACGGTGTGGTCTAAGGGTGGAGCAATGCACTTTACTTCCTGAAGATCTGGGTTCTAATCATTACCACCTGTGGTTTGCTGGCATTCATTAGGTCAAAGGCTCTGGGGCAAGTCACTGAACCACTCCGTTTCCTCATCTATAACATGAGCAGGTAGGACAACCAGGTGGCCAAGAGGACAGAGTGCCAGGCCTAGAGTCAGAGACTCAACTTTGTCGTGGGCTGCTCAGTGTCCAGCACTAAGCATGATTGGAGATGTGAAAGAAGTGACCGGCGGTGTGGGCAGTTCATAGGGAAGAACTCCATTTAATGATTCTTTGAGCAAGATTTTTATACAGAAAGATGAAAGGATTCAAGTTTTACTATCATTGTCTTAAGCCTGCTAGTTCCTGGAAGTAACTTAGATAAAATCAGGTTTCTGGGCACCAAAAGGTCTTGGGAAAGTCAACAGGTCATTTAACATTCTTAAAAGCATTAACAAAGAGGATGCAAAAGAGATCAGACTTCAAAGCATCTTAGATTTGTCTAGCTATAATCACTGTCTTTAGTTTGTTATACCTTGGAACGAACACAGGACGGATAATTTTAATAAGGGATATGTCTTTTTAGGTGTCTGAAGTTTTGGGGGCAAAAGCCTTGCCTGATGTCAGGGTCTCAAACAAAAGTCCTTTAAAATGTGTTCCGAGGATGCCAGCCTTTTCAAGCCGCAGTCACCTGGAAAGGTATATCATTAAGATCTTTATCTGAGTCCTGGAATCTGCCTCTCTGCCTTCCCACACAACTTGCTCCATTCAAATCTGGTCTCAGATACTTATGAGCTGTGTGACCCTGGGCAAGTCACTTTACCCTCTTTGACTCAGTTTCCTCATCTGCAAAATGGGCTGGAGAAGGAAATGGCAAACTGCTCCAGTATCTCTGCCAAAAAAACCCCAAATGGGATCATGAAGAGTCAGATATGACTGAAACAACTGAACAACAACCCAGGTAGGTATCACAACAACCCGTATCACCTACTACCACTCTGAAGGTCAAAGGAGATATGGTAGGTAAAATGTTTTGCAAACTTTAAAATACTACACTAATTTCAGCTAGTAGACATTATCACATTCTTTGTTTTTGTAATTCCATTCCTAGCACTTAGTAAATGCTTACTGATTATTATTATAAATGTAATGAGCTGGGAAAATGACAGCTTCATATATCTCGGACCCCTTATAATGCCAACAGCCTCATCTATAAAATGGGTATAATGATACTGTACCTGCCTGAAGCCAGGGAGCTGGACCAGATCGTTCAAGCTCTGGACCCTTTGGTGCTGTGAGATCTTGTAACAGCAATCCTACTTGCAGCTGCTGTGGGGGTGTAAGATCAATAACACCAGCCCACAGCAGGGCTGCTAGCACAGGTTCTTTGATCTGCTTTTCTAAAGGAAAGCAACTCAAAGGGGGTCAACAATCTTATTTTAATCAAATATATATATATATATATCATTGACTTAGTTCGGGGGGAAAAGTCAGCACCCTGAACTTCAGAGAAAATACAAACAGAAATTACAAGCAGAAATAAGCATAAAGACCAACAGACAGGGCTTCTGACCCTCTGACCAAATAATGCATAGATGACAGATCAACAGACAGATCCAGTTGTCTGACTGTTACATATATACATAGTTACCAGAGAGAGAAGCACCAACATCTGGATTTTTCAAAGCTGGGAGGCTCCTTAATTGCTAGCTAGAGTCTCATCTGGCCAAATCACCCAAGCACTCTTCCAACGAATGAGCCCCAAAGCAAAATGCTAACCTCAGAGTATATATACAATTCTTCAGGGTCAGAGGGCCTCACAATCCTCATTATCCACTGTCTAATTACAAAGTCACAAAAGATGTGCACCTTCCTGAAAAACAATCCTCCCTTAATCAAGCTTCTCTTGTTGGGTTCCATGTGAGACCTATTAATGGGCAGGGAAGATCTTCAGCTCCCATTAACGTTACAGATCTAAGGACCAGTACTCCACCCACCCTCAGCAATTCCCAGTTTAGAACTCTCAGATTTTGTTTGTGGAGGATTTTCTGGAAAAAGGACTCCAGCCAATGTAAGACTCATCATTTAGGGTTGGCCTTTGACTAGTTAGGAGAACGAGGAAACATGTTCTGTAGAGGGCTTTTCTTTTTCTCACCTTCCTCCTCATTGCACTGGAATGGTACAAATGTATGACTTCTGAGATAGGAGTGATATAAATACAGAGATGAATGAGTCATGTCTTTTATGGAAAAAATGTTTTTTTCCCTCCCAGAGCAAGTCTGCCAGCTGTGTAGACTGTTCCCCAAGTCTCCTCTTTTCTTTCTTTTTCTTTTTCTTTTCATTTCTTTTCTCATCTTTCTTTTTTTTTTCTTCTCCTCTCTCCTCCTCTCTTCCTTTCTCACCTTCTCTCTTAGGATCTGGAAAAAGTTGGGTTGCACAGGAAGCAAATCAGCTTGGAAGCCACTAAAGCCACCAACAAACTAGTGGTGCAACCACGGTGAGATCCTTCCCCCATTTTGACCTCCTTTCCATCTTCTCTAAAAATAAGGAGATTGACAAATCAGTGCTTCTCAAAGTGGGTTTTTAAAACCCAGGCATCTAAATAGTTATTAAATTATGCATATCATTTGACCCAGCAATACCACTATCTATGTCCCAAAGAAGTCAAAGGAAGAAGAAAAGGATCCATATTTACAAAAATATTTGCAGCAGCTCTTTCTGTGATACCAAAGAATTGAAAACTGAGAGGATGCCGAACAATTAGAGAATGCCTGAACAAATCATGGTATGTGAAGATGATGAAAACTAATATGCAGGAGATGGTTTTAGAAAAACCTGGGAAGATTTCTATGAACTCATGCAGAGTGAGGTGAGTAGAACCAGGAGAACAATGTATCAAGTAATAGTAACATTATAAAAAAAATCAACTTTGAAAGACTTAGGGATTGGTATCATCATAATGGCTATGATTCCAAATCTATGTTAAAAGTTGTGGAGAGAGAGAGAAAGAGGAGAAGAGAGGAGAGGAGAGGAAACAGAGATGAGGAACATAGAATACAGATAGAAAATTCTTTTTTTTTTTAATATGGTCAATGCAGAAATTTATTTTCCTTGACTTTTTCATGTTTTGAAAGAGGATTTTGTTTTTGCTTTGGAGTGAAGCACAGGGACGAGAAGATAGAAAGATCTCTTTTTGAAAAATAAAAATAAAGCAAAACAAAAAAATCCAGGAATCTTCAGAGCCCAAGTTGTCCATGAATGAAAACAATGGGAGTGGGGAACAAGCAGCCCCCTGAAGACCTGTCTCCCTAATTATCTGTGACAGTCAGCCACAATTTACATAAAAGTACACACCAGCCAGAGGGCAGGAGGCTCAGCCTGGCGATCTCAGTTTATCTTTCACTTCCAAGCACCAAGCTACTAAACCAGTTCGATCTACTTTTCCACATTCTAACATACTTACAATTCATATCGTTGATATAAAAACTATTAAAGGGTGTTAAACTCTTTGATGAGCTACATCCTGATTGGTGCCAATAATGAATCTCATGATGTGGTTGCATTATTTGAATTTATGTTTTGTTTTTCCATTAGATAGAAACTAATGACCATAGTTTATATAACTTTCACTTTGAATTGTGCAAATTTGAATATGGCAGCCATTTTCAGGATTCATTATTGGTGCTAATCAGGACCTATCTGTATTAGTTGAGATGAATGCAACTTTGTTGTTGCTTAGTCTGACTGGTCATGACCCCATTTGGGGTTTTCTTGGCAGAGATACTGAGTGGTTTGCCGTTTTCTTCTCCAGCTCATTTTACAGATATGAGGAAACTGAGGCTAAAAGGGTGAAGTGACTTGCCCAGGGTCACACAGCTAGTACGTGTCTGAGGCTGGATTTGAACTCAGGAGAAGTAGTCTCCCTGACTCCAGGTCCAGCACTCTATCCACTTTACCTTACTTTACCTTAATCATTAGACTTTCTGCTAACCTTTCAGTTACTAAGAGGGAAATTCTCTTCATGAGAAGAAAAATAAGGTTTAAAAGTCATTAGAAGATTAAGAAAATGACAACAATGAACAGAGATTGTTCCAAACCATTGACATAAATGGAACTGTTTTTTTTCTAAACCAGTCTGTTACCATCATCTAGCCTATGAAGTCATATGTGGTGCAGAATATGTCTATGATGTATGTATAAAGGAATAAATGCCCATTTATTTTCTTAGTCTGGGGTCTTAAGGTTTGGGGTTTTTTTTTAAACTGGAAATATTTTTTGTCCCAATGTTCATTATGGATGATCGGGTAAATTTAGGAAGCTCAAAGCTGCTAGAGGAAGCCAGGGCAGTAATAATTTTTAGATTCTGATAAAAGTATCCACAACCCAAATTCTAATTCCATAAAAATTCAAATACTTAGTAAGTTTAATTATAATGGATTTAATAATAATGTCGAGTTTAGTAATAATAGGAGCTAGCACTTAGATAGCGTTTTAAGGTATGCAAAGGGCTTTATCTGTATGATATTTGAATCTCAGAACCCTCCAATATAAATTCCATTATTATCCCCATTTTACAGATGAAGAGACTGAATCTGAGGGACTCACACAGAAAGTTTGTGCCAATGGAGGGATGTGAACTCAAGTCTTTTGGATGTAACAGAAGTAGAAGTTGGGGACCAGCCATGAGGGCCTGGCCCTGGGATTGTGGGCAGGGCACTCTGCCCACGACCAACTCATGTGGGGTGCAGAGAGCCCGTTTTGGGACGGTCAATACAAGGATCATTCATGACTCAGGAAGACCTATGATGAAGCAAACAGTCTATTAGAGAGATATGGCAGATTTAGGGGGCACAATGAGAGTTTTTATGTACAGTCCTTGAGGAAATTTGTTTCGCTTGACTATGCACTTTTGTTACAAGAAATTTGTCTTCCTTTGCTGTATTTTTTTATGGGGTAGGGAACAAGATGGAGAGAAGATAGATTTCTGTTGTTTTTTTTTTTAGATACAGAGATGGGGGGGTTTACTAGAAATATGAAATATTGCATGCCCTTTCAGATGAGGTCACTGTATTATTGGATTTACTAAACTACTTTCCTACAAAAAATCTCTCACAAAGCAGAAATCTTCCGTAAATGCTTTGTAATAGAAAAATGAAACCCATCAATAAAACTTTGAAAATTGGTTGTTGATTTTTCATTTTTAAAATGATTGCTGGGTTAGATCTGAGCATGAAGACAAAACATTCCAGACTCAATTTTTTTTCCCGGCTGCAATTCAGGTAAGGAATGCTGTAAGCTTCCTGGTGGGGAGAGAAATATTCCCGGTGGCTTTTCTCCCCATCTGGCCCCATGTGAAGACAGGAATACATGCTTTTTGGTCCCCTGCTTTTTATTCTTTCCTGCTTTTATATGAAGGAAGTCTGGAGACAGTACGGACCAGACTACAGTCTTGTGAGCTTCCAAAGGTTGGAGGAGTTACCAGAGGTTCAGGAACTGGAGTCCATATCAGTTTATCAGAGTCAAGTTGAGAACCCCTGAGGAGTGACCTTTGACATCCAGCCTAGCAGTGAACCAATATGGTAGCCAAGGTGCTTTATCTTACGCTATATATGGAAGTGATGGGGCAATTGTTCATGGAAATCACTTTATGTTTGAATCCATTCTTCTTCCAAATATTGAGACAGTACAGGAAAGAATTTCCCCAAGTTCAGGGAAGATATGTTTGTACTTCTGTCTCTGCTGTATTTTTAGTAAATCTCTCTTTGTATTAGCTAATTTATGATAGCTGCTTATTGATGGTCTCCAGGTGATAATCAGTGGTTGAACTGATAGTGGAGTATTAATCTTTGCATCTATAATATTGAGGAGATAATAATTAGCATTGGCAAATTATATTAAGGCAACTGTTGTTTGATATTGGGGGAAATGCAATGAAAGGAGGTTCAAGCTGATAGCATAAAAAAATAAAACATCTCAACCCCTCAGGCGTAGCCCTAGAGCCTCTAGGGAGATATAACCAGCTGTGCCCTGGGGACCTGAGCTATTAATACACATATTGGTAGGAAGAATAAGACCACAGTCTCATCACACTGATTGCAAGTCTAGTGAATAATTTTTTTTTAATTCCCATGGTTGTAGCAAAAATACTAAATGTATTTACAAACAAAAATTACTCAAGTTAAGTGAAAGCGCAATGAACTAAAAAAAACAAAACTGCTCCCAAATACTGGCACATGGAAGTAAAAGGGGGAAATGGCCATGATTGTGAAGTCTCTTAGAATGTGAGTTTTGACATCCAACATTATTGCCACTTATAAAACAATTGTCAATATGGATACGCTCCCATCTTTTTTTTTTTAACTTGAGAAGTTTGTAATAATGCTAGATTCAGAATAATGTCAGCCTATAAAATTTAAAATAAAAGATAAGGTGTTTTTTTTAAATTGACTTTCTTGATAGGTTGTGAAAGGTGAGTGGCTGTGTCCCCAAGCCAGAAAGGGTTCCATGGCTGTTGATTTTTCCCTGAATTATATAGGAGCAATTAGCATGTTCTTGATTCTGGGGATAGGTAGAGTAGGCATGATTAGGAAACTGGCCTTTGGGAAAATGGACTATACAATAAAACCGACTGTGGCAGAAGATTAGTGCTGTACTTTGAGTAACTGAGTTGATGCTGAGTGAAATGATGAGGATGGAGGGCATGGGGCCTCCTTGAGAGAAGGAAATACTTTTGTCTTCTTTTGTGTTCCCAGTGCTTAGCACAATGTCTGACTGGTAGTAGACTCTTAATAAATGTTTGTTGTCTGAATAAATGAAAGTGAGTAGGAGTATTTAGGCAGTTTTTTGGGAATCCTTTGTTTCCAATTCTTGGGCTAGGGCTGCCCAAGGTCAAGTGTTCTTAACCATTTTTATGTCATGAATTCCTTGGGAATCTTGTGAAGCCTATGGACCCCTTCTGGGAATAACTTTTTAAAAAAAAAAAATCATAATTGAATGAAATGCTAAATTTCCATTGCAAGTTAGTGAAAATAAAATTTAATTTCTAAAATCTATCCAAAGACCCCACTGCAGTTTCATGGAGCCCAAGTTAAGAACTCCTTCCCTAAAGTGAATCTCAATTTGGAAGCATGGAGATAATTCTATTAGGGCTGAGTACAGAGACGGGCATCTCCAGTGTGAGGCTCTCAGTGAGACTGATTTCATGGTAGAGCAAGTGTTCTCCCCGTGAAGCAATTCTAGCATCTGGGGCTAAAAATGACAGATGCCATACTGAATGTCACAGTGCTGAGCCCTCATCAATCTTTGCATGAGAAGAGCAAAAGTCCTGAAGACAGGAGGTGGAAAGGAGGAAGGGCCAAGCATGCCCAGAGTCAGAGCATTAGAGTGTGAGTGAGAGGTGGAGGGGGTCACTGATACTCATATTGCTATTTGGTACCTTTAGGGCAATGGAAAGTTGCATAGAGGGTGTTGGAGGCCACAGGATGCTGCCAGAAATGACTTGTAGGCAATTAATGGGGTCAGCAGCATCTTCCAGAACATGAAGGGCAAGGAAAGGAGAGGTGATGCACAAAAATATTTCTTTTTTCTTTTTGTCTTTTTGGAGGGGGGAAGGCAGGGCAATTGGGGTTAAGTGACTTGCTCAGGGTCACACAGCTAGTAAGTGGTAAGTATCTGAGACCGGATTTGAACTCTGGTCCTCCTGGCTCCAGGGCCGGTGCTCTATTCACTGTGCCAACTAGCTGTACCCATAAAAATATTTATAGCAGCGCTTTTTGTGGTGACTAAGAATTGGAGATTTATATGATTGCTCATCAATTGGGGAATGGATGAACAAGTTGTTGTGTTTGAATGGAATGGAATATTATTGTTTCACAAGAAAGGATGAGCAGATGGACTTCAGAAAAACTTGGAAAGACTTATATGAACTGATGCTGAGTGAAATGAGCAGAACCAGGAGAACATTGTAACCAGTAACAGCCACATTGTACAATGACTGTCTTTGATAGAGTTAGTTCTTCTCAGCAATGCAACCATCTAAGATGACTCCAAAAGACTCATGATGGAAAATGCTGTCCACATCTAGAGAAAGAACTATGGCATCTGAATGCAGATTGAAGCATATATTTTCTCTTTTTTGTTGTTGTTGTTATTTTTTGTTTTTTCTTTCTCATGGTTTTCCCTTTTGTTTTGATTCTTCTTTCACAAAATGACTAATATGGAAATATGTTTAATATGATCATGCATGTATAGCCTATATCATACTTCATGCCAACTTAGGGAAGAAGGAGTGGAGGGAGCATGGAAAATTTGGTCTCAAAATCTTACAAAAACAAATGTTGAAAGTTAAAAAAATTAATTAATTTTTAAAAAAAGAAAAGGAGATGTGAGAGCAAGAAGAATGAGGAGGGACAGCCCAAGTTGTGTTCTGTTACCCACAAGGTATGCAAAGATCTTCTTGCCAATAGTCAAAGCACTTTTAAAAGGTAACTTGACCCTGTGAGCCCCACCAAAGTTGTTTGAGCTGAGGAATTCACCTGCTAGCATATATTCTAGAACAACACAGTGGAAAGAGCACTGGGATCCAGAGCCAGAGAACCAGGGTTGTGGTTCTCCAACTTTTTGGTCCCCGGACCTATTTACACTCTTAAAGAATTATTGAGGAGCCCACAATGGGCTTTCATTTATGTGAGTTACTTTGTCAATATTCACCATGTTCAAAATGAAAACATCTTAAGTTTTGTCCATGAGAACCCCCTGGCAGAGTCTTAGAGAGCCTTAGGGTTCTCTCTCTTTGGGAACTGCTGCTCTAGTGCATCCTGCTAGGATGAGCTCCTACAAGTCACTTAACCTCAGTGAGTTTCAGTTTCCTCATCTATGAAATGGGCAGGTTACACCAGATGGGGTCCCTGGTCCCTTCTGTTCCTAAGCCCAAGATGGCATGAGCCTCTAGAGTAGGGGGTCACTCAGCACCTTTTCAGCTCTAAAATTCTATGATTATGTTTCTTGAGCACATGACCATGTGTTAGGCTTAAAGGACCCTTGGTTTTTGAGGCTCTGAGTAATTTTTCTGGATCAGGGAAGGCCAAAGCAAGGCTCTCACAGTCTGGAGGACAGATGGAAAAAGAACCTGCTCCTGTGCAGATGGGTCATTAACTGTTTCCTAGGATTTCCAGAACATTTGAGTTTGAAGGAACTTTAAGAGTTCTCCTAATTCAACTCTCACATTTTCTGCTTCCAAACACATCTCTTTGTTCAAGGAACAGACCGGCTTCACAAGGATGACATTCAGAGAGACACGCCAAAAGTACAGTTCTTGGTTGGAATTCAACTACCATGGTAGGCGACTGCCAGATGGAGGTCCTCACGTGCTATGGAGCCAAGCTTGATGTCTTCCTGGAGAAAATGGCTTCAAGAAAAGATACCCAGCTTCCAACATAAACTTTGGTGAAAACATCCAACAAGCTCGTTAGGCAGAGGAACAAAGACTGATGGGGTCCCAGGGGTCTGAGACTGGGACTTGGATCTGACACTTATTCCTACAGACATCTGGCCTCTGTGACCTTAGGGTTGGATTGGGTGACTTCTGTTGTCCCTTCCATTTCTGGACATTCCATCCTACTTAAAGATTTATATACTTTATAGTTTAATTCTTACAACACTGGGGGAGAGACAGGAATTATGTTCCAAATGAAGAAACTCAGGCTGAGTAAAAAATGAAATGAGTTTCCTGAATCTTCCATGTTCACTTCTTCTGTCCTTCTTCCAAGCAACTGGAAAGACAGTGATGCAGAAATGGCCGTCGCTGGCTTCAGGGAGCTTACATTCTACCAGCATGTGTACACACATATCTATGTGCCCATCTGTCACACAAACACATACACACATGCATAAATGTACGTGTATAAATACACAGCCTATGATATACATGATATTGTAGACAGATAGATAGATGTGATAGACACATTAGACAAATAGACAGATAAACACAGAGATAGGTAGACAAACAGATAAATACACATACATATAGGTAGACAGACAGACAGACAAATAGATACATAGAAAGACAGACAGATAGATAGATAGATAGATAGATAGATAGACACAGAAAGACATGTAGATGGACATAGACAGACAGACAGACATATAGATAGGTAGATAGATAGATAGATAGATAGATAGATAGAGAGATAGATAGATAGATAGATGGAAGGAGGGACGGACAGATGGATGGACGGACAGACAGACAGATAGATAGATAGATGGATGGATGGATGGATAGATGGATAGATGACAGCTGTGGAGTAGTAGAATGAATGGCCATCAGGAAAGCTGTGGATTTAAATCCTGCCTCTAGCCATTACTATCCTGGTGATCATAGGCAAAGCCCTTGACCCCTCTGAGCCTCGGTCTCTTAATCCAGAGTAGAGAGAGCAGGTAAGAGACTATTGCGATGGCACAGGCAAGAGTTAACAGGACTTGGATCACCGCGAGGACAATAGATCTGGGTTAAATTTCCCTGAGCAGGTCTGATCATGAAGATGTTTTATTGCACTCTCATTGAACACCTAATGAAGAGGTAATTTTCATACCATCAAATGTGCCTTTCTTTCTCATCTTTCACATTAATCTTGACAGGAGGCTGTGGGCAGAGACGCAGAAGAGTCATTAACCAAAGCTGCCTCACACCCAGATGTGGAAACAGCCGCAAATCTTCTCATTGTGGCTGCTTTTTTGCTCCTTGGAATCTAGAAGACAGTCTTATCTGTTAATAACTTTTTTTTTTTTTACCATTTCTAGAGTCCATTCAGATTCTCCTCACCATGGTATGGAGGAACCTTGGGCTTCCAGAAGCCAAAGCAGCAGAGCATTTAGCCCTGCCAAGTGAGGCCTACTGGCCTACTGTTGTCTATTTGTCATTCAAGTCCAATCTAGCCAAGTTTGGGCATCTTCAGCTCTTGGGTGGCCATGTGGGGATACAGTTTTCAGCCATAGCTTCTCCTGAGGTTAGAAAGGGGTTGTGATCTCTGTTGATTAAATCATCTTCCCTGGCGACACAGTTACATATACCTGATATATTGCCTCAAGTGTGTAAGTCTATACTGTATAGACATTCCAATGAAGGGTATATACTTGTGACTATAGATGTAGAGTTAGGCACATATACAGTGAGAGTGAGGGATGACTGGCATCCAGCCAGATATTCTCACAACATCAAGAGAAAATGACAAAGGTCCCTGGGGTGGTGGTTGGATCCTCCTAGAGAAACTTATTAGAAGACATGAGCTAGAGTGACATAGGACTCCGGCTCTTAGCTCAGTGTCTGGCACACAAGCTTTATAAATGCTTATTCAATTGACAAAAGGGATAGTAGTAGTCGAATCACAATCTTCATTGTTAGAAGGAACACTCTGTAGAGCCATTGGAACATTTGAGTATTGAGAGCATATACGTGGGTATACAAAAGTACATGAATACATTGATAACATATACATCATAGATACACTCACACACATTTGTATTCTCAAATGCATGCATTATATGTTTGTATGTATATGCTTAGCACATACATTCCTATTGCCAAATACATCCATTATATGTTATGTATACATTCATTATATATATTCATGGTCTTAAAACTGGAATATACACATGCATGTGTGTGTGTGTGTGTGCATGTGTGTGTACTCTATACTCTCAGATGTTCAAAGGCTACACCAGTGGAGAGAGCAAGACTTGGCAGATCTTCCAGTCATCGAAAGGCTTCCAGGGGAGTCCCAGTGACAGTCTTCTCTCTGAGGACCATCCTCTCTAGAACCCAACCTGGTTCAGAGACAGCATCACCTTCAGGTGTGGCCACTGATAAACGCCAAGCAGAAACTGGCCTAGCACTTGTTGGGGATGGAGTAGGGGGAAATTCTGGTCTGGTCTGAGACCTGGTGATGGTTCAGAGGAGGTGGACCCAACACGACTTTGGGGAGATCGTGATCTGTGTTGGGTGGAAGGAGAGGCTGAGACGACAGAATGAGGGGTCTGTTGAAAAACTGACATCTGTCCTCCAATCACAGTCTAGGTCTGCTATATGTGCCTCCACACAGTAGACACTTAATAAATGCTTATGGATTTGAAATGATCATTCCATAATAATGACAGCAGAACTGAGGATGGCAGTCACATAAAAAGAAGAGATCTAAGTTCCTGGAGGGCAGGGACCATGTTGTTATTGTCTTCGTGCCTATGACCACCAAGTTCAGTGCCTGGCATATGGCATGCTTTTCAAATAAATAATCATTTAATGCTTCCCAATGGAATGTAAACTCCTTGAGGGCAGGGAATGTTTTATTTTGGTTATCGTGCCACTGGCACCTAGCACAGTGCCTGACATTTTAGCAGGCATTTAGCAGAAGCTTGCACACACATAGACATAGTGCTATAATTAGTTATGAAGGGCGTGCATGTGTGTGTGATTGTGTGTGTTGCAATCGACATGATTCAGAAGAAGGATCTGGGAATGCTCAGGATTTGTATTCTGCATGCCAGGCTTTCAACTCCCACATGAAGACATGAAATAAGAAATAATTGGCATGGGAAAAGTAGTATGCCAAGATGAAACTCAGGAAGACCCTGCCCAGAGCTGGTTTTCTTACTGCCTTTGATGTGCAGTCCAAGTTTCATTTAGACTTGACCAAGAATAAAAATAGTCTTATCTAGGGGTACAATGTAGGTTCCCAATGTCACACCTCAAAAATAATCAGTTAAAATACATTTAACCATTTCCTCCCAAAACAGACATAGACCTAGCCTACATTTTTCTGATGTGGAACCTCGAAATTTAAGCAATTTGAAGCAGTTGTATAGGGTTGCAGCTAGGTGTGGATAGACCACCAGTCCTAGAGTCAGGAGGACCTGAGTTCAAATGTGACCTCAGATACTTACTAGCTACGTGACACCAGGTAAGTCACTTAATCCTGTTTGCCTCAGTTTCCTCATCTGTGAAATGAGCTAAAGAAGGAAACAGCAAACCACTCCAGTGTCTTTGCCAAGAAAACCCTAAATGGGCTCGTGAAGAGTTGGACATGACTGAACAACACTAAGGTTGAAAGAAGAATTGTTTAAAAGTTTCAAGGAAGCTGTCCAGAAAGACCTAAGTAAGGAAATTTAGTTTTTCCATCATGTTTTGGTCATTTCTGACTCTTTGTGACCTCATTAGGGGTCCTCTTGGCAGAGATCCTGGAGGGGTTTGCCATTTCCTTCTCTAGTTCATTTTACAAATGAGGAAACTGAGGCAAACAGAGTGAAGTGACTTGTCCAGGGTCATACAGATAGTAAATGTCTGAGGTCAAATTTGAACTCATGAAGATGAGTCCTCCTGGCTGCAGGCCCAGTGTTATATGCACCATGGCTCCCCCTAGCGGCCCACAGGTAAGGAACTAGGATGATTTCATCATGGTCATGAGAAACCTGTGCCATCTGTCCCCCTAGCTTTTTTCCTTTCAGTACAGAGTGGCTCTCAGACCCTCAACCATCTTTAAGATGCTTCCCCAATCTCCATGTTCAGCCTCAGCTCTTGACCAGCCTTCATTCCAGCATTGGATCCAGTCAGAGGTTGGCTAAGGTTCACATCCTTATTACCTTGTATGACCTTCAGTTCCCTGGTCTATGAAACGAGGGGGCCGGACTACAGTCTCTGAGGTGCCTTCTGACTCTACCTCCTACAGTCCCATAACTACTAGTCACCTGCTGGACAGAGTACCAGGCCACCACTTCGAGCTCAGTAGGTCTGAAATTAAACTAGTCACCTTTCCTATCCCCTCTCTAAACCTGCACCATTTCATGGTTTCCCTATTTCTTCAAATGCAGCCACCATACTCCCAATAACCCAGGCTTGAGATTGTGGAACCATTTCTGACCCTTTTTTTCCCCTTGGCCCCCTGTGTCCAGGCACTTGGAGGGTCCCAGTGTTTCTGTCTTGGCCATTATCTCTTATCCACATATATCCTTTCTTTCCTCTCCCACTGCCACATCCCTAATCCCTGCTCATATTACTTCGATTCAGTAAACATTTATTAAGTGCCTAACAGGTACCAGGTGCTATATTCAGTCTTGATGATCTGCAGAATCACAGAACTTCAGAGTTGGGAGGGATGCCAGCAGCCATCTGGTCCGATCCCTACGTGGAAAGAATCCTCCCTGTTACCAGCCTGAGAAGTGGCCACCCAGCCTATGCTGTAAGACCTCCAGAATGAGTCCAGTATAAGATCCTTGAGGGCAGGGAGTTTCCGTTTGATTGAAAGCTCAATGACTCAGTCACTATTTTCCCGCTCTGAATCTTGTTGCTTCTCTCTCTCTACAATATCCTTCACATGTATCCATCCCTCTCCACTCACACAGCTCCCATCCTAGCTAAGACTCTCCCTTTATCCAGACTATTGCAAGAATCTTCCCCATGGTCTCTGTTCCTTAAGCCTCTCCCTATTCCAATCCGTCTTCTACAATCTGCCAAAGCAATTTTACTGAAGTTAATGTCAGCTAATAACCTTCAACAAACTCCTGTGGCTCCCTATTGCTGAAACTGCTCTGAAGGAAGGCTCTTCATATGTATCTCTGATCTCTCTTCTTACCATTCTGGATTCTTGCTCTTTACTCCCCTCCCCATCTTCTCTGGCCTGTATCTTTGTACCTTTGAGCTGGCTGACTGGTATGCACTTCCTCCTTACCGCCTTCTCTTGGGAACATTAGTTTCTTTCAGGACTCCACTCAAGTTACACCTTCTATATGAACCTTTTCCTGATCCTCTTCCCACCCACAATGACTTTGGATTAATTTTCTATGTATAATGTATGTAATTATAAATGTTCTTTTTGCATCCCTGTTAGAGTGTAAGTGCCTTGGGGGCAGGGCTTGTTTCACTTCATGGTGCCTGGCACATGGTGCTGAGTAAATTCCTATTGACCAACTGGCCAGCTCCAAGGAGGAGGACCTTGCCACCTCTGGAGGTGATCTACTCTACTTTGGGGAAGTTCTAATTGTTAAAAAGTTCCTACTGAAATGAGGACCAAATCAATCTCTGTATGTTTTATACAATTGCTTCTGGTTCTGCCCTCTGATGCCGATGTTCTGGAAATCCTAGGAAATAGTTGATGGCCCATCTCTACAGGGGCAGATGTTTCTCTGTATGTCCCCTGAGCTATGAGTTCCTTCTTTGCTCCTTCTTTGACCAACAGAAACCGCCCAAAGCTTCAGAAACCAAGGGTCCTTAGGTCTAACATATGCACTCAAGAAACATAATCTTAGAATTTTAAAGCTGGAAAGGCATTGAGTGACCTCCCTCTCTAGAGGCTCTTACCATCTTGGGATTAGGGATAGGAGGGACCTGGTCTAACCTTCCCATTTCACAGATGAAGGAACTGAAATTCACTGAGGTTAAGTGACTTATGGGGACCCATCCCAGAAGGATGCATTAGAGCAGCAGTGGGGACCCCTAAGGCTCTTTAAGACTCTGCCAGGGGGTCCTCATGATCAAAACTACCTTTGTAGTAGTATATAATAAGGTGTTTTCATTTCGAACATGGTAAATATTTATGAAGTAATTCACATAAACAGAAGCCAATTGTGGGCTCCTCAATAATTCTCTAAGTGTAAACAGGTCCTGGGACCAAAAAGTTTGAGAACCACTGCATTGAGGAAAGGTTGGAATCCTGGTTGTCTGGCTCTAGAACCCAGTGCTCTTTCCACCACTTTCTGCTATTCTAGAATACGTTCTGGCAGGTGAATTTTTCAGCTTAAATAGCTTTGGTGGAGCCCACATGGTCAAGTATCTTTGAAAAGTGCTTTGACTGATAGCAGGAAGATCTTTTCATACCTTGTGGGTGCCACGACACAACTTATGCTATCCCTCCTCATCCTTCTTGCTGTCATATCTCCTTTTCTTGACCTACATGTCCTGGAAGATGCTGCTCATTCCATCAATTGCCTACAAGTCATTTCTGGCAGGATCCTGTAGCTTCCTACTGCTCTCCGAGCATCTTTCCATCTCCCAAAGGTACCAAACAGCAGGAGTGTCAGTGACCCCCTCAAACTCTTACACTCTAATATTCTGTCTCTGGTCATGTTTTGTCCTTCCTCTTCCCCATCCCCTGTCCCCAGGATTCTTACTTCTCTCATACAAAGATTGCCAAGGACTCAGAACTGTGACAGCTGTTATTCTTAGCCAAGATGGAAAATAGTTATTATGTGCCCCCTGAGTCTTCTCTTCTCCAGGCTAACCATGCCCAATTCTTTCCATTGACTCCAAATGCCATGACTTGGATTCAAGGCCCTTCATCATCCTCTTCTGGACACTTTCCAGTTTATCAGCATCCTCCTTAAATCATAGTACCTGGAAGATGCTCCAGATGAGGGCAGAGAATAATGAGACTGTCACCTCACTTTTTTTGGAATTCTCTGCCCCACTTAAGGCTTCTCAAGATACCTTTAGCCTTGGACAGTACACATAACAATAGGCAAAAAATAGTTTTGACCTAGAGTTCTAGGGGGCAAGGCGAAGCTCATTATGAATAAGAGATCCTCAGCTTCACACATTTAGAGCCAGAGGCGTCCTTGAAGATCGTCTAATCCTGTCTCCTCATTGGACAGATGAGGAAATTGAAGCTTCAAGAGATAAAATGACTTGGCCCAGGCCACACATGTGGCAAGTAGCCACGCAAGGATTTGAATTCGGATCCTTTAACTCCAAATCCAGCGCTTCCTCCAAGGTGCCATCCATATTGATCCAGAATAGAGTGGCAGCTTTCAATGTGAGAACTTTGCCTGAGGATATAACTGAACACATGAGAAATATAGAAGTAAACACTTAAAATCAGAACTGCTGGGACTGACCCATAGTATCCCAGATACCTTAATATGTCAGAGCTTAGATGCCCTAAATAGTCTCAAGAAACAGGGTCAGAGAATCTCGCCCCAAGTTATACATAGGGTATAATACCAGCCACAAACAAGAAACCAAAACGTCATTGCTGTTCTCTACTTCTTCCCTCCCCAGCCAATGACTTGCAGTTTTAATTGGTCCAGTTTCATCACCAGATCAAAAGAGAAGTCAGAAAACATCCCAGTATCTTAGCTTATCTTTACAAACAGCCTGGGATCATGGGAGTCAAATACTGGTTTTGGCCATTTACGTCACCAATAATGGAGATTCTATAATTAGAAATTAGCCAGCTGCAATCATTTCTGATGCTTGAGACAGCTGGATCTGGCTGGTTTATTCTGAGTGCCAAAGAGCTCAAATGCCCTTCCCATTCCCTCTGTCATTTTTTAAAAAATAAATCAGTAAATTAATAATCAAATCTAGAGAGAGACCTTCACTCAATCCCACCAATATCATATTAGGTGTTTAAGCCATTGGAAACATCAGGAACAATAACAACAGCAGAAGCATAATAATACTTTTAGAATTACTGTAATGATAGAAGAAGAATACAGGCAGACTTGTCCCAGGACTATTCCTATCTGAACTCCATGGAGAGAAAAAAGCCCAAGATAAAACTAACAATAGTTCACATTTCCGTAACACTTTAAAGTCTGCAGATCACCTGATTTGATCTTCACCACCTCCATGTGAGAGTTGCAGTTACTGTCCCCATTTCACAGATGAGGAAACTGAGACAGACAACCATTGAGTGACTTGCTAGGGTCCCACAACTAGCAAATGGCAGAGATGGTAGATGAACCCAGCTCTTCCTGCCTAGTCCTACTATATCTGATTTGGTCTGGGCTTGTTCAGCTGAGTTTGAGATACAGTTCAGCACCCACCCCTCTGCCTTCCCATCCCCAAGGGAATGATCAGAACATTTTCTTCTTGGCAGATGGCAGCGGAAACTGAAGATGAATGACTGTGGTGTGAGCAGGGACAAAGATGACATCAACAGCTCTAATTATTAATGGCCAAGGGAGCATAGTGGGCGAGATGCTTGTTTCCCATGTTTTCTCATTTTGACTGGGCCTACCTAAGGAGCTGGGATCCCATTCATCATCAGAGATGCTGATGGCCATTGGCTCTCAGCCACCATCTTCTCTTCTGCTCAGAGTGAAGCCTGGACTCTGCCCAGACAGGGCAGCACCCATCAGCAGCAACAAGCTTTAGCTCGATTATGTTTCCTTTGGAGATCCTCTCCCCATCTCCCTCCTCCCCAAGCTTTCTAAAACACCTGCCAAGCAGCAACATTTTTTTACAGCTAGAAAACTAAGCCCATGTCAAACAGATAAAAGAGTGCCAGTCTTGAAGTCAGAAAGCCCTGAGTTCAAATCTCACCTCACACACTTACTGATCATGTGATCTTGAGCAAGTCAACTTCCCTTCATGTCTCTGGCCTCACTGTCCTTGTCTATGAAATAAAAGGGTCAGAAGAGGTATTCTTTAAGGTTCCTGCCAAGGATCTCTTCCTATAGGGTCATGGACTGAGGGCTATGAGGGATCTTAGTGACCATCAAATTCAACCTTCTCACTTTTAAAGATGAAGAAACTGAAGAACAGGCAGGTTATGTGACTTTCCCAGAGCCACACAGCTAAGAGTATGAAGTGGAATTTGCACTTGGGTCTTCCCCACTCCAATCCTAACACTTTACCCACTATGCCACAGTGCCTTTTCAGGATAAATAACCTCCCCTTTGTTTTAGTACAGTTAGGACCAAAGCTAGTCATAGACCTTCTATCCCTTGTTCATCCCTGACAGATGACAAGCTGACTAGACCTATAACCCAAATTATGCAAAGGCCAAGGGGTAGACTGCTGGATGTGGAGTTAAAGAATTGCCTCCATATTAGCTATGTGAGACTTTGGACAAGTCACATCCCTTCTATGGGTCTCATTTTCCTGTCAATCAGAAAAAGGGGTTGGACTAAATTATCTCTAAATCCCCCCTTAATTCTCACTCTTATGAGTACATAATCATATTTTGACTGCAATGATTCGGGCTGGGGCTTTGTCCCAACCTGACAAAATTTAGCAGGCACTATCAACACTTGTCAGCTTTTAGCTGGTAGAAACAACTGAGTTTTGGGTCTTATTAGCAAGCATATTAATTACAATGGGACTTTACCAGATGGCACTCTCCCTTCCCCCTCCTCCAGTCAGTGGCTGTATTGGGGTAAGCTTTTCCAAGGATCTGCTCCATTCTGCTCCTTCATCTAGTGGTAGTCTCTCTAGTAATAACTTTAGGGCTTTGGGATCTCTGTCCCCTCATAATGGAATAGCATCCTGGGGCATTTCCTCCCACATAGAAGTCCCTCTCCCAAGGTCTTCCCCTCTATCTACTTGCCCTGGATACATTTTGTGTTCCTTAAACCTGGAGCCAAAATTATTAATTATGGTTCTGTTGGTTATACAGACATTCCAGGCATAAGTGTTCTGCTATCTAGTTTATCTAAGTCATTAAGGTCTAAGTGCGAAGTTAGGGCTATGATTTACACTAGTAGATAGACTACCCTCACTGATGTCAGTAGTTATCCATATAAAGCATAGTCAAATGAACACTGCCCATAGTAGGAACTTAATAAATGCACATTGAATAAATAAAAGGAAGGGAAGGAAGATAGAAAATGAAAGAATGAAAGAAAACATGAAAAGAAGGAAGGAAGAAAAAGAAAGAAAGAAGGAAGGAAGGAAGAAGAGAGAGAAAGAAAGAAAAGAAAGAAAAAATAAAAAAGAGGAAAGAGGAAGGAAGGAATAAGAAAGGAAAGAAGAAAGGATGGAAAGCTAGAAAGAAAGAAAAAGAAAGAAAGAAGAAAGAAAGAAAGAAAGAAAGAAAGAAAGAAAGAATAAAGAGGAAAGAACAAAGAAACAAAGACTGGCATTGCCCTGAGCTCCTTGCAGAGGAGCTCCTGCCTGAGTTAGCTCTCCTAGCTCTCTAGTCAGTACAAATTCTTATGCTCTGACCTACAATTAAAGCCAATATATGTCTAGACTGTGGGGCATCTGTAAGACCACATATGCTGTTATAGGCATACCCCACCTAACATCTGCCATAGATGAAATACTGTTCCAGGTGAATTGAGTTGTATGGAAGTGATACAAAGAATAATGGATTATGGAGTCCAAGAATCTGGGTTCAAATCTTGCTTTGCTACTTATTATGTGTGTGATCTCAGAAAAACTGCTTGATCTCAGTTTCTTAATCTGTAAACTGAAGAGGTTGATCTGGATCAGCAGTGTCAAACTCAAGTAGAAACTGAGGTCACTAACCCATACAGAAAGATTCCTGGGGTTCTTGTACATCCAAGTCCTCTGATGTTTGCTGCAGCTGACTTAGTACCCACAAAGCTAAAATGGCCCTTTGATTTTCCTTTTTTAGAAAAAATCAGCAAAATAACTTGTTGTGACTCATGCTTAAAAAAAAAAGAGCTAAATCAAACACATTTTCCAGAAGGAAAATGATGATAAAGGATGATGTTGATGATCTGAAATGAGCAGAGGGGGACAACCAGGATGAGGAGGAAGGAAAGCTCATGGAAGAACTGGGCCTGTTGGTCTTGACAAAGTGGGGTGCATTCCAAGAGCTGACCCATAGAAGAGTGATTAGATGGGTTCTGTTGGTCCCCTAAAAGGCAGAACTAGAAGAGATGGATGGAAGTTGCAAGAAGTCAAATTTAAGTTCAATGGACAGAAAATTTTGCTAATAATTAGAGCTATCTGAAAGCAGGAGGGAGTGCCTTGGGCAATACTAAGCTCCCTTTAGAGGGGGTTGGATGATTAGTTATCATTTTTCAACTCTGAGTTGGATTAGATTTGGAAAATGTTACTAAAGCACTTCTTCCGTGTTGGCGCCGTGCTAAACACTGGGAATGAAACAACAACAACAACAACAAAAGCAGCTCTGCTCTTATTTTATATCATTCTGTCATTGTGGAGTAAACCATTGGGCAGGCGTCCACTTTCTGAACACGGGGGGACTGGAAGTGGAGGGAGGGAAGAGTTAAGGATGGTCTGGGTCCCCAGGGACCAGACAGACCTCATGCATGGTATCAGTTCTGTAACTGCATCCAATGATGGATACTTTTAAGATTTTGGTCAGGTGGAGGATGCTCTGAGCTCTCAAGCAGACCTATGAGACCTGGACTGAGATTGCTATAGAGAGGGCAACGATGAACACATTAAGATCATGACCAGTTTGACTAACCTTGTTTCCTTTTCGGATTGAGATTACTCAGTCGATGAAAGGCACTCTTATGAATAGAGAGCCAGCCTCAGAGCCAGGAACACTTGGGTTCAAGTCCCATCTCTGACACATACTCTGGGAAAGCCATTTAACCTCTCAGTGATTTTGGCATCTCTCTAAGAATATGTGATGCAGAAAAGTTGACCTCTGATCTATGTTGGTAGACAGAGTTTCCTCATCTTAACATCCACCATACCAATGAAATCCCTTCTCTATCCCCTAAATTGCTGAATTAGGGGAAAGTTCTCTCTCTCTCTCTCTCTCTCTCTCTCTCTCTCTCTCTCTCTCTCTCTCTCTCTCTCTCTCCTTCTCTCTCTCTCTCTCCTCTTCCCTCTCCCCTCTCTCCTCCCTCTTCTCTCTCTCTCTTACTTTCTCCACATATACATATAAATATATCTATACATATATGTACATATACACACATATTTTTCTATGCTCTCTCTGTGTATACATATTGCATGCATCTAAAGTTTCATTAGATTTTCATAGCCTATTTAATAAAATCTCTCATGCTTTTTTTTTCTAAAAAAGATGGAGTGAAGTGGGTAAAATAATACTAGAATTAGATGGAATTGGCCATAGACATACCCCAAAAGTAGCTCAGTGACAACTTGGAATGTCTGTGGTAAATTACCCCAGCAATTTGTGCTTGGCCCCATGTTGTTTAATATTTTCATCAGTGACTTGGAAAATGCAGAGATGGCATGCTTTTCAAATCTGCACATGAGACAAAGCCAGGACAGACAGGTAATACACTATAATACACCAAATGACAGATTCAGGATTCAAAAATATCTTGGCAGCACCATGCTAAAACATTGGGTTGAATCAACTCAGGTGAAATTTAATAGGATAAATGGAAAAGTCAGTTGATAAACATTCAGTAAACACTTGCTAAATTCCAGGCTCTGTGTCAAGAACTGGGTATACAAAGAAAGGCAAAAACCACAGTCCCTCCCCTGAGGGAGCTCACATTCTAATTGAGGAGACAGCGTGCAGACAACTACACACACACACACACACACAACAGATATGGTGCAAACTCAAAGGAAAGATGCTAGCAGTGGGGGTATGGGCGTGTACATGTTTGCATGTCTATTTGGGAGGAAGTCTTTTGAGTGACTCTGGCTAGTCAAACATTTTTCTGTAAAGGATCTGGGGGTCTTAGTAGATTCTAAACTGAATGTAAATGAACACTGTGATGTGGTGGACAAGGCACACTAATTCAATTATGGGCTGCATTAACTGAGAGGCAGCTTCTAGGAATAAGGAGGGGATGGCTGTGCCTGCCTTGCCCTAGTCAGACCATGTGCAAAGTATGATGTTTAGTTCTGGGAGTCATAGTTTATTTTAATTTTATTTTATTTTTTATCTTCTCAATATTTTTTCTTAATTAATCTTTTATTTATTTATTTTTAGTTTTTTAACATTCATTTCCTCAAGATTTTGAGTTATAAATTTTCTCCCTGTCTTTCCCCTACCTCCCCCACCCAAGATAGCAAACCTACTGAATACCCCTTCCCCCAATTTGCTCTCTCTTGTATCCTTCCCCATACTCCTTAACTTTCTAGTAGGGCAGGATGGATTTCTATATCCCAGTCTCTGTATATCTTATTTCCCAGCTGCATGTAAAAAACAATATTTTTTTAACATTTGTTTTTAAAACTTTGATTTCCAGATTCTTTCCCTTCTCTCCTCATCCACCCCCACTGGGAAGACAAGCAATTCAAAATAGGTTGTACATGTGTAGTTATGCAAAATGTTTCCATAGTAGTTAAATTGTGAAAGAGTAACTGTATTTCCCTCCATCCTATCTCGCCCTCTCACTTAGTCTATTTTCTACTTTGACCTTGCCTCTTTTCAAAAGTGATTGCTTCTAAGTACCCTCTCCCCAATTCTGCCCTCCCTTCTATTGTCCCCTCTCTTATTCCCTTCCCTGCTACTCTTCTGTAGGGTAAGATACCCAATTGAGTGTGTATGTTATTCCCTCCTTAAGCCAAATTCAATGATGTGGGGATTC
>CM053582.1:562465240-562498674 GCA_028627135.1 Pseudochirops cupreus | reverse complement strand
ATAATATATTAATATTATTAACATATAATATATTCTGAATAATAACAATAGCTGACATTTATAAAGTACTTTAAGGTTTACAAGGCACTTTCCAGAGTTATCTCTTTCATTCCTCACAACAGTGCTCTTAGGTGTAGGTATGACAGATGTGATTATCCTCCTCTTACAGGAAAAGATAGAATCTAAGAGAAGTTGAATGACTTATCCAGGGTCATAATCACGAGACATTTATTGTTCAGTTGTGTCCGACTCTTCATGACCTCATTTGGTGTCAGAAGTGGGACTTGCACCCTGGCCCTTTCTAACTCTTAATCCATCCTGCTATTCACTACTGCCTTGTCAATCTCTGCCAGTGTGGTTTTTTTCCTGCTTTTTTTTGGAGGGGGGAGGGCAGGGCAATTGGGGTTAAGTGACTAGCCCAAGGTCACACAGCTAGTAAGTGTTAAGTGTTGGAGGCTGGATTTGAACTTAGGCCCTCCTGACTCCAGGGCCGGTGCTCTATTCACTGTGCCACCTACCCACCCCTAGTGTGGTTTTTTTCCCCCATATTCCTTTTTACTTTTTTTTTTTAAAAGGGCAGACAGTGAGGTGTAGTTGAGAAGATATTGAATGTGGAACAATAAAGCTCTGGAACAAGAACTCCTGCCTCTGCTGCTGCACACTAACTTGGACAAATCATTGGATTTCATTGAACCTCATTTCTTTATCTGTAGAGTGGGGACATTGCTACTGGTACTATGGACCCCTATGTGTGGTTATGAGGATCAAAAAAGGTCAGGTACAGAAAGTGTTTTGTACATTGTAACATAGACTACAAAGGTACCTACTTAAATGGTACCGTGAAGCCACTCATGTGGGTACTCCCTCCAGTGCTCATCCATGCCTGCCCATTCTGTAATTGTTCACTACATCTTTCCACAAATTTGCCACCCACGATGCTGGGGTCCTTCCTTCCTTTCCCACGACAAGACAAAGCCAGCCAGACATCCAGACTATCCAGGATAAACCACTGGTCATCCCTGCCTCTTGCTGCAGTCTGAGCCCATCTTTTTTTCCACCCATGTGTTTCTTGGATGCCCTGCTGCATTCTACCTCTTCCATATAATTCCTTGCTTGTAACTCATCATAGCCCCTTGGGCCACTCAGTTGCTTTCTGGGTGACATTCATGTTCAGTTCTCCTAAGACTACAACATTTCACAACCTGCAACAATACATCACTAGAAGAATATTGGTGTTTAAAAAGAGCTTTTGTTTCAAGGAAATGTTTGGCACCATTACAACTTTGACGCTTCCCAAAGACAAACAGCTGGATCTCCTGCATCTGTTCAATTCTGCATATACTTCATTTCCTGGCAGTCTAAGAGTCAGACTGATGTAGTGGATAGAGCAATAGATTCAGAGTCAGGAAGACCTGATTCTGAATTCTGCCTCAGACACATACTAGATGTGTGATCTTGGGCAAGTCACTCAATTGGGTCTCAGTTTCCTTAACTGAAAAATGAAAGGGCTGGACTTAGTGATTTCCAAGGTTACCACACACCGCTCATCTCCAAGGCAATGATTATATGTCTGAGAAATACACATCGATGGATAAGGTCTACAGATTATTGTTAGTCTTATTTGTTTTTTTTTCTCTTACTGAGTTTAGTGAATTGAATTCTTGCTGTAATGTCAGGGGGACTCTGTTTCTACCATGCCTTGAAGAGGTTCACAGCTCAATGGGGGTTTTAGGACAAAAAATTTAGAGCTGGCTTGGGTAAGCATCCAGGGCAGATGAGGAAAGAAGGTCAAGTGGCAAATGATTTGCCGATACCCACTCAGGTTACAGTGAGTGGCAAAACCAAAATTGGAATTAAGATCCTCTGACTCCACGTCCCTCTCAGACTGAATCCCCAAACTAGTCTTTAGCCACTAAAACCTTCAGCCACATTTTCCCCCATACAAACTTGTATCTAACTATGCCTTCTCCATTTTGTATATGGAAGGTTGATTTTTTGAACCCAAACTTAAGACTTTACATTTATGCCTATTCAATGCCATCTGATTAGATTCAGCACAATATTCTAGTGAGAGTGGGGTGGGAGTGAGGAAAGACACAGAAAGGATGGGATATGTTCAAGAAACATGGATGGGAAAGAAAAGCTATGATTGCTATCAGTTTTAAATAGTTCATAATTATTAAATATACATGTTTTTATGCAACTGTCCTTTCCTGCTCCTCCCAGTCCCAACATCTAGTTAAATTCAATGGGAAATGATAGATTTTAAAGAGTTAGCTTCCTAGAAAAACAAACAAACAAAAAAAGAAGGATTGGTCACAGGCAGGGAGGTATATTTAGCTTCCTTGAGTGGAACTGTGCCAGCTCTCAGAGTTATTCAAGGTTGGCCCACAGAATTAACGACCCAGCCAAGTCTATTTACTGTCATGCATTTCCCCAAACCCATAAGAGAAGTTTCCCAAGCTTTCACTACCTGGAAGAGAAAATCTATTTATTCTTGGTCTCTGTCTCTCACAGTAAGGGTTTCTTTATCTAAATAAGGTTGGTCTGATTCTAGCATCCAGACCATCTTGTCAGCTGACATTGATCTCTATGATTAGAAGATTTGTTTTATGCAAATGGACCCCATGGTCTGGGGAACTGCTGGGAAGTAATAGAGCTGGTGAGTCAGATATTCCCTGTTGTAGGGCACCCAGCTCTCAGTGGGTCAGAGATCATGTGGACTATTCAAGGTATATATTTTTTTTCTTATCACCCCTATCTCTGATCCAAGGTGCTGTAATGAAAGGAGAACACTTGACTTCCCCTACCTAATCTTCTAGATTCAGGAAGAAGCCCCAGATAATTTGAAAAACTCCAACCAATTTCCCTCAGAGAGACTGGCTTTTAGAGGCAATTGAGGAGAAATTGGGGCATTGTGGTAAAGTATTGCTAGTGAGGTATGAAATACACTACCTGGTTGCCTAGTAGAAAGACTAACTCTGACTTGAGAGTCACAAAGTCCTATGTAGGTACTGATGATGGAGACCCATTCAGAAATGAGAAGGGGAGATGTGGTCTAGACCCTACTTCTAATTGAGGTGTTACACCAGAGGTCAGTGGAAAATCCCTCACAAGAAAGAGCCTTTCTCAAGGTGTTTAGCTGAGTAAAGGTGACAGATATATAGGAAGATGGCTAGCAAGGTCAATTAGATCAGGTAAAGGCAGTTTCTATCACGTCTCTTGCCATGACAGGGATGTGCCTTTCTGTAGCAATGATGGTCCTCAAGGAAGGAGAAGCTTTTTACTCTCTCTGGAGAAAGGCTAACTCCCTCGTCTATTATGAGTTGCAGAGAAATGCAGGTGGCATAATTTGGAAGAACAGTAGTGGGGACTGGGGAAAGGGAGAGGTGTCTAACATCACCTACAGGAAACTGCAGAGAGCTGATGTTGCCAGTGGGGAAAGAGGCTTCTGAGGGAGCAGCATCCAGTGACTGCAAGTGATGGGGGCTACCCAGATTGGGGGTACTGGCATTTTCCATGACCTCTGTTATATGGACTACTTGTTTTCTTTGCTAAGTCGAAGGTGTTTTTTCCCGTCTTTTTTGCAATCTTGTGCTTGCATGTGCTTATACATGGAACCAGAGACTGACACCCTGGGAAGTGTCCTATAGTGTGAGTGTCCCCAAATACTCTGGTTGGGGGATATCAGCCAGAGAGATGAGGAAGCCCAGCCTTCATCCTATGAGAGGCTCTAACGAAAACATGGCGTTTGAGATCTCCAGACCCAAACAAGCCCCTCCTTTGCCATTGAATGTATGGTTTTGATTTTCTCTTATTCTTTTCTTGCTTTGAATTTTTTTTTAATTCACAGAATAAAACAAGCATTTCCATTACATAGCATAATAAAAAAAGATGATTGCACTTGGAACTGCAAATCTGTTATGCACAACTTGCTATTACTTCTAAATCTATAATAAAATTGCCAGGTAAATTTCTTTTTCTCTCTCCCCCCACCCTAGAGATGGCTACCATTGGACACAAATACGTATGCATGTATATATGTATGTGTAAAATCATTCTCTCTATATACTTATAGTTATCAGTTCTTTCTCTGGATGAAGATAGCATTTAGGATTTCTTGTGATCTTTCTATGTGCACAGATCTCCACACAGTACCTACCTCCCCAGCAAACTACCTCATGTATGTGTGTTAGGTATAGTACCTGCTTAATGTGTATGGCAGTCAGGAGAAGCCCATTCCAAGCCCTTTCTTGGAATCATGTTCTTAAATGAATAAAATACCCAAGATATGAAGGAAACCACTTATGTTGAAATACAGTGATCACAATATTTTTTACTAGTTTGCAAACCCCAGGCTAAGCAGTCCTGCTCTAGGGTCCTTCCCACAAGGCTGGAAAACATCTTGTTTTACCAATAAAGACACATAAGACCAAGATGGGGATGCGGCTCACACACTGAGTAAGAGGCCTGCCATGATCCTGGGGACCTTGCAATCACCTTAGGGACAGAGGACCATGGATTAGTGACCTCCTCAGGGAGAAGGTTCCCATCACTAACACCACTCCTGAGAGACACACAAAAACAGCCTTCCCATAGTCACTCACAAATGGGGAAACTGAGGCAAACAGAAGTCACGTGAGTGACTTGCCCAAGGTCACACAGTTACTACATGGCAAAGCCTGGGAGGACCCAGATCTTCTTTCTCCAAATCTAATACTCCTGTTGTTCCATTCTGCTGAGGCAGGTAAGGTGGTGCCGTGGGTAGACCCTGGACTGGGACTGTGGAAGAGCTGAGCTTAATGACAGGTAATTTCCACAGAGAGAAATCTCTCCACCCACAGATGGTGGAGACTGCCAACCTAGCTGTGTTGTAGGAGGTAAATGCCAGGGAACTGATGGATGTGTATGGACATGTGTGTGGGTGTGTGCTTGCATATGAATGTGCATGTGTATTTTATATGTTGTATGTGTGCTGTATGTGTATGGCATGTGCATTGCATTATAGCTATTAGATATATGTATGTATGTGTATCTGCACTGTAAGTGTAGGGATATGTATATACATGTGTATATGTACATGTATGTGATTTGTGTGTATACACATGCATGTACACGATTACTGTACACATACACACGTGTACCTGTATTGTAGATCATGCACACATGATATAGGCATGATCACGCATGCATGTGACATGGAATAACTTGGCCATGCATCGCTGCATATTTTGTACATGCATGTGCATATGAATTATATGTTTGCGACTTATATGTTGTGTACAAGTATATGGTGCATATGTATATTGTGTGTACATGTATTATTGTGTGCATATACATGCATGTCATGTTTCATACAAGCATCTGTGTGCATATCTACATATATGCATGTGTGTTCTCTGTATGCATGCGTGTGTATACATCTATGGGCGTAGGATGCATGTGCATAGGGTGTATATGTTTGTGTTACATATGTTTATATATGTCTATACATTATATGTACACGGTATGTGTGTGCGTGTATATGCATCATCATCATCATCATCATCACTGCCAGTTATGTAGTATTTACTATGTGCTGAGAACCTACAAATGTTATCTCATTTGATCCTCACAACAGCCCTGGGAGGTAGGTGCCATTAGCATCCGATTTTACAGATGAGGAAATCAAGGAAAACGGAAATTAAGTGACTTGCCTAGAATTGCATAACGCATAAGTGGCCACCCAGCTGCCTTTGATATACATGTAAACACACACATATGTGCATATCATGTACATGATAGGTCCACGCATATAGATGTGTACAACCATGTGCATACCCATAGACATACACGCATGCACACATACATATGACTATCGCTCCCATCGCACCTACCTCATTTATTCATTAGGGATAATAATATTTGAAATAATTTCTTCACAAGTCTGTTGAGATGGAACTGATTTGTAAGCCTTACAGCTCAAGAGAAATGTTAGTTCTCTTTCCCCGTAAGGCGGTTGGTTTCTATGTGGTTACATTAGCCCTGGTTACCAGTTCGGACTGTGCCTTCTCTTGGGAGCCTCGGCACCACTTCTCTGGCCCTTTGGCCCAGATTGGCATGGAAATTCAAGCTTCCCATGCTCCCTTGCTGCTCCTTGCAGTGTGATCGTCTCCAGGAGGCTTCCCTTCTTTGGGAATCTGATCAAGGCAGAAGACCTACGTCTGATGGCAACTCTGAACCTAACCTCAGAGTCCAAGCCTCCCCACCCCCCAGGACTCTGCTGCGCCATCCTTCAGGGACGATGGGGAGAGCCAAGACGATTATCTCTAGAGAAAGGGAACCACGGCATTTAAAATCAGATCTAGTGGGGAGTAGTACTTGAATTAATTTAGCAGTAGGGAATTTCTGAACACCTCTAAAGAGTGGAAAATGAAGGTAATTGTAAACAATCATTCCGATGCTAACACCATGAAGCCTTTAAGAGTGAAATAGCATCTCTGCTGCAGAATGTCTGTGTTCAACAAAGCAGGAGCAAATGGGATTACGCCAATATTTATGCATCTGGGTCCCACTCTTGGCTTTCAGCAAGAGAGGGCAATTTGCCAATGAGGCTTTCACCAGGTTTGGTCTGCTTCTATTAACCCCATGGTGTAAAGTGAATGAAGCAAACACAGGAATTTTTTAGTCTGCTCCATAGACTCAAAGAGTCTGGAGCCAGCATGGCATGGTGGACAAAGAATTTGTGGATCACAAATGTGAAACTGGAAGGTCCAATTCCTGTATTTTACAGATGAAGAATCTGAATCCCAGAAAGATAAAGGGAATTGACCAGTGGTGGGGTGAGGTGGTAGAAAGAGAACTGGATTCCAAGCCAGTTTGACTTGGCTCTGTGTGGCCCTGAACAAGCACTTAACCTCTTTGAAACCCAGTTCTCTTATCTGTAAAATGGGGGTGAAAATAGCAATGAATTCCCAGCCTTGTTTTGGAGCTCCAGTGAAGGAAATGGATATGAAACACTTTGCAAACTACAAAGTTGCTATTTAAATGGAAGCTTCTATTAGTGTTCAAGGATACACAGGGAGTAAGTGACAGGATTTGAATTCAGGTCCTCTTAACATCAATTCTGTGCCTTTTCCTCTAGACTGCCCCAAGCCAATGCTTATGAAGGACTCTAGACACCCGAGTAAGACTCAAATCAGAGAGCTCTGCTATGGACTAACCGTCTGTGTTTGGGCAGTCAAAGGACTTGCCAAATGATGCCCAGATTTGCTCTCCTCCATCATAAATTTCAGAATGGAAGAGTCCTATATGCATTTTCCTACTGATACTTTTCCTTCACCATCTGATGCGTGACTGTTGATTAGTGTAGCAGTTCCATTGCGGTCCATCTGAGTAAAACTAAAAGGAAACTCAGAGGTCATACGCTGTACATTTAATTTATGTACAGACATCGGAGATAAAGGATTTTATTACAAGAATTCTCATTGAATATGGTTTCCCATTAATGACTGGGTTCTCTCTCTCACTAATCCTCCGTTCTATCATCTACTCTCTGTGACCCATTTTCTTTTCTTTTCTTCTTTTTCAGGAAAAATACCCTTTATTCTGTTTACAAGATTCACAAAATGTGTTTATACTTGTATGACAGGGGCAGCCCCTGTTATATGTACAGGGGCCATTTTGCTTCCCTGTTGATTGAGGATAAAAACCCAGCCCAGGAGGAGTTAGGATTAGAAGCTTCATTTTGCTCCTTGCTGTTCTTCTGACCATGCTGATTCTGTAGAACGTGAATATTATTTTGCCCTTGTATAGTTTTTCATTTATTCTTTTAACTTATCATTGTGTGTGTTCTGCCAATGTTCACTGAATTTTTAAACCTTGAACATACTTTAGATTTCACCTGCAATAATTTGTTCTTGTTAATTCCATGCTTGTCCAAAGGCATATTGTTCTTGTGTTTTAAGCCATGGTTCAAAATCCAAATCCCTTTCTTGGATATTATCTTTTTAACCAGTTGTTCACTTTCCAAATCTTTCTTTAATGGATTCTCCACTTTCAAAATGGAGAAATGATGAAAATCCTACCTGGGTTCACCTTTAATGTCTATAGGAACTCCTCCAACATCTTTATAAGTTTCTTCCTCCTTCCACCCCCATAAAGATTTCATAATCCCCAGCAACATTTTTCAGTTTGCTTGGGGTGATGTCATTTATCCACATATGAATCACTACAAGATATAGTAAAGAGAAGCTTTGATGGTTCTCTAAATATTCTAGAACAGTGATTCTCAACCTTCCTAAAGCCAAGACCCTTTAATACTCATATGTGGGTGTATCTGCATGTGAATGGATCCGCCTGGAGATGGATAGAGGAGTGGTGTCTCGGTTCCTAAGACCATCAGAAATATGTGTTTTTCAATGGTCTTAGGCAACCCCTGTGACCCCTGTGAAAGGGTCGTTTGACCCCCCCATAGAGGTTGTGACCCACGGGTTGAGAACCATTGTTTCTAGAAGAATATTTGTAATAACATCCTAGATGCATAGCCCAAATAGACAAGTGTTTTCTATTGTTTAAGTCAGGTCAAAAATAGGAGTAGATGCTTTGGCACCTACCATTTAGCAGATAGCCAGAAAACTCCACTATTTTCCTCTTCTCCCTTTGGTCATTATTGCCTGACCCCTCAACTGATGTCATCTGTGGCCCTCCAGTATCATTCCTTGGAGTACAAGAATCTGCTTTCTGCAATAGCCACGTCCCTGTTACCTGTATCCTTCTTCTCTGCCTTCTTTATGTCCTATTATCTTACAGTCCAGCCTGACATAAGTAAAAATTCCCTTCTGCTTTTCTGCATCCCTTTCTTCTTCGTGTCTTCCTTAAAGGATTTCTTTATTTCTTTTATAGAATAACGAATTCTTCCTGATAACCTGGAGAGTTGAAATACCTTCTCCTAGGTTTTTCACTAACTGCTTTGGGATAGAAATAAACTTGCATTTTGTGTACACATCAGTGTTACATGGCACCAGCAGGAACACTAGCATAGTATGCTGCCTGCTCTCGCTAAGGTGAAATCCAGTTATCTTATGAGAACTGCCTATCTTGGTTCCAATTGATGCCCATGGTCAGATATTTGCCTCTAAGACCCTGGATGTGGGACTCTCATAGGCTCTCTGTTCTCTACATACCAGTAAATCACAGAATCTGACTCACAAAATTTGAGAGTTGGAAAAGATTTGGGCGGCCCAATCCATGATGGAAAGGAATCTCTGTGATAACATACCTGACAAGTGCTGCCTCTCCAAAGAGAGGGAGCTCATTATTCCCAAAGCTGCCTGGCCACTTTTGGCCAGCTCTTCTTGGTAGGACTTTTTTTTTTTTTTGTAATATCAAACTTAACCTTAGTCTCTTCATAATATTTATGCAATCTTTCTGGTTCTTTTCTCTGAGTCCAAGCAGATCAAGTGTAATGGCTTCTCCATGTGAGAGCCCTTCAAGAATGTGAGGACAGCTACAACAATCACATCTCTTCTGGCTAAGCATGCTGCCTTCTTTCAACTACCCTTCACATTTCATGGATTCAAGGCCTTTTGCCATCTTATTGGCCATTTTATGAATCAAATATCAGTCATTTTATTTCTCAGGTTGGAGTAAAAAAGATTTTGGAGATCCAGATGAAATGTCTTTATGTCATTCATGGGGTGAGGATGGGTACTGGATGGCAGTAGGGGTGATTGACGTCCTGGGATCAATCTACTTTCCATGGGAGTGGGAGTGATTGTTGGTGAGTGACAGCCCATTCTACAAGATGAGAAACTGAGAAATCCACTGGAGCTCCATCCCTGGGGAATTCATAGGTTCATAAACAATCTATATAGGAAGGTCTTTTACCTGTTTGGCAAAAAGTCTCAGAAATTCCAGGTGCCAGTTAGGGTCAGGGTCAAGGCAAAGATCTTTTTTTTTCTTTTTTAAAATATGACTCATCTTCCTAAATTCAAATCTAGCTTCAGATAGTTACTAGTTAAGTGACCCTGGGCAAGTTACTTAACCCTGTTTGCCTCATTTCCTCATCTGCCTCATTTCCTCATCTGTAAAATGAGCTGGAGAAGGAACTGGTAAACCACTTCAATATCCTAGCCAAGAAAACCCCAAAGGGGTTACAGAGAGTTAGAGTTGACTGAAATGACTGAACAACAGATAGTGCATTAGTTGCCTAATTTTTCCATATCTCCTTCCACATTGATCACTTTCCCTTTCTGTTATGTTAGCCAGTCTGAAAGGTGTGAGGTGATATACCTCTGAGTTGTTTTAATGTTCATTTCTCCAGTTAACAGTGATTTAGAGCATTTTTACAAAACTATAGATATATTTCTTCTTCTGAAAACTACCTGTTTATATCCTTTGACAATTTATGAATTAGGGAATGACTCTTATTTTTATAAATTGATTCAGTTCTTTATATATTTGAGAAATGAGTCTTTTATCAGAGAAACTTGCCATAAATCTTTCTCCTCAGTTTCCTGATTTCCTTCTAATTTTGACTTCATTGTCAAAAACTTTTTAATTTCATGTAATCAAAATTATCCATCTTAATTCCCATGATCCTCTCTATCTCTTACTTGGTCATAAACTCTTCCCTTACACATACATCTGAGAGGCAACATTTTCCATGTTTTGTTTGTTTGTTTGTTTCTTATGGTTTGCTTATGATATCACCTTTTATTTCAAAATCACATATCCATTTTAACCTTATCTTGCTATATGGTATGAGATATTAGTCTATACCTAGTTTCTATAAGGCAGAGACCTTTAAGTGTGACCCCTGCCAGGAATTCTTGTTTTTCAGGGTCTCAAATAGCTCCTATATGGTGGTCAGTTGCCTGGATGTCTGAGCATACTGTTGTCACAGATCTGTAGTCTCTTACCCCGCCTTCAGTCAGAATGAAGACTAGCAGGACATTCTTCTCTGTCCACAAGATACCCACCTGTAGAGTTCAGATAATAACATTATCTGGTCCTTACAGGGGCAAGAGTAAGACAGATTAGGGATAAAAGGAAAGTAAGTATAATTCCCATTCATTGACAATAAATCTAAAGGCATCAGAGTCCAAGGGGTCATGGTGATGGGTTGTTTGCAGGTCATGGTTGGAAACTGAAATAATTTCCTGCATACTGGGAAGCCAAAGGCATGCATGAAAGGCATACACTTGTCCAAACTCTAGCTACTTCCTGGAGACTTACAGCTTATTATTCCAGAGGCATGTATGCCCCTCCCAGTTTGACACCATTAACTTTTACAAGTTACTTTACAGATTCACAGAATTCCAGAATTGGAAAGGAGAATGGGAGCCATTTAGTCCAACTCACACCTGAGCAGAAATCTTTTGTGTAACATCTCCAACTCATGCCTACCTAGCTTCTGTGCCAAGACTTCCAGTGATGGTGAATGTGCTCCCTACCAAGGCAGCCCATTCCCCTTTTTGGTGAAGAGAACATGATGTTCCAGATGTGGTCAGCCCATGGCAGAGGGTAGAGGGCCTCTGTGCTTCAGTCAGATTGTCCAACTTGCTGTTTCCAGGTCATCCATCTTGTGCCTTTGGATAGGCTGTCCCCTGTGCCCAGAGTTCTCTTTCTCCTCACCTGTCTCTTGAAACACCTGTCTTACTCTAAGGCTAAGCTCAAGTGCCATCTCCTTGCAAAGACCTTTCCTGATTCCTCTTGTTATTGATGCTCCCCCAAATAACTTATTATTATTTTGTATATGTCCTGTATTTAATTAAGTGTGAACACATTGTCCTCCCCTGCTCTAGTAAAATGTAAACTCCTTGTGGACAGGGACTGTTTAAATTTTGTGTCAATATTCCCAACAACAATTGTAACTTCTGAAACAGAATAAATAGTGCTTACTGATCAATTGATTGAATATAGCTCCCCCTCTTTTTAGATATTATGTGTCTCTCTTAGTATATCTGTAAGTCTGGAGCAGTGGTTCTCAACCTTCCTAATGCTGCAACTTTAATATTCATATGTGGGAGTATCTGCATATAGGCGGACCCGCCTGGAGACAGATAGAGGAGTGATGTCTCAGTTCTCAGTTCCTAAGACCATTGGAAATATATGTTTTCCAATGGCCTTAGGCAACCCCTGTGAAAAGGTCATTAGACTCCCAAAGGGGTCGCAACCCACAGGCTGAGAAGCTCTGGTCAGGAGGATTGTATAGTTCCATGGGGGAGGTAGGGTTCACCCCAGAGAGTAGGATGGTTATTATGGCTGCTAGGTTCTGTGTGAGTGCTTTGAATGTTTTGTTGATTGAAATAAAACCCATTCTATTTGATGGTTTTGTGAGCCCAAGGGTTTACATAGGAGTTGAGGCCCCATTTCCTTTTTATTGTGAAAACCTAGGAATAAGTCAAATCCTGATGTTCCCTGGGAAGGGAGAACCCCTGGGGAAGGGTACTATTCAAAGAAAATTTCCCAAAATCAGACAGTCCAAGTAAACACAGAACTGTGTAATCCTGGTTCAGAGTTTACATTACACTGCCTCCTACACAATCATTTTGATGGGATTAAAAATAGTAAAAACAGTTTGTTCAACTCTTTTCCTTAAATACCAAAACCAATTGGATGTGGTCTTTACTACATCACAGTTTTTATTACCACAGTGATTGTTGGTTTTTTTTTAAGGCTTTAAAAAAACCTCTTTTTGTGGCAGTAAGAGACAGAAAGCATGTAGAAGGCTCTGCAGTCTCAAGAACTCTGGGTCTAATTCCATCTTCTGATTTCCTGTGTAATCTGGAGAAGTCCTTTCACTTCTTGGTCATTTCTAAAATGAGCTGAGGGACTTCTAAAATCCTTCCAAATTCTAAATGCTGTAATTTTTATCCAAAGTTGTCATTAAAACAAAATTTATTCTTTATTCATATAATTTAATCACATTTGTTTAATCATGTAACTTATCAAGTTTCTCCTACATGAGGAGGCCCTCCCCATTCCATTTGTACTCTAAAATTGGGACAAGGTCATACTAATTGGTAATTACAAAATGCTTTACGCTCATTACCTTAATTAAACCTCACAATGAGATCTCTGAAGCGGATACTTCAGGTGCCATGGTCTCCATTTTACAGTGGATACTGTGATTCAGAGGGATGACTTACTTGCTGGAAATCACTCAATCAGTCCATTGGCAGATAGGAGCCCATTCTTTACCCACTGCCCCCTTTGTTTCTTTTCTACAACCAGCGGTGTTCAGAAGTCATCTAGATCCTCATTCTCAATCCTCAGTGCTATGTAACTAGTCTTCATCCCCATTTATTTAAGAGCAGCCACTCCTTCAATTATACAGAAGAATCCTAGGTTTGGGAGTTTGGAAGGACCTTAGCAATCACTTAGTGTAACCCTCTCATTTTCAAGATTAAGGACCTGCAGCTCAGAGGAAGTTAAGTGACCTGCTCATGGTCCCACAGGTGGCGAGTATTACAGTCAGGATTCTGGAGTCCTGAGACACTTGGAATCCAGAAGGGGTCATTAGCAGACCACTCGAATTATGAAAATATCGGGGTATTGGAAAACCCTGCAGTAAGTCAATGTCCATAGTCTGACTTTCCGGGATGTGACTTTCAATACTGGGTACCCCCAATACATTTTGGGATGAGGAGGCTGTAGAGAAAGGAAAGGAGGAGGGAGGCAAGGGAAGTCTGTGGAGGCTGGTAGGTGGCCATTGACCGGGAATCCTGAAGGATGCAGAGCCCAGGCTATCTGTCACCTCTGCCTGGGGTACATTTTCTGTGGGAAGGACTTTCTTGGCCACATATTCCCTAGGCACATGGTGGGAATGTGTCTCTGCATATGGCATTCAGGATCACTGGCCTTGGAGGTAATCTAGTCACATGATCAAGATCTGGAGTTGAAATGTACTTCAGAAACCATCTGGTTTAACCCTCTCATTTTACAAATGAGGAAACTGAGGCTTAGAGAAGTCAAGAGACTTGCTCAAGGTCACACAGGTAGTGAAATGGCAGAATTCGAATGTGAAGCCTGATCCCCAGACTCCAAACATAGCTTTCCCCTCCCCCCTCTCCAATGTGTTGTTCTCATCTTTATCCTTCTGATTCCTACCTCCCCATGAAGAAGAGCTCATTTCTGTGTAATTAACACAATCAGGGGGGCAGAGCAGTTGAACTATAGCGGCAGAAAGGCAGTGACCACTGCTAATAGCCCTAAGAAAGGCACCAACCTTTCTGAGGCCATAGATGTTAAGGTAAACACCAGAGTGTGTCCTCGGAGATGTTAACAAGGCTGTAGGTCCCAGGGGACGAGCACAGATGCAACGTGTGACTTCATGTGACTGATTTGCAAAGTCAGGATAGTAGCTGATGATGGACTCTCCCTAGGACATAGTCCATGACAGCACCTTCTTTCCCAGCCATTTACTTCCACAAACTCAACAGAAGATTAAAGAGATTAAAAAACTACGGAGTCCTAGTCTTTTAGTTTAAAAGCTAAGCAACCCCAGAACTTTTTGGTAATTATTGGTGAAATGACTACAGTTTGCAGGGATAATGCCCTAGGAAGTGTATAGGATGGTCACCGTAAGTCAGAGTGAGGTCTGTCCCTGAGGGCAGGCACCCAACTCTGAGGTAGGAAGGATGTTCAAAGATCAGAAAAGGAACAGTCTTGCTTTTTTGTGCTTCCATTTGTTGCCTGGGAAATTGGGAAACCAAAAACCAACAGTGGAATATGGAATAAAAAAGAGACAGAGAAGCTGAGAAAGTAGAAAATGGAGACTTCTTCCCCTTCTCAGAAAGTATCTTACTTCAGGACTTCAGTTACATCTAGAGGGGCAGAAACAAGAGCTGCCATGGAGAAGCAAGTCCAGCTAGGAGGAAGAGCAGCCCAGCCACAAGAGTCAAGTGGAGAGACTGGTCCAGAGGAGATGCTGGGCCTTTGAGGAGATAGCCCAGGCCATCAGCCTAGCTGCAGAGTGACCTGTCTAGCTCAGATGTCACTTTCAGAGTTGAACTTTGGGTGGACAGCTGGAACAAGAGAGAGGACATGAGACCCCACAATTCCAGAGAGAGAGAGAGAGAGAGGGAGAGAGAGAGAGAGAGAGAGAGAGAGAGAGAGAGAGAGAGAGAGAGAGAAAGAGAGAGAGAGAGAAAGAGAGAGAGAGAGAACATAGGGCCTCTACAGGTTTCCAGAGCTATGAGTTGTCTTGACCACCTGTGTTCCCTGCATGTGTGGTCATACAGCACATGCTTGTGCTCAGTCTCCCTCAGAGACGCTGTGCATTGGTGGGACAGTTCAGCCCAGATTCGTGGGAGGAATATTTTTCAATTATTATCCTAGCTCTGCCATTTGGGTGAATAAATGCTTTTGTTAAGAGTTAACTGATTCTAATGACTGAATATTAATGAGAAGCACAAGGGGGGAGGGTCAGAAGTTAGAGTGCTAGCAGTATAGTTCCCTACCAGGGGAGATGGCATCTGTCCTGCTTGAGCATTCTGGCCTCTAAGAGTGAGTACAAACTGAGGGAGGGAACAGTGAAAATGGAGGATGGGTATACTACATTAGGAAAGCCTAAACTGCTTGGTTATTGAAAGATAAGTACTTTTGCCTCTCTTTATATTGCTAATGCTTAATATGGTGCTTGGCACATATAGTGCTTAATATGGTGCTTAGTAAATGCTTGTTGACTTGAATTGGTGTTTGAACTACATGTTTGGAAGGAAGATCAAGTGAAGGACAGAGCTGCATTGACCTAGAGAATCTGCTAGTGGCAGAGGACCTGCTGTAGGGCTGGGCATGAATAGAGACGAAATTCGGAGGACATGCACTGAGAGATGACCTTGGAAAGGTCACTAACTATGTTCTACAGGACAGTATTCATCCTAAATGAGTGTGGTTATTCCAGTCTGGCTGCCAGGGTCTCCCTGGGTGATTTTCTCTAGGTTTTGGTTTCTGTATTTCCCTATATTATGTATATCCGTTGGGTGGGGCTGTGAGCTGTCCAAGGTTCTAGACACAGTCTACACCAAAGGGTTGGTCCATGGGGATTCTTCATCACATCATAACAAGGTTACAGCTCTGACCTCTGAGCCCTCTTCTATTCTCTCAGGTATCCCCATGGCAGAGGTCACAGGGCTCAGAAGTTTCAGGATTCTGGAACTGGTCAGATGAGATGGCCCTGAGATGAGGGAGAATGTACTCAGGAAACAGCTGAAGGTTATCTTCTGCCACCTTCTTTTATCCCTAAGATTTAATACAGCAGAATAAATTCATATTTCCAAACCTATTCAATGGAAGCTTTCTGAATATAGAAACATCCTAGCATTTCATATTATTTCGGTCCCTACCACAAAGTAATTTGATTCAAATTCTTCAGGAAGCAAAGTTGAGTTAAATAAGATTTCCCCAAATGTTTAAATCGAATGGAACCCTTTATCTCATTCTTAAAATAATGTGGCAACTAGCCCAAAGATGGTAAGTGGGAATAACTTACTTAGGGTGAGGGGAAATGCATGTGTATTTGTGCATGTGTGTGTCCTCCAGGTCAGATCATCAAGTGCTGGATCTCATAAGTGATCAAATAGTATTGACTGCTAGTATGATTCTGATTAAGCATAGCTCAGACCAGAGGGATCTCTTTAGGTTCTTCTAGGCCAATAAGGGCAGATTTTAGATAGCACACTTTAAGGCAAAACACTTCATTTGATCCCCAAAACACCTCTGTGAGGTAGGTTCAACAGACATTATTATTTTATTTTACAGATAAGAAAACTCAGACTCAGAGAGGTTATGTGATTTGCCTGGGATCAGGCAGAATGTAGTGTCTGAAACCAAATTCAAACCTCTGGTCTTTCTGATGCCAAGTTCAGGCTCATCTGGAAGAAAGGAAGAAAGGAAGGAAGGAAGGAAGGAAAGAAGGAAAGAGGAAGGGAGGGAAGGAAGGAAGGAAGGAGGGAGGGAAGGAAGGAAGGAAGGAGGGAGGGAAGAAAGGAGGGAGGAAGGGAGGGAGGGAGGGAAGAAAAAGCATTTGTTAAGAAATTGTGCTAAATGATGATAAAAGTAAGACAATTCTTGCCCTCAAGACACTTGATTTTCTAATAGGAGAAGGCAACATTTAAAAGGCAGGAACTTCATAAATGTGTTGGGGGAGGTGGGAGGCATGGTTTGGCAGCGTGGGAAATTTCCTGGCTCTGGACAAAGCGAGGTCAAACCTTACCTCTCAGAGCCCAGTGCCCCCATTCTAGCAGGTGGGGGAGGTAGGATGGGCAGACTGAAGATAGCTTGGGTTGGAAATAGCTGGGAGGTCTCCAAGCATAATTCTAAAAGAAAATATGAACAAGGAGGCAAATCTTACCATAAGGGCCATTTCCACCTCAATTAAAGTAATAATACAATCAGGGAAAGGATCCAGAAGAGTTTTTTAAAATGCGTGAATAGGATGGGCTACATTCTGTTATCCTTTTATGAAATGTGAATTTCTGATTGGGTTGGTTGATCCAACAAGTCAACCAAGCTCCAAAAAAAACAAAAAAAAAATAGGGACAGCTAGGTGACCCTGGAGACAGGAGGACCTGAGTTCAAATGCAACCTCAGACACTTAACACTTACTAGCCGTGAGACCTTGGGCAACTCACTTAACCACAATTGCCCTGCCCTCCTAAAAAAAAGCAAAAACAACAGCAACAACAACAACAACAAACCCAAGTCAACCAAGCCTCTGGGGGCTTTCCACAGGGGAAGGAATCTCCTTAGGTCCTGAGTCCATTGGGGCCCAGCACCCTCCTACTTCTCAGCCAAATGTGAACCCCTCCTTTCACATCTAAAGCCCTTCTCAATGTGAGTCCATCTACCTCCCCAGGTTGACTGGACAACCCTCTCCAGAGTCACAGTCTCTATGTGCCAATCCACTTGGCCCACTTGGCATTCTAACATTCTCCCTCTGGACTCTGCTTCTGCACAAATTGACCCTCACCTTCACACTCAGAATACACCTTCTTTTCCTTCTACTTTTTACAACGAACGTTCCAAGTTCACCCCCTACAGGAAGTCTGCTGTGACCTCCCTCCCTGCCCCCATTGCCAGTTGTTACCATCTTCCTCCCTGGTAATTCTGTTATTTTCATCTACTTTGCATATATTTTGGATTTTATTTTCTGAATATAAGTTTGGTTTTTTTCCTTCTGATAGAACTGGAAGTTCCCTCTTTGAGGGGAGTGTCTGTATCATTTTCCTCTTCTGTATCCCCAGCACCAAGGTGTAGCTCATAGTAGGCTCCTAATAAATGCTGATTGAATCAATAAAGGGCTCCATTTGCTGAGATGAATACCCGTCCTTGAAAGGATGTCTGAAAAGAGCTGTCTCTGGAGACATGACTCCTCTTACAAAAGTTCCATTTACATGGTGTCTGAGATGAAGATTCCCTTTGGGTGGGACATTAAATCCCTGAGGACAAGGACGCTTTAATTTTAGTTTTTGTAGTCTCAGCACCCAGGACAGTACTTTGCTTATAGTAGGTGTTTGATGTTAAAGTGTGGCACAGAGCATGCTTCAATTTCTCCCATGTACCCAGGAATATACAAAGTGTAATTTTCACTTACTGACAGAGATTAAACCTTTGAAATCTGGAGGTTTCTTTTGCATCTTTGCATTATCAGTCATCTTGAAGGTTATTTATAGACCAAATTACCTCATTCCTGTCTCTGCCAATGACAAACCACCCAAGGAATTGCTCTGTACATACAATCAAGAGCCCCACAGATACTAAATTATTTAAAATAATGAGTTTTGAGGGTAAAACTTCCTCGTTAGTCTTTATGGAGAAGCTGTGTGTGAGTATGTGTATGTGCACAAGAGATGTGCTATTATTGTATTCTCTGTTTAAACAGACCTTTACAACAAAACCTGTATTTCCCTTGAGAATACCACCATTCTTTCAGTCTTGAATAATCATCCTCTCCTCTTCTCTCTCTGTGTCCACCCCTCCCCCATATCTAATCATTGGCTAAGTCTTAAGGATTCACTTTCTATGGCATCTCTTGTATTTATCCCTCCTCTCTACTCACAGAGATGCCAACCTCCTTCAAGCCCTCATCAGCTCTAGCCCAAGTCTTGTAATTGTCTCTAGATGGATCTCCTTGCTTCCAGTCTTTCCCAACGGAAAGGATCATGGTGAAGGAGAAAGAGCACAGAACAAATCCCGGTCTTGCTACTGGCCACCTGGGTGAGCTTGGACCACTCCCTGCACTCCTCTGGGATCTAGTCTCTGCATCTATAAAACAAGGAGGCTGGAGTAGGTGGTATCTAAACCCCCTTCCTGCTCTGGAGCTCTGAGGAGCCTGCCTTTCCTGGTCACTCCATCCTCCACACAGCTGCCAAATCAATCTGCTCAGAGCACATCTTACCAGGCTTCTCTCCAACTCAGCAATTCTCAATGGTTCTCTATTGCCTTGAGGACAAAATGCAAATTCTACTGTCTGGCATTTCTTCATGACTGGAATCCAGGCAACCTTTCTGTTCTTTTCACATTGCTCCTCTTAATACTCCCCATCATTCAGTGAAACTGCCTGTTTTCTCCTCTCCCATCTCACTTTGGCAGAGGAAGATCTGAGACAGGCCTCAGAACTTATCTGATCTTACCTGTTTATCTCATTGCTGAGGAATAGAGAAATGATTTACCTATGGTAGTGAGTGCCAGAGCTGGCATCCAGACACCGGCCCTAGGACTCCAAACCCAGGGCTCTTGGCTGTACTTCAGGCTTGGGCTACTCTCCCTCCTCCCCTCTGCTTCTGAGAATCCCTCACTTCCCTCGAGGCTCAGCTCATGCACTCCTTCCCCCCCAATCGTGAAAATGTTCTTAATCCTTTCATCTGGAATTAGGACAGCTGAGGTGCCCAGTGGATGGAGTGGGGAATTTGGAGTCAGAAAGGCCTTACTGGCCACTTACTAGCTGTGGGACCCCGGATAAGTTATTAATCTTTGCTTGACTTGGTTTCTTTTTCTTATAAAATGGATATACTAATAACATCCATCTCCCAGGGTTATTGTGATGATAAAATAAGGGAATGTTTATAAAGTACTTTACAAACCTTAAAGTGAAAAAAAAACCTGCTGTTCAGTTGTATCCTACTCTCTCATGGCCCCATTTGGGGTTTTCTTGTCAAAGATACTGTAATGGTTTGCCATTTCCTTTTCCAGCTCATTTTACAGATGAAGAAATTGAGACAAGCAGGGTTAAGTGACTTGTCCAGAGTCACACAGCTACTAAGTGTCTGAGGCCAGATTTAAACTCAGGTCTCCCTGACTCCAGGCCAGGTGCCGTATGCAATCTGCCACTTAGCTGCCTCCACTATATGAATAATAACATTGTTATTCTCATAAAATAGTCATACATGTAGTTTCATATATACACATATATATGTATAAATGTGTTGTCTCTCTTGATAGAATGTGAGCCCCTTGAGCAGTTTCATTCCTGCTTTTATATTCTCAAAGCTTACCAAAGGGCCTGGCGCATAGTAGCTGCTTACCAAAGGAAAATTGTGTTGTTTTTTTTCAAAGTCCATTCCCACACAGATACCTTGTCCTAAAGAAGACCAGGCTCTTTGTGCTTCTTTCACTCCTTTAAAGGCAAGGAAATAGAGAGCAGCATTGGTGCCTCTGTAAGCAGCATCGGTGCCTCTCTAAGCAGAAGTGGTGGTAGGACTGACCAACGTGTTAATGTTTCTCTTTAATTAATGTAAACCACCTCTTCTTCAGATGAAGGATTAAAAATGTATCCTGTGGTTGTGCAAAAAAAAAAAGTTGTTGATGGTTTGAGTGAAAGGGACCCACATGTAACATATATATAGATAAATAAATATAAAAAAATACAGAAAACTATACAAAATAATTTCAAGAGGGAGAGTAGTAGGCTAACAAGGGGAGTGGGGTACAGAATACTCAAGAAAGGTGGTTATTTTTTATGTGCAAAGGGGCACCTGATCTGTGGTCTAGAAAGAAGCCAGGGATTCTTAAAAGCTGAGGGAAGGAGGGACTCTTTTTTTAGCTATAGGAGCCAACCTGTGCCAAGGCATGGGGACAACCAATGGACAAATGGACATATTTGCAGCTGGCAGGCCTATTTGCTTGTAAAGGGGGGCACATGAAGAGGAAAAATATAAAATTAGACTACAAGGTAGGTGGGAGCAGGTTGGAGGAGGGGCCAGTAACTTCAATGCCAAGTGAAGGATTTTGTGTTTTATCCTAAGGAGCATACTTGGAGAGAGCTAACCCTCCACTCTTCCTCCCACTCCCTCCCAAGTCTTCCCTGTTCAAGGCTAAAATATCTCCATTTCCACCAATAGCACTGCAACTCAATGGATCTCAAGGCCCTTCTTCTTTCTGGTTGCCTGCCTCTGGATCATTGGCAGCTAATTTTATATCCTTCCTAAGATGTGATGCCCTGAATTGAATGTCACACCAATCTTACCTACCAGACCAGCTCAGATTTTAGTAATCCTCTACCTAAAGTCACTCCAGTATTTAAATCATTATGAGGCTTTCAGAGAATTTTATTTCCCCTAGTTCACTTTGGTCATGCCAAATCATGTACACAAGTCAGGAAATTGATGCCCAATACGTACATGCCACTTCAAAATAAGTAGAAGGAAATAGCTTCTGGGGCAGGTTGTAGCTTATGACCTCTGTGACTTTAACCTCTCTGGAAAAATAAAGGAGTCAAATTAGATGATTCTATATCTGTGGTCTTGAGGTCCATTTATTTCTGCTGAAGAGCTGAGAGAGTCTCTCTTATGAAGGGAGACCTGTTCTCCTTTTGTTACCCTCTAATATGACAAAGGCAAGTGTATCAGCAAACACCCTAGCATATCCAGGATGGCTGCTAGCACAGGTTCTTAGATCTGCCTTTCTAAAGGAAAGCAACTCAAAAGGGGTGAACAACCTTACTTTAATCAATCAAACACATATCATTTACCTAGTTCAGGGGGAAAAAGTCAGCACCCTGAACTTCAGAGAATACAGACAGAATATAAACAGAAGTTATAAGCAGTCAAAGAAACAGATCAGCAGACAGGCTTCCAACCATCTGAACCATTACATCCATACCTATTCAGTTACCAGAGAGGGAGGCATCAACATCTGGGTTTTTCAAAGCCAGGGTGCTCAATGGCTTCCCAGAGTCTCATCTGGCCAAATCACACAACTCTTCTCAAAGTGAGCCCCAAAGCAAAACCTCACATCAGGGCGTATATATAGCCTTCTGCTGGCTCAGAGAATGTCACAGCCCTCTTGACCCACTGCCCAATCACAAAGTAATAAGGCGTGGGCATTCCCGAAGAACAAGCCTCCTGCCACAGGCTCCACATGACCACATCCAGCCTATTAGGGGGCAGAATATACTTTCAAATCAGGGAAGGTTCTCAGAGTCACGTAGCCACTTGAGCAAAGGGCCTAGGGGCAGGGAAGATCTTCAGATTCCCATAACAGCAAGAAAAATGCAAGGAGGGGCTCTACATTCAAAGCAATTAGGGGATCCTACCTGATGAATCATTCGGTTATAATAACTCCCATTTCTGGGAGGTTTGGAAAGAGCTTCCTTTCACAACAGTCTTGGGAGATAGGCATGTAAGAGAATCTCCTTTCAGTGGCTAGGTGGCTCAGGGGCTGGAGAGCTAAATCTGGGGTCAGGAAGAAGGGTCTAAATCCAGCCCCAGATCTAGAAATGAGATAGTGAAGCTATGTGACCCTGGTCAAGTCATTTCCCCTCTGCCTGTCTCAGTTTCCTCAACTGCAAAATAGGGATAAAAATAGCACCTCCCTCCCAGGGTCTGTGTGGGAATCAAAGGAAATAATATGTGTGAAGTGCCTAGGACAGTGCCCAGCATGCAGTGGGTGATCAATAAATGCTTAGTACCTTCCCTTTCCATTTTACAGATGAAGAAACTGAAGCAGAAGACCATGAAGTGATTTGTACGAATTGTACACAGTAAATAATGAAGTCTGAGGTCCATTAACCCCACAGTTTGCTTTCTAACTACTAGTACTTATTTATAGTTTGAATTAAAATCTCTCCCAAGGACATTGTAGAATATGTCAGTGACTTCTTTAGCCCTGAGTGCCACCAGAAGGAAGGAAGGAAGGAAGGAACAGAGGGAGGGAGGGAAGGAGGGAAGGAAGGAAGGAAGGAAGGAAGGAAGGAAGGAAGGAAGGAAGGAAGGAAGGAAGGAAGGAAGAAAACTAAACTCTATGATTCTAAGGCCTACTAAGCCCAAACTCAGACCCTGCAGGCTTCTATTTCTCATTTCCTGAAATATTTAGGGAAAAGTCCCCCTGCCTTCCCCTCCCTCCCTCTCCATTCCCTTCTTTCCCCCTCCCCAGGACACTAGCAGCCAGGGGACTTGAAGTATCTGAAATTCTCATTCAATCTGCTGAAGGGGCTAATTAAGGCAGCACAAGCCTGGCCCATGGAGGCAATCTTCAAGCCTGTATTGGAAAGATGCTCATTCCAGAGTTTACAGAATTGCCCTCCTGCTCTGTGTGAAGCGTTATTATTAGGAACGGGGAGAAGATTCACGGAGACGTAAACATCAGCCACAGAGTCACTGCCATTTCTGGCAAGGGAAGGAGGGATGTGTAACTCCTGAAAGAAATGATGGCCGGCTTCCATTGCCTCCTGTGAGCCCGGGTTAAGAGCATCAGGAGGGAAGATCCTGAGAAGCACCACTGCTAAATTCGTTTCAATTTGTCAAAGAGCACTGCAGAATTGCCTGTCAGCAGGAAGTGCCCTTCATCCTGCCATAGCCCTGTTGTGGAATGGAAGAGAGCTGGAATCCCTGAAGTCTGCGTGAGCAGAAAGGAAGCTGGTGGGTCCTGCCAGGCTGGAGAGACTTCCAGGACAGGCCAGTGATGGAGCGACTGCTTTTGTCTCCTGTTCTAGCAGGGCTCCTCAATGTCTCATACACTCGATAAAGCCTTCCACAGCGGCAATTCGGGAAGACTGCTAAGCCACAGATGGGTTACGATCTGTGTTAAGAGAGAAGCCAAAATCCCAGGTCCTCCAATATCCTTCCAGCAGCAAAGTCTCGCTCCCAGGTATGCCCCATTACACTACAGCTGTTATCGATATTTTACAGATAAGGAAATTGCTGGCGAAGGGCGGAAACAGCAAGTCCAATTCTCCCCATTTTAAAGACTGAGGTTCTCTCCAGGCCATGGACCCTCATCCTCTTCTTGCTGCCACCTCCCTCGCACAGCTAGGACATGTCAAGAGGCAGAATTTGAACCGAGTCTCTCTGACTTCCAATGTATCACTCCATCTACTGCAATACACCGCTTCTCTGAAGTTTGAAGTCCATACAAATCTATGTAGATTCATTTGTTTCTGTGAAATACCACGTCAATGTAATTGGTCATTCTCTTGGAGATGACACTGAGTGCTCTGGGTTCTCTGGAAGGAACGACCTACATGACCATTACAAGTCAATGAATCATGGATTCAAAATAGGCTGGTGTGGACAGAATGTAAGCTATGTGAGGTCAGGGTGTGTTTTTCCTTTTGTTTTTGTATCCTTAGCACCCCTATGTGACTTGGGAATTCCTTATCCAATTCGATGAGCTTACCAGGAGAGGAATCTATGATTAGACTTTGATTGCCCATACCTCTCCCTCTCAGTCATGGGGCATGACTTTGTTTAGATTAGAAAATAACTATGAAAAATGAGCTGACAGATTTACTTATCCCTTTTTGCCTTCCTCCCCTCTGAGATCCATTGAGGGTAGCAGAGCTAACAGTCTCATGGAAGTAGGAAGTCTTTGTGTATATATAGTATGTAACCTTCCCCAGACCCACCCAGAGTTAGTCCTAGCTGCCTTGCGGCAAAGCATCATGGAGTGGCGTGTATTTGTCCACAGAATCCAAGAGGAGAGAGCTCATAAAAAATAAAATTCCTGAACTCCTGCCTCTTGGTTGGAAGAGGAAGAGAATCTAGACAAACTAGCCAGAGAAGTGAGATTTCTTGGACAGTGAAGTGCTATTAATATCTTCATGACTTGCCTAAAGTCCCACAGCTACTAAAGTCAGACTAGATTCGAACTCAGGTCCATCCTGATGTCAGGTCCAATGTGCTTTCCACTGCACCACCTATTTCCAAGGTGAGGAGAGTACAGAAGCAGAATGTGGTGTATACCGTGGTAGTTTTTGTTGATTAGGCTTTCTTGAAGCCTTTTCTTTGTGAGAAAGGATTTTACAGGGTTGGAACATTTAAGAGAAATAAGTGTGGTGTAAAGACCAAAGGAAACAATAAAACTTTAAGAAAAAAATTGTTAAAGATGCGCCAACGAGCAAAACCCCCAAAACAAGACCAGATGGCATCATCTTGCAATTAGAACGACTGGCCACCTGGAAAGAAGAAGCACTAACTAAAAAAAGAAAAGGGGAAAAACATGTTGGGTATCAGCCTAGCACGGCACCCAAACTGGGGCTTCAGCCAAGCCAAGGGAGCTGGGGAGACCCTCGAGATCAAGGTTCTTTCTAGGAAGAAAAAAAGGTCCAAAAGCTGATGTTAATTTCAGAAGCCAGAGAAGCCTTTGATTATATGTCTGTGGGCACTGGGAAGTTAGCCCCACTCTCTTCATAGATTGTTGTTTAGTTAGGGATGCCTTGGTTTCAGACCTGGGAGAAGCCAGAAATCATCTGGATAAAGACCTTTCATTTTGGAGCTAAGGGAAATTGAGGCCCAGAGAGGAGAAGGCATAATTCACATATGGAAAAAGTAACAGAGACCAGGTCCCTGAGTTCAAATCCAGTGCTTTGCCCCCAGCCCCAATTATACCACAAATCCTAAATTAATGACCCCTGACATCAGGTCTCAACCCTCATCAGGTTAACAAAGAGGTGGCAGCAAAACCGAATTAACCAGAGAGATCGAGAACAATAGAGGTAGCTCAGGTAGCTCAATTTTCTGGTGAGCAAATTTGAAGAATCTCTATCAACATGTATTTTTTTAGCCCATTCTTCTGCCTAAGGAATAGTAAAGAGTGACCCACCGTGATATATTTCCTTGATGATTGTGTAGGGTCTCAGAGTTAGAGTTCTCTCTGTGGGTCTCTGCTTCTCTCTGTGTCTCTCTGTCTCCATCTGTGTCTCTGTCTTTGTCTCTATCTGTCTGTCTGTCTGTCTCTCCTAATAGAATGTAAGCTTCTTGAGGGTAGTTTCACTTTTGCATTTGTACCCATACCTCATGGCAGAGTTCTTGGACATAGCACAATTTGTGGATTGCTTGACTGATAATACAACCCCTTTGTTTTTCTAGAGGAGGGAACTGGAGGCCAAGGGAGATGAAGTGATTTTGTCCAAGCTTACCCAGGTGGCAGAGCCCGGAGTCACACCAGGCTCCCTGACTCCAAATCTATTACCCTCTTGGCTGTACTGCAGTGACTTCCCATTATAAGTATGAACAAGTAAGAACAAGATGCTTGATGGGTCCCAACTGGCCCTTCCATGATCAACTTCCTTTCCCCTTAAAGGAGTGACCATGAGAAAGAAATTGATACTTTTATCCAGAGCTCTCCTGAGCTAATGTTCACCCACAGTGCTTGATCCATGGGACCACTCTGAATCTGGATGTATGGCCCCAGCTCTCTAGGAAGCATAACTATGTGGTAGTTTAGCGCCAGCTGGAGCTTCACATATACACCTCAGGGCCAACAGCACCATCTGTATTTATACTCCCAGACATCTTCTTTGAGAGGTTTCCAATGTGCTGTCCTCTGGAGACAATAGACCATGACTGGCTAGGAAAATTCAGACAAGATTTCTTGGTTAAAGCTTCCTGTGTGCTGTGTTGTTTGCCCAAGACTACACTACACCTAACTCAGCCCACCATAACAGCCATTAAGCCTTTCATAGATAAGATTGCATCTTTTTTTCTTCGCACGGTATCAGCCATATTCTAAAGCTACTATCCAGTCCAATTTTGTCTCCCCTAAAGGACTTTTCCTAATTGTCCTAAACCTTTCTGGTGGTTTTCCACTCTGAGTGAATTCTTTTTTTTTTTTAATGTTACCTTGTAGAGTTTTATTTTAAGGACCAAATTAGATAATATATATTTTTTTTAATTTTCATTGACTCATTTATTTACTTTTAGTTTGCAAGATTCAGTTCCACAATCCCTTGAGTTTCAGATTTTCTGCCCTTCTTTCCCTCCTCCCCATGGTGGCGTGCAGTCACGTACAGGATCTGCAAACATTTTCACACTGTACAATAGTCTGGTTGTATAGAAGGGTTGAGACAACTCTGCAAGTCTCAGGATGGAAGGAAATATCTACATTGAGAGAAAGCTCTAGAAAGACCAGAGTTTAAATGGAGACTGAAGCAATCTACATTCTTTTTCATGTTTGGTTTTCTTTCTTTTTTTTCATTGTTCACTCCATTGGTTACAACCCTTCTGAGTGTATTTTTAATGACTCAGGTAAGCAAATGACCATTTTCCCAACCTGCCTCTCTAGTCTAGGATGAAGCCACAAGATCCAAGATTTAAACCTTATAAGCTCCCCTAGCTGGTTTTCAAAGTCTTTATCTTTCCCAGCTCATCTTTCCAACTCATCATCCATTGCTATCCCTATACTCCTCTCCATTCAGCCAAACTGATTTTCTTGCTTGTCCTCCCACATGGCTCTCCATCTGCCATACATCTCTGTTCCGTCATACATGTGCATTCTGTATCCTGACCTCTGCTTACAGAATTTTTCTTCCTTCAAGATGTAGCTTGAGATTTGCCTTCTAAAGGGAACTTTTTCTCATTCTCCTGCCCCCCAAACTGTCAGGATCCTCCCTCCCTAATTACCTTTTACTTCATCTGTGTTTCAGAGTTGAGTTAGTATTTGCCCCATAGATGCTGAGCCAGCACCGTGGGCACATTTAGAAACAACCCAACATTTTATGGGGTGTACGCCAATGCAGCCCCCGCTACACAGCCTTGTAGTTATTTTGCATTTGCTTATAATAGTGAACATTTACCTAGTACTTTAAGGTTGACAAAGTGCTCTACTAATATTGCATCATTTGATCCTTACAACAATTCCATGACAAAAATACTTGTCGTTATTCTCGTTTATGCTCAGGTTGGACTGCACCAATCTGCCTATGGGATTTCCCCAGGGACATGAGGAGGGAGCGCATTCCAAGCATGGGAGACAACCTGCTGAATTTACAGAGGTAGATGGTGCTGTGCCTACAAAACGCCAAGTGGGACAGTTTAATTGGAACATAGAGAAATAAAAAATCTGCAAAGGTTGGTGGGAAGCCAGGCTGTGGAAGGCTTTCTGTGCCAGCCTTAAGAGGGTGGTTTTGTCCTTAAGGTCATCAGAAGTCACTGAAGACTTCTGATGGGAAAGACATGAGAGAGACATAGTCAGATTAAAGTTTTAGGAATATTAATGATGTTTAGCAGAGGTTAAAATAGATGGTAGTTTGGGTGGATAATACTTCTTACTACCTTCCCTTGGTGTGTATGTGTGTGTGTGTTTGTCTGTCTGTCTGTCTGTCTGTCTGTGTGAAGTGCTAGGAATTGGCAATGCTTGTCTCTACCCACTAGGCCCAGTTTAGGATATGATCTTCTCTTGAGGTCTCTACTACACACACACACACACACACACACACACACACTTTTCTCTCACTAGACTGGGGAAAAACTCAAGGTCTCTCTGCTGCCAACCAACCTGTTGACTTTAAGATAATGACATTATCTTGTGAGGATTTTCGTCTTGATTTCATGTGGTTTCTTTCCTCTGCAATGCTTAAAAAAGCTAAAAAAAAATTCAGATCATAAATAAAATTCATAAAATGCCCTGAGCCTCCAGGCAATCTATTGATAGCTAAGTAGAAGGGAAGTCCCTTAGCCAGCTGAATTTGATGTAATAATTTATTCACAGGTTCCTCCACACTTATCACAATCTCTATAGCAAAAACACAAACTCAGAATGAAAATAAATTTATCTTTATCTGGTAATCAATTGCTTTAAAAATTCAAACTACTGACAAGCAGAATTTAATATTCTAAAGAAACGCTTAGTAACGAACCGTGCCACCAATTGCAGATAGCAATAAAACAAGGAGAAACACATAGTAGAGTAAATTTAGCATTTTTTCTAGCAGTTTCTCCAAGAGGCCATAAATCAGTCACTCTCTTCTGTGTTCTCTAAAAAATTTGAGCCAGGAAAAGGAAAAAAAAAAATCACGTCACTACAAGGCTTAGGGACAGTCTCCCAGAAAGCATCTATCTTCATCTGCTCCTGCCACTATTGCTTCCCTTCTTCCTTCTTCTCCTCCTCCTCCTCTTCTTTTTCTTCTTCTTCTTTTCCATCTCTCTCTCTCTCTCTCTCTCTCTCTCTCTCTCTCTCTCTCTCTTTCTCTCTCTCTCTCTCTCTCCCCCTCTCTCTCTCCCTCCAATTCTCATTATCAATCTTCTCTCACATCTCTCTGGGGAGATATAAAAAACTGCTGCTGCTGAAAATTCTGTCCTCCATTTCTGATCCCTCAATAGCTTCTTCTCTTCTGGATCTTGGAAGAAATACAATTCCCAGGGTTTTGCGTGACTTCTGTCTCCCTCACAAGGCATCCAGTCCAAGCTTTGTCAGAAGGACCATTGCATTCACTTGGCAGCTATGTGGAGGATGGTTTGGAGGGAGGACAAGAATCCCTTCTCTTTCTTATATGGAAGCGATCTCAGAAATGCCACATCATGGTGTCCTAAGATGTAGAGCTAAAGGGTCTTGAGGGATCATCTAGGCAAGTCCCCACGCTTCATAGATACTATTTAGAAATATGCCTTTGGTTAAAAAAAAGTTGGAGAATCAAGATCCAGAAGGGGTTTGAGAGGTCATCTAGCCCATTTTACAGAAGAGAAAGTTGAAGCCAAGAGAGGGAAAGTAACTTGCCCAAGGTCACACAGCTATTAAGTGGCAGAGCTGAGATTGGAACTCAAGACCCATTGGACTGCTAAGTTCCATATTCTTTCCTCTGAATCATGTTTACAGGATTAATAATAATAGGTAACATTTATAAAGCATTTAATATGTACCAGGCACTTTTCTGAACACTTCACAAATATTATCTCATTTGCTCCTCACAGTAATCTTGGGAGGCAGGCACTGTTATCACCCCCATTTTACAGATGAGGAAACTGAGGCAAATGGATTAAATGAATTTACCAGGGTCACATAGATAGTAAATACCTGAGGTCAAATTTGAACTCAGGTCTTCCTGATACCAGGCCAGTGCTCTAACCATTGCACTATCTAAGCTGCTTCCTTAGAGACCCAGAACATGTCATTGAACATTGAGTATCAAGTCAAGAGGAACTGATTAAATGCCTACTATATACCAGGCATTGTACTAGATATGTAAGAATTTGGAGGGGCCTTTGACCTCTTTTAGATTGGGAATTCTTAGCTTTTTTTGTCACAGACCATTGGGCAGTTGGGGAAAGCCTATGAGTCCCTTCCCAGAATCATGGTATTAAATGAATAAAATAAAAGATAGGTTTGCAAAATGACTCAATCATATTAAAATATAATTACTAGAATGTTTAAAAACAATTGCATAGGACCTAGCTTAAGAAACTGTATTCTAGACCAAAGACCCTTTATTTCATAGATTAGAGATCAGAGCTTTTAGTTTCAGCATCAACTTCACTCATAGTGACTAGATCACTCACATTGATTCAGTGATTTAAGGTTTGCAAAATCTTTTCCATAGATTATCTCATAGGTGTATAGGAAGTCACTTCTAGTCTCTGGCTCCAAGCATCTCAAAGATAAAAGGGAATTTGAATACCTGGGAAGCAACAGGAAAGATGAATGAGCTTAGGGTCTTTTTATTGCTACTATTATTGTTATTCTTATCATTATAACTTTAAAGACTGCCTAATGTGAGGAGGAATGGCATTTTAACAACTGTGGGAAGTGATCTGAGAGACAGAGAGAAAGGCTGTGTTTCTGAGACACACCATATGATTTTGCGAAAAAAGCTGAAATCTTTCCCAAAGCTTCCTGAAATGTCAGTTACTATTTAGCTCCAAGAAACAACTGTTACCTTGGCTCTAGGTGGAGCACTAAGGATAGTCTCAATTGAGCAATGATGTCTTTGTCTATCTCCTTCCCTCCCTTTCTTCCAAAATTCTGCTCAAAACTCCCCCCAGAAAGATTCTCACTCAGTCTTTCTAGACCCAATAATTTCATTACTTTGTGTCTCCTCCAGACAATCTGGAAAGGAAGGGGAGGGAGAGACTAAGTATTTATAAAGTGCCTACTATTTTCCAGGGACTCTGCTAAGCAATATTATCTCATTTGGTCTTCACAAGAACCCTGAGAGGTGGATGCTATTATTATCCACATTTTATAATTAGGGAAACTGAGGCAGACAGCGGTTAACTGACTTGCTCAGGGTCATTCAGCTAATGTCTGAGGTTGACTTTGAACTCAGGTCTTCTTGACTCCAGGTCAAATAATCTATCCACTGTGGCATCAGCTGCCTTTAGAAAGAGTAATGAATTCTAAGTAAGGGAGGTCTGGATTCAAATCCAGGCTCTATTACTTAGCTAGTTATATGTTTTCAGTCAAATCACTTTCCCACTGTAGGTCTCAATTTCTTCATCTCAAAGTGAATCAGTCAGACTAAATGCTATCTGAGGTCCCCAGTTAGAAGCCCCAGGGTTGGAATCCTAGTTTTGGTATTCACCCTTTGGTTATTGCAACTCTGCAGACTGCAGTTCTCACCTGCACAAAATGAAGGCATTGGGTTTGAGATCCTTTCCAACTCTGAGTCTCACAGATCTGATCAGGAAGACAGCCTAGATGAGAGATGAGGTCCCTTGAGAAGGACAAATATGTCCCAGATATATAATTGTCATTTCCAATAGTCTGTCTCACTCTCTCCACAGAGTAGACATGTGATTGCTTTGCTGTAGGAAATTCTAGTGTACCAATAGAAAATTGTCTGGAGAACCATAGTTCCAAGTCATGCAATTGGTAAAGCTCAGTAGCAGGACCTGAACCCAGGTCTTCTTAGTTCCAAGGCTGGATCTATATCCATTGTGCCACACTGACCTGGTAAGTTGGATTTGGCTGAAGCCTATTAGCATGTTGATTTTCAGATGACACAAGGTATAAAGGACATTATCAATGATCTGTGTGACTGATCAGGGAGGGGGGCCAGTTGTATAGTAGAGCAAGAGAACACAGATGTGCAGCCTACTCCACAAAATATATTTTTAAAGAGAGACTCCAGGTAGAGCTAGAATGGCAGGGAAAAGCTAGGAACTTACCTGAGCTCTCCCCAGTATCCCTCAGAAACAATGTTAAATCAAGTGACAGAACATACAAAAAGACAGAGTGAAGCAATTCTCCAGCTTAAGATAACTTAGAAGGACTTCAGGAAAGGTCTGTGTCACTTGAACAAAAGGGAAGCACAACTCAGCACAGACAATACCTTCTTTTGTACCTCCAGGCAACCCAGGGGGAGGCTCTAAGCCATGGCACAGATCAGCAACTGAGGCCCCTCATTCCTGGCTCAGGAGGTCAGTGCTGCAGAAGGCCAGCCAACTGCCAGACCCAGAACCACCAGCAAAACAGGTGCATCTAGGGTGGGTGACCCCAGTACAATGGGCAAACCACCAGGACTGGTGCAGAAGGCCAGTGACCAGGACCCTGGCCCCCAGTACAAGAAGCTTGGAATGTTGCCCCCTGTACCGTAGGAGCACAGATCAACTTTGAGAGTCACAAAATAGGCTTAAAATGATTTTAAAACAAACACCAGAAAAGAATTCTGACCTTAGAAAGTTACTATGGCAACAGGGATGATTAAAACACAAACCCAGAAGAGGACAACGATTTCAAAATATCACATGCAAAGTCTCAAAGGGGACTGTGAATTGGTCTCAGACCAAAAAAGTCTTCTTGAAAGAGCACAAAAAGGATTTTAAAAATCAAATAAGACAGGTAGAAGAAAATTTGGGAAAAGAAATAAGATGATGCAAGAGAGAGTTAACAGCTTGGAAAAGGAGAGACAAAAATTGACTGAAGAAAACAATTCCTTAAAAAAATAGAATAGGTCAAATTGGGGGAAAAATCCATTGAGGAAAACCACTCCTTAAAAAGTAGAATTGGTCAAGTGGAAAAGGAGATACAAAAGCTAATTGAAGAAAATAATTCCTTAAAAATTAGAATTCAATATAGGGGATGCCCATCAATTGGGGACTGGCTGAATAAGCTGTGGTATATGAATGTAATGGAATACTATTGTGCTATAAGAAATGGGAAGGAGATGGACTTCATAATTACCTGGAGAGGCTTATATGGACTGATGCTAAGTGAGAAGAGCAGAACCAGGCAAAACCTGTACACAATCACAGACACATCGTACATATGATGACCAACCTTGATAAACTGGACTATCC
>CM053582.1:562446148-562464740 GCA_028627135.1 Pseudochirops cupreus | reverse complement strand
AAATTATATTGTGATATATTGTGAATGTTTGTCTTGATTTGTAATGGAATAAACAGAGTGTTGACTATGTTTTGTAATCTGAACTCTAAAAGCTGTTCACAGTAGCGTTCCTTTGGGAATCTGCTGCTGCATGGCATTACAAGGAGGGAGGGTGTGGAGGGAGGTAGGAAAATTTGGAACTCAAAACCTTACAAAAATGACTGTTAAAACTATCTTTACATGATTGGAAAACATAAAATACTATTAGGTGGGGGGAAAGAAATACAGAAAGAAAAATTAAAAATTAAATATCAACTAGTTAACGAAAATCACAAAATATTACTGACTTTAGAATTGGGGATTGGAACAAAAGAGAGAATGGTTTCCAGTACATTAGATAAACCTTCTCTGAAAGATTTCTAGGAGGGCATGGATCAGAATGAGGTCAATAAATCAACAAGCTTTTATTAAGTCTGGGCCATGTGCTAGAGAGGCAGTTGGGTAGGGCAGTAGATGGAGCACTGGACTTCAAAGCAGGGAGACTCATCTTCTTGAGTTCAAATCTGGCCTCAGACATTTCCTAGCTGTGTGACCCTGGGCAAGTAACTTATCCCTCTTTGTCTCTGTTCCTCATCTGTAAACTGAGCTACAGAAGAGAATAGCAAACCAGTCCAGTATCTCTGCCAAGAAAACCCTAAGTGGGGTCACCAAGAGTCAGACATGATTGCAAAATGGCCTAACAGTAACAATACGTGCTAGGAACTTGGAATATATAAAACCAAAAACAGGCCCTGCTCTCTGGGAGCTTACATTTGATTCCTGGGGATAGATTATAATAGACACAGGTGGAGGGTGGGCGTGCATGGATGAGATTGTAGATAGATCCCTAGAAGCATACAATTAGCATGAAAAACTGTCTCAGTTCCCCAAAGCTGTTGAAATGTAATTACTATGAGAAGGAGATGGAATATATACAGGTTTTCAGCCTAAAAGTACCCAGAGCCAAAATCTTCAAATGACTTCTTTTCTAATACACTGAGTGCCAAGAGGGAGAGAGGATAAGGGAGAGGGTCACAGAGACAAATCCACCTTGGGGAACCCATGCTCTAGTATTCTCTGTAGTTGGCTCTTTGGACTGATATTGGGTGAATCAATAAATGTGGAAGGTGCATTGACTTTGGAAAGGTCACCATGGTAAGTGCCCAAAGTTACAATTCTTTTTTCTTCTCCCCATCCTATGGGATCCTATGATCTTGCTTGACTTTAGCTTCCAACACAAAAGACCCCCCTGGCAAAGTCTTTCCCCTGTTACTCCTTTTTCCTGCCTCTTTTGTGAGAAGTGAGTGAGAAAGGCAGGATCACACATACAGACTACTGACATGGTCTTCTGTGATGCTGCTAAGAAAGACTTCCATCTCCCAGAACCTCATGGGCTAGAGGCCCAGGGTGGAAAGGTAACGAGGAGGGGCTGCTGGGAGGAAGGAGCAGCATAAATCTAGGACAGAGTTTCTTTACATTTTTTTGTACTATGGACCCCTCCGGCACCTGGTGAAACCTACGGATCTCTCAGAAGAATGTTTTTCAATGCCTAAAATACAAAAAAAGATTCCAAAGGAAACCAAAGATTGGTGAAAATAATGATGTAATTTTTTTCCCATCCAAGTTCATGGATCCCCTGAAATTTGTGGACTCAAGGTTAAGAATCCATGATCTAGAGTTAGAACCTCAGAGGTCCTTATTTATGGATGGGCAAACAGAGGCATAGGGAGGTTAAGTGACTGTCTCAAGCCCATACAGGTAGTAAGTGTTAGAGGTAGGACCGGAACCCAGGTTCTGTTCTACTGTACTATATTTGCCTCCTCAAAGAAAAAGGAACCAAAAAAAGAAGGAAGTTAAAATGAGCTATATACACCTATTGCCAGACTTATTTGGGTAGGGACAGAACATAAGCCATAAAGAATGCTGACTTTTGTGCGACGTGAGTTCAGAGCTGCTTGGGCCATGCACTGTACCAGACCATTCAGCAATCAATCATTGCCAAGTTGTTGTCCCTTGCCACTCTCTGAAGGCTTGCAAAAGTTATCCTCTATTCTGCCCTCCCCTTCTTTCTCCTTCTTATCTCCTCTTCACTGATTCAGTCGCTACCAAAGTCATTCATGAAGAATAAAACCTGTCACTTGAAATAAATGAAAGATATTTGCAGAGTCTACTGTACCATCACTCACAATAAAGACTAGGCTTAGATGGCTTTGAGACTGAAACTAGTTTTCAGACCTATTTTCCCTTCTCTCAAAACATATGTGCCACCATTATTCTCCAAGTGGAATTTGAAAAGGAGAGGCTCAGAAGAGAAGCCAGCCCTCAAATGGCACCTCAGTTTCTGAAGAATGTCATCTTTGTATACAGGCACTGGGGTATGGAGATTCGTCTTACCCTACCAGAAAGTCAGAGGGGGAGGTGGGGGAGGATATAGGAGAGAGAAGATTGTGGGAGGGAGTATTCAGTGGGATTGCTGTTTTGGGGTAGTGGGTAGAGTAAAGATGGGGAGAAAATTTGTAACTCAAAATCTTGTGGAAATGAATGTTGTAAACTAAAAATAAACATAAATTTTTTTTAAAAAAATGTCATCTTTGTGATGGGATGAACTTAGGTGAGGCTTCCATGTGAGATACTCAGAGATGGGGAAGAATCTCTTGGAGTTATAGATGTAGAAATGTTGAGACAGAAAGGGATCTCAGAAGCCAACAAGAATAACCACGGCCATTGCACAGATGAGGAAACTGAGGCAGAGAAAGTGATTTACTCAATTTTGTGTAACTAGTTAGTAGCAGTGCTACCAAACTCTATCGACCCTATATCCATTGTACTATCTACTTCAACACCATTCTGCCTATAAGGATGAATGTTAAAGCATCTCAACAAACACTTATTGAGCGCCTGTTGTATTAGCCGAGAGGTGCTTAACCTGGGGTCTAAGAACTTAAAAAAATATATTTTGATAACTGTATTTCAACATAATTGATTTCCTGTGTGATCTTGGGTATTTTATTTTATTTATTCAAACATGTTATTTTAAAAAGAATCTGTAGTCTTTAGGGACTGCCAGAAGGGTCCATGACATCACTAACATTAAAACTCTTTGTTTTAGACAATATAGCCTGCTTCTTGAGCCCTACCCCCCACTCCCACTTTGATTTAGCTTTCCTTACTTCCCTCTATAGAGTCTCTTCCTACTATTCATGCATGTGCCTTCCCTCCTCCTAATGGTCCTCTGAAATGTGTCCAATGTTTCCCTGTCCTTTCTACTCTCTATTAAAATCTGCCATCCAGAAAATAACTGAGTAAGTTCATTCAGGCCATAACATAAAGAGGATCTATATTTGGAAGAGAAATTAAGGAACATCTCATCTAATGCTCCCCACTCATTTTACAGATGAGGAAACCAAAGTTGAGCTACTTGTCCAAGGTCATCCAGGTAGGAAGAAGAAGAAGAAGAAGAAGAAGAAGAAGAAGAAGAAGAAGAAGAAGAAGAAGAAGAAGAAGAAGAAGAAGACTCAGCATCTCTGACTGTGGAGTACAAGTTCTCTCCATGACAGAGTATTGCTTCTCAGGGGTATCACTTTCTTCCTTCTACTATGAGCTGTTCACAGATGAGATCCAAGTCCTTTTCAGCCTTAACCTCCCTTCTATTCTTGCTGTTGCCATTTTCTACTGTTGCCTAGGCATTTCTATAAGGTTGTTCCACTCTCCCCTCAAACTCTACAAAAAGCCAAGCTCCTTATTCCCCCCCAACCTGTCCCACTTCAAACTCCACTCCTGACTGTCCTATTTTTTGTTACTTCATCTTTCTGTCATCTGGATTCCAGACTTCAATCCTCTCCCATGAGAGAATCACTTTTGTGGATTTGTATCAGCACAAATATTACTGTCAGAAGGAGTCTAGGAGAAAAATGGCCAGCATTTTGAAGACTTGGAGGGCAAAAATAAAGCTTTAGGAGGAGTATCCACAGGATTTTTATCACTGTGTTTAAACCAAGGCTGAGGGCTAAGAAGGGAGAGGCAGATTTGAAAAATGATAAGCTTGTTAAGAACATACTATTTGAGAATGGGATTTGGATTTTGGGATTGGAGCTTAAAACATAGGAATGATAGACTCTCAATCAAATATGGAGTATATCATATATATGAATATCTATATTTATATATACATATATATCTGTGAGGGTATGTGTGTGTATATCCATATATGTGTGTATCCTTACACACACACACACATAGATAGTGTGGGTGGGTATATAAATATGGATTCTTTCCAGTTTAATCAAAAGAGCTTTCAGCTGAAAAGAATCAGGAGAGAAAACCTCTACAAAATATAGCCACAAAGCCAGAGACTATAGAGAGTGTTTACAATTTAAGAAGGACCACGATACAGCAATAGAGATGCCCAGAAATTCATCAATGGCAAAATCCAAGAAAGGAGTCAGCAAGCAAACCCATGGCATCAGACATCTGTGCCTGAGGGTGGAAAGGAAGTGACAAGGAAAGTGAATTAGAAATCTTTAAGACCTGAGGTAACACCGACTTTTCCAATCTCTCTGCCCTGGTCCTTGGAGGGAATAAGACCCAGACCTGGAACACAGCTCAAACACACGCTCATAGCTTAGGTGCAGAGAACTGGAGACAGGACAGCATTTTGCTTTAAAGGAACATTCTCGTGTGAGGAAATCCAAGAAGCATGACAAAGGTGAGGAGGAGACACATGGCTGAGGACAATTGAAACAGGGGGGGTATTGCCCAGAGTTAAGGAGAGACCACCTGGGAAGAAAGAGGAAGTAGATGGAGAGTCAGAAATTGACCACAAGCATGGATTGTCCAAGGTCATCCAGGTAGGAAGGAGGAGGAGGAGGAAGAAGAGGAGAAGAAAGAGAAGAAGGAGAAAAAAAAGGAGAAGATATCCTTCTTCTTAAGCCACAACCACCCTCTACACAGGAAGCCTGTTCTAATTTCCCTCCCAACCCCCTAGTGCCCCACCCTAAGCTACCTTGTATTTAACTACTTTGCATATATTTATATTAATTCACATTATGCTTATTGTATATAATAAATACATACTATTTTACGTTTATTTGTACAAGAATGCAAATATATACAAATGGTTAAATATATGTACATGTATGTATGTATATACACATAAATATACCATTGCCACGTAATATATAATTATATTATCAATCACTATATACCATATAGTAAATATAAACATATAAACAAAATATATAACATATATTATTGTTACTTAAGTGACCACCTATCTTTGTGTTGGTGATTGAAAGGGAGAGGAAAATCAGGTATAGCTGACATGTACCTTAGAGGTGGGGAGAATGGATTTCCCAGTATTGAACAAAAGGGTTGGTAGCATTCCCTGGACTAAAATCAGTGATGTTTAGGAGGCCAAATTTGTCTGCTTTCTTTGAGGATCTCCCATTCACCTTACTTGTTAGCCCTGCTTTATGTCAACGTAGAAGGAGGTTTCCAGTGGACTGCCCCGGGATCTGTACTTGGTCTTGCACTGTTGAACATTTTTATCAATGGCTTGGATTAATATGTAGATGTAATCTTTATGTAAGTTGCAGTTAATACGAAACTAAGAGGAATTGAGAACACATTCAATAGTGGTCCGAATTCTAAAAACTCCTGACAGGATGAATTTAATAAGACAGAATTTAATAGGGATAAATATCAAGTCTTTCATTCAGATTCCCAAAGTGGGCATCCCAAGTACAACATGGGGCAGTCATCCATCATTAGACAGCTGTTTATTTGAAAAAGATTGGGATGGGGGATGGTGGGAAGAGATTAATGAACTGCAAGCCCAATGTGTCAAAAAAAAAAAAAAACTAGTGCTGCTTTAGGGGGTCTAGCTTCCAGCTCTAAGGGCAGGGCTGTCCTTTCTACACCATGGTCAGAGCCCATATCTGGAGCATTGTATTCGTTCTGGCCACTACATTTTGGGGAGTACATTGATAAGTGATAGAAGATCTTTGTTGCCTCCTACCATTTATGCATCAGTTATAGAGCTGGGGGCACTTAGCTTGAGGGAAAGGAGACTTAGGGGGACTGACCATTGTCTCCAACTATGAGAAGGAGTATCAATCAAATAGAAGAGGGATTTGGCTTGTTCTGATCAGCCCAGAGGTCAGGAGCTATGAGTGGCCATGGACATTTCAAAGAAGTAAATTTGAATTTGGTCCCTAGAATGACTCCTTCACATTCTGAACTGTCCTGAAGTGGCATAGGCTGTCCTTGAAGGGAAGGCGTCCCATCTCTCAAGGTCATGATCAAAGGCCGCTCAGCCACCCTCAATATGGTAGAGGATATTCTCTTTCAGGTGTGGGTTGGATCAAGTGACTTCTCAGCTTCCTTCCACTTTTAAGATTCCGTGGCTCTGGAGTTCATCAGATCCTCCCAATGCCTGAGATGTAGGTAAGTGACTGCTCCACCGGTACCAGCCCCTGTTTTGTGGCATCAGTTACCACTCTTGGTTTTCCTTCTTTCTCAGTCAACTAACATCGAAGATCTGCTGTTTCTTTCAGATTCTTTTAGCACAGTGCTGGGCACTGCTGGTTAACAGATGTCAGGGCCCTTTTTTGCTCCAGTCAGAGGACTGAAGCTCTAATTTGGAGATTTTGAGCACCAGAAAGCCAAATGTAAAGGTTATGACTTTGGACTAGAAATCCTCGAGAAGCAGAGATTGATGGGCGTCAGCCTTGTTCTCAGGTCGTTGTCATTATATTCCATCTCCTGTGCTTCTCATTCTCTCCCTCCCCAGCTTGGCCCCACTCAGATGGCCCTGAGTGATTAAAGGGCATAGCTTCCCAGAGGCCAAATAGCTTTCCGGTCCTAATGGATGCCACTGTACTAGATTGAGCAGTGTCCTTGGCCAACCAATTCTGGGCCCCTGCCTACAGCTATCAGCAAATTCAACAGAAAGTCTCTGCAGTGAATCAAGCAGATTAATGCAGGACATAGAAATAAATAGAGAAAGAGACAATTAAACTCCTTCTGAGTTAAGAAAACATCTTCAAAAGAAGCCAGCAGCTGAAAAAACTCCCTTGTTGGAAGCTTAAACACAAATAAAATAAAGGAGAAGCCTGGCTGTAAAGAATTCTAAGGGATGAAAGCCTGCTCCTAAGAGGTTTTCATTAAACACCGAAGCCAACAGCCAGTTAGCAAAATTCTGAGGTGGGTAGGGTTCGTCTCCAGTCCTCCTCTTCTCCCATCCCCAAACTACCCTGGCTTATTGCTTCCCTCATCCAATTGTTCCTATCTCCTACCTCAAGGAACAGTGACTCATTCTGATATATAGAGACGTTTCTAGGGTAGCAAGTCAATGCTCTTCTTTTTATAAATAAGGAAAGAGCTAAGAGAGATGAAATGATTTCCTTAAGGTCATCCAAATGAAACTCATGAGCAGAAGCCAGGTCTGCTAATCCCTGTTTTTTTTTTCCCTTCCAATAGGATCCTTGACCTTAGGCTATTTTATCAATGACTTCCCCCTTTCATTTTTCTCATCAACAGTGCCCCCTTCTCCTAACCAGGGCTGCCCTCGAACTCATCATTCTCCTTTGTCTGCCTCCTTTGCCTTCTCTGAGGACCTGTCTGGTCTACTTGGCTGTTCACATGACATGGATGAGATGGAAATCACTGACTCTATTTCTTCTGGGATGGAGGACCACCAAGCCTGGTCATCTTCCCTGTTATACCTCCTAAAGTCCACCTGACCTCATCATCTCCCCTGCCTCTATGCCCTGTAAACCCTTGGCTTTGTCCTCCATACTACTGATATTATATTATAAGAATGCCTGGGTCTTGCCATCTGGCCTGATGCTGAACCCTGGGCACTTCTGGACTTTTTTTATCCACCATGAAGATGAACTTTCATATACATACATACATATTATATATATATATATATATATATATGTATATATACACATATGTGTGTATATACATGTATGTGTGTATGTGTTTATACATCCTGTACATACCTAGTCATTTACATACTGTCTCTCATACTAGAACATACACTTCCTGATCACAGGGATATTTTTGCTTTTGCTTTTTGTATCCCAAGCATTTAGCTCAGTGCCTGGCACATGCTAAGCCCTTAATGGATGCTTGTGAATTGATCAGTTGATACTAACAGACAGATAGGTAGCTGTTTCAGAAAGGAAAATTTAGACTTGTCGTAAGAGAAAGTTTCCTAACAAAGGCCAGAAGAGGAATGACCAGAACATCGATTGCCTCAGATTGGGCGAGAGGAGGGGTGGAAACTGTTTCCTGGTGGGAGACAGGGTCATCCACTAAGGGAAATTGATATCAGGCTCTCTCCCCCACCTCTGGGATCAGGCTCTCTGCTGTCCATAGTTCTGATCCCCTTGCCAGATCCCCCAGTGCTCCCAAGGAAGCAGAGAGAAGTAGTGGAAAGAATATTGTACCTGGAGTCCAAGAATCATGCAACCTCAGATTGGGAGTGATCTCATAAGCCATCTATTTAAGCACATCCAGTAAGTACTCATTCAGTCTTTTCTCAAAGGCTTTGAATAAGGGGAAACCCACTACTTCCCAAGGCAGCCCACGCCATTTTTTTGGGTAGCTCACATTGTCAGAAGGTTTTCCTTATGCCAAGCTTGAATTTGTCCTGTATCTTCCACCCTTTGTTCCTAAATCAGAGGTTCTGGGATCACATTTTGCCTTGGTCACTCACTGTGTAATTTTAAGTAAGTCACTTAAGTGCTCCAAGACTCAATTTTCTCTTCTGTACAATGGAGAGAATATTCCCTGTTATCTCAACCTCACAGGATGGTTGGGATGATCAGTTGGGTCATACATAGAAAGTGCTTTGCTAACCTTGAATCATTGCTCAGGGGAGCAGAGAAGAAGGAAAGAAGAGAATTCCACTTCCCATGCTCTCGAGTCATGGGTGAGATTCCTTTAAAAAATGATCTCCAAATGTTCTGGTGGTAACCCAATTAGGATACCACAAGTAAATCAATCACTCCATTTAGCCCCAGTTGTGCCTGCCATGTTGAAGTTTTATAGAACCATCAAAGATTAATCAGTCAGCTAAATTCTTCCTAAGGACCAGGTCCTGGATATATAGAGCTAGAAGTCCCAGGTCTGAATCACGGTTCTCCTTCTTAACCAACTCTGTGACCCTGGACAATTACTTGTCTCTAAATCTATTTCCTTTTCTATATAATATGTGAACTACTTTTTGGGTGTTTGGAAGAATCCAAAGAGAAGGATCTAGTTCTCAAGATGGGATTTAGAAGCATAGGTGTCCTGGTAGATAAAATGCTTCACTGAGAGTCAACCCAGTCAGTCCTCAGCCTCAAGATCCCTGCAACTGAACAATCCTCCTTCATCAGATTCCCAGGACATCCTGTTCCTCAAGGCCATGGTGCTCTTTCCTCACCTTCACAGCTCCAAACTTAGCTAGATAAAGTCAGATTTTTCCAATGGCAGTTGAGACCACTAGATCAAAAGATAGTTATGCAGAGAAGGCAGGCCAATGTTGTCTTCCTGTTGTTGACAGACAGGAAGATAATTAAATAGATAATTAAAGTACAAAGTGACCCGTGGGCAGGAGCAAGGTGGCACTAATGAGAGGGCAGATTGACGTCCCTGAGAAACAAAGGCTTAGCTTTAAAGAAAAGGTCCCTTTCATTTCTGAGTCTGTGTTCAGGCACCATCAGCCTGGATGATCCTGGTTTTTTCCCTCGTTTGTGTCTTTGTATCCCAGGGAAAAGTCCAGTGCCTGGCACATAGTAGGTACTTAACAAATATGTTACTTAGAATATCAATCTCTCGCCCTACTTTCAACAGAATAGGAAAACTGATCACAGCAATGAACAAAGCTGGCCTAAGGACAAGGAACAGCAGTTTGGGAGAGGTGCCAGGTTTTCACCCTGCTTCTGACGGTTTCCTTGCTATGTGACCTTGCTACATTTCTTGACCTATCTCTGCCTCATTTTCCCTTGGGGTTAAAAACATTGACCTCCCTAGTGTTTTAGTTTAATTTAATAAACATCTCCTATTCCCAGATCTCTCAGCGACTAGAGCAAGAACTAATTATTTGACAAAAACTGTTGAGAAAACTGGTAAGAAGTCCAGTAGAAACTAGGCATGTATAAATATCTTACATCGTATATCAAGGTAAGCCCAAAATGGGTGCATGATTTAGACATAAAGGGAGGTCTCATAAGCAAATTAGTGGAGTAGGGGAAGAAATTACCCGTCATATCTATGAGGAGTAGGAGAGTTTATGATTAAAGAAGAGATAAAGAAGTATTTGGGGGAGGGGGAAAAATGGATAATTCTGATTATATAAAATTTAAAAGTTTTTATAGTAACAAAACCAACGCAGCTAAAAATTAGAAGAAATGCAGGAAGCAGAGGGAAGATCCTTGCAGCAAGTTTCCCTGATAAAGACAGTCTCTCATTTTTAATGTAAATGGGGAGCTGAATCCAATTTACAAGAGTAAGAGCCATTCCACAATTAATAGATGGTCAGAGGATATGAACAGGCAGTTCCTAGGGGGAAGTCACTAATAATTAGAGAAATGCTAATTAAAACAACTCCCAAGTATCACTTTGCACCCATAAGATTGGTTGAGATGACAAAAAAAAGGGAAACAACAAATGCTTGAGGGGATGTGTGAAAATAGATATACTAATCAATATTTTGGGAGTTGGGTGGCACAGTGCATGAAGCCTGAAGTCAGAAGACCTGAGTTCAAATCCAGCCTCAAGTACTTACTAGCTGTGTGACCCTGGGCAAGTCACTTAACCTCATTTGCCTCAGTTTCCTTATCTGTAAAATGAGCTGGAGAAGGAAATGGCAAACCCCTCCAGTGGCTTTGCCAAGAAAACCCCAAATGGGGTCACGAGAGTCAGACACAACTGAAATGACTGAACAAGAACAGTGCATTGTTGAGGGAGCCATGAGCTAGAGCAGTGGTTCTCAACCTGTGGGTCCCGACACTTTTGGGGATCGAACGGGGTCACCTAAGACCATCGGAAAACACATATTTCCATGGCCTTAGGAACCGAGACACCGCTCCTCTATCTGTCTCTAGGCGGGTCAGCCCACATTCAGATACGCCCGCATACCAGTATTAAAGGGTTGCAGCATTAGGAAGATTGAGAACCACTGAGCTAGAGCAACCATTCTGGAAAGCAATTCAGAGCTATGCCCCCAAAGCTATTAAACTACACATATTCTTTGACCCACCAGTACCAATACTAGGGCTAATACCCTGAGGAGATCAAAGAAAGAGGAAGAGGACCCATAGGTACAAAAATATTTATAACAGCTTTCTGTGGTGACAAAGAACTAGAAAATGAGAACTAGAAAAACTACCAGTTGGAGGATGGACAAACCAAGTTATGAGTATGAATGTGACAAAATACTGTTGTGCTGTAAGAAAGGTAAGAGCAACAACAATAATAATGGTGATGATGGTGATGATGAAGATGATGGTGATGATGAAGATGATGATGATGGTGGTGGTGGTGATTGTGATGGTCATGAAGAATTAAGATTCATTACTCTATGCAAATCATTGTGCTAAGCTTTGGAGTTACAAGCAGAAAAATAAGGCAGTCTCTTCTCTCAAGTAGTTCACATTAAAGGGGGAGACAATGTGTATGGCAGATTCTAACTTTAAGTCAGATGGAAAGGTCTCAAGGTCCTTAGAGGGCAGCAACAAAACAGATGGTAAGATTTGGCCCTGGCTTAGAAGCAGTATTATTCCAAAGGTTTTTACATTCAGGCTCCTCCTCTGTCTCTGTTTCCTGGTGATGGCAGCTTGCTTTGCCTGGCACATGCTGCCTCTCTTCTCTCCCTCAGGGTACCCTGCTACCTCAGTTTGCCTACTCTGTGAGTGACTATTAGTTGGCCATTGGTGGGAAGGATTGGCCCTTTATCCACAGGAACCACCTCACCTGATGATGGCTGTTTGGGCTAGGCTGGCAGTAGGATGGGGGTCTGCACAGTGCTCTGCTCTCAGGGCTCTTGTGCCCATCTGCCTGATGGTGACAGTTGGTAATGGTGGTGATAAGGAAGGTGGGTCCCTTTTCCATGAGGATTTCTCCCCTCATTGACAGCTATGAAGGCTGGAATAAGGGAGAGAGAGAGACAGACAGACAGAGAACAAACATTTACTAAGTGCCTACTGTGTGTACTAATCACCAAGTATGAAGCACTTACAAATATTATCTCATTGGAGCCTCACAACAACCCTGGGAGATAGGTGTTATCATTTTACAGTTGTGAAAACTGATTCTAACAGAGGTTAAGCGACTTTGTCTAGGGTCATACAGCTGTGAAGTGTCTAAGGCCTAATTTGCACTCAGGTCTTCCAAATTGCAGGCCTACTGCTCTCTCCACTGTGCCATCTGGCTGCCTCCCATGCCAGTGATCCACGCCCCAATAGTCCCTACCTGGTATGGTATTGGGATATAACAACTTTGCCATCTGACAAAAATCTCTTTTATTCGGTAAGTTCTAAAATGTGATATGGCTAAATGGAAATCACAGTACAAATGCATGCCCCACAGAAAGTGAATTGGGAATGATTTGGGTTATGGACATGAACAACTGCTTGTAGGATGTAGGCAGCTTTCCCTTCCATTTCTCCCCAGGAGAGAGAAGAAATATGCTTCCACTGTAGCAGGAGGCATTTAAGAACTTCCTGGGATGAAATCCATTGGCGGTCTCCAAGCCTGGGCTGGATGAACAGCTGCCAAGGCCATGGTGCCTGTTGAGACACAGGTCAGACTAGCTGCCCTCTGAGCCCCCTCCCAACTCAGAGACTCTATGCTTCTGTGCCATCACCCTTTCTGGACCCAGGAGAATGGGAATGAGCATACATTGGCTGAAAATGGCAAAGCTGATGGGATCTGAAATTGGAAGAAACTTCTCCAATTGCCAAATCCAACTCTCAGTTTGTAGGTGAGGAAAATGAAGTATTTGATGTGAGGCAAACATAATGTTCATGAGCTCATATGCAAAGCCAGTCCTTTATTGTTTTATAAGATCATGGGATCCTCAGTCACAAGAGACCCTGGAGAGACCGTTGAGTCCAACATTCTTATCTTACAGGGCTGGAAACTGAGGCTCAGAGATGAATGTCTCCACAAGCAGTCAGGACTAACAATAACTCATTTACATAGAACTTCTATGTGAACAGAGTACTTTACATAAGGGAGCCCTTTCCCTACTTTGGGGATACACTCGCAGGGAAGCACGAGTAGGACCTGAAAATATACTTAGAGGGGGTGCAACAGATTATAGTATTTTAAAATATATGCTATGGGAATAGGATAGGAATAGGAAGAAAAGATAGGATAGGAAGAAAACAAGCTTTACAAAAAATCTAGAAAATGTTCCTTAAAGGAATGGGAATCCATCTGAATCTTGCCTCATCCTCATGAGATATCTTTATGATTAGCCCATTTTATAGATAAGGCTATGAAGGTGAGGTCCAGAAAATCTACAACTTGCCACACCACTAGAAAGTGTCAGAAATGTAATTTGAGCTTATCTTTTTGACATCAATTCTGGTATTGTACCCATTATGTTGACTTTCAACAAACAGCTAATCCAATCCCTCATTTTGCAAATGAGGAGATTGAAATCCACAGAAATTAGGCTTTGGAACTTGTACCACACTACCTCCTTGTAGGAGAACTGGTATCAAGGAATGAGAAAGAAACAAGTCTTTCAGAGGGCCACCATCTATAGAAATCTACAATTTCTTTTGTATATCTGCAAAGTCAGATTTCAGATCTGGGCAAAGATGCCACTATGCCTCTTCTCCATGCTAACTGAGCCAACAGCTCCTCCCAGCTGCCACAGATAGAGACTGAGAAATCTCTTTTGGAGAGCTGACTCGCATTGCCCAACCCTCCCCAGCATCATTTCCCAGCCATCCCTTTGGGTTGTAAACACCTAGTGAAGCAGGAAGAGATCTGGAGCCCCAGGGTGCTGGGAATTCTCTGGGAACCCAGCACTGACTCTACCATCAGCCTAAATTATTCCTATTCTGCAGTTTTAACATTTTAAGTGCAGTGGGCGACTGCAGAAGGGGAATCTCACCTTCCGAGTTGATGGGAGCCGGGATTACCACATTCAAATCGCTGAGCACTTGTTTTTCCCTAGGCAGCGGCTGAGCCAGCTGCAAAAGCTAGTACCCTCACTGCTTTAAAAAAACAAATGAGGAAAACAAATTTCTTGTATCTGGTAATACTTACAGCTGCCAGACACAGTTCCTGTTTCTTCTCAAATACTTAAAAAAAAGCATTTTCTAGTTGTTGTGTTTTTTTAATCCTTTCCTTCCCATCCAACAAAAGTATAGACTTTTCAAATCCAATCATCTGGGTCACCGCCACCACCCACTTTCTGAGCTCCTATTCTGAACACCAATTGGTCCCACTACAAATCCATGTTATGTAATTTCAGCAGGACCCTCATTGCTGTACAGGAATCCTTTTACTCTCTTGCCTGGTTAATGTTTTGATCCTCTTCCCAGGAGCTGCTGGTTATAAACCTTCTCCTTTCTTAAACCCTTGCTCTTTTGTTCCCCAGCAAGTGATTTCACCTCCATTATTACTGAGAAAATCCAAGCCATATGCCATGAGCTACCTCATCTCCCCACATGCCGCAGATTGAAAGCACTCACTCGATTTTCTCTTCTTTTGGGGTACTAGGAAAGAGGAAGCATTTCTCCCTGTCCAGACCACTCCTCTACAATGACTCTCATTCTCTCCTCTTTCTTCCAGGGTCATTCCATCTTTACTTCGACCTCAATCTGCCATCGTCAGCAGGCTTTGTTCATGCTAGTTATAAATATGTCCAGATTCCCTTATTCTTTGTTGGTCTTTGCTTGAACCCATCACTCAACTGATCTTTTCAAGGCAACCGATGACTTCTTAACTGCTGGATCCTGTGGCCTTTCCTCTGTCCTCATCCTTGACCTCTGCACCCTCCTCCTAGATCCCCGCTTCTCCCTTCACTTCTGTGACATTGCTCTATCATGGTCTTCCCCCTATCTGTCTGATAGCTCACTCCCAACTTCCATTGCTGGCTCCTCCTTCATCACTCAGCCTTTTTGCATGTGAGTCCTCCAAGTTGTCTCTTGGCTTTCAGGCCCTTTTCCATTTGCGAAATTTCCACACAGCTGCCAAAAGTCTTTCTTCGGGTAAATATTAGACCATATCTCAGTGTCTCCCTTTCACCCTTCCTTAGTATGGCATTGAAAGTCCTCCACCATGGGGCCACAGCTTCCCTTTCCAGTTTTATTTCATAAAGCCCTTCCTTACATCCTCTATGCCAGTGGTTCTCAACCTTCCTAATGCCGAGACCCTTTAATACTCATATGTGGGTGTATCTGCATGTGGGCACACCCACCTGGAGATGGATAGAGGAGCCATGTCTCGGTTCCCATTGGAAATATGTGTTTTCCAATGGTCTTAGATGACCCCAGTGACCCTTGTGGAAGGGTCATTCGACCCCCAAGGGGGTCGTGACCCACAGGTTGAGAACCACTGCTCTATGCTCTGGCCAAACTGAATGACCAGCTTTTCTCTTACCCAATATTCCATTTCTCACCTCTGCTCATTTGCCCAAGCCACCCCCACCCCTAGAATGCACTCCCTCTACATCTCTACCTCTCGGATGCCTTGTCTTCCTTCAAGGCTTAGCTCCCTTGTCACCTGCCCTTGGAAAACTCTCCAGATACTCCCAGGGTGTATTGTTTTCTTGTTCTTCAAATCACCTTGTTCTCACTTAGGAATGTGTACAAAAATAATGACGGCTAACATTTACACAGCTCTTGCTACGTCTCAGGCACTTCATTTAGTGATTCGCAATTATCTCATCTGATCCTCCCCACGACACTGGGAGGCAGATATGATCCCTATCTCCATTTACAGTGGAAGAAACTGAGGCAAACAGAAGCCAAGTGACTTATCCAGAGTCACCTGTCTAGAAAGTATCTGCAGGCAAATTTGAACTCAGGTCTTCCTGACTCCAGACCCGCTGTTACACCTCCACTGCAGAGGGAGGGAAGTTCTTTCAGGTTAGGGACTCGTCATCTTTTGCTATTTTTGTATCTCCGGCTCTTAAACATTGCACAGAGAAGGCCCTTAAGAGCTTTTGTTGAATTTGAATATGACCAATTTGAGAGATGTGAATGGAGATGGTTTAAATGACAGAGAATTTATATTTAATCTTAGAGGTAATTAGGAGCCACTGGAGTTTATTGAATGGGGAAGTGAGGCGGTCAGACCTACTCTATGGAGAAATCACCACGGCAGCCTGGTGAGGGAAGGATTAGAGGAGACAGAGCCTGGAGAAAGGGAGGCCCCCCACCAAAGGGGATCAAAGTAGCGCAGGCCAGAGACAGGGAGGCCCTGAACCAGAGCTTTGTCTGTATGAGTGGAGAGGAGGGAAGGTATGCAAGAGATGCTGTGAATGGACCAGATATGTGGGGTGAATGAAAGGGAGTAGGGCATGGGACTGGGTGACTGGGAGGATGGTGGTGTCCTCAATAGTAATAGGAGAATTTGGAAGGGGAGGGGGCTTATGTGAAAAGATAATGAGCTCTATTTGGGTTGAGCAGTTGGGTGGTATAATGGATGGAACTTCAGGTCTGGAGTCAGGAAGTCCTGAGTTCAAATATGACCTCAGACAGCCATGTGACCCCGGACAAATCACTTAACCCTGTTTGCCTCAGTTCTTCATCTGTAAAATGCACTGGACAAGCAAATGGCAAACCCCTGCAGTATCTTTGCCAAGAGAACCCCAAATGGGGCCATGAAGAGCTGAATGCAGCTGAACAACCACAACCATGACAACAAAGGCATTTGTCTTTCTTTGTATTCCCATGACTTAGCATGGTTCCTGACAGGTAGTAGGCACTAAATAAATGTGGCTTGACTGACCAACATGATACAGGGTAAAAAGAGGAGGCCAAGAACAGAGGACACCCATGGTGGGTAAAGGTGGCTGAGAAGGAGAGGCCAGAGAAGTAGGAGAATAACCAGAAGACAGGGCGTCATGAGAATCTCAAGAGGAGGGAGTTTCCAGATGGGTAAGGTGACTGATAGAGCCAAACATTGCACAAGGTCAAGGAAGATCAGAATGAAAGAATCATTGGGTTCTAAGACAACTCTGAAAGACTCATGACGGAAAATGCTATCCACATCCAGAGAAAGAACTATGGGGTCTGAATGCAGAGCAAAGCATACTATTTTCTCTCTCTCTTTTTCTTTCTAATGGTTTTCCCCTTTTGTTCTGATCATTCTTTCACAACATGACTAATGTGGAAATACGTTTAATATCATTGTACATGTGTAGTCCATATCAGATTGCATGCTGTCTTGGGGAGTAGGGAAGGAAGGGAAGGAGAAAAAATTTGGAACTCAAAATATTATGAAAGTGATTGTTAAAAATTATCTTTACATGCGATTGAAAAACAAAATACTATTAAGCAGAAAAAATAAAAAGGAAGTCCATGTTGACAAAAAAAGAATTTATATGTTCCTGAAAAAAATGAAAGACTCATTGGTAACTGTCAAGAGGGCAATTTCAGTTGAATAATGAGGTTGGAAGCCAGATTATAGAGAATCGAGAAGAAAGGAAGTGGAGGCATAGACAATGGACTGAGTTCTCAAGACGTTTAGTCATGAAAGGGAGGAGAGCTATAGGACAGCAGGTAGCAAGGATATTCAGATAAAGTGAGGTTGGCTGGTTGGTTTTAATTTCCTAAGGATGCAGGAGACACAGGTGTGCTTGTAGGGACCAAGAAGACGGGGAGAGACTGAGGATAGGTGAGGGAGTGGAGGTGATAGGACAGGCAGTATGCTAGACAACCTGGGAAGGGATGGATATGCAAGGATTTGTGTACAAGGATTTGCCTTGGAACTTCATCTGAGACAGAGAGGCAACTCTAGGAGATGTCTGAGGTGACATGAAACTAGGAGGAGGTGAGAAGAGGGAGCTCTTGGTGAAGGGCCTCAATTTGAGGGTGAAATATGAGGTGAGCAAACTGGAAACTAAGTGGATGCCCATCAATTGGGGAAATGGCTAAACAAGTTGTGGTATATGAATGTAATGGAATACTATTGTGCTATAAGAAATGGGGAGGAGACAGTCTTCATATTTACCTGGAGAGGCTTATACGGACTGATGCTAAGTGAGAAGAGCAGAACCAGGAGAAATGTGTACATAATCACAGCCACATCGTATGTGTGATGACCAACCTTGATAAACTGGACTCTTCTCAGCAACGCACAGTTATATCCTACACCTGGAAGGTACAGGATGGAAGGAGATATCTGCATTCAGAGAAACATCTAGGAAGAACAGAGTTTAAATGGAGACTGAAGCAATCTACATGCTATTGCTCTTTTTCCATGTTTGGTTTTGTTTCCTTTTCCCCATTGTTCACTCCATTGGTTACGACCCTTCTATACAACCAGACTAATGTCCAATGTGAAAGTATTTGCAGATCCTATACCTGACTGCATGCTGCCATGGTGTGGG
>CM053582.1:562375780-562445648 GCA_028627135.1 Pseudochirops cupreus | reverse complement strand
GTGGTTATGGGGAGAGCTGTGGAGTTTTCCTGCTTCTATGCTGCCATCTTTGGAGCCTCAATTCTTTACCTGTAAATTAAGGGGTTTTTGACTTACAGGTTTTGTTCAGCATTTTCTAGGTCGATGAATCTGGGGTCTCAACATTATCTTAGCCACATGTTCTTGAGCAAGTCAAGGACCAGAGTTCAAAGCAGGTTGCATTAATGTGAGGGAGGCAAGGAATTATAAAAAAAATTAACCAAGGTCCAGACACCAGGAGGTCAGACAAGGTGAAAAAGAATGGGGAGGGGAAATGGTCAAGAATTTCAAGGGAAATAATGAGAAGGGGGAACAAATGGGACCCAAAAGCACCAGATCACAAACTATTCTACAAAGCAGTAATTCTCAAAACAATTTTTGCAAAGATGACAAAAAAGAAAATGACACATGATGGAGAAGCTGTGGGTAACCAGGTGCATTGATGAACGGCTAGTAGATAGGCTCATTCTGGAAGGCAATTTGAAACAGTACACAAAAAAATTTTAAAAACCAGATCATGCCCTTTGACCCAGCTTCACCACTGCTAAGTCTATACCCTCAAAGAGATCAAATAAAGAAGAAAACTTCTCCAGTATACAAAAAAAAATATAGCAACTCTTTTTTGCAGCAACAAAAAACTATAAATTAAGGGGATGGCTATCAATTGGGGAATGACTGAACAAATCATGGTACTTGAATCTAATGGAGTATTTTTTGTGTTGTAAGAAATGATGAAAAAGATGACTTCTAAGAGATGTGGAAATTATATAGTTTCTATATAGACTGAGGAAGACTGAAATGAGCAGAGCCAGAGTGACAATTTCAACCATAACATTAATACTATAGACGATATTTCAAAGACTTATATAAACTGATAAAGACTAAAATAAGCACAGTCAGGAAAACAACTTATACAATAACAATAATTCTGCACAAAAATGAACAATTTTGAAAGCTGTTAAAACTCTGATCAATATGATCAATACAATGACCCCCCGTGATTCAAGTGTACCAATGAGGACGTATACCATCCAATCCCTGCCGGAAAGGTGATGGATTCAGGGGGCAGAATGATAAATAAATATTTTTGGACATAACCAGTGAGGGAATTTGTTTTGCTTGACTACTCATATTTGTTATAAGGGGCTTTTTCCTTTAATGGGGTAGGGGTGGAAAAGAAAAAAAATAGATTTCTCTTAATTAAAAAAATGATAATCAAAGAATGAATGACATCAATAACTACCTTCCCTCTATCTTTACCAGAGTCACAGGAGAAAAGTATTAACCTAGAGGTTCTACATACAGATTTGGAAAAATGTTTTGCTGGGTTTGAGTGGAGAAAACAACCAATGATCAGGTTTTAATAAGGGACTATTTTGTACCACTTGCTAGGATGCAAAAACCAATCAACCAAAACGAAAACACTCTCCCAAACCAAAGTGAGACCATTCCTGCCCTCAATGAGTTTAGGGGAGAAATTTTAGGTGTGGAGGAATAGCAGCCAGGAAAGGGAGCTTATATTTGGGGCATACCAGGAATGGTGAGTGGAGCCATGGGGTCTCTCAGAATCCAGTCTTTCTTTCAAAGCTCAGTTCAAGCGCCCTCTACTGCATGAGCTCTGTCCTGATCCCTCTCTCCAGGTGCTAGTCCCTTCCCCGATTGCATTGTATCTACTTTTTTGTTTCTTTTTCTTTCTTTTTTCTTCTCCTTGTGTCTATGGTTTTCTTTTTCTTTCTTTCTTTCTTTCTTTCTTTCTTTCTTTCTTTCTTTCTTTCTTCCTTTCTTTCTATCTATCTGTATGTTGTCTCTCTCCATAAGCTGCAAACTCCTGGAGAACAGGGTCGGTTTCATTTTTGTCTTTGTGATTCCAGTGCCCAGCTCAGTGCCTGGTACACAGTATAATATATGCTAAATAAATACTAGTCAAATGATTGATTGCCAGCTGGTTTGATCAGATTAAAAATACTTTACAAAGAATCATTCACATTAATAATATTTGTATAATTTATGGTTGTTTTTGTTGTTTTTATAAGACCTTGATTTTAACAATGCAGGTTGTTTCCTAGAGAAGGATTTCTTTAGCAATGAGAGCAGCACTTTCTCAACAACTTTGAATCTTAAAGTCTCATATGGAACATCCCGAGGTTAAGGGACTTACCCAGGGTCACTCAGTCAAGATGAGAGAGGCAGGGCTTGAATATGAGTCTTCCAGGCTCCGAAATGACCTTTCTGTCTCTTTCATGCGCATTGTGCTACCCTCTCCTTCTCCAATAATTCATTTCCTGGTTGAGGTGACATGAAACAATTGACTGTTTCCTTGTCCCTGTGGAGAAGATACACTAACCCAGTCAGTGTTGAAATTAATGCCTCTTTGAGTTCTTGTTTCCTAAAGATACTTTCTATCTTCTTTATCAATCATGTCCAGAAAGTCAATATTCTTGGTTATTTTCTTTCAAAAACCTATGGTGTGGTGGGGATAGAGGGCTAGACTTGGGATCAGAAAAGTCCAAATTCAATTCCTTCCTTGGATATAAACTACTTGGATGCCTTGGGTATGCCAGTTCTCTGGGTTTCAGTGTCCACACCTTCAAAATGGAAAGGCTAGACTAGATTGCCCCAAGGTCCTTTCCAGGAATAAATCTATGATCCAATGATGTTCTCTACAACTTAGTAGGGAGTATATGACAGATGTTAAAGATGAATGGTTCGGGTTTGACCAAACTGGTGATGAGCTTCTCCAAACCTGGCTCAGACAGCAGACATAAGGTGCATCACTGGACTCACATTCAAAGCCTTTCCAGCCTTTTATGACAAAGCTTTTATGTCATTGGCTCAGCCTTCAAGAACCCAGAGTCCCCTCCATGATCTCATGAATATTAGAGGAACATAATTGAAAAGGTCCTGGTTACTAAGCACATAATTAATTTTTAAAAGAAAATTTTAAATTCTGCTTATTTTAATCAGTTGTATTATTGTCATATTTAGCAGAATGCATAGCACAGAGTAAGAACTTAAGAAATGCTGGCTGATTGGATTTATTGTGTTTGCCTTGTGGGGAGAGGAAAGAAAAAAAAAACCCTAGCCTTGAGACACATCATCTTGCCAAACAAAGACCATAAAGGACAGAAAAAAATGAACTGGAAGAATAAAGGGGGATGTGAACAGCACTCACAGGCAATAACTTTAAAACCTTCCCTACTTTGAGGTGAGATCAAAAGGGAAAGGAGCCACATAAATAATTCTAATAAATTCCAAAGAACAGTCCCTTCCTAACACTTAAGTGGTGAGGCTGAGCAACGATCAGGAACACTTTGTCTGATGTTCAACACCTCTTCAAAGGATGGTCTGGTGGGGGGAGGGTTCTGAGGATGTCATTTGTAGCTTGTGATTTACTTGAGTTTGTCTGGTGGCCTTTTTTTTTAATGAGTGATAGAATCAGGGTCTGCTTTTAGATGATATCATCCTGGTTTCATGAAAAATGGCTAGCCCAGATGCTTCATTAGTGTCTACAAGATGATAAAAGGCCCAGAGGTGGGTCTGTAGCAGGCTGGGTGGATCCTCCTGTAGGATGAGACATTGTGGCTGAATCTCCACCTCCCACCCTGTCAAAGAAGCTGCCCCCCATGAATGAGATCGCAAGTTCACTGAAGGATTGAAATGTTGTCCTGGGTCTCTTACACATGAAATAAAATTTGGTCCAGACTCAATTGAGTTTGAGTGTTAAATGGTAATGCTGTTCCAGTGTCTCTGGAAGATGCCTACCCTATGGCATAGGATGATGGAAGAAAGGTCAAGCTTACAAGCAGGAGAGGTCATGGTCTGAATTCCACCTTTGCCATTCTATGAGCAGGAGCAAGTCACTTCCTTTAAGCCTCAGTTCCCTCTTCTGCAAACTGGAGATCATAATATTTACAGGATGTACCCCAAAGGACAAGGATCAAGTGAGATTAAGATAAGGATAAACCTTAAAACACTATATAAATGCCAGCTATTATTTTTCTGAAACTCCTGGTGATGTGGGCTCTCCTACCCCAAGGCAGAATGAAAATTCTTGAGTGATGGGAGTACATATAGTCACCAGGGTGATGTAGGGGAAAAAGTACTGGTTTGGAGGATTAGAAGAATTGGGTTCAAATCTCTGTTCTTACAGATACTACCTGTGAGACCTTGGATAAGTCACTTTGGGCCACAGTTTCCTCATTTATAAAATGGAAGGGTTGGACTAACTTCCTACTGGATTTAGATCTGTGATCCTAAGTCATTTTCCCATCTCTCAACTAGGTCTTGGGAACCAGCATGGTGCTCCATAGATACCTCTTGGGCACAGAGATTGATCTTGTTGGCTCCGGGGTCATCAAACTCTTAAATCTGAGAACACTGTTGTAAACTGCTCATCCACAATGCACTCTCTCCCTCCTACTCTCCTTAAACCAGAATCCCCTTCCCAGTCATAGAAGGGATCAATTTCTGTCTTCTAGTATATTCTTGGCTACTAGCTAGCATTCTCCATGAACTGTGCTTTCTTACCTCCAAAGCTTGTACTGGATACTGCCATGAATAGTTCCTCTCTGTAGCTCTCTTCTTCAAAACACATCTTGTGCTTTGTGATACAACCCCTGAGTCTAAGAATACGCCTATTGGGATGCTGACATCTTGGGATTTCTATCAGTAAGAGTATCTGTCTCATCTCAGCCATTATGGGCAAATGAGGCTGGATGGGGTAGCTCCTTGTTAGATAGCTATTTGTGAAGTTAAGCAGCTTACCCATGGTTACCTAGCTAGTAATTATCTGAAGTAAGATTTGAACTCATCTTGGTCCAGTTATATACTTAAAAATGAGAATATGGCTATGGGCAGGAGAGTGGGTGAAAAAAATCAAATTCCCTGCTTTCTTTTCCATTGCTTCTCACTAATCATTTAGATAAATTTGCCTACTGCTGGGTATCCAGCCAGTACAGTCTTGCAACTCCAATTTACCTTCTACCAGCTAGTTATACAATGAGAATTCTTATTCCTGGAAATTGAAGGAGGAAAGGGTTGCTTAAGTGAAGGACTGGTCCTTGGGGAGAACCTGGCAGGGAGTCCTAATCCTGGACAACAACCCAGGGTTGTTGTGTTAGCAATTGTAGGGAGAATGAGGGACTCCATAGTCTAGAATTGAGGATGTTGTGGCAGGAGTCAAGGAATACTGGCTAATTAAGCCTAGATCAAGTCTAGAAGCCAGGAAATCAGTCAAGGTAAAAAGGAGAAACCAGAACTCAAGAGTTCAAGTCAGGCAAGGTCTCAAGGTCTAGGAAGTTAGGTATTAACACCTATGACTGTTTCTCTAGCTTGATAATTCATAGATAGCCCCTCAGACATGGTGAAAGTTCCTTGCCCTCTCCATGCATGATGCCTTTACACCATCACTACAGTTCAGGAGGACTTTTCCTACTAAGTTAAAAGCCTGAGGTTGAATGAATGAGCAGGGTGGAGTGACTGGATAGAGGAAATGCCAATCCACCCTACCTTTACATTGGCATTTGTGCCAATTGCTGGACTCTATGACATTTGTTTCCAGGTCACATAATTTATTGCAGTTAGCACAGTTTAAAAATTCACCAACACACCAAGAGTACAAGTTATTCCCCCCTCAGGAAAATAAAACATACTATGATTGTCAAAGTTAGATGTCAGTCTAAGTTTTAGAACAAAGGAAGAATATGAAACTAGTAAGAGGAAAAAGCAATCACTCATAGTAACCACAAAAAGATCCAAAAGAAATCTATGACTTTCTCAAGGTCTCTTTTTGACTACTGGGTCTTGCCAGAACCATCTAGTAACAGAAAATCGTGTGTAAGAAGGACTCCAGGGGCCATCTACTCTATCCTTCATCTCAGCAGGACTCTGGCCCTGTCAACAGCCAAGTAAATGGACATGGAGCCTTGGCTTCAAGAAATTCCAGTGAGAGAGAACTCATCGCTTTTTGGTTTCAATTCCACGTTTGGCTTGCTCTGATTCTTAGGAAGCTTTTCGTTACCTCAAACCTCAGTCTGCCTCTCTGAAACTTCACTCAGGCCTCTCAGTTGTGAGCAAAGCAGATCAAATCCAATTCCCTTTCCATTTCATATGATTGAAGACAACTATCATGTCCCCCAGGGCAGCTAGGTGGCATAGTGGATAGACTGCTGGACCTGGAGTCACTGGGGTTCAAATTTGGCCTCAGACACTTACTAGCTGTGGGACGCCGGATAACTCAGCCTGTTTGTCTCAGTTTCCTTATCTATAAAATGAATGAGAGAAGGACTGGCAAACCACTCTAGTATCTTTGCCCAGAAAACCCCAAATGGGATCACAGATATGCAACTGAAATGACTCAAGAACAACAAAATCATGGCCCCTGTTAAGCCTTCTTTCCTTCAGACCAGATTGTCCCATTTCCTTCAAGCCCTCTTGGGTATTATGTCAAGACACTCCATCCTCCTCTAGATGCTCTGCAGCTGATCAATAGTCTTCCTAAAATGTGGTTCCTGGAACTGAATCAATCAACACATTTATTTAGTGCCTACTCTGTGCAACATTCCAAGTACAGACTGAAATAAACTAAGCTCATGCCTTCTCATCATGTTGGTATTCTGTAGAGAAGCATTTAATTTGCAAACTCCCCAACTTTCTGTCCTTCCTTCCTGTCTTTGTACTTTCGGTAAACGTAGGTGCTTTGCTGAGCCGAGTTTTGACTTTTGCAGTATTTCTGTGCTCCTCCCATAGTAAAAATTAGGAAAATCTGAACAGCTTGGAGCCAGATTTAACACCAGAAATGCAGTGCCTAGCACGTAGCAGGCACTTAATAAATGTGGGTTTTTTTTTTTCATTCATTCATCTTTTCACTTATCCAGATGACAGAAAACACTTTGAATTTTAGGGCTGGATGAAAGCTGGAATCCAATGCCGTTATCCATTTTCTAAGAAAGAAGATGAACAATCTGGTGGCTGAAAGTAGTGAGAAGGTGCCTTTTGAAAAGTTTGCCTTTAATTGTCTTGACTCTTCTGTGATTTTCCTCTCCTTTCCCCCCATTAGTATTCTGAGGACACAAGGTCTTCTCCTTCTGGTGACTTTTTTCCCCTAAAAGCACCCTGTGCTAGTTAGAAATCATCTCCTGCTTAATGCCCTTTACCCATATGCTGCCAAGTGAGAGACATGCTTGAACGTGTCAGCCCCTTGAAATACAGTTTCTGAGCTGCTGGAGTACAGATTGCTTCTCATTAGAGAAGAGCGACAACTTTGGTGTAGCTAACATTGGTTCATCACATTCTTAAGGAAAGACCAAGGCAGACACCTCGATGTTAATTTTTCATGGGCCAACACCTCAGTCCAGGAAATTAGTCTGTCTTGCATTTCTCCTTCAAGATAGACAGCCTTTTTAATTGTCTGACTGCTACCCCAAAGCACTAGAGACAAAGTGTTCTATTGTAGAAGGTGGCTTCAGAATTGCAGCCCTGCCCGTTATGACCTAAAATACTTATGGCTGGCATGGTCTCAAAGGCATCGCCTGAAGTGTCAGAGAAGGCTTATAGGATGGATTCAGCCCTTGGGATTGGAAGGGATCTCAGAGCTCTTTCAGTCCATTCCCCTCTTCATTTTACACAGGACAAAACTGAGGTGCAAACAGTTTAAATGAGTTCAAATCTAAGCCAAGGGGAGCTTTCTCCATACAAGTCCAAATCAAGGACCAGCTCAAGCAATCAGTCAATTGATAAACATTTATTAAGCACTTAATATGTATAAGGCACTTTGTGCTAAGCTCTAGGGATATGAAAAGGGTCAAAAGAGATTCCCTGCCCTTGAGGAACTTACAGTCAAAACGGGGAGAGAACTTGCAAACAAATATATACAAAACATGCTCTATACGGGATAAATAGAGAATAATTAGCAAAGGGAAGGCACTGGAATTAATAGGGCTTGGGGAAGACTTCCTCTGTAGTGGTTCTCAACCTGTGGGTCTCAACCCCTTTGGGGGTCGAACGACCCTTTCACAAGGGTTACAGGGGCTGCCTAAGACCATCAGAAAATACATATTTCCAATGGTCTTAGGAACCAAGACACTGCTCCTCTATCTGTCTCCAGGTGGGTCTGCCCACATGCAGATATGCCCACATACAACTATTAAAGGGTGGTGGCATTAGGAAGGTTGAGAACCACTGCTCTAGGGGGTGGGATTGAAGTTGGGACTTCACCTTGATGATGATGAGGGAAGAAGACAGTGTTCCCAGAGTCTCTACTGTTTTAAAAAATGAATACACTCTAATTTATAATGTATATGACCTTGTCTTCAAATTGGGACAGGATATTTCATTTCCATGTAATAGCAGAGTATTGAGCGGGAGTGTTCACACACAATACACAGCATACATTAGAACTTTGTTCTCTGTATACTTTCACGTATGATTACACTTACACACGTACATATGCCTAGATGCTGTTAAGACAGGCATCGTAGAGTGGGAAAGAGAGAAAGTAAGATCTCAAATCAGGGAGAACTAGCTTCAAATCCCGTCTCAGATTCCAACTGAGTGACCTGAGGAAGATTTCTTAATAGCTCTGAGCTTAGGCAGTGCTCTGAGATTGAGTTATAGACTGGCTGTAATCTTCTACGCTGTGTGTGTATGTGTACGTTGGTGAGACAGAGACACAGAGACAGAGGGAGACAGAGAGAGACAAAGACAAAGAGACAGAGATTTTTCCATTTTTCTTTCTGTTAACTCAAAAGAAAGATCTCAGATGCAATAATTTTTACCCACAGATTGCCTCATTTATCATTTTCTTAGTTCACTTGCCTTCTGATTAAGGAAGACATCAGGCAACAGTGTCGTAATGATAAAAAGGAGACCATCAATCAAACTTTAAAACTTTAAGTGAGACATTTCTAATGTATCTATCCATTATTAATAACATCTTCTATATACAGAGAAATATATGAATTTGAAAACACCAACCAAAGAAATGTGGCGACAGACTTGGGTTCTATTGAAATGTGCTATAAAGTGCATCTCTGATTACTTGAAAACCAAATTATTTCCCTTAGACCCTGGAGCTTTCTCCATTAAAGTCATTTGTTTTTCTAGTCAGTACCTTATGGGAGCTGTGACTGTCTGTGGTTCTTGACCTAGAAATAAATTAAACACCACTTATTTCGCTTTTATATCAACTCCTCTTTCTGTCTTTACTGGAGAGAAGTGAAAGTGATCTTGGATAAGTCATTTCCTTTCTATGGATTTCACTTAGCTCACCTATAAAATAAGGAGTCAGACTTTGTGATCCCTGGGATCCCTTTCATACTCTGTCTCTGAAGCTAAATGCAAGATGCTCTACCTTGCTATGATCTCCAGGAATTAAGGCTTGGGGAGTTGGGAGCTGCTTAGATTAGAATAATGCTCTGGGCAGAGGATGAGTACAGATTTCAGCATTAATGACTGCAGTACATCTCTTCTGTGGTTTAAAAAACAAAGTCTTGTTATTTCAATAACGGGATAGACAGATTCATTTCTTTGAGACTCAGTTTCCTCACTTGTAAAATGGAAACAGTAATACGTATTGTTGTAGTACCTACTACATAGAGTATATAAAGCATTTTGCAAATCTTGAAGCCATATAACTATCAGAGTTAATGCTAATAAAGCTGTTTGTATATTGGGAAAAACACCCATTCAGGAACATGGGCTGCATTTCCATACAACCATCCCTGGACCCCCCAGACCCTATGCTCTGGCTACACAACAACCTCTCTGTCATCAGAGAAGCTGCCAATCCAGAGAGGGCAATATACCACTTGGGGCAAACTGTTAACCAACCAACAAGAACTTATTCTGCACCTATTACATGTCAGGCACTTAATGAAATGATCGGGATAAAGGTATAAACAATGAAACAATCCCTGATCTGACTGAGGTAGCTCTTGTGGGACTTGATTTGAGTCTGCCCAAAAAATCATCCAGGTCAGAGCAACAAGAAATTACCCAGCAGAGACTGAGCGCTATAGGGTAACACAGCAATAAGTCCTCGATGATTGTGACAGGAGAGTCAGGCACCTGAACGTCTAAGATCTAGAAACACAAGGCAGGTCACGAGGCAGAAAGCACAAGGTTTGCTGGTTTCCTGAAAGCCACAAAACCAAATCAGTTATTTCTGAAATTCAAAGCCTCCCCAGCCAAGGCTGGCTGGATCCTGGGCTCTGCTGTCCCCTGATTATTGTCATTCATTCTTTGAACATTCATTAAGTAGCAAAATGGAGACAGCTTTGAACTCATGAAGATGAGTCTTTTCTATTGCAGGGCTGGTACTCTATCCACTAAACCCCTGCCTGCCCCAGAAGTCAAACTGGATGGCTTCTAAAACCCCTTCCAGCACTCAATCTACGTTCCTGTCTGCTATGAATTATTCCAGGTACTAAAGTGATGGGCGGGAGGGGGTGGGGCAGTGGAACAGAAGAGAATAAAGAAGCCCCAGCCCCTCCCCTAAAGGATCTGATAGTCTAGTAGAGTCACAGTTGGGTAGCAACATGCAATTCCATGGAAGGAACTTTGGATCCTGTCCCAGAGATGGTCAGGTTTGTTTGCTCAGCTGCTGAATAGGTCATGCAGCTTTAGGATATGAATAAGACTGGGGGAGATCACCCCCACCCCATATGCAACCACAACTCTTGGCCTCAGCTGCTGTCTTCAGAGGGGCTGATGCAGAATGGCCCACGGGACATTCTGCTTTCACAAAAACCAAGCCTCCCAGCATGTTGCTGATAGAAGGGCTCATTTAAGATCAGATAAAAATAAAAACTTTGTTTACACAAAGGCCGCCTAAGTGACAACAGCCTAGCCAGGCTGAAAATTTATGCACTGACAGTTTGAGAGACTCCTATGACATTTATTTACATTTCACCAGAAAGCAGTGGTTGTTATAACTACCGCTGTCTCCCTGAGAAAGGTGATTAGTGCCTGGGCTCCCAGCTGCACAAATCAATTTCAGGCTTTTCAGAGAGCTTTGTCATCAGAGAAAATATTATGACAGCCTGGCTCTCTGCTCCCCTTCCCATCATCTCCCCTCTCCTGCCCATCTTATTCTTGGGGGTGGTGGGAAACGGATCAAAACAACAGAGATGGTCTAGGATGGTGCCAGGACACGCCTTCTAGGGGCTAAGACTTCACTCTTGTGGCTTCTCTCCTCTGCAGGATAACCCAACCCCCAAGGGTCCTGTCGATGCTGTAAGAAGGGAGGGGGCGGTTCTGGAGGTCCTTGGGCATCCTGCAGCCTCGGCCAATCCAAAGGTTTGGATGTAAATGTTGTTTTGTCCCCCTGGGACTTCCCTTTATCCACCCAGTAAGAAGTTTATGCCAGAATTTTTAATTGCATTAGTCTATATGCCAGGCAGATTGACCTACTTGTTCTTCCCTGTGAGATTCATTCAATCTCCTACCTCCGCACTTTTGCCTAGGCTTTGCCCCATCCCTCACCAACACTTCCTGGAATCCCTAGAACCCTTCAAAGCTCAGCTCCAGAGCATCTGCACCAGGTACCCTGACAGCAGTTGTTAGCACTCTGAACAACTCAGTCAGCTCCCTATTGGATACTACTTTGTGTCTATACTGCATTGATTTACCCAAGACTATATAATTTACTACCCCTAAAATGTAAACTTCTGGAGGGTAGGAACTGCTTTGTTTTTGTCTTGGAATCTAGCACAATTCCTGGCACATAGTAGGTGTTTAGTAAATGCTTACTGAATTTGAATTAAATTAAATACCAGGGGCAGCTAAGTGGTGCCATAGTGCATAGAGTGCAGAGCCTGGAGTCAGGAAGACTCATTGTCTTGAGTTTAAATCCAGCTTCAGACACTTACTAGCTGTGTGACCCTGAGCAAGTCACTTAACCCTGTTTGCCTCAGTTTCCTTATCTGTCAAATGAGCTGGAGAAGGAAATGACAGACCACTCCAGCATCTCTCCCAAGAAAACCCCAAATGGGGTCACAGAGAGTCAGACATGACTGAGCAACAACCACAACAACTGAATTAATGCTTACTGAATTACATTAAATTGCACCTTGGAAATGAGTGTCACTTATAACTAAAGTCCTAGCAGGAGGATGAACTCATCCAGGTGAATGCAAAGCCTTGGTAAAGGAGACCTAAGGCAGCCTTAAATCCCATTCTCATTTGTGGAGCAATTTATCTTTCCTTGCTTGAATTTTTAAAATGTATTCCTTTTGTTTGTATGTCATATATACCTGTTTTTATATCCCAATTATTGTGCCACTGTAAGCCTTTCCTTTTCACAAAGAAAACAGTTAAGGAAATCCAATCAGCAGAACAACTCTTTCTGACAGGTATGCAGCATTTCCCACCCATAGGCGCCCCCTTCTCCACAGAGAGGAGGGAGGTTTGCTTCCTTCGCTCTTTGCCTTAAGACCAGTGCTAGTCACTGCAGTTAATGAAAGCTCAACTGCCCTGCAGTGGTTTGCAACTCTCATTAAACTTGTTTTCCTGGTTCTACAGACTTTTTTCTTCCCAGGCTTCTCTGAATTCCTGATATTCATGGTGTCTCAGGGTAGGAAAATGTTACATTGAATTCATATTCCACAATTTGTTTAGCCATTCCCAACTGGTGAGCATCTGGCTTGTTTCCAACTTTTTGTTACCACAACAAAGCTTTTAATAGATACAAGTGTGGGGGGAGAGGGATTTGGAGCCAAGGGACCTGAGTTCAAATCCTGTGATCCTACTTACTCACCCATGTGGCCTGGAGCAGTGATTTAATTTCTGTGGTGCAGATTTTCCTTATCTCCTGAAAGTTGGGACTTTGACTTATTCTCTTTATCTCCCGAAGGCAGAGCTAGGAGCTCTGGCAGATGTTGTGAAGATACAAATTTAGGTTTGGAAAATGTCCTCACTTTTAGATATACCTTTAAGTGGAATGGACTTCCCAGAGAGGTGATAAGCTTCTCATCAATGGTTGTATTCCAGAAAAGGCCAGATAACACCCTGCTGGGGATGATCTGGAGGGATCTCAGCCAGGGTCAGGCTGGACCAGATGGCCACTGAGGTTCCTTCCCACTCAGAGATTCTCTGACTCATTGATCTCTAAGGGCCCTGGACACTTTGGATTTAATGATGCCCAGTATCCTTTGGACAAGGCATCTTTCTGAGCCTCCCTTTGTTTCTCGACTCTGTCCCTTCCTGGGGAAGCCCACTGGGCTGCTTCTGGCTCTCGTTCCTTTTCCCAAGCCCATTCCTGCTCCAGGGAAATGGGCCAGTCACATATATCCTGACCATCAACATCACTTGTTCTTCATCAGACTGTCTTCTTGTGAATTACTTCCCCATAAGAGAAAAATGTGAAGATTCCACTATATTTGAGCCTCATTTTTATCTGAGGAAACCTCTGGCTGTTGTTCTGAGTTCTGAGGTGATTAAGGACATGGACGTCCTAGTGCCCTCGTTTGCTGCTCAAATTCCTGGTTCTTTGTTGGTTTTAACTGATGTTTCCAGGAGCTGAAGGCTTGGAATGCAGAAGCCCCTAGTGAATAGGTCGTGGAAGAGGGGGAAGTCTTCATTACAACCACTCCTGAAAGCCACAGTAGGAATGTACGAAAGAACTTCCAAGAGAAAAAACAAATGAGAACAAGGCCAAAAAAACCTAAACATTTCGGGGCTGCTCCCCAAAGAGCCTGCGGCCAAAGCTGCTCTCTCTCCACAGTGCTGGGGCTTCTGCAGAGAAAGTCAGTTTTGCTCCTTCTCTGGGCCAGGAATCTCTGTCCGTCCAATTTGTGTCTGGAGGGGCTATCCCACACAGCCTCGTCAGTCAGGCTCTAAACCCACATCATCATCAATTAATCAACAAGCATTGATTTATTAAACACCTACTGTGCACCAGGCACTGGGTTAGGTGCTGGGAATTACAAAGACAAAAAGGAAACAGCCCCTGCTCCCATGGGACCCACATAGCTCACATATGTTGGCTAGAAGGCAGCTCCGCGTCCATCCGGCTCAATCCCCTCATTTCACAGATGAGCAAACTGAGACCCAAAGACATTCTGTGACTTACCCAGGTCACACAGCTAGAGAGTGACAGGGGCGGGGTTGTATTGTCCATCATTCTAACGGCAGCAGCAAAGTGGCATCATGTAAAGCAGCTCAGTATCTTACATAGAAAGCCAGCCTGGGCTCAGGTCCCCGAGTCTGACACACACTGGCACTGTGACCCTGGGCAAGGAGCAACCTCTCAGTGACACAGGCACCTCTCTAAGACTCTAGGCTGCTTAGAGGACCTTAGAGGCCATCAGGTCCAACGTCACTTTTACACATGAGGAAACAGAGGCTCAGACCCCTTAAGGGACTTATTCAAGATCACGTGATTGGTTAGCGGCAGGGCTAGAATTTGAACCCAGGTCCTTTGACTCCAAATAGAGTACCTGGGGGTTTAGAGATAAGAAAGAAGGGCTGTGGGGGTTTTGTGTTTATTTCCCCAGCACCTAAAACACAGTGCTGGGCACATCACAGGGATTTTAAAATGTTTGTTATTAGTTATCAATTCAAATGTTTTAGCTAGTCCTATCTCCTAAACAGATTGTGAGGTCCCAAAGGACAATCATGTCACATGCATCTTTGTGCCCCCTATAACGTCCCCAGGGTGCCAAATGTAAAAGGAGAGTAGAGATGAATTGAAGCCAATTTCTCTTTTTACTGAGTTCAAGTCCAATGACTGACTAACTAGGAAACCACATTTATTAAAGGATCTTTTTGGAAAGGATTAGACATCTGTGTCAGGTGGATTCAGAGGGTGAAGACCTAGGCTGGAATCCAACCCTTTCATTTCCTGGCTGTGTGATTTTGAACAAGGTGTGGAATCGGAGAAAGCATCACAGAAGGGACCATAGAGACTAACCAGAGTCCAACTGCCCCCTTTACCAGATGAGAAAACAGGATGAAAGAAAGTGGGGCGTGCCCATGGTCACACAACCAGTATCTGGAGTAGGATTCATTCACATCTTCCTGACCGTAAGCATCATGGTCTAGTCACTGAGTCACCAGCTACCTTAATCCTTCAACTTCACAAGCATACATTGGGAGATGGGCTGCTCATTCATTAGAAGTCAGCAACGTGATACAAAAGCCAAAGATACCAGTGCATTAAGAAGGATAGAGGTTCCAGGAAGAGGAAGGTGAGCAAAAAAAAAAATGGGATTATTCTGAAAAGCTTTTGGAAAAACTAAAAAATTGGATGTTATAGAAGGGCTATTTGGTAACAGCTGACATCCCTCCCCAGCGCAAACATAATCTCCAGAGTTTCCCAACTGAAACAGGATCATAGAGTGACGCAGGTTTCTGCTCCTTTGAAAATTGATACCAACGCTGCGTCACGTAGAGAACTACTTTGTTGTTCTCCTGTGTTCACCTAGAAGACGATCTTCACTGAAAAGCATGACTATTAATAATAACTGACATTTATACAGCACGCCTCAGAGCCCCTGAATGTTCTAGGGTGGGGCTGGCAGCTGCATTGTGACTTCCCCTAGAGTAGGTACAAACATTGTCCAGTGAGTCTTTCCGCTGGAAAGCAGAAAGACTTTCTGCTTTCTTATGATGCCATCTTAATATACAGAGTCTCTACTTTGATGTATTATAAAGTACTATGTGCTTTTGGACTTGGTAGATCAATCCCTGTTTGCTCTGAATTTTCTGTCCTTTGATCTCTCACAACTCTGTTGCTTTATGGTGTCAAAAAGACTAAGATTTATCTTGAATGGCAGACGGAGCCAAAAGGGCACAGATCACATGATAATATGTGTGAAGACCATCACAGCTTTGGGACATATTAAAGAAGGGACTCGCCAGGGAAAAACATCCTCCATGACAAATATGAAAGGAAATCTGTATTGTATCGTCGTTGGCAACATTCAGGATTAAAGCAAGGAAAAGAATGATTCTCGTTGTAGGTCAGATTGCCCCCAGAAAGTGGATGTCAGTCTATCTGGGCTATAACACTTTACCCGATGTGAGGTGTACGTTTCCAGGAGAAGACAGAGGAAACACTAGTGGTGTGCATGGCACAGTGGAAAGGACATAAGATTCAAAGTCCAGTGGTTTGGGTTCAAATCCCAGCTCTCCCATTCACTCCTCATGAGACCCAACCTCTCTGGGTCTCTATTTACTTCCCTACAAACCGAGGATCTAGATCATTTTTAAGGTTCTTTCCAGTTCTAAAACTATGTTCATCTTCCTGGTCTGGTATTGTGGGAATTTCCAAGTCTGCTTTGTAAAATGGTCCAAACATTTTTATTTTATTTTATTGCCCTGGACTTATGGTTTCCAGGTGTAGAAACTCTCTTCACTGAAGGAGACTGGCAATGCTCTAAGGTTTACAAAATTGGACGTTGCCAGGGGGTGTGCAAAGACTTGTCTGTGGTGATACAACTGGTATGTGCTAAAGGCACAGCTTTAAGCCCGGGTGTTTCTTAGTCCTAGGGACAGACATTTAGGCAGCCAGTCACTGACCAAGCTTCTCCTTACTGTTATATCCTGACTATTTCCTGCACTCTGTGCCAGGCACTGTGCTAATCACTAAGGATACAAAGAAAGACAAAAACATGAGCCCTGCCCTCAAGGAGCTTACATTCTAACAGGTGAAAGAAACTAGGTAAATAAAAGATAGATACAGGATAAATGGAAGCTCCATGTTCAGAGAAGCAAGTGCTAGCCCTGGGGGAGAGGTGGGGTTTGAGCTCTCTTAAAGGAATGCAAGGAGGGCTGGTGGTGGAGGGAGAGCATGGCAGGCATGGGCACAGCTGGTGAAAATCCACAATGGGGGGTGGAGTCTTGCTCAAGGAACCTCAAGATTAAACAAACATCTGTTTGGCTTTTACAGTCTTCCATAACCTGGCCCCTTCCTCTACTTCTAACCTTCTTTTACTCCTTGTGCCCCCTTCCCCCACCCCCAGCTGTATAGTCCAGTGATAACGGCCTCCTTACTATTCCTTGTATTAGACTCTCTCTCCCTCCCTTCTCTCTCTCTCTCTCTCTCTCTCTCTCTCTCTCTCTCTCTCTCTCTCTCTCCCTCTCTCTCTCTCTCTCTCTCTCTTACTCCCTACTCTCTCCCTCCCTCCCTCCTCTCTCTCTCTGTCTCCGTCTGTCTCTGTCTGTCTCTCTCTGCCTGTCTCTCTCTCTGTCTCTCTCTCTCTGTCTCTCTCGCTGTCTCTCTGTCTCTCTGTCTCTCTCTTTCTCTGTCTCTCTCTCTGTCTGTGTCTCTCTCTCTGTCACTCTCTCTGTCTCTCTCTGTCTCTCTCTCTGTCTCTCTGTCTCTGTCTCTGTCTCTCTCTGTCTCTCTCTGTCTTTCTCTCTCTCTCTCTGTCTCTCTCTCTCTCTTCCAGGCATTTTCAGTGGCTATTGCCCATACCTGGGATCCTGCAGTGCTCTCCCTCCTCATCCATACTTCCTAACCACTCTGGCTTCCTTTAAACCTCAGCTAAAATCTTACCTTTTGCCTTAATGTTAGTATCTTCTCCCTGTGGCTTGTCTCCAATTGATCCTATATCTCTCTTGTTCTGTACACAGTTGTTTACATGATGTCTCCCGTTAGACAGTGAACTCCTTGAGAGCACGGATTATCTTTTGCCTTTCTTTATATCCCCAGCACTTGGTACAGCAATTGGTATGTAGTAGGTGCTTAATAAATGCTTATTGATTTACTGTTGCTGGATCTTAGAGTACATGAAGGAGAATAAAATGTAAAAAGGGTGAAAAAGTAATAAGGGGCCATGTGGTGAGGAATGGAAGTAACTCCCAGTGTGACCCTATGGAACCTCAGTTTCCTCATCTGTCAAATGAGGCAGCTGGATTGGATGGGGCCCATCCTGACTCTCTTCCAGCACTGAAATTCTAGGAGGAAATGTGACCCAGAGACTAGGGAGCACAGTGGGAAGAGCCAGGCTGGCAAGCCAAAGTACTTAGCCTCTCTGAATGTGTTTCCTTACCTGTAAAGTAAGAAGAACTTCGCCTGCAGTCCCTGTGTCACAGAGTTGTCATAAGGCTCAGATAAGACACCATTTTGTAAGATAAAATATCATTAATAGTTACAATTATGGAGAGATAGGGGACAGAAGAATGTTGATAGAGAACATCCTTTATTTAATCTGTCTAGGGAAATTTGGGATTATCACACTACCTATGCAATCAGTCATTTTTCTGGAGCTTATTTATGGTCTTAGAGATTTGTCTAAGATGCTAAGAGGTTAAGTGACTTCCCAGATTCACACAATGTGTGTGTGTGTGTGTGTGTGTGTGTGTGAGAGAGAGAGAGAGAGAGAAAGAGAGAGAGAGAGAGAGAGAGAGAGAGGAGGAGGGGAAGGAGGAGGAGAAGGAAGAAGAGGAGGAGGAGGAGGAGGACCCAGGTTTCCTCCTTCCAAGAGCACAGTTTGTTGCCTAGAATGCAAGTCTTCTTAAGAAAAGCTATTGATTTTTAGGGGCTTATTTTCTAGCCTACAACTTCACTAACACTATGAATTGTCTCAATTAGTTTTTTCATTGATTTCCTAGGACTTTCTAAGTATACAAAAAGGCTTAGTTTCATCTCCTCTTTGCCAGACTTTATGTCTTTGATTTCTTTCTCCTTGTCTCACTGCTATTTGTAACATTTTTAGAACTAAATCCTAATGGGGAAGGGAGGTGTCTTTGCTTTCTTTTTTAATTAATTAGGAAATACTTTAATGTATCCCCATTGCATATGGTACTTGCTTTTGGCTTTAGAGAGATACTTTTTTATTGCATTATAAAATGCCCCTCTATGTCTATACGTTGTAGGGATTTTAGCACAAATGACTGTAGTATTTTGTTAAAGACTTTTTTTTTTCATATCTACTGAGATAATCATATGGCTTTTGTTTTCAATAAGATCAATCATGTTGATTGTTTTCCCAACATCAAATCATCCTTGCATCCCTGGTATAAATCCAATTTGGTCATAATGGATTCTTTCTTGGGTAAATTGTGCTTATTTGACAGGATTTTATTTTAATTTTTTTACTTGATTTCATTAATGTTATTGGCTTACCATTCTCCTCTCTTTGTCCTTCCCTCACTTAGGTATTAGACTATATTTGTTTCCTGAAAGAAGTGTGCTGGTGTTTTCTTTCACAGTTTTTGAGAATAATTTATGTAATACTGGTATTAATTGTTCTTTAAAAGTTTGATAGAATCTCTTGTGAATTGATGGGTACCAGGAGTCTCCCCTTTACGTCTCCTTCTCACATTTCCAGTAATTCCTTTATGGTTAGTTCTATTTCCTTCCCTGGGATTAGATTATTTAAGATCTCTGATAGCTTTTTTAAAAAATGTTTTTGAAGATATTCTGCTCTTTTTTGTGTGTTTTGTTGGCCTATGACCCATGAGACAAGTTCTTTCAAAAACTTTTCCTTCTGTTCATACCTTTTAGTCCATTTTGATTTACTTCAAACAAATGTCTCCAAATATAAGAATGAATTTTCTTGTGGTGCATTTTTGCCTGGGTGACTTAACAAAAAATACTATTAGAGAATAGTTAAAAATCATCTTTCAACTAACAATATACAGTTTTGGGCTTTTTGTTTTTTGGGGTTTTTTTTTTGCTTTTTTGGATGGGGGAAGGCAGGGCAATTGAGGTTAAGTGACTTGCCCAAGGTCACACAACTAGTAAGTGGTAAGTGTCTGAGACCAGATTTGAACTCAGGTCCTCCTGACTCAAGGGCTGATGCTCTATTCACTGCACCACCTAGCTGCCCCAACAACAGATAGTTTAATAACCATTTGACTTCCAGGCTAGAAAAAAAGGTAAATCCAGTGATTTGGATCAAATAAAGATGCTCCATAAAGAAGCTATATCCCAAAATTCCGAAACCTGTCTTCGCAAGGAGTTCCCAAGGTCTTGGATGCCTGGGTCTTAGAGTAATTATTTAACTACATAATCAAAAATAAATAGTTTATTTATCCATGGGTGGGTATTAATAGAGCCTCAATAATCCATTCTTGTTTCCAGTGGACCTTCTTTATAGTTCATGTGACTTAGTCTTCATTTCCAAAAACCTTTTGCAAATAGAAGTATCAAAATCTCCAGGATTATAGTCATTCTGGAAACATTCAGGCAGATCTCCAATTGGTGCTGAAGTCTCATCCCAGAAAACAGAGGATCGAGCCTCTTCCCATCTTCCTGACTGATACCCATTCTTCTACCTCCTCCCCCCCACCCCAGCTCAACCACCGCTTACGTTTTTGTGATACTTTTAGTTTTGTTTTCTTTAAAAGCTTTGGGAAATAATTGGAGGGGGGCAGAGAAAAGCATTGTGAAGTAGACTTGGAGTCAGAACCATTTTGTTTTAATCCCAGTTCTGCCTCTGAGTTACCTCAAACAAATCTTTAACTACTCCAAGACTCAATTTGCTCTTCTTGGAAGAGGGCATGGCTGGACAAGATGCTATCTAAGTTGTATTTCATTCCAAATCCGGGATCCTCAGAAGGCAGTCCACATATTCCAATCCGATTTCTATGTCCTCTGTTAGAAACCAGGAGGGCAGAGCTCATACGTGTGCATAATAGGCAGCAGCCCACACAGCAAGGTATTTAGGAATAATGGAAAAGACCCCCTTCCTCCATTTCCAAAATGTAGACCTGCTGCCATTCCTGGAATTTCTCCACTTTACACTTGGATTGAAAACTCTCCCAGCCCTAGACTCCACGGCTTTTTAGAACTGGACTTGGGCACCTCCTATTTTCATTTCCTTGTTCTGCACATGCGGCACTGGGACGTCCAGCTACTCACTTGACATTGCAACTTATTAGAGGCAGAGTTGGGACCAGAATCTTGTCCTTCCCAAGCACGTCAGTGACTGTGATGTGCCAGAAAAGCTGCTTGTGAGCAGGTCGGTGCATAGAGCTAGCCGCAGATCCAGCTAGGACAGGCAAGAGGAGCTTTGTACCAAGGCAACGCTTACTCCAGAAGGCAGAAACAACCCGGAGCTCAGTGCAGCGCCTGGCCCATGGGAAGTGCTTAATAAATGCCAGCTGACAGGCCATCTAATTAGCAAGAATTAGGATTAAAATAGGAAATTACTGGATAGTGTACTCTCCACCCCTTCTGGGCAAGTCAGTTGGAGAAAGGAAAGATCCCCTTCTCATGGCAATCTTCACAGGTGACCCAGGGGATGCAGCGCTGGAGCGAGGAGGACCTGGATTTCAGATGGGTGCTGAGCCGATCACTAGCTGTGTGACCCTGGGCACGTCATTCAACCTCTTAGTTTCCTCTACTGGAAAATGGGGATAACAGCACCCGTCCCCCAAGGCTGTTGTGAAACCCCGATGAAATAATGTTTGTAAAATGTTTAGCACAGGGCCCGGCCCATGGGGCCTTAATAAGTGCTTTATTCCTCCCTCCCTCCATTACTTTCTTCTACTTCTCCCTCCCTCCTGCCTTCCTTCTTTCTTTCCTTCCTTCCTTCCTCCCTTCCTTTCTTCCCTCCTTCCTTCCCTTCCTTAAATTAAATTAAAAGAAGTGAGGATATCTGATCTAGAGAAGAGAATACTCAGGGGGACATGACACCATCTTCCAGGATCTGAAGGGCTATTGTGGGGAGGAGAGATTAAATGTGTCCTGTTTGGTTCTAGATAATGGAACCAGGGGTGACATTTGATGTCTGGGAAAAGTTACATATAATGAAACCTGAACCAAGATGGAGCAGGCCTCCTTGGGACCTTAGGATCTCCTCCTCGGAGGTCTTCGAGCAGGTTCTGGCTGAATCCCAACTGAATGTGATACAGAGATCGTAGGATTGATCACCTTGGAGTCTCTAATCCATACCATTTTCATTTTATAGATGCAGAAACTGGAGTCCAGGGAGATTCAGTGACTTACCCAAGGTCACACAGGCAGTCATTGGCAGAGCCAGGATTTGAACCTAACCCTAGATCCAGTACATTTTTTACTATATCGTATTGTACCTTATGTGTGTGACAGTCATACTTAAAGGGAAGGAGACTGGAGGACCTGTAAGCCAGTCCTTTGCTATGAACACACCCTTGCACTGACAACCACGTGAAAATCCCTGTAAACTAAAGCTGCAGAGAATCCAAAGAATCATAGAAATAAAATGTGAACAGGAACTCCATAAGAAGTAAGACAATCACCCTGAACCCCTGTCCTTCCCTGTTCTCCTCTGTGATGTGGTGGATGCTTTAGGATAGCGCACACACACACACTCACACACTCACACACACTCACTCACACACACACACACACACACTCACACACACACACACTCTCACACACACGCACTCACATGCATTCACACACACTCACACACACACACACTCACACACACTCACACTCACACACACACTCACACACTCACACACACACACTCACACACACTCACACACACACACTCACACACACACGCACTCACACGCACACACTCACACACACACTCACACACACACTCACACACGCTCACACACACACACACTCACACACACTCACACACATGCACTCACATGCACTCACACGCACTCACACGCACTCACACACACTCACACACACACACACACACACACACATTCACACACAATTACATGGGGTCTGGAATCAAAATCTCCTTCTGAGCCCTAGGCTGTTGGGGGTGTTTTTCTAGTTGAGATTCTGGCTGTAGGATCGTTTCTTCTTTCCTGTCTCCAACTGACTTGCCCAGAACAACTTTGCCTCCAATTTGTTGCAGATTTGACAGAATGCCTGTTGGTAATGGAACTCTGGCATCCTCCACTGGGCAGCTGTGCTTTGATTTCTCTCTGGTCTGTTGACTCTTTCTCCCATGGAGCCAGCACTGATGTCCTACCAAACCAGAGAATGTTGGTTGAGAAAATCTATTCCTGATACCTTCTAGGTGCCAAAACATCCATTTTTACATTAAGGAGCCAAATTATGTGGTCCTGTTCCCAATAATCCTGAATGTACCTAATCTCAAATATTGGAAGCATCACAGGACTGAGAGCTTGTGAGCTATAGTCTGGAGGGAATTGTAATCTATAAATTGCCTAGAACTGGAGGGCAGTTTATTGGGGCTGAGGAAAGACAATTTCTCTCAGAACCTAGTCTGCCCTTTGTCATAGCCCACCAGTCCCCTAGTAATGAGCTAGCTCTCAGGAGAAGGCCCCTACCAGTGATGGCACACTGAAAAGTGCCAGACATTGGTGCTTCTGTCTTTTCAAGGCTGTGACCCACACCACCAAGAGAAGCTGAGAGTTGCACTCAGAGTTTCTGAGCCATTTATCTAAACACTGCCCTATTGGGTACACTAGTTAAACCTCATTTGGGAACTCGGTGTTTCCTGAATTCCATTTCCCTACTCATAGGAGGAATGGAGGAGAGGGGAAAGAATGAGTAAGGACACTGTACCTCTCCTAGAATTCCTGGTTTTAGAGTGACCTCTGAACTTTCTTGTGGCTGAGTCTACATGCACACATGCAGTAGATGTTTGACTCCTTCCTTCTATGCACAATCAACAAACATTGTATACAGCATGGCTATCTATTTCTGTAGGTGAACTAATGGCATTATTCTGAGATCCTGTGCCTTCAGCTAAGTAAACAAGCAAGGTCAAGGAAAGAGGAGTATCCAGTAGATGGGAGCTCAAAAGCTAGGCTTTTTTTTTAGCCTCTACATATACATTCTTATTAAACATATTTTTACATTAGTCATGTTGTGTAGGAGAATTAGAGCATATGGGAGGAGCCATGAGAAAGACAAAACAAAACAAAACAAAAAAGAGAGCACGTGGTCTGCTTCAATCTGTGTTCGGGCTCCTCAAAAGCTAATTCTGATTGATTGGGTAAATCCACAATGAACAACATCAAGGCAGTGAGAAAAAGGGAAAGCTGAGGGATACAAGGTCATCCACTCTATGAAAACCATAGAGAGTATTCCCCCTCAGCAGCAATGGAGCACACAATGGTCAGATGAGTGTGGAGCATGCCTAGAAACTGAGCCTCCTTAGGGACTAGGACTAGGGAGGTGGCTGGGAGTTAAATATGCCCAACTAAGGCCATCGTGAAGCTTTAACTGGATGCACTGGTGGATGATATTGTGTGTCTACTACAGGAGATGCAGTATAATGTGTATAGAGCTGGACTGGGAGCCAGGGAAGCCTGAATTCCTGGTTGTCTCATCCAATGTCTACATGCCTCATGGGAAGAACAGACTGTCATGGACAGCTTGCAATTTGCATTGATGGAGAGAGTTTCCACACCAAGAGTATAAACCACAAATCCTTTATGTATTTTTGCAACCCATTTATCCTTTATTATCATATGGAGGACAATCCAAAATGCTCTGAAGGCTTTCTGTATTACTAAGAGCAGAATAGCATGCTCTTCATGTTTGCTATTGACTAGTTAGTGGAGCGACCAAGCCCTGCACATTTCTGTCCTCTGCTTTTCGTTACCCCTTGGGTAGTTTCTTTTTTCTGTTCTCTTCCCTCCTCTCCTTTTTCCTCCCCTCCCCTCCCTTCCCTCTTCTCCTTTCTTCCTTTCCCTCTTCTCTTCCCCCTCCTACTTTCTCTTCTTTTGTCTTCTCCTCTCTTTCCTTCACTTCCATTCTCCTCTCCTCTTTTCCTCTCCCTTCCTTTTCCTTCCCTCCTCTCCTCCCCTCTCCTCCCCTCTGCTCTCCTTTATTCCCTTCCTTCCCTTCTCTACTCTTTTCCTCTTTTTTCTACCAAAGTTAATCCTATAAATCACCCTGAAATTACTCATTGGATTCAGCACTGGTCATCTGCATTCCTTTCCCCAAAGGCACTTCATCACTTTAAAAAGGCCTCCTTAGAAATGCTTGACTAGAGAAAACCTCAATATTGTTGGCTCTTTATTAGCTACTATGTGAAGTTATCTTGACAAAGCCCATTAGTGGATGGAACAGCCTCCCAGCAGGAATAGCAGACACTGCACCAGGGGCCTTTGAAACAAGGCTGGATAGTAAGGAGCAGAGACTCTATAGAACTGGGAGACACAGTTAGACTAGAAGACCAGCAGAGCTGTAACCAGCATGGGCTCAACACAGCTCTGTTCCAAGACATGAACATCCATGAGGACACTCTCACCAGAAATTGATTCCCTCTGTCTCTCTTTGCTGTTCTCCAGAAATACATGGTACCCCCTCCCCCATCCATTCACCCTTGCCAAGGAGCTGTTCCACTGGGTCTCTTTCCTGGGCCACCCCCCTCCTGACACCCATGGAACCCAGTAGCCCTCTCTCCCAGAATGACCGCCATGTACAAGAAGAGGAGGAAGAGTCCCCTTCTGAATCTGATCCACCCTTGCCTTCATCCCATTTCCATTAGATTGTGAACTATACTTTGTCATTTTTGTATCCCCAGCTCTTAGCATAGTACCTGGCATATAAAAAGTGGTTAAAAATGCTAATTAACTGACTAGCCCTCCTCACTCCACTAATAATGAGATAGCCATGTTGAGAAATATTGGAGAGTCTTGCCAGGGCTGACCCACTGAATGCAAATGTATGAACCAGAAGAATTTCAGCCTTCTCCCAAGTCCATGCCCCATACCACAAGAAAGATGAGAAATGCAACTGGGAAATGTGGCTCCCTGAACAACATGAGCCATACCACCTCTTCCAGCCCCAAATGAGTTTGTCTGTGGTCCATTAACAGCTAGTTAAAGCTCTGATGGTCCAATGTCCCCTCCCAGTAGAGCTGAGGGTTTTTTCCCCTTCTGGGCATTTTTCAGGAGTATCCCTTTGGAAGATGCATATTTTGTTTCCAGGTTGGGGCCAATATTCTATGAGTGTCACATTCAACAGAAGAGAGAATGGAGTTAACTAACTAACAAATGAACAAACTAACTGGCCTTCTCTCCTTCCTATCCCTTCACTTAAGCACACCCTTCTTCAATCTAGCATTTTCTAACTAAGCAATCTCCCCTGCTCCCATTGCCCAAGTGAAGTGCTCACAGTTATTGACAAATGCCCATAACTGACTAGAAGGATGATGTGCCCAAGGACTCACCAAACACCGATGCCACATGGCACCTTGCATCGAGCCCATTTTGCCCATGCACATGCTGCCCGGCAGGCAGAGGTTAATAGATAGTTTATGAAACCTCAGAATACAATTAAGTCCCAGAGGAATCTCAGCTGGAGGCCATGCCAGTTTCTATAGCAACCCCAGGGCTCTGGAAAAGAACTGGCGTGATTAATTTAAAGTCAAGATAAGCACATAAATAGAACCCTCATATACCTCCCCCCCAACCCAAGTTACAATATGCAATTGACTAGGCTTTTGAATTAATATACAAAGGGAATTAGGAAGCAGGCTGGCTTTTCATTTGCTGGAATTGAATATATTGGGGGAGATGGTGAAAGATAGCTTCATTTTTTAAAGCTATCATGGCGATGGCAGCAAGACTTAAGAAACCCAAAAGGGAGAAAACTCCCAATTTTTCCAGGAAGAAAAATAGTGAGACAACTAAGAAATAAAAAAAGATGCTCAGAAAAATTAAAGCGGGCAGGAAGAAACTGCACAACCCTGACTAATTATGGTTTAGTTCTAATACCAAAACTGGGGATCAGGGCTGAAGAAAGAAAAGTTCTTCCATAAATAGAATAATTTCTAACATCATACTTTTTCAAAGACCTTAACTCTAGAAGGATCTTTATAGATCATCTCATTTAACCTTTTGACAGCCCCATTGGATCATAGATTTAGAGCTGAAAGGGTCTTTAGAGACCATATAGTCCAACCACATCATTTTACAGATAAGGAAACTGAGATAGGTAGGTAGATAGGCACATAGAAATGTGGCAGGTAGATAGACAGACAGATAATAAATGATTCAATGAACATTTATTAAGCACTTACTATGAGCATTGATGCCAACCTCTGGACGTGCTGAAAGAGACAATAAGTAATCCTTGCTCTCAAGGAACTCATAATCTAATGGGAAAACAAGATGCAAACAAACATATACGGAAAAAACTATAAACAGGATGAGTAGGAAATAATGAAGAGAGTTAGGTCACCGGAAATAATAGGAGTTGGGAAAGATTTCCTGTAGAAGGTGGGATTTTGCTTAGGACTTAAAAGAAGGGAAGTCAGTAGTTGGACTGGAGGAGAGAGGGCATTCCAAGAATGGGGGACATCCAGAGAACCTGCGTGGAGTTGAGAGAGGGGGTGTTTTAGTCATGGAACAGCCAGAAGGCCAGTATCATTGGATTGAAGAGTACATGTCAGAAAGTAAGGTTGTAAGAAGACTGAAAAGGTAGGATGGGTCTGGGTTATGAAGGACTTCGAATGTCAAGCAGAACATTTTATATTTGCTGCTGGAGGCAATTGGGAGCCAGCAGTCAGAAGTGTAGAAGATACTGACGGAGTGGGAGACAAACGAGGACTTTTGTTAGGTGCCAAATTGAATAATCTGAACCTCAAAGGAAGAGAGGCTATTGGGTGTTAGAGGAGGAGAATCTGGAAGTAACAATGGAAAGCAAGGAATATTCCAACTCCCCCACCTTGATCAGTGATCTGGGGAGCAAAGGTACAGCCAGTACTAGAAAAGATGGCAAGGGAGGCCATGTCATCAGGGGAAAGCCAGGTTTTAGTAAAAGCTAGTACATAGAATGAATAGGAGAGGAAAAAATTTAAGATGAAGGGAATTTTGTTACCTATGTGACAGACATTACAAAAGGCACAGTGGAAGGACTGGGTGGAGTTAGGTTAAAACTTTGGGGTGGGAGAGCTTAGGGGGATGGAAATGAGGAACTGGGTGGTAGATGTAGTGGAACAGCATTTGGATGATGAACTGTAGGAGTTTGAAGTCATTGGGATGTGAAAGATATGACAAGGTGTGAGACAGACAGAAAGGAAGGAAGGAAGGAAGGAGGGAAAGAAGAAAGCATGATAACAAGGCTTTTTTAGGGCACTGCCTAACCTGAGTGGGTGGAGGTGTTGCACAAATAACACTGAATCAAGGTAGGATGGTATCAGTACCATAAGATAGGGATGGACAAGGTTGGGGGTTGGGGTGGGAACCCAGGAAGATTTCTTGGACTTCTTATTTCCACAGAAAGACACTGAATGCATACTTGTCGGTTGACTGATTGAACTCTAGGCATCGTATTTTAGAGGGAATATTGATAACCCAGGAGAACATTCAGAGAAGCATGCTCAGGAAGTTGGACTGTTTTGAGAGTATATCATATGAGAACTAGAAGAAGGAATTGGAACTATCTAGCCTAAAGAAGAGAAGATAGAGGGCTGGAAGGGGCAGAAAGGACAAGATAACTGTCTTCAGTTATATGAAGTGAAAGAGGATACAGATGTGATATAATTTGCCACAAAGAGAAAAACTAGGAGCCATGAGTGGAAGTTTCAGAGAGGTCAGCTTAAGTTTGAGGCAGGGACAAACTGCTTGCCTCAGACAGTAATGAGTTCTCTCTCACTGGAAATTCTTCAAGCAGTTTTGGTGATGATTTGCTGACATGTTATAGGGGCAGGGTCTTGCTTAAGCAAAGGAAGGACTAGATGGTCTCCACGGACCCCTTTGCCCTTTACATTCTGTGATCGGTTGGTGCTATGAATAACCAAAAAGAGACATTGAGAAGGCCATAGAGAGAGTCCAAGCATTGGAACAAATGCCAAATATGGCCTTCACCAACCCATAAAATCTGAAGGGAGTGTGTACAAGTCACAATGTGCATCAAGGCCATCAGAATATGCCTTTGGAATGTGGCTGTGGGGTGCATTTGTGAGGATAGGGAGTGCATCAAAGGTACATGTATGTGGCTGAGAGAACAGCCTCAGCTGCGATGAAAACACAAGTTTTCAGGTTTATTTAAAAAAATGTTTAGAATTCATTTTATGACTCATATAAACTGTATCCCTAGAATTGATTGATGGTGGTGATTTTTTTTGGTGGAAAAAGGTCTTCCTGGAAGGACAAAAAGAAAAAAAAAAAACCTTTTTCTGTTACCAAATGGCTATAACCATTAGGTGTCACTATCTGGCAAGGTTTGGAGGTTTAAGTAGAAAGTGAGAGGAAAAGGAAGAGGTATCCACTGTCTCTTAACACCCCACCCCCACATCTGGAATTTTATGGGCTAGTCAAATTCTTCCCCCAGTTCCTCCCTTAGCTGATCTTGGACAAGATTCTATCTTAGGCAATGTCTCCACTCAGCTTCTTATTCCTTAGCACAGAGAACCTTTGAATTGCCTAAAAAGGATAACAGGAGTGGGAGAAGGGAGGGGGAGTAAATTCTGCCTGAAAACTATCTTTCCCTGAGAAGAGCATTCTACTCTTGAGTATCTGTCACAACAACTAAGTTTATGTACTTATGACTCAATAGTCTTAGACAAACTGTCCTAAGTCCTTAATTATCTCCTGTACTAGTAAGGAACTTACAAAATCAATACCATGAACTTCTTTCTCATTTGGTACAACCTTCATCTGGGCAGGGGTTGATCATGGTGGTGGAAGTATTAAAAAAAGAACACCACCACCAAATTAATATTTGAGACCAAAGTTCAAACTTCTATCTTATTTCATTCTGCATACTACAAGTTGTTTGTTGGGTCACTCCATTGTTTCACTGCAACAACATCTGTATGAAATTAATAACAGACATGAATCATATTGAGATTATAAGTAGTTACAGTTTTATGTGAAAACAACAAGAATTAGGACTAGTTTAAGGAATAGGAAAATTGTATAGGAAATACCTGCCAACTACAGATGCAGTGCTAAACCTTTACTGTCCTTTCACGGATCTCAAAGATGGACAACAATCAATAGCTTCAGTCCATTTTAGTCACCTCTAAGAGTCTTTTCAAATAAACAGATGTTGGGGTGGCTAAAACCAAGTCTGCAATGCCCAGATTCTATTCTCCAAACTTGTATCCCACAGCGAGGCTTTTCTCTCTCTGGCTGCCATTTTGGTATAGTCTCATACTTGCTGTTGCCAATGCTCAACTCCTCCAAACCAAACCAGTCTCCCACTCATCTGCCCCAGTTCAGCATCTGGAATCTCATGATCTTTCCTCTTCTAATCAGAAGAGAAATTCACACTGTATTTTGGAACTACAATTCCCAGAAGTCCATGCTCCCAAGACCCAGAACCTTTCTTTACCCATAGGAGAGGTTGGTCTAAATACAGTTGTATAACACTTGAGGTCTCTTTAGGTATCTTGCTGCAATATACCAGATTTTTTTCTTGTAAGGCTGGATGCCAACGTCTCTGAACTCAACCAAGGATATTGAAATAACTAGCCATAAACTCATCACATGCACTCAAATGTGCATTCCATGGCCCTAAATTTTCCCTTTGCCAGAGAGAGAGAGGGATCTAAAGAGATCAAAAAGGTCTATGCTTCTGTCAGTGCCTCTAAAGATGTAAGCTCTTGTCACACTCTGCAGAGCTCTGTTATATGAAGCCCAACATTTCCTTATAATTCTGTTTCTGACACCTCTAAATTAGGAAGGAGAGCTAAGTTCCAGTATCAGCTGGGTAGCAAGCACCCCTGGGTCAGCCAGGAACAAATGGGAAGACATAATGGGAGTAAAGAATGAAGTGGCAGAAACTATAGTACTCTAATAATTTTACTAGAGAATTAGAGAAAAATTTCTAGAAAGAGTAAAAAAATAGAAAAATAATAGGAAAGACAGAGATTATTTAGTTATCATATAGATTTAAATCTAGAATGATCTTTCCAGACCCTAGAGCTAGGAGGGACTTCAGAAGCCATGCTGTCCAATGCTGTCATTTTACAGACAGAAGTCAAGGGACAAGGAGGAGTCACTTGGCTAAGGAAACGCGAGTGGCAGAGGCAGGGTTTAAACTCACATCCTCTGACTTCCAGGCCAGGGTTTTCTTTCACCACATCACACTGCCTTGGGATTCTTGTTTTGGTCCAGACTGAACTATGACTAATGAAGTCTCTTCTCTCTCTAAGATTTTCTGATTTTGTAAGTATCCAATTTTTCCAGTATTTAATATGGTTACTTAAGATCAAAATTGCTACGAAATGGTGAAAACCCATCTGGACTTGGAATTTTTGTGCCAAACCAACATCTTTATGCTCTTTACCCATCTCTTTAAGGGTAAGGTAAAAATACAGAAAGCATCATTTAAACGTAAGGGTTTTTTAAATCAGTTTTTTTTTATCAATCAGTCAACTAACATTTATGGAATTCCTACTATGTGTCAGGCATGATAAAAGATGATCCCTGCCCTCAAGAAGTTCACAGTCTATTGGGGGAACAACATACAAGCAACTCCATACAAACAAGAGAGGATAAATTAAAGATAACCAATAGAAAGGAGGCATTAAAGTTAAGGAGGACCAAGAGAGGCTTCCTGAAGATGGTGGTATTTTAGTGGAGATTTTAAGGAAACCATGAGGCAGAGGGGAGGAGAGAGAGCACTCCAGACATGGGAAACAGCCATTGCAAATGCTTGGAGGTCAGAGATGGAATGTTGTGTAAGGAAAACAGCAAGTCCGCTACTGTCACTGGCTTGCTGAGTATATGAAGAGGTGTAAAAGGTAAGGATTATATATTCTCTTCATAGTTAAAAATTTAAAGATCAACACAGACAACCTAGATCACAGTCTGTACTTGGGGTGAGAGCTAGCATATGGTGAATGGAATTTTGTGTGAAGGTGTCAAAATCTAGGAGAACTTCCTACTTTTCCTAAGGTCCTCCCTGCCATGTATCTTGTGGTCCTCTGAAAGCCCACTTGTGCTGTAGCAGTCACCTTGAGAATCTCATTATCCAAGCGCCCCAAACCATCATGCCTTCTCATGGTCAAAAATTTACTCTCCAGTTCAACCTCAAAGGTACAAACTGTGCCACCAGGGTGTGTTGTGTGCAATACCCTCTCTCCCATCATGGCCCATAGTTCCTATGTTGCCTGAAATATGTGATATTCCTGCCTGGCTTGCTTTCTCTTGCTGAGTTTTATATCACAGATCAATGGAAATATCAAAGCTAGTGAATAATGATAATTGCATGGACGTAGATCTTAATCCAAGGTCAGACTATCTCAGCTGTCAGAACACGAAGAAAGAAAACATTTCCTTCAGCAGGAAGGGATGAGTTATGCTAATGGAATACCATTGGGATGGGGGGGGTGGAGAGACTGAAAATATCTAGTCATCAGAGGAAGACTAGAAAAGCAGCTACTCCTAAAAGGAAAAATGTGGATTTAAAGAAGGTCAGAGCTGCAAAGGACCTTAGAGGTCACTTAGCCCAATCCCCTTATCTTATAGATTAGGAAAATGAGGCTGAGGGAATGAAGCCATTTATTCAAGATCCAAATGTCTGTGTAGACCAAACAGACCTCCTGAGCCCCTCTCTCCCTCTGTCTAATATCTCCAATTCTCACACTATCTCCCTCTTTGATAGTATATCTTCCTTTACCCTTCTCTCGCCAACCTCCATTCCCCTGCCCCTGCATATTTCTCTCTTTCCTGTTCCCAAGAGTCTAGGGCTTCAATCAATCAATAAGTAGCTAGTATGTTCCAGTCACAAAGACAAAAACACCAAACCCCTGCCCTCAATGAACTTATATTTTGTTGGGGGAGCTCAGATAGAATCCCCTAGAGAGGGTTGGCTGATTGGGGAAAATCTCAGGATCAATACGGTAATAGCAAGTCTAGGTACCAGGGTGCAGTAGGGGGAATAATAGAATTGGGACCAGATGATCTGCATTGAAATCCTGACTCTGCCAACATGGGCAAGTTTTGTCTTGGGCAAGTCAACTAATATCTTTGACCCTCACCTAGATAGACCAGATGACCTCTAAAGTCCCTTGCAGTCCTAAAGCCAGCAAGTGGCTATCTTGGATTGGGGGCTTAGTCACATGGAATGAGCCAAGGACCTCACTACTATGATTAGGATGCAACATCAATGAGCCCATCAGCAAGGATGGTTTGCCACTCAGGTTCCAAGCTACAGATACAGTGGTTCTTATATCTCCTTTGCCTGAAAGCCAGATTATCCCTAAAAAGTCCTAGTGGAAGGTCCCCAGCATGATGAGCAAAATTTTAAAGGTCTGTGGAAGAATGCGGACAAGAAGTACACAAAATATGAAGGAAAGGATGGGGTGCAATTTGCACCAATGGAAGGAATAACCACATTCATGAGATTATAGATGTATGGCAGTATCACAGAACCAAATTTTCAGAATTGGGAGGGACCTTGAAGGCTCTGTAATCTAACCCCAAGCCTCACAGAAATCCCTCTTATAATGAGCCTGACAAGTGGCCATCTGGCCTCTGTTTGAAGATATCAAATGAGAAGGAACCAACTTCCCCTCCATTTTAGAAATGCCCTAATTCTTGGGAAGTTTTTTCATTCTATTCAGCCTAAAACTACATTTCTAATTCCTTCTTCCCTTTCCCCTGGGATGTCCTGTCCTCTGGGCTCAAGAACAAGAAGTGTGACTCTTCTTCTATGTGACAGCCCTTCTGATAGTTAAGACTATTTAAAGTCTGTTCTTCTCCAAGTTAAAGAGCCCAGTTACAAACTGAAGTATTTATTGAGGTTGCTTTGCCGCTTCTATGTTCACCTGGACTATGGGATTTTAGAGTTGGACTTTAAATATGATCTAGTCCCATCTTCTAATTTTAGAGATAAAGAAACTGGAGAGGAAAGGTCTTGCTCAAGGTCACACATGGAGCAAGTGGGAGCTTGGCATTGAATCCAGGTCTTCTGACTCCATTGTTCATCGTTCCAGAAGAGTGATTGCCATTCCTCATTTCAAGATATTCCATACTTCCATGATGCCATAAAGTTCTCAAAAATATTTTAAAGTTCATTTTAATTCCTTTCACTGAAACACACAAAATCTACTTAAAAGTCTTATGCAATTTGAAAACTTTAATCTTATAGGTCATAGATATAACAGAAATCTATAAAGGGCATTTCCATGGCAAACAGAACTTTCATCTCACAATAGATATGAAAGTCAATTCTGTCTGCAGTGGAAGGAAAATTTTCCTTTTTATCTGTAGCAACCATCTCTTCTTAGTCACTGGATTTAAAATGAAAAAAACCATCACGTGTAGCTGGGTAACATTGTTGTGTTCAGGGGTGATAACTTAGTCTTTTGATATCATTTACAGATTATTTCTGTCCTCACACTTTATTAACCATATTCTAGAGGAATCATTTTAGGAGGAGAGATACACAATCTTCCAAAACATTGGAAATGCCTGATGGTCTAGAATTTGAAACCGTTGCTACTGGACTACAACCTCCTCAAGAGTAAAAGCCTTGTATAAGAAAAACAACAATAATTAATAATGCCAATAACACACCTTTATTTAGCATTTGAAGGTTTTCAAAGTGCTTTGGAAGTATTGTCTTAGGAAAATGATAAATGTTGAATGGGATGTGAGAAAACTGGGACACTAATGCACTGTTGGTGAAGTTGTGAACTCATCCAACCATTTTTGAGAGCAATTTGGAATTATGCCCAAAGAGCTATAAAATGGTGCATACCCTTTGATCCAGCAATACCACTGCTGGGTCTATATCCCAAAGAGATTAAAAAATGGGGAGTGATGAAGAAGCTATTTGTACAAAATATTTATAACAGCTCTTTTGTGGTGGCTAAGAATTGGAAATTGAAAGGATGTCCATTAACTGGGGAATGACTGAACAAGTTGTAGTATATGATTGTAATGGGATACTATTGTGCTATAAAAAATGACAAGCAAGATGATTTCAGAAAAGCCTGGAAAGACTTACATGAACTGATGTAAAGTTGAAGTGAGCAAAACCAGGAGAACGTTGTACAAAGTAATAGCAATATGGTATGATGAAGAACTGGGAATAATATGGGTTTTCTCAGCAATACAATGATCCAAGACAATTCCAAAGGACTCGTGATGGATTAAAAAAAAAAAGTTATCCATCTCCAGAGAAAGACCTGATGTTGTCTGTATGCAGACTGACATGTACTCTTTTTCACTTCCTTCCTTCCTTCCTTCTTCACCCTTCCACCCTTCAACTCCTCCATCCTTCTCTCCCTTCCTTCCATCTTCCCTTCCATCTTTCTCTCTCTCTCTCTCTTTCTTTCCTCCTTCCTTCCTTCCTTCCTTCCTTCCTTTCTTCTTTTCTTCCTTTCTTTTTTCTAAGTCTTCTTGCACAAAATGACTAATATGAAAATGTTTTACATGATTGCACATGTATAACCTATATCAGATTGCTTACTTTCTCAGGGAGGGATGGTGGAGATGGAGGGAGGAATAGAATTTAGAACTCAAAACTTAAAAAAAGAACTAATGCTAAAAATTGTCTTTACACGTAATTGGGTAAAAATAAAATATTTTCAGAAAGAAAACATTGTATCCTCACACCTAGTTCTCAAAATTATACTCATCATATAGATGAGGAAACAGAAGCTCATAAAGGTTAAAGGACCTTCCTAGGATCATGCAGCTAGTAAATATTAGAAGCAAAATTCAAACCCAGGTCCTCTTGATTCCGAGCCCAGCATACTCTTCACAGTCTATCATATTGTCTCTCTAATTTTTATAATGAAAGTACCTAGAATGGTTCTCTGAGCATAGTGCATGCTCAATGAATATTTAGGTATGACTAACTAAAGAAAATACTCAAATGGGTCCGTGATCTCATCCATTTGGGACCCCTCCAATGATGTAGATCATCACTCCACTATACCTGCCCCCTGTGCGCAGTTTGTATCTTCCCCAAAGCCCCCATAAGGTCTGTACTTATTTTCTGTGGGTCTCTCATTTTCTCTCAATGTCATGAGGGTACCAGGGTTATCTCTTTGTCCTACCATCCTTTGATGACACCCTTTTACTCCTGTTCCTTCTCAGTGACTGTGATGCTGCCTATTCATACCCATCATGCACTGTTCCTCTTGGGATGATCATCTATAGCTCTGCAAAGGTGACGTTGCTCCAGATCTCACTGTCATACAGTGATAACAGTAAAATGTTTGTTTTTAGAGGCTGGGCTTTTGCTGTTATGGGAAACTTAGAATAAATGTAAAAATATTTGAGTAATTTCCTAAAAGCAGTCAGAATTTGTAATACTCATGAAGAAAGGATAAAATAGAGAAAAATATGGTAAATAATTAGGGTTTAACCCCCTGGGTTGGTCACTTGTAATCATTATTCCCAGGCAAGGCTGAGGCTGGTGGATGGCTTAAGTTCAGGATTTCTGGGCTACCACGAAGCTAACGCCAGTCAGGGTCCTGCACTAAAACTGGCACAATATGGCGAACCCCTTGGGAGCCTGGGACCACTGCATTACCTAAAGAAGGACAAACTGACTCAGTTCTGAAATGGAGCAATTGGTCAACAGTGGAGATGGGCTCACGAGCTAGGGGGCTGCCGCATTTCTAGCCTGGGAGAAATAGGGACACCTGGTCTCAAAAAATATTAACAATTCTGAATTATTTAAACAAGCTATTGAAAAGCAAAGATGGGAAATGGACAACAGGAATTATGTTGATTATAACTATAATAATTTCATATAGAAGTTATAACAATGTGAATTAATTGCTACAACAAGGAGATCAAAGGAAGCTAGGAAGTGCAAACATCTGACTTACTTGCTAAATGGAGAGGGATAGATGCCAAAAAGCAACTCTACCTTGAAATACAAACATCTTTAAAATCTTATGAAGAAAAATGATGAATGATCATAGTAGCACAGGGTGTTCCAAAAGTCTGAGTACAAGTTAAAGATAATCCAATGCTTAAAACTTCAAACTGTACTGACACCCTGTATTTTCTCATAAAGAAGAAAACATCAGGGCAGGGTAAAAGCAGTTTCGAGAGAGTTTGGAAAGATATCCAACTAAGTCAAATCCTCCTAAGGGCATTCTGGGGTGAAGTCAGAAAAAGGACTGCAAACAGAGGAAAAGATTTGAAAAAAATTATTACATCAAAGTTTTATTCATCAAGGGCAGTGGGACCATCCTGTTTGGACCTTACCACCCCCATCCCAGAAGCACCAAGACAGGAGGTAGAAATGTCCCTAAAGAAAAAAAAAAAGGAAAGCATTTCTATTGGATTAAACATACATAGGTCCATGCTGGAGGAGATACAGTTGTAAGGGTGTTGAGAGACCAATTTAGAAGCATCTAAAGGAAAGGAAGATACCTTAGGTGGGGAGAGGGATGGGCAGTAATCTCAGTAATTATTGATACACCCCCCCCAAAGAAAATATGACCCAAAAGGTGAACAACTACCAACATATATGTCAGTTCAATTCACATCTGATGGAGAGCCCTCTCTAAAACGTTCACCACAAGTGGTCACCCAACTTTTGTTTGAAGCCCTCCAGTGAGGGGCAAACCCTCCCTACTTGCTGAAGCAACCCATTTCACTCTAAGAGAACTTGGAGTGTTATTTGGAAGTTACACCTGCTAGCCAACCCAAATTTGCCTCTTTACAACTTCCCCTCACTGCATCTAGCCTTGCCCTCTGGACTAAATCAGAACAAGTCTAATGTATCTTCCATAAGATGCCTCTCCAAGTTGAAGAAGGCTGTCTCGTGTTTCCTTTTTCTTCTATTTCTCTAAGCTAAACATTTCTAGTCCTTGAATTAATCCTCATACGTCATGCATTCAAAGGCCTTCTCCATTCTCAGTCTTTAGCATTGTGTTCGTTCCAGCATCAAGGTCTGAACACAAAAGTCCAAGAATGATTTGAATTAGGACAAAGGACATTAGGACTTTCTCCTCCTTAGATTTAGAGCAGAACTGAAGAGATTGTCAGATACTTTAAGCTTCTGGGGAATGGAATGACTCAACATTCTTTTTCATCTCCTCAGGATTTAATAACTTAACGGTTGGGTGGAGATCCTGATGGCAGATACCCTGACTCTGAACAATCAATATGCTAATTACACATCATTCTCACCTATTCATTAAGGTATCTTGAGCCTTGTCTTGTAGGCAATGCTGTTTGCCTTGTTCTAATAATCAAGTGTACTTTGAAAGTAATGAAAGAGTATACTTCCCTAGAAAATTCTATATTTCAAAACTATGGGACCTTGACCAAATGACCTGTCCTTCTTGAACCTCTATAAAAATAAAGGGGCTCCACTTGCTTATTTAAATTAAAATTAAAATCTTAAGACTTCCAGGAGTCAAGATGGTGGAGTAAGCAGTAAATCACCTCCAAATAACCATAAAATAGTGTCCCCAAACAAATCCTGGAACAGAAAAACCAGCAAAAAATGGGATATAACAACCTTTGAGCCAAAGAAACTTGGAAAAGTATGTCTCACTCAGGCAAAAGGGGAATGCTGTCCAGGACAAGAAACATCCCAACAAGCCAGCAGCAAACTCCATCTCAGGAATCTAGTGGTAGATCCTGAGCCCCAGTACAGTGGAGCAGGCAAACGCCAACACCAGGACTCCCCACATGCCTCAGCATAGCCAGGAGAAAGAGCAGACCCCAGCTGTGAGAACTGTCAGGTGCTTCAGCATAGCCCCAGGCAAACAGGCAGCCTCCAGTGACCAGTCCTCCATGTGCTTCAGCATATCCCTGGGAAATATAGAAACACCCCACCAGCTTTAGTACATGCCAGAAACCAACACCAGGACCCTGGTTCAATACCAGATAAGCTGCTAAACCCCTACAGTCACCAGCAACTCCAGCCACCCCACTCCCTCAGCACAACACCAGATACAAGGGTCCCCCATGGGTCACAGGGGAACATTAATGCAGCACCAGGTAAAGAGCTAAGGGTTGGGGCAGCTAGGTGGCACAGTGAATAGAGCACCAGCCCTGGAGTCAGGAGGACCTGAGTTCAAATCCGACCTCAGATACTTGACACACTTACTAGCTGTATGACTTTGGGCAAGTCACTTAACCCCAATTGCCCTCCAAAAAGAAAAAAAAAAGAGCTAAGGATTGAGGCCCCTTGAACAAGAAGCCTGAGACAGTACTCCTTCCACCCTGGGAGCAGAGCTCAAATTTAAAAGAAAGAGAAAAGGCCAAAAATGATAAGCAAAAAATTGACAAAACAAGAATCTGACCATGACAAGGAAGATAAGACACAAATTTGGAAGAAGACAATAATGTCAAAACACTTATGGGCAAAACCACCCCCCCCTCCCCAAAAAAGGGAAGTGGTCTCAAGCCCAGAAAGATCTCATGGAAGAGCTCACCAAGGAACTTAAAAATCATATAAGAGAGGTACAAGAAAAATGGAAGAAAGAAATGAGAATGATGCAAGGGAGCTATGAAAAAAAAAAGAGTCAACAGCTTGGGAAGAGAAAACAAGTCCTTAAAAGTAGAATTGACCAAATGGAAAAGGAGACACAAAAATCTACTAGAGAAAATAACTCCTTAAAAAGTACAATTGACCAAATAGAAAAGAAACTAATTAAGAAAAACAGGTGCTTAAAAGTTAGAATTAGGCAAGTGAAAGCTAATAACTCTATGAGACATCAAGAGTCAATCAAACGAATTCAAAAGAAAAAGTAGGAGAAAGTGTAAAATACCTCACGGGAAAAAAACTTTCCTGGAAAATAGATCCAGGAGAGTCAATGTCAGACAAATTGGACATAACCAAAAGGAGCTGGATAGCATCTTTCAAGAAACAATCAAAGAAAACTACCCTGATATCCTGGAACCAGAGGGCAAAATAAGCATTGAAAGAATCCACCAATCGTCTTAGGAAAGAGATCCCCAAATAAAAACCTCAAGGAACATTGTAGCCAAACTTCAGAACTATGAGGTCAAGGAAAAAATACTTAAAGTAGCCGAAAATAAACAATTGAAATATGAGGGAAGCACAATCAGGATTATACAGGTCTTAGCAGCTGTAGCATTAAAGGATGAGAGGTCATGGAACATAATATTCCAGAAGGTAAAGGAGCTAGGACTACAACCAAGAATCACCTACCCAGTAAAATTGAGCATAATACTTCAAGGGGAACATGGTCATTCAATGAAATAGAAAGATTTCAAACTTTCATAAGAAGAAGACCAGAATTGAAAAAAAAAAATTTGATCTCCAATATCAAGACCCAAGCGAAGCATTAACAGGAAAGTCTTAGAGTTTCAGAGACTGAGGAAGGCAGGACTCCAGAGATGTTTGGTGATTATTCAGGAAATGGACATTGACTGTTTATGGCCAACCTGCAGAGATAAATATGTGAGCAGTGTATTAGAAAGTCACCATAATTTAGGAGCTGAGGAAACTTGCCCTGTGGTGGGGAAGAGCTGGGATGGAACTTGGAAGCAGAGTGGTCCCAACTTTGCTTCTTTACCTGTATCCTGCAAGAATTGTGGAAGACAGACTAATCTCAGCATAATTCCTCTGGCTTTGAAGTCAGCCAGAGTTAAAGCCATTATTCTTCAAGATCCTCCTACCATCTTTTCTACTCCCCACCCCCAAGAACTACTTTACCTTTCCACTTGCCATCAACTGAACAAAAACATGTTTAAGGTAAGAAAGACCCTGCTTTGGCTCTGGTGCCTTGGTCAGTTGAGTACATTTTTGGATTGTATACAGCCTGATAAGGGACCAAGCACTCAGAGCAAGCCACCAGTGCTCAGAGGAATGTGAACACTACCTGTCAACCTGCCCCTCAAATCAAAAGCCACTCAAAAAAGTCACTTGTGGGAGTGCCCACCTTTTAAGGATTCAGATATAAAAAGAAGAGAGAAGTAAGAAAACAGCAGCCTGGAAGCTGGAGCAAAGGATGAGAAGTTCAGCACAGCTCTAAGGAACAAGGAGAGTCCTGACTCTGGCAGCAAAGGGAGACCCAGAAGAGAGCAGTTGGCTCTAAGGGCATCTCAGAGCAGAGGTCTCATCCTGAGAAAACAAAAGCAAGAGCAGAAGGCAGAATCAGGCAGACAGCAGCAGCATCTCCAGGAGCACTTGACCAAGAGAAGCGTCCACCACAGCAAACTAGCAACCAATCCTGGTGGTTGCCTTCAAGGACTCAAGCCCCAATTGCCTGCTCAGGGGCCTGGATTCTAATCCGGAGAAGCTCTGGGGTAAGCAGCAAGCCTCTAGGGACAGAAGGGAAGCAAGCACAGAAATCAAACCATCCACTCACTCTTCCATCCTGAAAAAGAGCTCTCAACCCCTGAATAGAAGTAGCACCATTACAGTGATTGACCTGGGGCAACAGAGACTGGAGGACATGTACCGCAGGAGAGAAAGAAGTACTGCTTCTACCCCATTCCTGCTGGGAACTTCTTTACCAAGCTATCAGCAAGACAGTCTATGGGCACCAGAACTACTACCAGGAGCAGCGAGACAAGAGTGTCAACAATGGGTCTGAGAACCATCTTGAGCTCTTCAGAATCCTCATTGAGGATGATGTGGAGGAATTTCTCTTCAAAGCAGCACAGAATAGCCCTTGGGGTGGCTACCCAGAGATGCCTGCCCCGGGGCACATCCTCAATGTCAACATTCACTTAACTCTAGGAGGCATTTTGGGGAATCCCATGTGTCCATGACCATTCAATTCTTGGGTCCAGAGGGTTCCCGCAGAAAAAGTATTTGGCTGAGCTGGCTTAGTTATGGGCACTATGACACTGTTCTACATTACTTTCCTCCTAAATCAAAGGATGATAATTATTACAATAAATATGAAACTAGAAGAAAAAAAGAAGAAAAGGGGTCAACATATTAGGCACTTTGTCCAGGAAAGAGCTGGTTCAAAGGACCCCAAAGGGAGAGATGATGGAAACCGTGCACACATACACACACACACACACACACACACACACACACACACACGTACAACTTGGAATAGAAACACCACAATTTCAATAGAGAAACTAATGGAGGGGGGGATAGGAAGAGTTCATGGTTATGAGGGAAGGAAGTATACAGAAGGGCATAGTTGGACCTGAATATTGAATTTATGAAATCTTTTTTATAAAACCAGGCAGGATGAAATGAAGACCCTTTCTCTAATATAGAATCTTACTTTTATGTGCTGCTACGTATATGCAAATGTTAAGTTCTTTACTGTTTATATTCAGAATTTTAAAAATAAATTTAATTTTAAAAAAATAAAAAATGAAAATCTTAATTTCATTCCAATTCTAAATCCTATGCTTCAGGAGCTGATTGTCCTAGAGGCTGGGCCATCATGACCACCTCCGAGGGAAAGCTCAGACAGAAACCCCCAAGGTCACTAGAAGGTCGAGAACGTGAGAAAGCCATCAGCCCATCCTTGATGGCCTCCACGACAGGATGCTTCTCAAGCACAGAGGCTTTCCAACGAAATGTGGCTGTAACCTCCACAACATGTTCCACTTGAAGTCTTGGCTCCTTCCTGTAGAGTAATGCATCTCTGGACCTCATTTGTTGTCTGTGGATTTTTGTTTGATTGGAGCACATTAGCTGGAGCTGTCCATATTTCAGCCCCTGACTCTCTCATTTTGCATTAGGGCTTGAATCATTGCTTTGTTTAGTTTGGCACTCTATCATGTTTAGAAGTACAGCAGCTCCATTTGGCCGAAAGTCAAAAACCCACCTGTCCACATCCTCCAAGCACCTGAGCTCCCCAAGTTGGGGTGGGAGAAGGGAGAGGAATGGAAATCTAAGATAGCTCATGCCACCAGCTTACTCCTTTAGATCCAAGAGTATCAAAAGTAGCTAGAGAAGAACAAAACCATTCCTTCACTCAGAAGTATTTACCAATGCGCACCAAAAATTAACCAAGAAACTCAAGTGAAATTTGTCATTGATAGAGAGATCATTGGGCTGAGAGTCAGAAGACCTATGCTCTAAGACTGGTTCTAATATTTATTATGTCCGTGACCTTGGATAAGTCACTTAACCTCTTTAAGCCTCAGTTTCCTCATCTCTAAAATAAGGAAGATAACATCTTTTGTTCTACAGTCTCATCAGTGTGGCTCCTGTCTGACAGTGCAGATGCCAACATATTAATGCCTTTTGAGACTCTTGTCCTTGGGGGGGGGGGGGTGTCTTCCTTTGGAAGGAACATTAAAATTTTAGTAATTTGAGTATGCACTCTCATCTCCCCTACTTGATTCAAAATGTATGGGGTGTTCAAGGAGAACAAGAATCTCACCATGAGGGAGTTAGAGGGATATCTACCCCAGGTATGTGAAGACCTCCTCCCCACAGAATGGGTAAAAGAGAACCATTTGTTCCAAAAGCCAGGAAGGTGGCTGAAGCAGATGCTGTGAGTGCTTAGAGTTTGGTCAGACATAGAAGATGCCAAGGTCATCCACTGTATCACAGGCCATCACCAGTAAGCCTTCTTGATGCTGGAAGGGTGTGGTTTCTCAGCAATTGGACTGCTTCCAATGAGAACTTCAGGTCAAAAGACTGTTGGAACTCTCTGTAAGATGACATTTCCTAATCCCCATAGTGACTTCTAGGAACATGCACAGATGCCCTGACATCTTCAGAAAGATGAAGCTATTCTCCAGAAAATTGTCTTATCAGCCAACCCCCTCCCCCTGGGTTAAATTAACAGGCTCATCAGTCCCAAATTAAAAGGCTATCTTGTTCAGCCCCTGTATTATACAGATGAGGAAACAGAGGCCCAGAGAGATTAAGTGACAGTTGGTAGCAAGGTCAATACCACAAAGAATACATCATTCCAATGAACCCAGCTGGGTAGTCTGTACAACCTAGAGATCTTGTTCTTTATTTATTATTTTTCAAAATATTATTTCTTGATGCTGCCATGGACTTCAGCTCTTGGAGAACCAGGACCTGCCTGCCACTTTGACAGGAGCCCCTCTTGGTCTCAATGACTGGGCAGCACTTTTTTTTTCATGAAAAACCCACGTCCTCTTCAATAAAACATCAACCTGGGTTGATGTTTTGTGTGTCTCATTTTGCACAGATTCCTTTGCAGCAAAGGTCTGAGTTGTGTGCTCAGTCACTAACTGTGTATTGACAAGAATCCTAGAATGACAGTCTACTCCCCATTGTGCTCTGCTGCTTCTAAGACAAAACTCGGCTTTGGAGCGCTGATGGAATCACACAATTCCTTCTTGGCTTCCAAATCTCCCAGATGCCTTCCTCTGGTGAGCAGACCTTTGTTTTGCCTAAAGTAAGTGAGGAGATTTCTCTCCTTTTTGCTGACCCCCTCCCAGCCTCCACTCCCATCTACCTCCAGTGTTTAGGAGTCACACTGGCCAGGCAGGGTGAGCCACATTCTGCACTCTGCACCAGTGAAAACATTCCCAGACATCCAGAAAGAGGAAAGCTGAGAAAGCATTGGAAGGCAGGCATTGGGGAACAACAAAACAAGCCCAAATCACATCCAAGACAGTTGCAGGCAAATGAGCTCTCGAGGTGAGCAGCAGGGATGACAGATGTCACAGGCAAACCGCCCTCCCGTCCTCCGAGGCGCGGGCTGGAGGCCGCCGACGGTCCCAAATGAGCTTTTTGCAAAAGAAATTGCATTAGACGCAATGAACCGCTACTGCGCGATACGGAGCGCAACACTGCCACCCAGTGGACAGACCCGGGAGATGCATACCAATGTTGAATAAATATTTAGTGCCTGGGTGCCAGGAACTGTGAACAGCGCTGGGACGGTCCCGGATCTCAAGGAGCTCTCAATCTACTGGGAGAGACAACATGCAGACCCCTAGGTACAAACTGTATGCGGGAGAAAATGGGAATAACCGGCAGAGAGACAGCATTAGAATTAGGGGGGACTGGGAAAGGCGTCTGTGAAAGGCGGACTTTTAGCTGGGAGCTGGAGCAAACCAGGGAGCGTGTTGACAAGTATCCTAGAAGGATAGCGCATTCCCCATTGGGCCACACTGCCTCTAAGGCAGAATTCAGCTCTGGAGACCAGCCAGTGGAAAGACTCTGTGATTAGACCACGCAGAGGAGAAAACGCTCCATTGAAGAGTTCTAAGTTAAAAGGCTTCTCAAAAGAAATCCCCTTCCTCCCTGCTGGAATCCTCGGCCCCCGTGCCATTTCCTCCGCCTTCCCTGACTGACCAAGATGGAATCTATCTCTCCTTTCTCAACTTGTTAGGTGGCAGGAGGCAGCTGTGTGTTGACAAGAACGCAGTAGCTAGGTGGCACAGTGGAAAGCGCCTGCCTCAGACGCTTCCTAATTGAATGACCGTGAGCAAGTCGCTAAAGCGCTGCCTGCCTCAGTTTCCTCAACGGTAAAATGGATGTAATAAAGCCCCTTCTTCTCAATCAAATGAGATAATATTTATAAAGTGTTTAGCACAGTGCCTGGAACATTTAAATGTTAACCATTATTATTACGCTAGGTCATTTGGTCTGGAACTTTCCACTGGCACCACCATGTTCGACATTGCCTTGTATTTTTGTGTGTCCCTAAAGCAGCCTCCTCTTCTCCCTCATTTAGATCCTATCTTCCTGGAGGACAAGGAAGGGGTCATCTTCCATCGCTGTCTTCCCAGCACAGAGCATTAAATAAATCATCATGGAATGAATGAATATTAAAAGATACTTGAAAGTAAGGAAATTATTTATTTATAGTAAATGACAATTCATTAGTCCTGGTAGAACAGCTCTCAATATTTTTATACTCTTCATTTCCAGGTCTCATTTTCCAGGACAGACAGTACAGGCTGGTGGCCTGGGGGCCTTTACCACACTGGCTCCTAAGCCATCCTTTACCTTTCAGTGTTCTGGGAGACTCCGAATGTCAGAGAAGGTGCCACCTATATATATTGGTAGCAGGTCGCCGGTCCTTATACCACTTTCTGTAGGAAGGAGCAGTGTGGTCTAATGGATAGGGGGTGCAACTTGCTGCCAAAAGGCCCTAGGTTCAAGTTCCACTTTTGAAATTTGCTAAATGTGGGATGTCAGTCAAGGCAGCTAACCTCTGTGAGCCTCAGTTTCCCTCATCCACAGAATAAAGGCTGTGATACCTCTCACTCAAGGCTGTTGTGAGCTCACATGACACTGATCATTTTTTGACCTTGAAAGTCACAAATCCCTGAAGTAGTAAAGTATGTATATTAAAAACCAAAACCAGCAGCCTTCACTAGAGTCACCTTTAATTAGGTTTCTTGGAGCAATGAATCCTGTTCTTGGTCCCAACTGCTGTCAAAAGTTCTGATTATGGGGAGGCTAGGTGGCAAAGTGAATAGAGTCCTGGAGGCAGGAGGACCTGAGTTCAAATCTGGCCTCAGACACTTATTAGCCGTGTGACCTTGGGTAAGTCATTTAACCTTAATTGCCCTGCATTCCCCCTTCCAAAAAGAAAAAAAAAAGTTCTGATTAATAAGGGCATGGAGAGTGTGAAGAGGGGGAATAGAGATGGGACTATGTGGACAAATTCTTGTTGACTGACTTTGAAGGGGCCTCAGAATTCACCTAGTCCAACCCCTTTGTGAGATCAAACAAGGTAATATTTGTAAAACCCTCTCACTGCTCACTTCCCCTTTCCCTTTCTTTCATTTTACAGATAAGAGAAATGAAGCTCGGAGAAGTCAGATAGTAATTGGCAGAGCCAGGATTTGAACCCAGGCCCCTGGACTCCCAAATGAGAACTCCTTACCTTGTACTGTGTATCTATGCTTTCATCAAAGTCACTGACAACTCCAAAGCACGCTGGGACATTCCCCTAGATACCTCCCTCTCCTGGTGGAAGCCCCTGCATCAATCAACACAACCCTTTCAAATGCACCTAATTATGCTGTTGTCTGGGCCACAGGCCTTCATCTGGTCCACAAGGACAGCATGAAAGACTTTGCTCAGTGTTTTGCTGCACTCCCTTGATCTGCCAAGCAAGCAATCCGGTCAAAAAAAGATTTGCTTCTTTTAATTCATTGCTATTATTTTGTTTTTAATATTTTAAAACTGTTTAAACCAGATTAAAATGTTTGGCTTAAACCAGTGCTGAAATATTTAATCTCTTAGAAAATAATTTTTATTCCTTTTATATATTTGAGGTCCTCTTTTTGCAGTCAAAGAGAGCATACATAATACAGGTTCATGGTGAAGGCTCTATGGCAAATGATCTCAGATTTCCTTTTGACCTTCCCTGCTTTGTGTGGTCCACTCCTCTAGAGCAAATCCTGGAATGGAATGCAACAAAAATCAGCTTATCTTTATCTCATGATGCCGGTAAATATCAAAGTGGAAAGTGTTGGACATGTAATATGGAAGGCTTGAGTTCAAATTCTTCCCTAGATATTTAACCATCTGTGTGACCTTGGGTGCATCACTTACCTTATGTCTGCCCCAGGTTCTCATCTGTGAAATGGGCATAATAACAACAACTACCTCCCTGGGTTGTTGTAAAGGTTAAATGAGATAACGTTTATGAAGTGCTTTATAAACCTTATAAGTATAATGCAAATGCTAGCTCTTCCTCCTCCTCCTCTTTCTCTTCTTCTTCTTCCCCTTTCCTTTCCAATCCCTCCTCCTCCTCCTCTTCCTCCTCCTTCTCCTTCTCCTTTTCCTCTTCCCCTTTTCTTCTTCTTCTTCTTCTTCTTCTTCTTCTTCTTCTTCTTCTTCTTCTTCTTCTTCTTCTTCTTCTATTGATGATGATGATGAGACAAACTCTAATCCTAACTCTCACTTGACATGGCAGTGCCCAATAATGGTCATCTTTACATCTCTCTTCTCTTTCATGGCTCAGCTCCTTGAGAAACCTTTCCACCATTGGTGCTTCTATATTCTCTCCTCTAACTCTCTTCTAAATCCTTTGTGATCTGGTTTCCAGGCTCATCATTCAAATGATGCTTGCTTCTCCCAAGTTATGAGTGGTCTCTTAATCATCTAATCCAATGCCTTTTCCTCAACCCTCATTCTTCTTGACCTTTCTGGAGTCTCTAACACTGCTCACCACTCTCTTTTCCTGGACACTCTCTCCTCTCTAGGGTTTCATGGCACTGTTCTCTCCTGGATTTCCTCCTACCTGTCTGACTGCTCCTCAGTCTCCTTTGCCAGATCATCAAATCAACAAAATTTATTGAAGACCTACTATGTGCCAGGCATTATGCTAAGTGCTGAGGATAGTTTTTAAATGCTCTCAAGGAGACAGTGGTCTGAGGGTGGTCATCCATGTCATACCCACTAACTGTGAGCATCTTGAGGGATGGGAGAAAATCAGCAAAGATAAGTAAAGATGGAAATACTGTTGGAGTTGTGGAAAGACAGACACACTAACACACCATTGGAAGAGCTACTTGTTGGCATAGCACAGTGCTTGGTATACAAGGGGTACTTAATAAATGCTTGTGGTCTCCCTGACTGATGTTGAGAATTTGAGGTGCCTGCAGGACATTCAGATAGAACTATACAACGACAAAGCAGGATTGGGCCACCGGGGACGGAAGAGGCTGGAAGTAATTGATTCCTCCTACAAGGAAGAGATCACTGAGGTCCTTGGAATGAATAAGGTTGCAAAGGAAAAGGATGTCTATAGAGAAGAGCCCTGAGCTCCAAGGGATGCCCATACTTAGGGGCTCCCAGGGACAAGAAAAACCAACGAAACAGGGAGCAGGTAGAGAGGCAACGGGAGAACTAGGATATAAACCGGGGAGGCCAGAGTATCCAGAAGAAAAGGGAGCTCAGTAGTGTTGTTTCAATTACTGAAAGATCTAGGAATGGGAGGGCTGAGAAGATGCCTTTGGTGTTGGACAACAGGAGGTCATCCGTGACCCTGGAGTGGCCTTGAGGTTTCTGAAGCCAGACTACAAGAACTTGAGAGTTAATGGGGGTGGAGGGGAAGTGGAAATGGACAGCAAATATAGCCAACTTTTTCTAGAAAGTTAGCAGAGAAACAAAGATAATACTAGAGAGATTAACCAGGTTAAGGGGAGCCTCTTTATTTATTTATTTATTCTGAGATTACACTGAATATCCTTTGTTTTTACATCACCTGCATTTCCAGTACATCCCTCCCCTACACAGGGAGCCATCCTTTTATAACAAAGGATTTTATATGAAAAAATGCAGTTCAACAAAATTAACCAATATATTAAATCCCAAATTATCTGTAGTGTACCATCCTCCTAAATCCCCCCACCCCACCCCTGCAAAGAAGGGAGGTAAGTGCACTCATATGTTTTCTTTGGAGACAACTTTGGTGATTATAATTTCACATCACTTAGCTTCTACTGTGTTGTTCTTTCTATTGTTGTGGTCATTTTTAATCTATATTTTTCCTGGTTGTGTTTGCTTTACTTTGTTTATTTTTACTCATTTAAACCTTCCCATTATGAAGTCTTTCCATTATCCTCCATATGAAGGATGGATTTTCTGAATGCTTCATTTATATATATATATATATATACATATACACACATATATACATATATACATATATATATATGCATACATACATATATATATGTATATTCTTCTTATCACTGATGACTCAGGATAAATGCCCAGCCCTGGGATTTCTGGGTCAAAGGCTAGGGATATTCAATAACTTTTTTAAAAGAATTCCAAATGTTTTTCAGAATGACTGAATCAGTTAACAGCTCCCCCAACAATGCATTAGTGTACACGTCTTTCCACAACTCCTCCAAAGTTGACAAATTCCCATCTTTGGTCGTTGTCACCAATTTCCTGATTAATGCATCAGAGTTGTCTGGATTTGCATTTCTCTTGTTAGTTATTTGGAACAAACCCTGGCACTGTTGTCAACAGTTTGCAATTCTTCTTTTAAAAACAATTTGTTTACATCCTTTGAGTATAGTAATAGTAACGGGCACTTAATGGATTTTGGTTTCATATGCTTCTGTCAGTTGTCTGTAGGCATTTTGGATATTCATATAGTAGATATCAGAATATTACTGGAGACAGTTTGATGTGAAGAATCTTCCCCCAGTCAACCAAAGGGAAAGCTCTTTATAGGAAGGGAAGACTCAAGTATGTTTGTAAGTAGAGAGGAAGGAACGAGTAGAGACAGTAAGACTAAAGATAGAAGAATCAGAATGATCAACAGTCAAGCTGCCATATTAGGCCAGAAAAACAAAGAGGCAGATCAACCATCTAGAAAGAGCCTAAGAGATAACAGATATGCAACCTCAATATTGTACTTGTAGCCACAAAATATGGAAAAATGCTTCTTATATGTTGGGAGGGTTCCTAGAAGGACCACAAGATCATAGATACAGGTTTCAATAGGGACAGCAATCCAGCCCCCTCAGTCAGTCAAAAAGCATTTATTAAGTACCTACTACGTGCCAGGAGTTGTGCTAAATACTGAAGATAGAAAAAAAGCAAAGTGAAAATTACAAAATTAGACCAAAATGGTCCCTGCCTACCATGGGTTCACATTCTAATGGGGAAGACAATTTAAAAAAATGAATATATGATACATACTAAGTAGATGAAAGGTTGTCTCAAAGGGAAAGTCCTCAAAGTTAAGGATGGCTTCCTGTGTAGGGGAGGAATATATTGGAAATGTGGGTGATGTAAAACAAAGGATATTCAATGTAATCTTAAAGCATGAGCTGAATCATGAAGAAAGCCATTGAAATCAAGACACAGAGGTGAGGAGTCTGGTATAGCCACTGAAGAGGCACAGAGATGGAAAGGGGAGTCTCGTGTATGGAAAAACAACAGCAAGGAGGGCCAGGATGGCTGCTTTGTAGAGTAGATGGAGAAGAGTCCAGTAAGAGGACAGGGAAGATGGGAAGGGCTTGGAGTCACCAGCATTTACTGAGAAGGGAAGTGACATGATCAAACTGGGCTTTAGGGAGATCACTTTGGCAACTGAGTGGAAGATGCTCTGGAGTGGGGAAAAGCTGGAGTCAGGGGGGACCAACCAGTAAGCTATTTCAATAGTCTGAGTGTGGAGTGATGGAGCCTTCAGGGTGGTGGCTCATGCTACAGATGAGGAAACTGAGACCTAAGAAAGCTAAGTGACTCATCTAAGGTCACACAGTCAGATTCAGTAGGATTCAAACCTAGGACAGGAGCAATTAAACATGATGAGTAGATATCATTAGACTGATCCAAGAGTTGGGGTGGAAAGGGGTAGAGGGAGCAGGAGAACATAGATCTTGCATCTGGTTGGTTAGTTGTTGTCCGTGGTTCTCAAAGAGGACCAAAATGACATCACTATGGCAGAGTCAAGGTACAGTGCAGGACCATGGCTGATGATCGTGCATCTGTTAACAGTATCCAAGGAAGAATAACAATGGTAGCCCACTAGCAATAACAACTGCCAGGCTAAAGCATTTGCTGCCCCGCTTCCCACCTGCCCATAACCCAATGCAGACTTTCCACTTATCTTGGCCATAGAGTTTGCCTTTTCTTTCCCTTCCCCTTTGTAGGTTCTTATCTGCCCTTCTGGGATTCAGAAAGCAGGCTTTATTTTTTAAATCCTTCTCTTTGAATACCAAGACCCTCTCAATGGAGGTTATTTGTTTACCTGCTAAAATTATTCAGTTCTTCCAACTCCCCCATAAAAGCATTGGGAAAATGAACCATTTTTTTTAAGCAAATACAATCAAGGTTGGCTTGCTTTTTTTTTTGTCAGTTTGATTAGCATTTGAAAGGCTGCTGCCAGTGAAAGTAGATTAGCTCTTGAAACAAAGCAGGGGTGATGGCAGGATCAGCATCCAAGAATGGAGGTTTAAAAGGCGCCTCAGAGGCATCTGGTCCAAGCAGACCATAACCAGAATCCCCTCCACAATAACCCTGGACCCAACCTCTGCTTGACAACCTGTGAAGGGCACTGCCTGGTAGAGTGGAATGAGGGTGGTTTTGGAGTTGGGGACTGGGATTCAGATCCTAACCCACACAATCTAGGGAATGTTACTCCCATTTCGTAGGACCCCAGGTTCCTAATTTGTGAAGAGGAGGCTTGGACTAGCTGGTCTCTTTGAACTGCAGACCCATCATCACCTTCCAAGGCAGCTCAATCCATTTTGTCAGGGTTCTCTTTTAGAGCACCCTAACTTACCAGCAGGGGCAACCAGTTACATACCCTACTAATTGACGCTAGCGTACCTTTTAGAACAGAAGAGTTACAGCTCTGAGGTCCAAACAGAAAAGGTTTATTAAGATCTCTCTACGGGGAAGCCTTAAAGCCATATCCTAACGCAGGCTTCAAAGATATCTCCAAGGTTTAGATCTTATATAACCCCCAAATCCACCTACCACACATGACAGAGCCCAGCTGAACAGAATTGTGAGAGGGGGAGTGCAATTACAAGGGTATGAAGGCCCCAGGGTGTGGAGACGCCAATCAGGAACAGCAGGTAACCCCACACAAGAGAATCTTGAGCAATGCAGTATCCCCTGGCCGGGGATAGTGCAATCAATATCCTCTGACCTCCACATGACCCAAATAATTCCCGGGCCTCAAACACTTCCCTGTGCCATGACACAACCACTTGTGATCTTGCACGTATTTTCTGAACCTCACACATTTTGGATTTGTTCTAGTGGTTAAAAGGTGTCCCTTAGAAGCAAAACAAAATCCATCTAGGCAGCTAGGTGATGCAGTGGATAAAGTGCTGAGTCACAAAGACCTGAGTTCAAACAAATCCAGTCTCAGACACTTATTAGTTTCATGATCCTTGGCAAGCCACTCAACCTCTATATGCCTTAGCTTCCAGTGCACCTACTCCCTGGTGGGAGCCAAAAAGATTGAATATTTGCTCTTAACACGGTACTGGCATACAGTACGTATTTAATGAATGCCTCTTTCCTTTCTTGCTAAGGCTTCTCTTTTCCACACTCCACATCCCAGTTCCTTTGGCTGGTCCCTTTTAGGTGGATCACCAATCCTCTCACTCTTCTAGTTGGCCCCTTCCAGTATTCTCCAGGGTGTCTCTGTCCTTCCTAAATTATCGAGGTCAAAACCAAGCACACTAATCAATTGTGATCTGGCCAGTGATGGGGAAAATAGGATTGCTGCTTCTCTCATTCTGGACCAGTGCTTCTCTCTTAAGGGAGATTTAGGTAGCATTAGTTCTGGGAAATGTCATGTCACTCCACTGATTAATATTGAGTCTGCCCTCAAGGGAAGCCTGTTATCTTTGTTGTGATGGACCAAGCCCTTGACACAGGAAAAAACCATCCAGATTCTGTTTGCCAACTTCTATAGGGTGGTACTCCGTTGGAACTGCGAGCACAGGTTCCCGCGGAAACGATGCTGCCAGTGGTGGGTAGATTCTTTGGCCACCTGCAGCATAGAGCTGCCCGGGCAGCCGAGAAGATTTGGGTCTGGGTCTCACTTCTGACACATTTTGGCTGTGACCCTGGGCAAATACTCAACTTCTCAGTGCCCCCAGGCTACTCTCCAAGCCGACATATTGCAGCGAAGGTGCTGCCCTGCACTGGAAGAGGGGATCTCCTCACCTGGATGCTCCCTCCACCAATGAAATCGCAGGTCAGGGCAAAGAGAAAAAATCTGTAATGTACCTGATGTATTGTACTAATAAAAATCTAGCCACTGGGCTATAGGAGAAAGAGCATGGAAATCAAAAGACCTGGGTCTGCTACTTAATACTTGTGTGACCTTGGATAAATCATTTCACTTCTTTGAGAATTAATTGCCATAATGAGATTATTCTAAAATAGCTTTAAGCTCTGAATCCCTTGAAGCTATGATCATATAACAATGTTTCTGTGGGGAAAAAAAACCAATGATGAATATGATACTCCCCTGTCCATAAACACCTGCCTCAGATTCTGGTGCTGGAGGGTCACTCCCTCTCTCTATACTCTTGTATACCTTTCAATGAGGAGTATCTTTGCTTCAAGCCCCCGAAGGCAACCTTGAACTGAATCAGGTCCTGACCCAGCCAGGATCTGCTATTGTATGGAGCCTGAGAAAGTGGTTAACATCCAGAGGAAGAGAAATTCAGAGAATTAAGGGGTGAGACCAATGGAATAAGGAGGAGAGATGGCTTCAGGGCGAGAACTGCTAGGAAAGTGCTTGTTTCATTCCAATAAATCCTTATTAAGCACCAACTATGTGTCTAGAACCATGCTAGAGGCTTTTCAGACTGTGATTTCATTGATGTATGGAGGGAGCATTCATCAAGGAGATCCACTCCCCTCTCCCCTGCAGCTTTGCAATGTTTAGCCTTAGAGAAGAGCTTGGGGCACGAAGAGGTGCCCAGTGGTCTCAACAGCACTTGAATCCAGGACCCCTAACTTTGAGGCCATGACACAAATACCAAAACTCAACAATCTTTGCCTTCAAAGACAATCCAGGCCACTGGAAAGATCCACCATATGCAAGGTTAGGCAAGCACAAGTTAGAAACAAAGTGACCACAAGTCATTTGAGATGGAAAGAGCATGAACAGCTGGGCTGGACCAGGAGAGGCATCCTGGAGGAGGTGACGCCTCAACCGTGCTTGCAACTCACTGCTTGGAGGGAAGTTTTCTGAGGAGAAGAAAAATAAACATACTTAAAACACGAAAATTTTTTTGTCTGCAAAATGAGTGTGACTCTTCAAAGGTGCTTGTAAAATAGATGGATAGCTAGATGGCTGGATGGATGCATAAAGAACAGTCATTTAAAGGGTTTGGGTGGGGGGTAAGTTAGGAGAGGTGTGTGTGTGTATGTGTGTGTATGTATGTATGTTTAAAGATTGTTTTTTTTACACAAAATGCTGACAAATAAAATGTGATCACTAGCCATGGTTCGGGACAATTCACCCTGTCAATCACTAATGGTGATAAACACTTTCTGAGCCACTGGCAGTTTCTGGACAAGTTTCAGTTTAATCTTTTAAAGCTTCAGGATGAAAAGACCACATGGGAACACACAGAGAGCCAATTTCTGGGAGTCAGCCTTGTCTCAAGGTAGGAATCAGTCCCTGGCAGTCAGGAAAGAGATTTTGCCAAGCGCCCACTGGGAGCTGAGCACTGGTCGGGCTGCAGAAGTGAAAGGAGAAAGAAGCCAGCCACTCTTCTCAGGTAGCTGAATAATGATCACATCTTTGTGATAAGGGATTGGAATGGGACTTGTGATTTCTTTGGCTTTGGGAACTCCCAGATGAGGAAACTCCTTCCACCAATGCAGAACAGCCCTTCCTCTGCTTCTTCTAGTCTTAGAGAATTTCCTAGAGCAAATCATAAAACATAAAAGGTGGGGCTTAAACAGTTTTGTTTGGTTTTTACCTTACAGGCCAGCCCTTTCAGCTCATCACTAGTTACATCATTTGGCTGACTCAGAGCTGAGCTTGCAGACCATTCAAGCCCTTGGACTTTTTTTTTTCCATGCCTCACCCACTTTGTAGTTGGGAAGTTAATGTTCCATAATCAAGCTGAACACTTTACCCTTGTCCCTCTTGAATTTCATCTTGCCAGGCAGATTCTGCCCAATGCTCTAGCTTGTCAGAATCCCTTTGGATCCTAGCTCTGCCATTCACCGTGATAGCTGTCCCTCTCAGCTCTGTGTCATTGGCAGGTCTGACAAGCCCACCATCTGTGCTTTTATCCAAATCATTAATAAAAACGTTCAGCAGCATAGGGCCTTGGCACAGATTCCCTGGGGTCTTCCTCTGGCAACCTCCTGCCACAGTGACACTGAACCTTTAGCAAACACTCTGAGTCCCATCACCCATCTGGATCCACCTGGATCATTTAGCCCAACCTCCTCATTTTCTAGATGAGGAAACCAGGACTCAGAAAATTACTTTTCTAAAGTCATTGATCATAAATAGCAAAGTCAAGATTCAAACAAGGTCATCTGATCCTAAATCTTTCCACTTTCCATCATAAATGCCATCTTCCCCCCCCCCCCCATTTTGGTCTGGACCTGCAATGGCATCAGTCAAAGTAAAAACCCTCATAACAACGCTATGAGATTGTGTCGTCCATTTTACAGATAAGAACACAGCGGCTCTGAGAGGTTAAGACACTTGTCCAAGTCACACAGCTTGAGTCTGATTCCACACCTCCCAACGTGGACTTTAGCGTTCTCTCCCCTAAACCATATTGACCAGAGAGACAGCAACTCCATCACATAGGAAACACCAAGACCAAGGCTTTTTTTCTTTGTTTTTGTTCAGCTTTCAGTCATGTCTGACTCTTCCTGACTCCATTTGGGGTTTTCTTGGCAAAGATACTGGAAGGATTTGCCATTTCCTTCTCCAGCTCGGTTTTTACAGATGAGGAAACTGAGGTAAACAGGGTGAAGTGACTTGCCCAGGGCCCCACAGCTAGTAAGTGTCTGAGACCACATTAGAACTCAGCAAGATGAATCTTCCTGAATCCAGGCCCTGCACTCCATGCACTATGGTGCCATTTAGCTGCCCCCAGATCAAGGTACCGACATTTGATTCTACAGGCAAACAACAAAAATAAATTTGATCCAATTCAATGAGACAAACATTAAGTGCCTACTTCATGTAGAGTGCTGGAACAGATCATGATTTAATGCAGGAAAACACAAATTAGGGAGGTGCTGTGGGAGATCAGAAGGTGAGGGAGCTGTAGGAATAAGTAGCTTGTCAACAAGAATCCAACTGACTCCACTGTTGCTTGGCTCCCAAGTCCTGAGTACAGACTCACTCAAGGCACCATATCTAACAGGTCCTACCCAGTGCTTCCCACACCATCCAGCCACGGGGTGTCTGCCTCACCATCACATACTCACCCCTGCCCCTTGCAAGCCAACTGTCCTGGAAACCGTCATCGGCACTAGCACTGCTTTGGAAAGGACAGCAGCACCCAGGGCTCTCTGGCTTCACCCTCCAACCCTGTGCCTTACATCCAAACTCTTCTACCGGTGTAGGCTCCCTCTGAGTTCGAATTGAAGTCCCTCCCCTAAGGGCGGGAACTCTCCCTTTTCTCTCTGAACTTTTGCCGGGGCGGCACAAAGAGATGTTTAATTGCTGCTTTCTCATTCATTTATTCAGGCACGGGGATTGATTTCAGAGGCACATACAAATGACACTAGACAGACAAAAACACTGAATAATTGACCACATTCATCCCTTTTTTTTAAACCAACTGTTGGTAACTCCCGCTCCCTGCTCACACTTGCAGGTTGGGTCCCCTGTGGATGACTACCCCCAAAGCAAAGGTAACCTGGGCATCTATACCCCTAAAACTGCAGTTTATGGACCACCCTGCTCCCTGCCCCAGTGTCCTTACTTTTAAAAGTCAGTCAGCCAGAGGTTCATGCAGACATTTCTTGAGACAGCATTTCTTGAGGCTATCAAATGTGCCTTTTATGAACCTGGCATATATTCTCTGACAAAGCCACATAGGATCAGTGGAAACAGTGAGCCCACCTCTAGAATACTCTAGAAAAAAAAGAACCCATCTAGAGAATGTGTGAGGGCAAGCTAACTCACCCTCTTTAATGACTGACTCTTTTCGACCATTTAGAAACTTGCCTACATATGTCCTATTCTTTAAAACACAAACAACTTTTGACCTAATCCTTATATCCTCTCAAGCTTTGTCCTTTAACTCTGCCGTTCTTAGTTAAACTCATAGAAAGCGTTTTCTATTCTTTACACTTCTACTTCCTTACATCCCCTCCTCTTCCCAATCCCTCTTAACCTGGTTTACCACCACCACGACACTGAAATCCTACCATGGGAATCACCCTCTCCAAAGTCACCAACAATTTCTTTTAAATTAAAAAATAAAAATTACCTTTCTTTTGCAGGGGGAGGAAGGCAGGGCAATTGGGGTTAAGTGACTTGCCCAAGGTCACATGGCTAGTAAGTGTTAAGGTCCTCCTGACTCTAGGAGCAGTGGAGCTCAGCTATTCACTGAGCCACCTAGCCACCCCTACACCAACAATTTCTTAACTGCCAACTCCAAAGGCCTTTTTTTTCACTCCTCATTTTTACTTGACCTTTCCGTAGTTTTGACACCACTGAACATCCCCTTCACCAAGTCATTCCTCCTCCCTTGGCTTCCACGTTACTTTTAAGTTGGTTTTCTTACCTTTCTGACTTTCTTTCTTTCTTTTGCTTTTTGGAGGGCAATTGGGGTTAAGTGATTTGCCCAAGGTCACACGGCTAGTTTTTGTGTTAAGCGTCTGAGTTCGGATTTAAACTCATGTCCTCCTGACTCCAGGGCCGGTGCTCTATTCACTGTGCCACCTAGCTGCCCCCTGACTCTTTCTTTACATTCTCTTTTTTGGGATCATCATTTATCTCTCAACCACTGAATTTGGGGACCCGTTGAAACTCTTTCCTGGGTCCTCTCTTCCCCTCTCCTTTTCTTTTCTCTCATCATTCTCCATTTGTGATGTCACCAACTCAGATTCAATTAATCAATTCATTTCTAGGCAAATGACTGACATATGCAGTCTTACTCTCTCCCCTCATAAGCAACTTTTTGGTGGACATCTTCATCTGGTTGTCTAATAAATATCTCAAACTCAACATGATTAACTTAGATTTTACCCCAAATCTACATCTTGTCCAACTGATCCAGAGTCACAACCTTAGAAACATCCTTGGTTCTTCCCTCTCCCTCAGCCACCCATGTCTAATCAGTGGGCTAAATATTAGAGATTTTACCTCCAGAATATCTCTTCCATCCATCCTTTCTGTCCAGCCCCACATTGTGCTCCCTTCTTCCATTCTGTCCTCTTTCTTATCTATCCTCCTGCCGTAGTCCTAAAACACAAAGCTGACCATTTCAGTTCCCTATTAAAGCACCTTCACTGCCTCCTACCTACTTGTCCATTCTCATTTCATACTATTGTATTTCATGTTTTCTCTATCAATAGCTCATTAGTTATTCCCCATACATCATAGTTCATTTCTCAACTCTGTACCTTGGCACAGGTGGTTCACCATTTCTTGCTTACGATCCCTCCTTTGCTTTACTTTTTAGAATCCCTAACTTCCTTCTTATTACAGTTCAGGGGTCACCCCTATATCCTCCTTAGACAAGGCCTTTCCTGAATCCCCCCAACCTTAGATGTTAATGTCTTCTCCCTTGAAATTATCTTGCACATCTGTAAATAGTTATGCAAATGTACTTTAAATTTACTTCTCTCTATTCACATCACATTGTCTAGTGGAATGTGAGCTCCTGGGAGGCAGAGATTACCTGATTTTTGTCTTATTCTCACCCCTAGCACACTGACCTACACACAGTAGGTGCTTGAAGACCCAGTTGAATTGATCAATTGTCTATGGGCACTTGGTCATTAAGGATAAACATTCAGTACTCTGGGCTATTACAACTGGTTGAATTCTGTAGTGGAAAAATCCTGGAAGCCAGCTCCAGGTATACAAATTTAAATGAGACCTCGCCAAGTCAAGTCTTAGTAACAAGAGCTTGGGTGTCAAACAGATCAATGGGAAGACCCATATGTCAGACAAAAAGACTTCTGTTCCCACTCCTCTGACAGGAGACCAGGGGTTTTATGTATCATGTATTTGTGGGTGTTAGATACTCAGAGTGTGGCAGATGAATTCCATTGTGCCTTTGGCTGACACAGGAGAAGGACTGTCAACCAAGTCTCAGGGGAGAGTTGGCCCATACTGTGTGACTCATGCTGAAAGCATTGGAAAATTATAACCTTTCAGCTCCACATTAGTCTTCATTTCCCAACTTAAACATAACACTTTCAGACTTCAGGACATATTAGAGCAGTTGTATAAAAGTCATATGTCATTATATATCAAAGATTAGTGATGGATGTCATTTACCATTTGCCTAGAGGAAACGTCCCAGAAGGAGGGTTATCATTCAATGTTTCAGTAGTAATTAAGGGAGCCATGATGTGATATCTATACCATGCTGATTATATGCAATAAGGTATACACTATATGTAGAGATAATTGAAGAAATTATCCATTCTTCTTCTCAGATTACATCTACCACCTATAAATATATTTCTTTTATACTTCAAGAATCTGAGACTCATAGATGTGGGTGTGGGTGTGGATAGTTCACCCACTGATGCATATCACAATCCCTTTTTAATTTAGGAGACAGGCTCTGCAAGTTTCTGCAGCCAAAAAAAATTCATCATCCTAGTGTCAATATAGTGATAGACCCTTAGGTCACTAACCCTGATTCAAAGCTTCTCTGACTTGATAGTACATGCCTGCCATAGACTTTAACAACCCAAGATTACCTGCAGGTAAAAAGAAGTTTTCAGAGGAAGATGTTAGTGGAGATGAGATGGGGGATGGTGAAAGAAATGGAGAGAGAGAAAGAAGAGAAGAGAGAGAAGAGAAGAGAAGAGAAGAGAAGAGAAGAGAAGAGAAGAGAAAAGAGAGAAGGACAGAGAAAGAGAGAGGGGGGAAGGGAAGGGAAGGGAAGGGAAGGACAGAGAAAGAGAGAGAGAGAGAGAGAGAGAGAGAGAGAGAGAGAGATTGAGGTACAGACTGACACAACTTCTCTTGTAGTCACCAAGGTTCATAACCTGGGAGTGATTCTTGGGTCTTCCCTCTCCCTCTTGTTTGATCTTACTAGTCTGCCTCTTCATTAGATTGCTTTCCATGGTCTCTCCTCTTCCTGGCATTTAAAACTCTTCATAATCTTGCCCCAGTCTACCACTGTAGACTTATTTCAGTTTATTCCCCCTCACATATTCTTATGTTCTCCCACCCCTCCAAAATGACCTAATCACTTCTCCTAAAAAAAAAATTGAATCTATTTCAATTAACAAGCATTTATTTTTTCTCTCCTTCCAATCCCTTCCCGTTGAAAAAAAAAAAAGCAAAACAAAACCTTTTAGATGCATGGCCAAGTATAACAAATCTCCATGTTGGTTATGTCCAAAAATGTATGTCTTTCTCTGCACGTTGAGTTTATCCCCTCTCTGTCAGAAAGTTTCATCATTTGTCCTCAGGAATCATGGTTGGTCAATGCAGTGATCAGAGTTCTGAAGGCTTTCAAAGTTTTCTTCATGATATTACCATTGAAGATATCCTTCTGGTTCTGCTCCCTTCACTCTGCATCGGTTCATACAAATGTCTCTATGAAAGTTTCTCTGAAACCAACCCTTTAATCATTGCTTATGGCACAATAGTCCCATCCCATTCATGTACCATAACTTGTTTTGCTATTCCTCAATTGACAGTCAGCTCCTTAGTCTTCAGTGCTTTGCCACTATAAAAAGACCAGCTATAAATATTTTTGTGGACTTTGGTCTTTTTTCCTGCTTTCTTTGATCTCTTTGGGGCATAGACCTAGAAGTGGTATCATGGGATTGAAGGGTATGTACAATATAATGACCTTCTTGGCATTCACCTCCCATCTCCATGCTGTTCCACATGCCTGGAAAGCACTCCCTTCCCATGGTTATTGTATTCTGTAGCTGTTAGAATATCAAACCCATATTGGAGAAAACCTGGGTTCAGTTTCCCCTTCACACCCTTTCTATCTACATGACCCTGGGTTACTCACCCAAACTCTCTCGGTCTCAACAAACTTGGCAACTGAATGAATGTGAAAAGAGGGATTGGGAAACGGAAGATTAAAGGATAACTGGGAAATTTTGAACCCAAGTTACTGGAAGGATAGTAGAGACTTCAATTGCAGTAAGAAAGTGTGGGAGAGGCTCCAACTTAGAGGAAAAGATAATGGGGTCCATATTGAATGTGCAAAGGTTGACATCCAGCTGGATGTGAGACAGCTAATACTGTTGATACTGTGTTGGGTTTTTTTAGACCGGATTTATGATTTACAATGCAAGCTCCTTGAGGGCAGGGACTATCTTTTGCCTTTTTTTTTGTAGCCCCAGCATTTAACACAGTGCCTGCAGCATAATAAATGCTTAATAAATGTTTAGTGATTAATTGATTGATTGATTTCTTTGGTATAAGGAACTGCCCATGAGAGAACTGTTTCTATCAATACCTGGTGGCCCCTGCTCTGTGGCTTAGAGTCAAAAAGAATGGCCTGGGGCACTGCCCAGGTCACACACAACCGCTGTGTATCAGAGGCAGGATTCAATCCAGGTCTTTGCTCTTGACACAGAGAGGAGATGCAATGGATAGAGCTCTGGCCTCGGAGTCAGAAAGACTCACATTCATCTTCCCCAGGCACTTATTAGTAGTGTGACCTAGGCAAGTGGTTTAATTGCTGTCAGTCTCAGTTTCCGTATCTGAAAAGTGGGAATTATATAGCCCCTCCCTCCCAGAGTTGTTGTGAGCTTCCAGTGGGATGTTAAAGCACTTTGTAACCCTTACAATGCTATATAAATGGTAGGCAACTTTATCATTATTCTGTTTCTGACTGATGAGCCAGTTTTCTATTCATCAAACCACCATCTACAGAGATGAATTTGGGAGTCACCTATTGAGAAATGGTTGTTTATTCCATGAAAAATGATGACATCTCATAAAGGGGGTAGAAAAAGGGTTTCACACATATATGTCTGACTGTTTTTTTTCAAATGTCATATAGATGCTCTATTTGTGAATAATCAATTTCATGTCAACGAAATAAAAAGTTATAAACTATTGAACTGTTGATCTTTCATTCGATCTCGGTCTCTATCCTTCTAGCCTATTGAGATTTTTAGAGAGTTTTGTATCCTGATTCTGTCACCCATTATATGATCTCTCTCCCAGCTTTGTCATGTCGTTGTCAAATTCATTTAAAATTTACTTGATAATTCAGTACAAATTCATTTAAAATATTTTCCAATTCAAAGTAGTTTTTGTCACATATTTCTTCAATCAATGGAAATTTAAAATACAACTAATATCGGTTAGGGGAGGTCATGAAATTTTTCATGAAATGAAAAAGAATCTTCATACATCAGAAGGTTGGAACTCATTAGTGCAAACCCATGAATCAGAGAGAGATCATTGCAGGGGACTAATGGGGTCCTCCTTCCCAAACACCATCTGCTGCTTTAAACCTCAGACATTTATTTGCTTGTAATGACTTCAAAGAACTCCCAAGAAAGAACCACATAGGTCTGTTTATTAGGGCCCCAGAGTGTATTTCTGGTCTCAGTTAGGGCTCACCAACACATAGTCAAACATATTGGACCAGGACCATGGCCAGGTTTTTCTCCATTCCCAGACCCTCCTAAACTCAAGCCAGCCGCATGATCATTGCAAGGAGCTGGACTATGAACCAAGGATCAGAACATTCCACTTCCTCACCCACAGATCTTATATAGGCAGGACTTTCAGATCACTGCTAAAGGCATGGGACCCCAGGGTGCTGAGTAGTGAGCAAGTAGCTTTCCCAAGCTCCTCTGCCTGTGGTCCTGAGGACAACAATTGGTTGTGGAAAGACCACATCTAGGATTCAGAGCCAGAAGAAGCCTTTGGGATCACGTATTCAACAACCCCTTCTCCATCTCACTGTCTTCATAGTATCATAGAGCTGGAATTATAAAGGAGCTCAAAAGCCATCAAGTTCCTCCCTTTCATTTTATTCATCATTTTTTTCAGGCAGTCAGGGTTAAATGACTAACCCAGGGTCCTCTTGACTCCAGGGCTAGTGCTCTATCCACTGTGCCACCTAGTTTCCCTTATCTCTTTCATTTTACAGAGGATACAACTGAGGCATGAAGTGGGTAAATGCCTTCTTGTGGGTCACATGACTAGTGAGTTGGGATTTGAACTCAGGTCTGTCCTCGAGTCTGTGCTTGGTGCTCCAGCCACTGCACCAGCCAGTTCTATGCAGGTATCAGTGCCAAGCTCCCTTCCTGAGTTCTTCCCAGACTGCTTGCCTTCCTCATCTCCCTGCTCTGTCTGTCTCCTTCATGGGGTTATTACCTACCCCTGCCCCTTGTGTGTTGGATCCAAGGCTCTGTCCTTACTCTTCTCTCTCTACAAGTCCTCAGCCCTTCTCCTCTGGAGGTTGACCATCACTTCCTAGCTGGTCTCCTTACCATCACCCTTCACACTGCTAGTCACTGATGTGCCTGTGGGACAAGCCTGACCTTGCTTAAGCATCCTTAGCAGACTCCCTATCACTTCCAGCATAAGAGGTAAATTCTGTTTAGCCTTTCACTATCCTGGGCAGTCAGGTGGTGCCATAGTGCTTAGCACAGAACCTGGAATCAAGAAGACTCATCTTCTGAGTTCAAATCTGGGCTCAGACACTTCCTAGCTATGTGATCTTGGGAAAGTCATTTCATTCTGTTTGCTTCAGTTTCCCCATCTGTAAAATGAGCTAGAGAAGGCAATGGCAAACCACTCCAGTATCTCTGGATCAGGAAAAGTCAGAAATGACTGAACATGACTGAACAACAACAACAAATATTCCAGGTGTTGTGCTAAGTGCTAGGAATGCAAATGGCAGCAGAAATAAAGGCAGTTCCTGCCCTCAAGGAGCTTACATCCTAGTGGGCAAAGACAGCACACAAAGAGGAGTTTTTCATATCTTGTCCACAAACCTCAAGTTTCTATACTCTACCTATAACCCAGCTTTGAATATCAGGTCAACTTCTCTGTTCATTTCTTGTTCATTATAGATTACTGACAATAGTTCGCCAGTTACCTCTAATTTTTTTTTTCAGTATCCTGAGATACAATTCATTGGACCCACAGTCATTTATGTCTATGTTGGTTTTTAATTCCCTCTAACCTATGTTTGTTCTATAGTGTCTAATCCTTAAAGGGTTCTTGCATTAATAAAGTCATCACAGCTAAACACAATACTCAAAATATTCTCATTTTAAAATATAATTATAATCTCAGGATGAAACCTCTAAAAGCCGCAGATGAATGCACAGGGCCAGTCGGGGGCCAAAATCACATGACTCCATTTTCCCTCTCATCTAAGTAGAGTGAACACACACACTCAATCACACACATACACACACAGCCCAAAATGGTGGAAATGACACATTTAAAGTCAATTTCCTCACACATGACTCTCCATTTCTTGGCTCTGAGCATCTTCTCTGGCTGTCCCCAGTGCCTGGAATGCTCCTCCTCTTCATCTCCATCTCCTGGTTCCCCGATTTCGTTCAGGTCTCAGTTAAAATCCCTTCTGCAAAATAATAATAGCAACAATAATAATAATAATGATAAAATTTTAAAAAGCTTTTCCCAGTCCTTAATTCTAGTGTCTTCCCTCGCAGATTTTCTACTGGTTTATTATGTATATATCTTGTTTGAACAAAGTTGTTTCGTGTTTTCTCTCCATTGGACTGTGAGCTTCTCAAGAACATGGATTGTATTTTTGTCTTTCTTTGTATCCCCAGCACAGTGCCTGTCACAGGCAGGAAAGAAGGAAGGAAGGAAGAAGGAAAGAAGGAGGGAAAGAGGGAAGGAAGGAAGGAAAAAAGGAAGGAAGAAAGGAAGGAAGGGAGGGAGGGAAGAAGGAAGGAAGGAAGAAAGGAAGGAGGGAAAGAGGGAAAGAAGGAAGGAAGGAGGGAAGGGAGAAGGGAGGAAGAGAGGAACTGCCTACTCTGCACCAGGCACTGTGCTAAGCAACTGACATGTATTTTCTCACTTGGTCCTCACAACAACCCTGGAAGGTAGGTATTATTATTATCCTTATTTATAGTTGAAGAAAGGAAGGCAGATCCAAGTTAAATGACTTGCCCAGGGCCACACAACTAGTAAATCTCTGAGGTCAGATTTAAGCCTCGTGCTCTATTCATTTCATGATTTAGCTATTTCATTTCTTACTGCTACAGCTAACATTTCTAGTACAATAGGGAATTATAGTGGTGATAATGGGCATCCTGATATTTTGGGGGAAGGCTCCTAGAAATTCCCTAAGTCCCATCAAATTCCTTTTATGACACAAATATGGTGCTGATACCTAAATGAGGAAAAGTTAAAACAGAGAAAGAAAACTACAGACCAATTTCTCTAATTAAAATTGGTGCAAATCTTTTTAACACAACACTAACAAGGAGCTTAGAGCAAATATCACAAGGATCACATATTATCACCAGGTGGGATTTATACCAGGAATGCAGGACTGGTTCAATATTAGGAAAACTATCAACATAATTGAGCATATCAATAAAAAAAAACAGAAATCATATAATTATTTCAATAGATGCAAAAAAGCCTTTGACAAAATACAACATCTATTCCTATTAAAAACAGAGATCATAGGAATAAATAGACCTTTCCTTGTCATAAGAAGTATCTATCGAAAACCATCAGAAGCATTATCTATAATGGAGATAAGCTAGAAGCCTTCCCAAAATGATTAGGGGTGAAGCAAGAATGCCAATTATCACTACTGTTATTTAATACTGTACTAGAAATGCTAGCTATGGCAAAAAGAGAAAAAATTGGAGGAATTAGAATAGGCAATGAGGAAACAAAAACTTACTCTTTGCAGATGATATAATGGTATACTTAGAGAAGCCTAGAGAATCAACTAAAAAACTAGTTGAAATAATAAACAATTTTAGTAAAGTTGTAGGATATCAAGTAAATTCACAAAAATCATCAGCATTTCTATATATTCCTAACAAAGTCCAGTAGCAAGAGATAGAAAGAAAAATTCTATTTAAAATAGTTGTAGACAATACAAAATGCTTGACATCTGTCTACCTGCCAAAACAAACCCAGGAACTATATGAACACAATGATAAAACACTTTTCATACAAATAAAGTCAGATCAAAACAATTGGAAAAATATTAATAATATCCAAATTAACTATAAAGAACATATGAAGAAAGATGCTATCTGCATCAGAGAAAGAACTGGTAAATAAAAGGGTATACTTATTTGTGTCTGATGATGGCTATCTCTAGAGTAGGGGAAAGAAGAAAAAAAAGAAATTTACATAATAATTTTGTTGTATATTTAAAATTTATAAGTATACAAGTCATTTCCCAATTGATAATTCATCAAAGGACATGAACAGGCAGTTTTCAGAAAAAGAAATCAAAGCTATTCTATAGCCATATTTTAAAAATGCTCTAAATAACTATTGATTAGAGAAATGCAAATTAAAACAACTTTCAGATACTACCTCACACCTATCAGATTGGCTAAAATGACAGAAAGGAAAAATGACAAATATTGCAAGGGATGTGGAAAAATTGGGAAACTAATGCTCTATTGGTGGAGTTATAAACTGATCCAATCATTCTGGAGAGCAATTTGGAACTATGCCCAAAGGATGATAAAATTGTGCATGCCCTTTGATCCAGCAATGCCACTACTAAGTCTGTATTCTAAAGAGATGAAAAAATGAAAAAGAGCCCACATCTATAAAAATATTTCTAGCCTTTTTTTGGTGGCAAACAATTGGAAATTGAGGGGATACCCATCAGTTGGTGAATGGCTGAACAACTTGTGGTAATTGAATGTAATGGAATACCATTGTGCTATAAGAAATTATGAGCGGGTGGATTTCAGAAAAAAGCCTGGAAAGACTTGGATGAACTGATGCTGAATGAAGAGAGCAGAACCAGGAGAGTATTGTAAACATTAACAGCAACATTGTGAGAAAATCAGCTTTGATAGAAATGGGCTCTTCTCAGGAATACAATAACACAAGACAATTTCAAAAGATTCATGATGGAAAATGCTATCCATATCCAGAGAGAAGAACTATGGAGTCTGAATAAAGATCAAAACATATTATTTTCTCTTTTTTTGTTGTTTTTTCTTTCTCATGGTTTCTCCCTTTTGTTCTGATTCTTCTTTCACAACATGACTAATGTGGGAAAATATTTAATATGATTGTACATGTATAATCTATATCAGACTGCTTGCCATCTTGGGGAAGGATGAGAGGAGGGAGAGAGGAGAAAAAAATTGGAACTCAAAATTTTATAAAAGTGAATGTTGAAAACTAAATAAATATATAATAAAAATGAACATTAAAATTGTTTTCACTTGTAATTGGAAAAAAAAATTTAATAAGAGAAATGAAAATCAAAACAAACCTGAGCTTTCACCTTATACGCTGAAAACTGGCAAAAATGACAAAAGATGGTAGAAATCAATGTTGGAGGAGATGGAGAAAGAAAAGTTCATTAATGCATTGTTTGGGGAGCTGTGAATTGGTACATCCATACTGAAAAGCAGTTTGGAAATTTACGCAAATATAGTGGTTAAAATGTCCATACTTTTGACTCAGAGACTCCACTTGCAGACACACTCCAAAGAGGTCATTGACAAAAAGAAAGGTCCCAAATGTACAAAAATATTTATAGCAGCATTTTTTGTGATAGTAAAGAAGTAGAAATAAGGTAGGTCAGTTGAGGAATGGCAAAAATAAATGTAAATAAATATAATAGAATATGATGGTGCTGTAAGAAACAACAAATGGATTAAAACAGAGAACCATGGTAAGACTTACCTGAACTGATGCAAAGTAAAGTCAGCAAAGCCAGGAAAACATTATACTTCATGACCGTAACAATACAAATCAAAAGATAACAACAGCAGAACTATCAAAACTGAATGCTAGGAAACTATAAAGCATAAGTTTGGCCCCTAAGGTGTATCATAAAACACTTCCCTGCTTCTTTTGCAGAGGCAAGAAGGTCCATTAAGGCAAAGGGCGTGCTTCTCACAAATGAAGAAAATAGTGTAGCAAAATAAGCCTAGGACTTTGACGTAGCTAATCTGGTAATCTGCTTCCTCTCTGATTTCATCTGTTGCATCCCCTAGAAAGTGCTCTGTCCCATTAATAATCATTCCCAGTATAGGATCACAGTAAAAATTAACACTGGAAAACTTTAGAAATTCTTCCTTCATCTGCCCAACTTTGCACTACATAAGTCATTGGAGTTGGGTTGGGGAGAAGTGGAGAGGACAAGTAAACCAAGCAATGGGTCCTGGGGGAGCTGGCCTCACTATAATCTCACCTACTGCTAAAGGCTGGCATTTTTTATTGATTCAGCACTGTTGGGAAAGCAAAGGTGGCTATCACACCAGATAGGAATCTTCTAGGAAAAGAAATGTAGCTTCCTACAAAAATGAGACTAAGATATATTATTCACCAACACCTACGTGATTATTCATCCTCATGCAAAAGAATGGCCCAGGATGGCCAGGGTGGCTCTGTGTTGGATTCAGGAATTTTCAGAGTCTAGTCTCTGAGTGGGGGATAGGTAACAGCTGAGTGGAAGTTGGTCCCTTCTCCTTGTCCCTATCAACCCCCATTCATATTCAACTTGATAAATATTTATCAAGATCTCACAATGGACATGGCCTTTGCTAGGAGCTAAGCATAGAAAGAAAAAAGCAAAAATCATCCCTGCTTCAACAACCAATATCCTTCTCCCACCCAGGGCGTATCTTTGTGTCAAATATATGCATCTTTACACATCACTTCACAAAAGCCACATTTTGCTCTGTGTTTGTATGTATGTGACCAGAAGCTCATGGTATAGGGGAGAGAGAACCAGCCCTAAAACCAGAAAGAAAGATTTGAGTTCAGGTTCTGTCTCTGATACATACTGCAATCATTTCACTTTTTATCACCTCTAACTGTCCACAAAATAAATTTCAGAGTGTGTCCTCACCAAGGGACCCTGACGACAAGGAAATTACAAGCCTAGTGCAAAGAACGTATAAATATATAAGTATCATATATACATACAGGAAAGCCTGGCTTGCTCTGAATACTCTAGGAAATTCAGTCTTCTGGTTAATCAGAAAATTTTTCTTTTCAAGGGCTGGTCTTGACTCCCCGTGTGTGAGAGCGCCATAGAATTTTCTAGCACAGATTGCTCTGTGTCCAATACAGTAGAACTTTTAATAAACTTTGCTTTCCTTTGGCTGAGAGAAAAAAAAGTGTATATCCTTTGATCCAGCAATACCACTTCTAGGGCTTTATCCCAAAGAGATCATATGTATGTATGAAATTATTTATAGCAGCTCTTTTAGTGGTGGCAAAGAATTGGAAATTGAGGGAATGCCCATGACTGTAATGGAATACTATTGTGATATAAGAAATGATGAGCAGGCAGACTTCAGAAAAACCTGGAAAGACATATGAACTGATGCTGAGTGAAGTGAGCAGAACCAGGAGAACATTGTACA
>CM053582.1:562336678-562375280 GCA_028627135.1 Pseudochirops cupreus | reverse complement strand
TCCTGGAGAAGGGGAAAGCCCCCTGGTTGTTTCATTCAAGAGAGAAAGGGGGACTAACGTGGAACAATGATGTCCTGCCTTACTTCTATCTGTCTGTGGTCCTGCCTTTCACCTGGTCTCCCACACTTGAAGTTTTGGGGTCATTTCTGCATTCCCTTCCCCTTGCCCAGCATGCCCAGACAACTACCAAGTCTGTGATATCTTTGGCACTTGTCTCCTTTGCCTCATTGCTACCACCCTAGTGAGACCCTCGGTGTCACCCAACCCAGATTATTCTAGTGGCCTCCTATCTTTCCTGACCCCTCTGAGGAGCTGGGTGGTATTGTAGATACAGTCCAGGACTCAAAGTCAGAAAGACCTGAATTCAAATCCTACTTCAAATGCCTATTAATTGTATAACCCTGAGTAAGCTATTAACCTCTGTGAGCTTCACTCAGTTGTAAAATAGAAATAACCATAGTATCTAACTCACAGGGTCATGATAAGAATCAGATGAGATAATATGTGAATGTGCTATGCAAACCTCTCAGCTCTGTGTGTGTTCTTGTTGTTTTTGTCATTTGCACCCTCATCCAACTGCCAGAACAATTTTCTCTCATTAAGATCTGGTCCTGTCACCCCCCTGCTCACAAATGTCTCCCAAATGAATTCCAACCCTCTTTGTCTGGTATTCAAGGTTTTTCACAACCTGGCTTAGCTTGCTTTTCCAGGCTTTTTTCAGACTGCTCCCCTCTATGCATGGTACAGTGTTCACAGAGAATCACAGCCTTTTCTCTGTCCTCAAAAATGCTGCGCTCGCTGCCTGTGGGTCTTTGTTCATATTGGTCCCTATAACTGGAAGGTCCTTTCTGTCCCTCTCCTGGGGCTAAATTTCTACCTAGCCTTTAAAGTTCAACTCAGAGGCAATCTAGTTGAAGAAACCTGTGATTCTTCTATTCTGTCTCTAACATACCTTGGTCTTCACTAATTCACTCTTCATATATTACTGTATTTTATTAATAGCTGGAATTAGGGAGACCTGGGTTTGAATCCTGGCTCTGATTCTGTCTAATTATATAACACTTTGGGCAAGCCTCTTACGCTCTCTGTGCCTCAGGCTCCTTATCTGTATAATAGGGAGATTTGCACCAATAGTGCCCACCTCACAGGATCAGATGAGATTATGGATGGAAAGCACTTTGCAGACTTCAGATGGGCTGCACATGTGTTATCATTCTCTCCCTACTTGACTGTAAACTCCAGGATGGCAGGGACTCTGTTTTAACTGGCCTTTGCATTTTCCCCAGCTTGTAGCACATTGCTGTGCGTACAGTAGACACTTAGTAAATGCTCAATGAATGAATGAAATGTGACAGAATTGGGCTGATTACTGGGGAACAAATATCCATAGTGATTTTGGGGAGAAAGCTTTAGGAGAGTTATTGCCAATGGCAACAATGAAGTCACTCCTGAGATTTACCCCCTTGTACTTTCTGTCCAGGCTCTGTCCAGGTGCCTTTCTGCACACCAGGTGTTCATGATTGCATGTTGAGAAACACCCAATGAACTGATCAGCCTCAGCCTCTAAGGTTCCCTTGGTACCTAATTCAGTGACTAGGAGATCAGATGATTATCAAGAGAAAGCTTATTGCTTGGATGAACACCTGCTGAAATCCCCTGCTGCGAAGCTGGTTTTCAAGAGAGAAGCTTGGAGTCCTGGGAATTCCAGTTCTGGAGGTATTACCTGCTGCTGCCACTGTGTCCCAGGACAAGGAATAGACCTCTCTGTGCCTCGGTTGCCTCATTTGTAAAATAAGGCAGCTGAACCAGGTCAACTCTAACATCCCTCATGGCACTAGATTTTGTGATTTCCTGACTGAATCCATTCTTGTACCATCCATTTCCAGCCATGCCTTTGCACAGCCTGTTCCCAAGCTCCCTCCCTTCCCACTGTCACTTCTGTGAACCCATAAATTCCTGCAAAGCTTGTCTAACCCATCTCTCTTATTTGGTAGGCAAGGAAACTGAATCCCAGACAGGTAAGTGGTTGACCAAACTCACATCCAGCAAGTAACTGAGCCAGGCTGAGGCTGGGGGGGGGGGGGGGGGAGGAGTTCCGGGGGGTAAAGGGGTGCGGTGGGGATGGGGCTGGTAAATGTTTACCTACCAGATCTAAAATAACAGCAATGGCAGCTCAGGACACTGAAAGTTTAAAGGGCTTTGTGAACATGTTCTCTCTCCTGTTCTCAAACCTAGATAATCAAACAATAATAAATCAGGCTGGGTTTCTGAGGTATAGCCGCTCACACTGAAAGTTTGGAGATCGGTTCTCACAAGCAGGTTGGAGCTGGCTCCAGCGTACTCCTAGAGCCTGGAGTCAAATTCAGCCGCTCTAATTCCAAACCTAAAGTTCTAAGCCTCTTATTCTTTCTGTGCCTCAGACTTCTCGTCTGTGAAATAGAGAGATTTACACCAATAGTACCTACCTCACAGGGGCAAATGAGATCATATGTGGGTTTGCAAACCTTCAGACGGACTGAAAGTTATTATTGTATATGTTATTATTATCTATTACCTACAATATTATACATTATTATGAACTACAGCATGGTGGGGAACACTTCACTAAAGGACCTTAGGGATTATCTCCAATCTTCTCATCCTACATATGAAACTGAGTCTGAGACAAATTAAGGGACCCACCCCAGGTCATAATAACAACAGAAATTCATTAAGCAACTTAAAAATCTGCAAAGCACTTAAGAACACAGATTTCTAACTGGAAAGGAGATCCTCGACCCTAAGCCCTCATTGTAAAAATGATTAAGTTGCTGCCTGGAGAATGAAATGCCTCATCCAAGGACCCACACATAGTAAGCAAGAGAAATAGAGTCCCAAACCAGGTTGCCTGAGCCAGACTGGTCCACCAATCTCTCACTTTGTAAACTCCATCCCAATTGAGACTCACAAAAACCACTGTGTGTGACTAGACAGTCCCATCCTTATGTTGTAAATGTGGAAACTGAGAATTAGGGAGGTGAAGGGCCCCATCTGGGGTCACACAATTGGTGTAAAAGGCTATATTGGGACCCAGATCTTCTCCATTCCAAATGCATCACCTTAAAACTCATTGGTCTAACATCCTGACTTTACTGATGAGAAAATGAGGCCCAGAGCCATTTTTGTTGGTTGGGTTAGATTAAATAACACCTATGATAAATGGCAGAGCAAGCCCAGTCCAAATCCAGAGCTCATTCTATGTCTCAGTACTTGCTTCCCTCAGAAAGCTAGTAAACAAGAACCTCTGTTAAAGGGCAGTTAATCTAGGGGGAGAGAGCAGCTGGATGGTACAGTGGATAGAGTGTCATGACAAGAGTCAGGAAGACCTGAATTCAAATCTAACCTCAGACACTTACTAGTTGTGTGATCCTGGGTTAGTCACTTAACTCTGTTTGCCTCAGTTTCCTCATCTGTAAAATGAGCTGGTTAAAGAAATGGCAGACCATTCTAACATCTCTGCAAAGAAAACCCTAAATAGGGTGATGAATTTAGGGGAGAACTCAGTTTTCACAGAACATCTGGCAGAATTAATGAGCTCCTTTGGGGTGTTTCATGAGTATCTCTGGCTCTTTGAAAGGACAATGTTCTCCCTAAGGTATTCTGTAAGCCCCATTAGTGTAGCTGCTTGCCCTTAGTCAAGGAAACTGAGTCTCTAGGAGGCCAACTACACAGTACAGGCTGCAAAAATCAAGCCACTGAGGGACAGACCTGCCAGCCTCAGAGGTTTGGGTCCATTGCTTCTCCTACTGACCCAAACTTTCCATTCCTGGCTTATTATTCTCACCATGTGTTTCTTCCCTTTTGTACATGCTGTTCTTCTTTGGTGATGAATGGCAACAAAGCTACTCCCCACTACTTTGAAGTCATACTAATTAAAGAGACCAGGGCTTTGAATCTTCTAGTGGCTGATCTGAAACCATCCTCCTGGCCCTTTATTTCTTTAAAGGAATATGGGGAGTCTAGAGTTGTGATTTCAATGGCTCAGAAGAACTCATAGTTTGGCAACTCCTCTTTAATTTCATCTCTAGGAATATCCTGGAGCACTAAGAGGTAGGTTACCCAATCAGTAGGTATCATATTTCTGAGTTTTTCTTGGCTCCAAGGCTAGCAGCCTTCATCTACTGTACCATGGTGCTGCTCAGTACAAATATCACTAGCTTCATTTTTACAGATGAAGAAACTGAGGTCGAATGAGATTAAGTGACTTGCCCAAGGTCATACAATTAATGGCTCTGGATTGTTATTGTTGTGGTTGTGGTGATGGTGGTGATGATGATGATGATGGTGATGATGAAACCTAGATCTTCACACCCAAAATGTAACCATGGTGAGAACTCCAAAGCTCTGCCTTGGGATAACTGACAGAACTTTTACACCTTCAACAGGGAAAGTCACTGAGTTTAGTACCTAGGAAGCACAGACAACTAATTAGAATTGTTTTTTGTTTGTCCTTCATTTTTGAAGAGGACCAATGGCATCACGGATGGTTGTCTTGACTCGTGGGTGAATTGGGTTTAAGTGAGGCAGAGCTGCACAAAGTCATAAGCCTCACTCTCTTTTCCAAAGTTATTGAAGTTCAGTGGCAAGACCAAAGTCAGTCTGACTGCCAGTGGCCCAGGATGCAGTGGCTGACCTTGGAGTCTTCTACATATGACCAAGTTCTTCCACACACTCTCCAGCTCCTATTTCAGCAGCCTTCATGGCTGTTGGAACACATTGTTCTCATTTGTCCATTCTGCCAAAGGAAGTCTTCACAAGCTTGGGCAGACATACCCCTAACTCACTGATGGGTTTAGTGCCTGTTGGTTACCCTCAACCTGGTTTAGCCTGTCTACTGGGACATTTTTACTGGGGTGTGACCGACGTGCATGCTGCAGCTTCTTGGAGCCACAAGTGAGAGTTAGGTGGCAGGTAGACACCAAAGGTGGATGAACAGCCCTGAAAAGGGCTTGGCAAACTCTCCCACTAGAGGGGCTAGTCCTCCCTGAACACCCCATATCTAGAATAGAAATCTAGCTGCTGCCACTTCCCCTCCTATGTCCTGCTCCCTGAAGCCACAGCCCTTGCATTGGTCTTATTCCTCCTCTTTTCCCTATTAACAGTTTCTAGTACTTAATACCTAAGTACCCAGTAGCAATTTCTAGATAACGTGTCCAGGTGCCCAGGGCCCAGGTCTCTTCCTCTCTGCCACAAGGCTTTGTGTCCTGAAGTCCTTGCTGAAGTACTCCCACCATATGTGCGACTCAAATGTATTTTGTGTTTCTTGGCTCATCCCCAGAGTTGCTAGTTTCAGTCTTGGGATGAATGGCCTTTCCCTGAGACCCAAACACCTTTCTCAATTTCTTAATGAACTCTAGTTGATTATGGATCATTATGATTCTTCTTCTCTGCCTCTGAGGATTAAGTTGCTCTCCAGGTTTAAAAGCTTGTGAAAGCCAGCTCAGGATTGAGAACAAGGGATCTCTGAGATACGGTGTTGGATTAAAAAAAAAAGAAGGAGTCAAAAAGAGAGAGACAAAAAAATTGAGGAAAAGTAACAGTTTAGTTAAGAATATTTGGGCTAGGAAGAAAATGGATTTCATGTGATATGAAGGAGTAAATTCAGAGAATCATAGCTTTAGAGCAGAAAAGGGAACTTGGCAATAATCAAGACTATCCTTTTCATTTTACAAAGGAGAAAAGCGAGAGCCACCTCCACCCGCTGCCCCTGAGGTGAAGGGCCTGACCCAAGGTCTCACTGGTAGTGACAAAACCAGATTCTTTAGGCTCAAAGTAAGGGCTTTCCCCCTGTACTGGGTATAAACAGCCAGGAGAAGAAGACCCGGCCCCAGATAACTCTGGACACAAAGCTAGGAAGAGTTATTTACAACCAGTGAAGAATCTAGAGAGAACCACTTCCAAATCTGAGCTATGCCTTAATTCAGTTCAACAAATACCTTTGTTGTCTGCTATGTTTCCAGACTCTGAACTCAGTGCAAAGAGAAAAGCACAGCAGTCCCTGTCTTTCAGGAAACTTGCATTTTAAAGGGTGGAGGGACCACAACAAAAGAGAAATTATAACTACAGCTAGCCTATATACATATATATATATATATATATATATATATATATATATATATAATGCTTTGATGTTTACAAAGAGTTTTTACATGTGTGATCTTATTGCATCCTCACAAACAGCCTGTGGGGATAATAGGCTGGTGTTATTATCATCCCCGTATTATAGCCAAGGAAACTGAGGTAAAGTGATTTATTCGATTTAGTCAGTCACACAGCTAGCCAGTATCTGAGGGAGGGTGCAGACTCAAGTCTTCTTATCTCTATCACCTGGACCATGTAGCTACAGAAATGCAAGGCAATTTGGGTAGGGAAAGAACATTAACAATGCCAGAGCAGAGATGGAGGAGGAGGAGCAGGAGGAGGAAGAGGAAGAGAAGGAGGAGAAAAGAAAATCAGGGAGGACCCAAAGGAGGTAGTGTTGTTGTTGTCCAATCATTTCAGACTCTTTGTGAGCCCATTTGGGGTTTTCTTGGCAAAGATACTGGAGTGGTTTGCCATTTCCTGTTCCAGTTCATTTTACAGATGAGGAAACTGAGGCAAACAAGGTTTAATGACTTACCCAGGCTAACCAAATCTAGTATATGCCTGAGGCTGGATTTGGACTCAGGAGGGTAAGTTTCTGGAGTCCAGGTCCAGCATTCTAGCAGAAGCTGAGCTGGGTCTTAAATGAAAAGAAAGGTTTGAATAAGTAGAAATATGGAAGGAATATACTCTAGACATGTGTAAATACACAGAGGTTGGAGAGGCCACAGGAAAGGTTTCCTAGACATTAGAGTCATAGCAAAGTGAAACAAGCTACCCCAGGAGACAGTGGGATCCCTCCTTTGAGATCTTTAAGCAGACAGTGGGGAACTATTTGTTGGGAATTGTAGAGTTGGATCAGCTGTTGCCCAAGGTCCTTTCCAAATCCAAGAATCTATGATTCTGTGATTAGAAATTCCTTCCTTTGATCTGACACATTCTTTTTTGAAAACTCAATCTCTCCCCTTTCTACCCCCCTCCAAGGGAGAAACAGTAACAAGAGAGAGAGCCCATGACCCTGGAGGGTAAGAGTCTGGTTATCACCCTGGTAAGGAGTAGCACAGTGTTTGGAGGAGTGGTCTTGAGTGGTGTACCATAGTGGGAGATCCTGGGGACCCAGAAAGCATTTGGGGTGAGGATGTGGTACCAGATATGTCAGTTAATTTTTTTTTATTTCAAATTTTAATTTTTTTTATGTAGTGCCTGACATATCCTGGGCACTGTGCCAAGCACTTTACCAATATTATCTCATTTGATTCTTACAACAACCCTGGGAGGAAGATGGTATTATTATCACTCTTTTCCATATGAGGACATGGAGGCAAACAGAAGTTAAGTGACTTGCCCAGGGTCACATTGCTTGTAAGTGAGTGTCTGAGGCTAGATTTGAACTCAGGTTTTCCTGACTCCAGGGCCAGCTCTAAATCACTATGCCATCCGGCTGCCCTAATTAATTTGGAAAGGGAAGTACAGTGAGAAAACTCTCTCTACCAATGCAGATTGGTATCTGTTCTATGACTTAGAGTCTCAGAGAACTGCCTGGACCCACAGAGAGCTCACCTGATCTGCCCAGAGTCATGTCCAGTAAGTGACAAAGGCAAGACTGAAGCCTAGGTCTTTCTGATTCCATGGCTCACTCTATCTACAAAATCCACCATAGCACCACAATCTTGTTATCCTCATTCCTTTCATTTCCAGCAGAATATAAACATCCTGAGGGTAGTTTTTCATTTTCCATTTGTCTTTGTAAGAAAACTAGTCACATGGGGATAAAAGAAAAAAAAATAGTCCCTGCTCTCAAGGAGGTTATGGTCTACCGGGCATTAGGGGAACAGGAGAAAAGGCAGCCTAGCTTTGCTGCAATATTACCGTGGTCTCTCTCAGCTGCCTTTTCTGGAGCAAAGAACACAATGTTGTTATCGTTCAGTTGTATCTGCCTCTTAGCTGTCCCCCTTTTAGAGGTTTTCTTGGCAAAGATACTGGAGGGGTTTGCCATTTCCTTCTCCAGCTCATTTTACAGATGAGGAAACTGAGGCAGAGTTAAGTGACTTGCCCAGGGTCACACAGCTAGTAAGTGTCTGAGGTTGGATTTGAACTCAGGTCTTCCTGATTCAGGGCTGGTGCTCTGTCCCCTCCACCATTTCGGTCTTCAATAAATATTTGTTGAATGAATGAAGGAACTTATGGGCCCATCAACTCTTAGCACCAAAGACTAATGCATAATTGCCTGGATCATATTTCTTAGAATTCTGAGCTAGAAGGTACTTTATTTTTTTTTTTCAATACTAAAGGGGCATCTTTATTTACTTTTAGTTTACAAGATCCAGTTCCAGAGTCCCTCGAGTTTCAAGTTTTCTCCCCTCCCTCTCCACCCCCTGCCCCCACGTCGGCATGCAGTCAAGTACAGGATCTGCAGACACTTTCACACTGGGCATCGGTCAGGTTGCATAGAAGGGCTGTAACCGAAGGAGGGAACAGTGGGAAAAAGGAAACAAAGCCAAACGTGGAAAAGAGCGAGAGCGTGTAGATTGCTTCAGTTTCCTTCTAAACTCTGGTCTTTGCTAACCTTTCTCTGACTGCGGACGTCTCCCTCCATCCTGAGACTCGCAGAGTTATCTTACAGCCGTGCGTGGCGGAGAAGAGCCCGGTTTAGAAGGTCCTTTAGAGGCGACTAATGACTCGATCCTCATCCAAGCCCCTCCTTTCATTTATTTTTATTTTTTGTACTCAAGGAAATTACACTTTAATTGTCTTGCTGTTTGTTGACTTTCTTCTGCCATTTTGTGTTCATTTTCATATTTCTGAGTGCCAAATCTGTTCATTTCTTCATAGCTTCTTCTTTAGAGATTCTCCGTTCTGGATGTTTCTCCAAACCTAAATTTCATTTTAAATTCTGCATTGAATTCTATTTTGAATTGTGAAAGAGAAAACTTTTGATCTAAATTCATTCCTAATTTCTTCTCACATGAATTTTTTTTTCTTTTTTCAAACCATTCTGTAGTTTCTTTATTGTTCCATGATTTCTGGGGAGTCATCAGGATTCTGTCTTCCATCCGGTACCTTTGGAACATTTTCTTTCATATATTATTTGTGCAGCATAATTTGGTTTTACTTTTCTTTTTCCTTTTCCTGTGATAGTGAGCTCTTTATTAAACCAGATCTTCTAAGATCTAAACCAAATCTTCTAACTTTTTGCATGTATTCCCTGTTACTTTTTGACCTCTCCCCCCTTACTAATACTTAGTTCCCCAGGATTAGGTTACAAACTGCATCTGCTTCCTCTTTTGGTGGCTGTAGAAGCCACTAGCCTGGATTTCTTTCTTGAGTGACCTCGGGGGAGAGAGGAATGACCCAAACCGGCTTCCCTATCCTCTTTCCTTCAGGCGCGACGTACTCCATGCACTAACATTTTTTTTCTTTTTAAAATTCATTTTGAACTTAAATACAAAAAGACCAAAAAAGAAAAAATAAATAAACCCAACATTTCCATGTGCACAGCACAATATAAGAAGAGTATTCAATATATAACAACAAATTTCCATTTCAGACTGCTCACTTTTTTTTAACTATGTAGTAAATACTACTCATTGTTTTCAAAGCTACCCTGCTTTTCTGTGTTTCCTTCTAAATTTTCTTTTGTTCTCTGTTGTTCACTTTCTATTTTTTCTCCTTCCTTCCCCACCCCATCTTAGAGGTTACAATTAGACACGCACACACACGTATATATACAGACATACATATATACATATATGTAAAACCATACTGTATAAACTTCTATTTATCAGCCCTTTCTCTGAAGGTGAATAGTATATTCCTTCCTCCCTAATTCTTTTATAATTGCTTCAACAATTTATGATATCCAAGATCAATTGGTCATTTGAAGTTGTCCTTAAGACAAAATTTCTATTACCACGTACAACATTCACTTGGTACTGCTCATTTCACTTTTCATTATTTCATGGAAATCTTTCCATGTTTTTCTAAATTTAACCCAAACCCCCCTTTTTCTAGGTGAAGACATCGAGACTCAGAGAAAGTGACTGGCCCAAGGTAACACAGCAAGTAAATAGCGGAGCTGAGACTCTGACCCACATTTCTTCCAATGTTCATTCTGTGCATTGTCCGGTCGGCTTCCTCTTCTTCCTACGATAAGAGGGAGGGGGAATGTCTGTAAACAGTTGTGTATTAGGAAATGCTGATACAGGGTGTGCTGGCCACCCAGATATAGCTGCCAGTCTGAAGCGACCATCAGCTGTTCCAAAGTGTGGTGGAGAGTGGAGGGGGAGGGGAGGAGAAGGAAGGCTGCCCAGAGATTACTCTGAGCTCTGGAAGGTGAGACAGGGCAGGCAGGAGTGACACTAAACTAGAGACTGAAAGGACATAGTCACGCAGCTAGCCAGTGTCCCAGGCAGGGTTTAGACTCAAGTCATCCTGAATCTATCACCTGGGCTACCTCCCTACAGAAATGCAAGGCAAGATGAAGATTAATAACTGAGGCTGGGAGAGGAAAGAGAATTGGGGAGGACCCAAGGGAGAAAGTGGGACCTGAGCTGGGCTTTAAAGGAAAGGACAGGTTTGAATAAACAGGGATATGTCTGCTCAAGTTCAGAATCTTCCAAATGGCATTGGTAGCCATATCACTAAGCCAACATCTTATTCTGTGGGCAAGCTGTTTCCTGAGCAGCCCCCATTGGTGTAGTCTAGTGGAAAGAGTACCCACCTAAGAGTCAGAAGGCTTGTATTCAAATCCAGCTCCTACCTAGGAGTTCTTGGGAAAGTCTAACCCTAACCTTTCTGTGATTCTGTTTATTTACTCATAAAATTTGGGATTTGGGACTAAGTTATCTCTTAGGTCCTCTAAAGCTATTATCCCTCAGAGGAGAAGAGCATGGTCCTGGCTGGGCATGGGAGCTGGTGGTGATGGAAGATTCCAGCATTCTGTGCATTTGAAAAATGTAATAAATGAATAAAGGAGATTGGGGCACTAAATGTTCTATGTGTACCTTATAGTCAAGACATGGTAACCATCACCCGATGGGCAACATTAACACCTGTTCTGTGTCAGGCACTGGGGATCAAAGACTGCTTACAGCTTGGAGAGACATTGTGATGCAATACAAAGCACCTACTATGTGCAAAGACATTCATGCTAGGTGTTTGAGATCCAAGCTCTGCCCTTTGGTATTCACTAGATTTATTGGAGGGCATGGGGGATGCACCCAACATGTAGAAAAAGACAGATCGTGATCAACAGAGAAATGAAGGCAGAGAGAGGATGCAAGAATCACAGAGCTCAAAAGGACCTGAGAAGCCATTTTACAGGAGAGGTTAATGAGGCCCACTGAAGTCAAGTGATTTGTGCAAAGTCACTGGTAGTTAAGAGCAGGGGCTGGATTTGAACTCAAGACTTCTGACTTTAAAATTCAGCTCTCTTTTTATGGGTATATTTTTGCCTGGGTATGTTTATCTGGGGTGCCGCGGAAGACAGTGGATGAGGTAGCATTAGAAATATGTCTTGAAGGAAGAAAAGGATCTTAGTAGATGGAAGATTGCTCCCCAGGCCTAGGGATGAGGTAGAGGGAGGGAAAGGACAATAGAATCACAGTATATGGGGTTTGGAAAGGACCTCCACAGTCACATTCCAACCCAGATAAGAAAGGAATCTCTGAACCTTCTACTCCCTAAGCTAAATATGCCCAGATCCTTCGGCTAATTGTCCTGTGGAAAGAGCCCCGTGGATGCTGGTCTAGTCAAAGGAATAGCTACCAGTCCAGTTTATCCAGAATGTAGAGTGTATATTGGGAGCTTAAGTTGGAGCCAAATTGTGGAGGGAACCCAATGCTAAGGCAGAGGAGTTTGCATTCTAATCTGCAGGTAATAGGGAGCTACGGAAGAGTTTTGAGGATAGAAGTGACATGGTCAGCCCCACGCATCAGGAAGATTATTTTGTGTGAAGAATGGGTCAGGAAAAGAGAGACTGTTTGCAGAGGGACCAACGTGGAGGCTATTACAATAGCCCAAGTGAGGTGTGATTCATTCATATAATTTCTTTGGGATGGAAACACCCTTCTCCTACACAGATCTCAAGTCTTTATGATTTATTGTCTTAGGGAGTTGCCTGAGGCTTAGTAACTAACTGCACTACTAAATCATATATGTCTGTTATATATGCTTCTTACAAAACAAAAGTTTTTGGGTTTTTTTTTTTACAAAAGTTACAAATGAAACAAAAGTTTTGACAAAAGTTACAAACAGCTTTCTAGTTCTTTTTTGTTCATTGAATTGTTTGGTCTATAGTGATTGTTAACTTCACAAATAAAAAAGACAGATTTTTAAATGAACAAGTGATAAAGAAAAAGTGCCTTCTCCTTACAGATAACTTTCCATCCCCTCTACATAGTTCCTGCCATAGTGTCTCTATTATTAGAATCTAAGCTTGTTGAAGGCAGGGCCTCTTTTGTGTCCCCAACACTTGGCTCAATGCCTAGGACGCAACAAGCACTTAATAAAGGTTTGTTGACTTGTTAACAAGGGCCAGAATTATTCTAGTCTGTGGGAGAAGGGAATGGAGAAGAGGGACCCATGTGAGAACAGTTACAGATATAACCTGGGCAGGACCTGGCAAGGGAGTGAAGGAAAGGTGTGAAGAAGAAGGCTGAAGTTTCAAGCTTGGATGAGTGGAAAGATGGAGAGAGGAAGAAGGGAAGGGTGGAGGGGGAGGATGATGATAAGCTCTGTCCTCCTTCTGCCACTCAGAATAGTAATAGTGATAATAAGACTGGCTCACACTTATCCTTTATTTAAGGCATGGAAAGCCTTTATTTATACTTTATGTACTTATACTTTATTGTTACACTTTACTCACTCATGAAGTTCACAATAACCCTGAGAGTTATGCTGTTTTTAGCTCCATTTTCCAGATAAGAAAATTCAGGCTCAGAAGGAATTGTCCATGGTCATACAGATCTGAGGCTAGGTTTGAGCCCAGGTTTTCCCTTTTCTGCCTGGTTTACTAAACTGAGAGGTAAGAGCATTGAGCTGAATTAAATACCATGGAATTCAACAGGGATGAATGTAAAGTCGTCCAGCTGGATCCAAAAAAATCGACTTCACCAGAATAGGACAGAGAAGGGATGATTAGACAAGGAAAAGCAAAGAGGGGAAAAGTTATCAGCGTTCTAAAAAAAAAAGGAAGTGAGATTTAATGGACTGCAAACTCAATATGAGTCAGCAGTATAATGTGGCATCCAAAAAAACTAATAATGCTAATGACATGTTGAGTCACACTGAGAAGACTAGCTTCCAGGATTAAGGAGGTGATACTCCCTCTGTCCTCTACTCTAATCAGATCCCATCTGCAGATGTTCAGATCTGGACACCAGAAAGTTTAGGAAAAACCATTGATAACCTGGAGAATGCCTAGGGAAAGGCAACCAGGATAGTGAAAGTTCTGATTTCCGTGTTATTGAATGAAGGAACCTAAAGAAGAGGAGTGGGGCGGCTAGGTGGAGCAGTGAATAAAGCACCAGCCCTGGAGTCAGGAGTACCTGAGTTCAAATCTGACCTCAGACATTGATAACACAAAAAGTAGTCATGTGACCTTGGTCAAGTCACTTAACCCCAATTGCCCTCCAAAAAAAAAGGCAAAAAAAAAAAGAAGAGAAGAGTAACAGGTGGCCATGAGAGCTATGTTTTGGTATTTGAAGTCCAAGTAATTGGTGTGTTGAAGATGGATTCGATTTGTTCTGTTCGGTCCCAGAAGGAAGAACCAGGAAGAATGAGTAAAGTTACAAAGAGGAAGATTTAGGTCTGATTTCAAGAGAAGTTACCTAATGATTATACTATCCAGAGGCAGAGTGGGCAGCCCAGGTGAGGCAGTCAGGCAGCTCAGGAGGGAGAGTGTTGGAATCAGCATTGCAATCCCACTTTAGACATTTATTAGTTTTGTGACATTGGAGAAATAACTTCTTTTTGCCTTAGTTTTTATATCTGTAAAATAAGAGGACCTACCTCCCATGGTTGTTGTGAGAATCAAATGAGATATTAAATCTTTATAAATGAGATATTAAATCTTTGTATTGATCTTACTTCGCTCACTGTCCTTAGCTCTTCCCTCCAGGGGATGATGAAGTCCTATTGCAGGGGTCAAAAATGATCTGAGCAAGTGAGAATTTCAGGGGTGATTTCATCTGACAGAAAGATGAGTTTCTGAAAGTTAGGAAGTCCAGGAAAGTTGCTAACAGTGAAAAAATGATAAGGATAATTCCATGAGATCCCTCCTTAAATGGTGGAGGATCAGGGAGGAGGTCTCCAATGACCACCCTCCACCTTCTCCAATCAGAGGGAAGGAGAGCCCCTTGGAAAGGGTACATAGCGCTAAGGAGATACACAACTTGCAAAAGCCAACAAACATATTACATAGTGTTAGATAAACTCAAAGATCTCAGTTACAAAAGACACTATTTGACCAAAAACTGCTGGGAAACTGGAAATCAGTCTGGTAGAAATTAGATTTAGACTAACATCTCACACCATACCCCAAAATAAGTTACAAGTGGACACGTGATCTAGGTATAAATGGGTATGTCAGAAATAAACTAGAAGAACAAGGAAAGAAATTATCTTTCAGATCTACAGGTAGGGAATTATTCATGATTAGACAACTGATCAAGAGAATCATACAAGCTAAAATGGATAATTTTTATTATATTAAATTTAAAAGTTCTAACACAAACAAAACCTAATGTGGTAAAAATTAGAAGGGAAATGAGTAACTGGGGGAAAATCTTTACAACAAGTTTCCCTGATAAAGGAATTATTTCCAAGATATCCAGGAACTGATCCAAATTTATAAGAATTCAAACCATTCCCCAATGGACAAACGATGAAAGGATATGATTGGAAAGTTTTCAAAGAAAGTAATCCAAGCTATCAACAATCAATATGAAAAATTCTGTAATCGCTATTAGATAAATGCAAATTAAAGTAACTTTAAGGTTCTACCTCACACTTATCAAACTGATAAAGATGATAAAAGAGGAAAATATCAAATGTTGGTGGGGCTGTGTCTTCTTTGTATCCTGAAAAAGGAAAAAGTCCCCTTTTACCACTGTCTCACATGAAGAGGTGGCCCTTCTCCTTACTAAGGTAAACCCTTCTACATGCTAAGTGATCTCATTCCACCCCATCTTCTTTAGTAGATTGCCCCCTTCAATCATTCCTTTTCTCTTATTTTCAATATTTTCCTGTCTACTGGATGATTCCCTGCAGTCTACAAACATGCCTATATCTCTCCCATTCTCAAAAAATTCTCATTTCATTTATAGTCCATCCCCACTAATTATCCTCCCACATCTCTTCTCCCTTTTGTGGTTAAGCAACTTGAGAAGACCATCTATGATCAATGCATCCATTTCCTTTTCTCTCTCTCTCTCTCTGTCTCTGTCTCTGTCTCTCTCTGTCTCTCTCTGTCTCTGTCTCTCTCTCTCTCTCTTCCTCATTCTCTAGCTTTCAACATCATCATTCAACAGAAACTGTTCTTTCCAAAGTTACCAATGATCTGTTAATGGCAAAGTCTAACAGCCTTTTTCCAGTCCTCATCCTTCTTGACCTCTATGGTTTTTGACATTGTCAATCACTCTCTTCTTCATACCCTCTTTCCTCTAGTTTACGTGACACTGTTCTATATTGGTCCTCCACCAACCTGTCTGAGTACTCCTTGTCAATCTCCTTTACTAGGTCATATCTGCTAAAGGTGAGTGTCCCTCAGGGCTCTATCCTGGGCCTTCTCTTCTCCCTCCATAATCTTTCACTGAGTGATCTCATCAATTTTCATGGTTTCAATTATCATATCTATACTGATGATTCTCAGATCTTCTTATCCATCACTAACCTCTCTTCAGATATCTAGTCTCACGTCTCCAACTGCCTATTAGACATCTCATGCTGTACATCCCATACATGTATCAAACTCAACATATCCAATACAAACCTCATTGTCCCTCCCCTAAACCCTCTACACTTCTGAACTCTCCCATTATTGCCAAGGACACCATCATCTTCCCACTTACTGAAGCTCAAAACCTCAGTGTCAGCCTTGACTCCTCATTCTCTCACCACCACCCCCATATCCGATCTGTTGTCAAGGACTGTCACTTTTACCCTGATAACATCTCTTGCACACATCTTCTCTCCTTGACTGACACTACTCTAGCGAAAGCTGTCATCACCTCAAACCTGACCTATTGAAATAGCTTGTTGGTGGATTTCAGAAAAACCTAGAAAGATTTACATGAACTGATGGTGAGTGAAGTGAGCAGAACTAGAAACATTGTACACAGTAATAACAACATTGTGTGATGATCAACTATGATAGAATTAGTTCTTCTCAACAATACAACGATCCAAGACAATGCTAAAAGACTCATGATGGAAAATGCTGACCACATCCAGAGAAAAAACTATGGAGTCTGAATGCAGATCAAAGGATACTATTTTCACTTTTTTATTGTCTTTTTTTTTCTTTCTTGTGGTTTTTCCCTTTTGTTCTGATTCTTCTTTCATAACATGACTAATGTGGAAATGTGTTTAATATGTTTATACACATATAGCCTATGTCAGATTGCTTGCTGTCTTGGGGAGGGGGGGAGGGGAAAGAGGGAGAAAAAATTTGGAATTCAAAATCTTATAAAAGTGAATTTGAAAACTATCTTTGCCTATAATTGGAAAAAGTGAAATACCATTAAGAAGAAAACAAACAAACAAAAAGAAATAGCCTGTTGGTTGACCTTCCTGTTGCAAGCTTTTCCCCACTCACTCCAGTCCATACTGCACTTAGGTGCCAAAGTTATCAACCTAAAGCTGACCATGCTGCAATCTCCTAATTAATAAACTCCAGTGTTTATTATCCAGCTCCATATCACCTCAAGGACCAAATAGGAAAGCCTTTCACAGCCTGCCCCTTTGATTCCTTTCCAGGCTTCTTACACCTTACTCTACCCTCCCCACCCCCCCCCCCCTCATGTACTCTATGATCCAATGATACTGGCCTACTTGCTGATCCTCAAACGAATCACTTTATCTCTTCACTTCAGGCATTTTTCCTGGCTCTTCCCCATGCCTGGAATACTCTACCTCCTCCCTCCTTCCTTTTGGTTCCCATGACTTATTTCAAATCTCAGCTAAACTCAGTTTTATCAGTTAAATCAAAGAAAGAAGGGAAAGATCCATGTAGAAAAATATTTACAGCAGCTGTTTTCACAGTAGCTAAAAGTTGGAAACTATGAGAGTGCCCCCCTAGTGGGGAATGACTAAACAAATTGTAGTACATGAGTGGAATGGAACATTAATGGGTCATAAAAATAATGAAATAAACTATTGCAGTGAAAATTGGAAAGACGTTTGTGAACACACAAAAAGTGAAGCGAGCAGAACCAGGAAAATAATTTGTTGAAAGATAACAACATTATGGAGGACAAAGAACTTTGAGAGGTGTTAGAACTCTGACCAACACAATGATAAACCACATATCCAAAAGAATGACCATGACTACTCGCATCCTGACAGAAAGAGAGGCACAGGACTTAAAAAGCAGAAACGGATCCATGTTTTCCAATGTAGCTAATGTAAGACTTTGTTTTGTTGGATTATGTAGCTGTGTATTGAAATCTTTTTTCTTTTTAAAAATAAACTTACTCAACAATGGGGGCAGGCAGTGGGAAGGAAATTAATTCAAAATACTTATTACTGGCCACATCTGATAATATTTTCAAAGTTCTGGTAAAAGTAAAGTGGTCTAGGCATAGGAGATGATTCCTGAGAGGCACCTGGGGCAAATAGAAAGAGGCTGGAGTTGGAGTCCAAAGACCTGGGCTCCGGACAGACATAGCTCTACACTTAAATGTGTAACCTTGAGTAAATCAGAAAGAATGCTGGCTTTGGAATCACAGACACTTTGAGTTCAAATCCCAGCTCTGCCACTTACCTCTGGGACCTTTAGCAAAATACTTAGCCTCTCTGAGCTCTGGTTTCTCCATCTGAATAATGAGAGCTGTTTGAATTAGTGACCTCTAAGGACCACCACCCCCACCAGTTCAGAATCCATGATCCTGTGACCCTACGATCTTTTTGCCTCCATCTGTAACATGCCTCCCTGGACATACTTTATGGCGCCCTTGTGAAAATTAGATGGACATAAAACTCCTTATAACCTATAACATGCTACACATCTAAAATTATTCTAATATTTATTTTATCATTCTTTAGCCATTACCTGAAAACCTCTAGAATCCAAGCTCAGAGGCTGCTAGAGAAGGATCTATTCTCCAACTCAGTGGAATCCAACTCAAATTCCATCATTAGCCAAGTATCTTTTAATGAAAATACGGGTTAAGCACTGTTGTTATTTCAGAAAACACACGTTATTTCAGCTGAAGCTATGTTTAATGAAAATGTGCCATGTTTTTTTGAAAGCTCTGAAGCTTAAAGATTCAGCTTATATGGCAATTTTCTATCACCAATCCTTCCTACTGAGGTTTTACAAAGACTACCAGTCACGTCATGTTGTGGCTTATGAGCTGCAGCAATTTGTGCTTTCTGTGTCTTCTGGAGGCTCGACTCTGTGTTGCCTGAGGGCAGGGACCATAGCTTGTGTACAGTTTGCCTATTCCCAGGGCCTCATCCAGAGCTGACGATAGAATAAATAGGACCTTCACAAGTGTATGGATAATGAGTGAATGAATGAGTGAATGGATAAATAAATGAATGCGTGATTCAAGCAGTATTACCCAAGTGTTCTCTATGATGACACAGCTAACCTGCTGCATTCTATCAGCCCCCTGGAAATCTATAGTATAAACCAAAAGGGGATACATGAAGCTAGAATTTATCTTTATTTATTTATTTTATTGAGAGCTTAATAGTAATCAACACATGCAAACATTTCAATATTGTACAAAGAGCAAACCACAGGGTATTACGAACTGCTGGTGTTTGTAGCGTTTCTGAGACAATGCACTAAATTTCATGAGACGCTACCAAAATGGCACCGGCTTTACGTCTTTCTGGATGTCTTTTTTTCTTCTATGTATTTTAAAAAGTTTTATTGATGTTTCTCTCTCTCCTCTCTCTCTCTCTCTGTCTCTCTCTCTTTCCTCTCTTCTCTCTTCTCTTTCTCTCCTCTCTCTCTCTCCTCTCTTCCCTCCTCTCTCCTCTCTCTGTCTCTCTCTCTCTTTCCTCTCTTCTCTCTCTCTCTCTCTCTCTCTCTCTCTCTCTCTCTGTCTCTTTCCCCTCTTCTCTTTCTTCCCCCTCCCCCGTATCTCCAGTGCTAACCACTTATCTGTACTTGTAATTTTAAAAAGGCATATTTTTCTCCCTAAAGTGTGCTGCCAATGTATTCTTGCAAGGAAACAGACATGCCCAGAAGTTGGTAAAGTAAGAAGAGTGGAGGCGGCAGCATTTTCTCATAGGCAAGATTCACAGCTCCCCAGAGGGAAGAAGTCGGGAGGAATCTCTTAGTTGCCAGGATAATGTGAGCAATATTGACCACCAGATAGCAAGGAAAGGTCTCAGTAAGGAAGAAGGTGCTGCTTTAGTCAGACGAAACATGAGAAAGATCATCATTAGGTTTACAAAGAAATTAAGAAAATGAAATTTGTTCCCTGGGCTGCTCTTGTAACCTGGAGCAAGAAACCACACCTTGTACTCAACACCAGAATGCTGGGGCTGAGGCGAGGGCAAGCTTGTCTGCCAACCCTGAGGGCGTCCAACCCTAGCCAAACCTCATGGTTGTGTTTGAGCTCCTTCCCAATTCACAATCTGAATTTAGTTACACATGGTTCATACTTTTAGTCATTCCTGGGACCCAACCCAGTTGTAATATGTCATTTACCAAGCAGGCAATATGGAGCCATGGACATTTTGGAGCAGGGGAGTGACCTTGATGTGATACATTGGAAAATACACAGAATATGGAGTCAGAAAATCTGAATTCAAATCCTGGTTCTGTCACTTGTTTTTGGTTTGACCTTGTACAAGTAACTTAGTCCTTTTAGGTCTCAGTTTTCTCATCTGTAAAATGGGAGGGGGGGGGGTCTCTTCCAGCTCTAGAATAAAGATCTTACAACCCTTTTTGTCTTTAAATCTATGATATTGTGACATTTGCCTAGGACCCTGGACCTCAATTGAATTACTTAACACTGTATTCTCTTAGTATATACTCTATTTGGGGATTCTCCCAAGTTGCTATGGCCACTCAGAAAACATGGAGGTTTTAAGACTTCTGCCTGGAGAGAACATTGTACACAGTAACAGCAATGTTGTGTGATGATTGACTCTGATAGACTTAGCTCTTCTCAACAATACAATGATCAAAGAAAATTCCAAAAGACTCATGATAGAAAATGTTATCTACGTCCAGAGAAAGAGCCATGGAATCTGAATGCAGATTGAAACACACTATTTTCACTTTTTTTGTTGTTTCTTTCTCATAGTTCTCCCCTTTTGTTCTGATTCTTCTTTTACAACATGACTAATGTGGAAATACGTTTGACGTGAGACTGCTGGCTGTCTTGGAGAGCAGTGAGGAGAGGGAGGGATGGAGAAAAATTTGGAACTCGAACATACAAAAATAAATGTGGAAAACTATCTTTACATGTAATTGGCGGAAAATACTACTAAGGAAAAAAAGCCTTCTGCCTGGCACACCAATATCCTAAAGTTTCATGTTTTTACTACTTTTCAGGGTATATATCACAGAATCGCAGACATTTAGAGTGGGAAGGAAATTCAAAGATTCTCCACCAACCCATTGCTGAAAAAGAATACACACTGTAATGTCCCCAACAGGTGGCAAGTCAGCGTTTGCTTGATGACGTTCAAAGATGCGTCCAGTTTCATATATGGAGAGTTCAAATTGTTAAGTGTTTTTCCTCATACCAAGACGAAGTCATCTTCTGTAAAATCTGCATCTGTTGTTCCTGGTTCTGTCCTACAGGGACAAACAGAACTCAATTAGCTTCTCTTCCACGTGACAGTCTTTCAAATACTGAAAGAAAGCTCACATGCCCAGCCCCCTCTCCCCACCCCAGTCGTCTCTTCTCCAGGCTAAATAAACATTCCCAGCTCCTTCAGCCACTCCTCATGGGTTGTAGACTCACAACCCTCCACCATCCTGTTTGTCCTCCACTAGATTCTCTCTAAATTATCAAAGTCCCGGCAAAAATTGTGGTTCTTAGAAGAGATCTATCCTCCAGACTCGACTGGAGCAGAGCATAGGACCAGGGGACTTCCATCCCAGGAGAGTGACAGTGTCTGCTGCTATGGGTCACTCAGAGCCTACAGGCTCAAACAACAAGTCATTGAATAAACTATAAACAAACAATTTCTGGTATTCTTATTGAGTATATTAATTTGGCATTTCAACAGAGTCAAGAGTTCATCTAAGTGGGCACTTCCTTCCATGAATACAAACTGAATGGGTTCTGGGCAAGTGTATGGCATGGTGGATAATGTGTGGAAATTACAGTCAGAGTCACTCCTGCCCCAGAGGCTTCAGGACAACATGAACTCCAGAGTTATTTAACCTCTGTTTGACTCACTTTCCTTATCTGTAAAATGGGTGTAATAGTAGCACTTTACATGCACTAGGAGGATTAAATAAGTTATAGTGCTTTAAGGTTTGCAAAACTCTATATTTAGAAAGAGTTTAACAAATCATAAAGCATTAAATGAATGTGAGCTTTTTTTTGTCATCACTAATTTTTCATTCCATGTCATTCTTAGTCATATACTCAAATATGCCACTGGATCTTATCAGTGTGGGCCCTCCCACCAACAGCTATCCATCCTTGCCCTTCCTGGGTGACTCTGGTCCTTCTGCTTCCCTAAGAATGCCACAGTAGAGCCATCACACATCCTATAAAGTGTTTCCTCTCTTTATCCTTTGTTCTCAACGACTCTCCTCACCCTCACTTGCCCCTCCCAGCTTTGCCTCATTTTTAGGGTCTTCACCACCAAAGCCGTCAACAGGTGCTTTCCTCTCCACCTTCACTTTTCAGCTGCCTTTTATGTATTGTTCTTCTCCATTAAAATGTAAGCTCCCTAAGGGCAGGGATTGTCTTTCTTTCTCCTTATATTTGTGTTCCCAGTGCTTCGTGTAGTACCTGGTAAAAGATGCTGACTCACTGGCTGATTTCTGTTTCATAACTCCTTATAATGTGCTGCTGTCTGGTCAGGCCCCTTTCAGATGGTCCTCGCTTGAATTCTTTGTAGACTATAGTATTTCATGGTGCATAACCAAACAACCACACCACAAGAACATCGGTGATAAAATGGATGAACCTTTTTTGCAGAGAAAATTTTGGGTGCCATTTTCCAAAGGCATTCTAACCACTGCACTCCTCCTAGTCAATTCTAGAGCCAGATCACTGTCCATTTGCAGCATTTGTCTATCTATCTGAAATAGATGAGTTTTATAGATTATCCTTCTAATAGCAAATCATAGCTTCTGAAGCCGACATTTTCCATTCACTTGCCTTTTCCTGTGTGCGTGGCTATACCAAACTCTTTAGTGTTCTCCTTTTTCTCTGGGGCTTGGAGCAATCAGCACAATTTCATCTACAACCAAGGACTGCTGGAGGACCTCCTCTCCATCTCCAGAAAACCCATCCACAGTTTGGACTCTGCAGTTCATCCTTGTCCATGTCTTTCTGTAAATTCATCTTAGAGGACTGATGTGATGTTTAGGCTGATCTTTCAATATTTCATAGCATTCATGTTGTTAATGACTTCTTTGGTGCTCCCGATGATTTGTAATTCCCTCCACAGATAAGCTGTCCAAGGATAGAGATCTCAACTTTTCCACAGTAAGTTGCTATAACCAAAAACCAAAACCAAAATCAACAAAACAAACTAACATATGTTGGCCAATCCAGGGGGGATGAACCTCCCTGAATTTATCTCAGCAGGTTGTTGAATACCAAACTTACAGTCCATCACTGGGCCCATGCCTGGAGCTTCTTCGGCTGGATTGAACCTGCCAGAGCTTGCACACCACTGATATAGATTTCAAGGATGACACAGATCTGACCAAGTCACACACACCACACCCTACAAACATACACATACACACCTTACTCCATAAACTCCAACGGTTCCCTATTTCCTACTAGATTAAAAAATAAAGGGTCTTTTTTGGGGGGCGGGGGTGGGAAGAGGCATTTAAAGCTTTTTACCACTGGGTCCCTTCTGTCCTATCTATCGTTCCGATCTCCTTATGCTCTACTGTCCTCCACAGTGTATGAACCAGCTATATTGGTCTACTTGCTGATCCTCACACTCCCATAGAGATTACCATCTCTATTCCTTTGTGGGGGCCAATTCCCACACTTGGAATGATCTCCCGTCTCATCTGGGCCTTGTGGAATCCCTGGCTGCCTGAAGGCAGGCTTAGATCAAATGTCAAATTCTGTCCAAGTCTCCTGCTGCTAGTGCCTTCTCCTCTGGGGTTACCTTCCATTCTCACATGTGCTTATTTAGAAGTATAATGTCTCCCTCATTAGAATGTAAGCCCCTTGAGGGCAGGTGCAATTTCTCTCTCTCTCCCTCCCTCCCTCTCTCTCTCTCTCTCTCTCTCTCTCTCTCTCTCTCTCTCTCTCTCCCTCTCTCGCTTGCTCGCTCGCTCGCTTGCTCTTGCTCTCACTCTAGCTCTAGCTCTTGCTCTCTCTCTCTCTCTCTGTCTCCCTCAGTGCTTAGCTCAGAATCTGGTACCTCAGCACATAATAAATGCTCGACAATTAATAAAGCATTTGGGACACATTGCCATGTATCAGCTTCGTTGGTATATTATCAATAATAGCAGACACTGACACCACTCAGATTTTGTGAATCACCTAAGGTTTTCATTCATTATCATTTTCCCATTTATTTGAAATAGAATTTTTCTTGTAGTAAGCAGAAGCAGTGGGTCTCATTATGTCTGACATGGTACAAAAAGGGCCGGTGATCCAAAAAGACACACGGGCCAGATGTGTGTCTAAAACAGGTCCATGTCATAGGATGCAGGGTCAGAAGGGACAGAAAAGGTCAGTATGCCCTGGATTCAAATTCTGCCTTAGACACATGCTGCTTGTGTGACCCAGAGCAAGTCTCCGCAAGGTTACTCTCAAGGTCCCTGGCAACTCTCTCAAGACTATGGGTTAAACAGTAGATGCTGACTTGTATTAGTAAAGGAAGTTTCCTCCCCAGGAAGTCTCTATGCCAATGAAATGATAGGAGCAGACAAAAAAAGAAAAAAAATGCACATGCCATTTGTGTGCATGTCTCATAGCCCTCCTGGTGCAGTGAAAAGAATGCTTGATTTACAATCAGAGGGCCTGGACTCATCTCAGCTCTGCCTTACTACTCATGTGATCTTGGGCAAGTCACTTAACTGGGGCTCAGTTTCCCTATGTGTAAAATAAAGAAGTTGCATGAGATGGTCCCTAAAGTACTTCTCAATTCTAAGTCAAGGACAATTCTAAGTTGGACAAGCTTGGACATTTTGCAAGCTGCTGCTTAGTGGTGAGAATGCTGATACAAAGCTTTGGATCTACATGAGAGCAGAGCTAGTACAAGCTTTGGAGAACTGTGTGAAGAGAGAGACTTTAGAAGCAGCTGGCACATAGGGGAAGTTGACTCCTAAACATGTACCTAATTTCCAACTTGCCTTCCCAGAGACTCTGGCGACTTTTCCCTTGAGGAAGATCGGCACCTCTCACTTGGTCTGAGCTGGAATCTTATAACCCTCCCTGAAAAGAGGTCACGCTCTGTATTTAATAGTATATTCTAATATGGATCACTTCTCTGATTTAATTTGCTATTTGCTCAGTTAAATAAGGTTACTTGCTATTCATTTTTTTTGTAATCATCTTTTGTATAGCTAGCATTTGCTGAAAAGCCATTCAGTTTGTCAGTATAAGGTAAGGGCCAGTGACCAGGGAAACAATTTTTTAATGTAGATAAAAATCATGCCCCTGGACCAGTGGTTCTCAACCTTCCTAATGGCGCGACCCTTTAATACAGTTCCTCATGTTGGGGTGACCCCCGACCATAAAATTATTTTCATTGCTATTTCATAACTGTAATTTTGCTACTGTTATAAATCTAATGCAAATATCTGATATGCAGGATGTATTTTCATTGTTACAAATTGAACATAACCCACAGGTTGAGAACCACTGCCCTAGACTATCAATACTTAGGGTGCAGAGAAATACAATTCTAGTCCAGTACACCTCTCAGAAAATAGAGAAAAGAGAGCCCAACTTTGTGGTCCTTCACCTGCTCTCTTCAAGCCAGGGACAACATTCTCCCTTGGAGAAGAGTGGGTAAGATTCCAGAGAGATCTATCAATGCTGCCTATGATCTGTATTAGCCAGCCTGTGAGGACCTGTGGACATGCCTGGACGGGCAGCACACACCTTCTACTCCATCACCCTCTGATCCTACCCCACATAAATCTCACATAAGCTTTTTGTACCACACTGTGTAAGCTTTTTGGTGATAGCCCAAGAAGCCCTCTGGATTTAGTGCCTTCTTTGAGATACATAAATCTTCTGAGGGACAGGCTATAGCCACTCTAGACATGCCTCTTCTTCTTCCCAGGAACTCAACCCTTCCCCTTCTCTGGCGCTCTCCATAAAACAAAACAAAACAAAACAAAAAAGCTGGCATTTACACAGTTCTTTAAGGTTTGCCAAGTGCAGGGTGAGCCTGAACACATCACTTAGTCTCTTAGTGCTCTAGGCAACTCTCTAAGATTTTAGGTTGCAGAGAAGGACCCAATCTGCACCAGGAGAAGAAGCTTTCTCATCTGGGAGTTTCCTATACCTAAGAAATCCCAGGTCAAGTCTCTATCCTTATCCCTTACATTATTTCTTTTGAGTCTCAGAGGTAGATATTAGAAGCATTATTCTTCCCAATTTATAGATGAAGAAACCAAGAGTCAGAGAAGTAGACTTGCCCATGATTGCATGGCTAGTAAGCATCCAAGGCAGGATTCAAACCTAGATTCAAGCCCAATCCATAACTAGCCAAGCACACTAACCTCTATCTAGGTGATACTGCCTCTCATTTCTGGAATCTTTCATGTTGGAAACTTCTAGGCTCAAGTTGCCTTTGGGGGACCTCAGTAGCCAATTCCTGGCACTTTTCCACTTGCAACCTCCAAGACTGGAAACCAATCACACATCCCTTAGGAAACTCTTGGCTTTCACCTGTGTCTCTGATCAGCTTTGACACATGGAAAAGAGAAACCAGGTGTCCATAGTGAATCAGAAGAAGGGATAAAAACTTGACCTAACCTGGGTGTTCCAAGTCCAGAGGAAGGCTTCTCAGAGAATCAGCAACCCCTTCCCTCATCATACTTTGCCCCCAAAGATCATCATCATGCCTGAGGCCAACAGCCCTAGTTGTATCCCTATCTCGCTTGTCACTGAGTTCATGATGTTATCTTTGCCCTGATCCCTTCTTTCTTGTGCCACTTTCCACTCATTCTGAATGTCTTGAACCAAGTCTCACACTTTCCCTTAGTGAGGGTAAGACACGCCTTTAAAAAAGACCTATTACATTTAACAACACCAGCTAGTTTGGCTACCCTGTGAAAGCCTCCAAGTCAGAAATCAACTACAAAATATTGAGACCCTCTCTCCAAGCCAGGTAAGCATAAAAAGGAAATTCTCTACATTGGAAAGCATCCTGAGTACCTTAGGGATGACTGAGACAGACTTGGGATGACTTGCGTGCTTCTAAAGTCTCAGGTGCTGATGGCTCTCAATTGTTATTAAAGCTACTGAATCACAGAAGGGTGATCTAGATTCTGGGAAAGGTTGCTTGTTCAGCTTTTCTTTGGCTGGTTGAAAGCTATTTTTCAGTGGGTCAGCCATTAGCAGTACAAATGACCACCTGATGAGTTACGAAACATGCATGTTTGGGAGATCTGGCAAGACCCAGCAAAGGAGAAAGAACAGTCTGATAAAACTGGTATCCTAATGATGTCCAGGGTCTGAATAAGGTTGGTGACCTTTCGCATACTTTGAAAGAGGAAACACTATCTTCTGGTCCAATGGTAAGCAATGGATGAAGAACTGTGATATAGAATCTTGATAAATATACTATTACAATGCCTCTCTGTCCTCAGTAAAAGGATCAGTTCGTAGATTGTTTGAACTAGAAGGGAGTTTGGGGATCATCTAACCAAGACCCCCATTTTACACACGAGGAAACAAAGGCTGAGAGAGGTCAGGTGGCCTGCCCAGATGAAAATAGAAAGTCAGAAGAATACCTGTCCATGCCAGATCGTGTCAAACGAATGAGCAAATGGTTTTTTTTTTTTAAACTATTGAACATTTACTATGTGCAAAGCACTCTCCCAGGTGTTGGGGACAGTGATGAGTTCCTATTATCTGTGCTTGCTTTGCTCACACATTCTCACACATCCAGCACCTGGTGTTTAATCAACAAAGTGAGTCTCCTAAGGAAAATACACCAATAAAAGGGTCTCTTCAAGCTGAGTTTAGTTTCCCTCCGAAGAGGCTGGGTATGTTTGACTTAGCTGGACCGTTAACTGGTCCATGTTGCTTTGGGCAAGTGTGAGGAATTTCTTATGTAATTCATTTTTGGGAAAGGAAAGGATGATGATGAAGATGAGAAATATTAAACAATAATTCCCAAATGACACAAAAATAGGAAATTTGTTAGAATATCATAACAAAGTGTTTCAGAACTTGAGGCACTAAAAAAGTGCTGACTCTGCTTTTCCAAGTTGAAAGGGGACTCAGAGGTCGATGACTCTGGCCCATTCTCTATCTTTGATGCCTGATCCCCTCTATTTCATGTCCAGCAAGGCATCATTCAGTCTCCCCTTGAAGACTTTCAGTGATGTGGAAATCCCTCTGTTCCAAGGCAGCCTATTTCTGCTTTGAACAGCTGTGATTTTTAAGAAGTTTATTGTTACATAGATAGCAAATTTGCCTCATTGCCATTTCTGCCCGTGGCTCTGAATTCTATCCTTTGAGGTCAAGCAGAATAAACCTAATCCATCGACATGGAAGCTCTTCAAATTCTTCGAGATGACTATTATGTCTTCCCCAACCCTAGTCCTAGCCTTCTTCTCTCTAAACTAAACATCCAGTGTCTTTATTCAGTCCTCTTATGAAATGATCTCAAGGTCCATCACCATCTGGCTTCTCCTCCTCAAGATGTTCTCGCCTGTCACTATCTTTCTTATAACGTGGCATCTAGAACTAACACTATCCTCCAGGTAGGAGGTGAAGCAGGTTCAGTGAGATGATTTCCCTCATTCCAGATCCTTTTGTCTTTCTTAATGCAGTCCAACCTTTCAGGGGTTGCTTTTTATCATATTAGTGACTCACAGTTGAGATTGCAATTCACTTCTCTGTTAGTCAGTCAAGAAGCTTTGATTCAGCACTTAGTATGTGACAGGTGTTGTGATCCCCACTGAGGATACAAAGAAAGACAAAAACATGGTACCTGCTCTCAGGAGGCTCACATTCTAACAGGGGATTATCAGTGTTGGGAGGGGAGGGGATAAGTTTTTATTTGACTCCTCAAGAAATTCAGCAAATATTTTTAAAGTGAAAAAAATGTTATTTGCCTATCTTTTTATTGAGAAGCTAAACTGGTCACATCTAATGGAATTCTTCTGCAATTCTACTCCTTCTTGACCTTTGTCACTGGCGATCCAGGTGTTAGTGACACTACTCTCTCCTCAGTGGTCTCCTGTTTCCAGCTTCTTCTCTGTCTTCTTGGCTGCACCTTCAGGTCATGCCCAGTAACTGTGGGTGCAGCCCATACTCTGTCCTAGACCCACAGCTGTGAACTCGTCAGTTCTTATAGATTCACTTATTCTCTCTACTTAGATGTTTTGCACGTCTATTTAACCAGCCAGAGTTTCGCTGCTGAGTTTCAGTTCTGAGTTTACAACTATCTTTGGGATTAGATATCTCCCAGGCATCTTAAACTCAACGCCTCCAAGACCGAATTCTTTGTCTTTCCCTCTTCTGAATCACCATTTTCCCAGTAACTCAGGTTTACATTTTTGTTATCATCCTTGACTCCCGACTCTTACTTACTCCATGTGTTCCATTTATTGCCTTATTGTTCCAACCTTTCCAATATATCTCATACAAAGCCCTTTCTTCCCATTCATACAATTACATTCCTAACTCAGGTCCTTATCACCTCTCATCTAGATAGTTGGCATAGCTCCTAACTGTACTTCCTTCCTCAAGCACCCCTCCTCCAGTCCATCCTCCACTTAGCTGCCAAAGGAATCTTTCTGAAGTATAGATCTGACAATGTCACCTCTGTGCTCAAAAACCTCCAATGTCTGCCTCTTACTTCCAACATTAAGTACACGTTACTTTGCTTAGCATTTAAGCCCTCCACAAGCTGGTCCCTTCCTACCATTCCAGTCTTCTTATACATCACTGCTCTCTCCACACTCTATTAGTTGGTGACACTGGCCTCCTTGCAGCGGCCCACACGTGACACTCCAGATTCTGACTGTGTCATTGCACTGCCAATCTCCCATGCCTGAAATACTCTGTCCCCTTATTTGTCTCTTCATTTCTCTGGTTTCCTTCAAAACTCAATTCAAATCCCACCTTATACAGGAGGCCTTTCTCGGTCCCTGGCAGCTCCTAATGTTTGTCTCTCTGTGACTGCCTCCCATTTTGACTACACATATCTGGTATGTACCTTGTTGTTTATAAATTATATCCCTCTTTAGAATATAAGCTCCTCGAGGGTAGGAACAGTGTTTTTGCCTTGCTTTGTAGCTCCAGTACTTAGTCTGGTACCCAGTACATTATGAGTGCCTTCATGACCCCCCTAACTGCTACCCTCAGCACCTAGCACAGTGCCTGGCTCCTAATAGGTTCTTAATAAATAGTTGTTGATTAGTTGATGAATGAATGAATACTTGTTGATGGGCCGACTAACTGGCACAAACTTGGGACAAAATGCTTTAGTTGATTCTCCAGGTAGCATGGGGGGGGGGGGGAGAGACGACTGATACATAGACAGGACCTAGAACAGCCATAGGATATTCTGACACTCATGCAATCATCATAGGAAATTACAGTCTCTGAAGAATTCAAATTTAGGGGTAATAGGGAGTTACCCAGCAGGCACAGTAGATTTGCATAGAAGAAAAGTGTTAAAAGATTCCATTCAGGAGATGTAAGCTCTGAAAAGGAGGCAGCCTGGTCATTTATCAAGAGTAAGGGATAAGAACCCAAATGCCACTTCAGCATACATGGAAGAGATGTTAGGGAAGCCATCCATAAGGATGGGTAGATCTTCTGTAGGGGATTTATGGGAGAACATGGCCAAGAACTGTACCAATACAAAGACACAGATCAGTAGTGATCTATACCAATGGAAAAAGCATCTCTGTTGCGATCATGAATCCATTGAATAGGCAATGTTCACAGCCTCCAGGAACAGAATTCACCATTTAATTGAAAAGGGGGTGATGGGTACTGATGCAGAAAGCAAGGAGATCCATATGTTTTCCTTACTTTCTGATATTAGAAATTCCTCTGGATGAATTGGGTTAAGGGACTAGGGACTGAGAGGGAGTTAGACAGGTACAAGCTGGCTTTCAGACCTAGAGCACAAGAGGAAGACTGGTGCTCACAAACACCACGCAAACATCCATCTCGTTACCATAAATGCACACACTGTGCACGCGCCAAGGATCAATAGCTCTGAGGGGAGACAGTCACTAACCCTCAGCAGAAGGAATCTCGCCTCTACTTCCTCATGGTACAGAGCAGGGAAGGAGGTGGCTTTGGAGAGAGAGGATCTAAGCCCAAATCCCAGGCATAGTGCTTTTGGCATCTCTCTGGTCCTGTTTCCTCATTTGTAAAATCAGGTGATTGCACTAAGATTGCAGATTTAGAACTGGAAGGCATCTCAAAGACCTTGAATCCAACCTCACAATTTTGTAAGGCAAAGAGGAACTAACAATATGCCCCTCGTGGTCATGTGCCTGGGAAGTATGTGAGCAGGATCTAAAACCAAGGTCTTCCTGACTCCAAGTCCAGTGTCTACTGACCGGACGACCTCTGGATGTTCCTTCCTGCACTAGAATCAATGCTCTAGTGGCTCTTATTTGAACATGGACCCAACCCAACAAGCATTATTAAGTGCCTAGTGTGTGTGTAGAACTATGTCAAGACTTGAGGATGCAAATGGAAACAGAAAAATTAGTCCTGACCTCAAAGAGCTTACATTCCAGTAAGAGTGGATACCATATGTAGATAGATGAGTAAATAGAAAGTGGGATAGTAGCGCACAGGACCAGAAGTCCAGAAGATCTGAATTCAAATCCTGCCTCAGACACATAGAGCAGTAGGACCATCAGTAGATCATTTAGCCTCTCTCTGATTTACTTTCCCATCTGTGAAATTGGCATAACACCTTAGAGGGCTGTAAGAATCTAATGAGATATATATATGAAGCACTTTACTTTGCACACCTCAAAGTGCTACATAAACTCTAGCCAGCTATTATTTGGAGGGGGATGAGGGGATCAAGAGAGGCTTCCTGGAGGAGGTGGTGTCTGAGCTGAGCCTTGAAGGACTGGGGAAGCTAGGGGTCCTACAGGGTGGGAAAATGGGAGAAGGACTACTTGACAAGATTCTTGGGATGCCCGAAGGCTAATCTTCAGATGGCATTATGTTCTCGTCACCACCCTTCCCAATGAGTTTATAAATAAGTGCTCTGCTCATCCAAGCCCCGGCTTGACCTGCATGGCATCAGTCCCACCGAGTACTGAGTCAGTTACTAGGGCACTGTTAGAAAGTTCTAAACAAAAATAATCTCACTCTAAACATTCTAAAAGTAGTCTCTGTGGGCCATGGGATCAACATATGATACAATTTTAACTCCATTCAGTAAACATGTATTATAATCCCACTATGTTCAAGATACTGAGATAGGTACAAGGGATTACCAAATCCAAAATACTTTCAAGAGGTTACTTCTACAGCAAAACAACATATATACAGAAAAGAAAACAGAAAGCAGAGTTACACAATGTAATGTTCAGAAGGAGACTATGAGTGTCTTGGCGGGGAGGAGGTCAGGAAAGGGCTGCTACAGCAGATGGCCACTGAGCCACACTAAGAAAGAAACTCCTAAGAGACAGGAGAAGAGGGATCACAGAGGGCGAAATGCACCAAGAAATGCCCCCTGCCCCTTTCCCCATGAGTTTTGACAGGGCTCTGTCTGAACTTTTCTCATGTTCTACTGATCAAGGGGACACTCTTTCCATTAACCACCAATAGTGGCCAACCAACAAGCAGTCTCAAAAGTAGAACAATATTATTGTCCCCATGCACCACATCACTCCTCCCAATGTGGGTTCTGTGTCCCTGGATGCCTGAGCACATAGGAACACGTAAATTTGCAAAACAGTCTTCCATATCCTTATGTATGATTATGTTGTCTCCTCCATCAAAATGTAAACTTTGTGAGAGCAGATATTATTCCATTTTTGTCTTCATATCCCCTGCCTTTAGCACACAGTAGGAGCTAAATAAAAGCTTTTGGGTTGCCTGATTGATACAAGTATATCAGTACTCATTATCAGAACTGGATTTGGGGACAGTTTGGCTAGGAGATGCCCCCAGGATTCCTGAGTCAGTCATATGACCTGTATGCAGGCAGAGTTGGAAAGTCCACAGAGGGAGAAAACAAATCCAGGAGACTAACAAGCTTCCTACAAGGTTTTACTGCACATCCTGTGCAGACACAAAGTTCTCTTAACTCTGCCTGCCTCCACCCTAGGATTTTCCAGCAAGATATCAAGTGTTGAGCCAACTTGGATGTGTTATATAACCTCAGACCCAACTGTTCTTGGCCATCCTGTACTCCTCAGGCTCCACAAGATATGACTGTAGTTTATGAAAACAAAGTTCAGGTTCTCAGAGAGGGCAGAGAATTCCACCCAGAAGTGGTCTATGTATGAGCAGCCTAAGATCTTGGCCATTCCTGTCAGGACAAGTTTAGACACAAAATGAGTGCAGGTTAGGACATCTCTGCTATCACCAAGGTCCTGAAGCCCAAGGGTCATATAAAATGTAAGTATCTGAGTTTCCAAAAAGAGATCTGTGCAATGAGATTTGGAAAGATATAGAAAAAGATGCAGAATAAGACTTTTCTTTTCAGACATCAACGTATCAGTTTGTTTGCCTTGACTATAATTATTATATTACAAAAGGGGGCTTGGCTTCTATTTAGGGGGAGATAGGAATTCATGAGTAGTGATAGTTGGGTTTTTTTCCAAGAACATCAACGAAACATTTTTTAAAAATACACAGAAAACTGCAGAAAGAAGATCAGAAGGGAACATAGACAGACAGGGCAGTATTGTTACTATCATGTTAATTTTTTTAAAAATTTATTATGAATTTGACAATAATTCAAACAACGCAAAAGAGAAGATTGCATATTACACTGTGAATCTACAAAACATTTTTTAAAGTACGTATCAGCTTTGGAGAGGCGGGGTGGTACAGAGGATAACATAGCTGGGTTTATTAGTCAGGATGTCCTGGGTTCAAGTTTTACTTCTGTTATTAAGGTAAATTTAATACATACTTTTAAGAAGTAGGAAATATTCCTGGTTTCATACACAACTCTCTTTTCTACTCTTCATTGTCTATTTTAAATGTTCATGCTCCTTGATGCCTGTTAAGTTTGTAATAAAAAATTACTTTAAAAATCATAAATCTACATGGCCAGAAATTGAAGTTCATTGTTAAACTTTTGTGTTTCCACTTGAGATCTTAATAAAAACCCCTTTACTTTATTATCTTAGAGAGTTGTCATGGAAAGATGGGGTCACCATGATCATCCAGTCAGTAAATGTCAGCGGTACTATGTGAATCTGGCTCGTAGTTAGGGCTTTCTGACTCTATGTTTGGCATACTATCCAATAACCCAGACTGCCTCTCTACCTTTTTTGTTACACACACTGCCCCATCTTCCATTGGCTTCCTTCTCTGAAACCTCCTTTTTGGGGCAGAGGTGACCCACCTTGGACTTTCCAAAGCTGCACCTTCAGAGACAAGTTCTAACAGGTCTTAGAAAGCTGGAAAGGTTGTATCAGCCTGATAACTGATTTTTGTGTCTCTCATCTGAGGGCCAGTCTAGCAAAGTTTGAAGAAGTTATTTCTCTCCATCTACCCTCCATGCTCCTTCCTTAACTGCTGAAAGATGTGCTCAAGTCCCCCTCTCCCTGGAAAAGCTCCTCATGTCCCTCAAGGGTTTAGCTTTCCATCATTTCCCTACTAACCTACTAGAATCATCTACATTTACCATCTCCATTTGAGAGAGACATCAGCAGAGAGACAAAGAGAGAAGGAGGAAGTGACATAGAAAAAGAGAAAAGGGGAAGAAAGGAGGGGAGACAGGTAGACAGGGGGAGGAAGGGAGAGAGAGTGAGAGAAGGGAAAAGAAAATGGGGGAAATAGATAAGGGAAGTAGAGGACAAAAGAGTGAATGAGGAGAATGAAAGAAAAAGAGACACATAGAAAAAGGCAAAGAAGAGAAGGAGAGAGGGAGAGAGAGAGACAGAGAGAGACAGAGGGACAGAGACAGAGAATATATTAAGCACTTTTTATGTTTCAGGAAGAGATACAAAACAAACAAGCAGGGCAGTCCCTGCTCTCAAGAACCTTTCCTTCTAAGGGGGGAAGACAACATATAAAAAGGAACTGAAAAGAAAGATACTCTTTCATCCTTTTCCATCTATCTTATTTCCTTTTTCTCTCTTTATATTTTTTCCTGTTCCAATGGGTTCACCCCTGCCATTGACAACTATATCTACACATTCAATTATCCTGTCCTCCAATGTCTGCTAGATGTTTTTGCTTGGCTATCCCATAAGCAACTCAAACAATTCATCCAAAATGGAACTCTCTTCCTCCCTCCAAGGCAGATATATTCTTTCCACCACCATATATTCCTGCCACCAGGATGAAAGTGTATGTCAACCTAGGCAACTTCTTGGATGAAAGCAGTAAAGGCCTGCTCATCTACCCTCAGCATCTAACAGGTCTTTTTCCAAGCCCAAACTGGGGGGCAGGGGTGAGTAAAATAGCACAAGGGTCAAAATTTTGGTCAAATTGAATGTTTTCCTTCAATGCCCTTGTGTATTGTTGCATGGGCAACGTTCAGGGCAATGGGCCAATGATATTAACTGAAATGGTCAAAAGGCCCAAAGGAGAGGCACAAGCAATCTCAAAGGTCACTGACTTTCGGCCCAGTTCCTTAGCTTTCTTATGAAAATGTTCATTAATGATTGGGCTAAAGGGGAGGTGACAGTTGTCACATGGAAGATGTCCTGATTCTGTTTGGCATGCATATGAATGTCATGGCTTAAGAAGTCTAAAGGGCAGGTGCTGCTGATCTTCAACAGCTTAAGAAATGGAGTTATATTTTAACACTGCTTGCAAAAAAGTGAAAATAGCCCATGAAAGAAGCAGAGAGGATAGAGCTATTATTCTCTCTAAATTAAAAATACCCACTCATGCTTAAGAAAGGAAAATACTGCTGCCTGCTGGGCTCAGATGCATGGTATGTACAGCAAGGAAGCAAATGGGCTAAAACTCTCCATGGTCTATATATTGGGAGCTGGTAAAAATTTAGATGCTCATATCATAAGGATGACACTATTACTGAGAGGTAATATGGAAGAGTGGGAAGAAACCTAGATTTTGAGTCAGAAGACCTGGGCTCTGGCTTTGTTTGCTAACTAGCTATGTGATTATGGAAACATTCTCTCTCTCTCTCCTCTCTCTCTCTCTCTCTCTCTCTCTCTCTCTCTCTCTCTCTCTCTGTCTCTTTCTGTCTCTCTCTGTCTCTGTCTCTCTGTCTCTCTCTCTCTGTCTCTTTCCGTCTCTCTCTGTCTCTGTCTCTCTGTCTCTGTCTCTGTCTCTCTCTCTCTGTCTCTGTCTCTCTATCTCTCTCTGTCTCTTTGTCTCTGTCTCTCTCTCTCTCTCTGTCTCTCTCAGTCTCTGTCTCTGTCTCTCTGTCTCTGTCTCTGTCTCTCTCTGTCTCTGTCTCTGTCTCTCTCTCTCTCCCCCTCTCTCCCTCTCCCTTCTCTCCTCTCTCCTCTCTCTCCTTCCCTCTGTCTATATCTCATTCTCAGAATTCTCACCCATAAAAGCTATTAATACCTTTCCTACCTCACCATCACTATAATCATTATCTTCATATAAAGGGGGTAGTTATGAGACCTAAAATTTCACTGGTCTTGGGAACTGTTGCATGAGAGAACTCCCTCTTCCTGTGCAGGTCAGCAACTTCGCTGTACCTCATAGTGCTGAAGAGTTTCCCAGAGTACAGAGAAGTTACATGACTTGCCCAGGATCACAAAGTTAGTGTGGGTCAGAAATGGCATTTAACCCATTGTCTCCTGACCAGTGTCCAGCTCTTTTCCCATGATACCTCATTGCCTCTCCTTGTCTTCATCTTTTCCATCATCACCATTAGTATATGCTAAGTTTTACAAAGTTAAATATATAAATTGTTTCATTCAAATATCACCTCCCAAGGGGTTGCCATGATAATGAAATGAGAGAGAATCAGCCACTCAACAAGCATTTATATAAAACTCATTGTATGCCAGGTTCTGCACTGGGGGCTAGATGGCAAGGTGTCTTATGTCCTGAAAACTGCTCTATAAATACGTTATTTTATTTCTATTATTTACCTAACTACTCAACCACTTCCTGAAAATAGCCAATTTAGATACTGGATTATGGATTTTCAGACAATGGCAATAATAGTAGCTCCCACTTACAAAGCACTCTAAGGTTTGGAAAATTCTTTACAGACAGTATTTCCTTTGCTCCTCACAGCTAGTGATGTGGAATAGTAGCCTGGGAAAGACTAGGGCTGAAGGTAGAGGTCTAAGAATCTTTTGCATAGAGAAGATAATTAAACCCATGGGAGATGATGAGGTCATGAAGAAAGAAAAAGTAAAGAGAAGAGAGAAGAGGGTAGGCCCTGTTCAAAGTGATGGCTTACAACCAGAGTTAGAATTTGAGTGATGATCTGGCAAAGGAGATGGAGAATATGAGGGAGGAGAATCTGGAGAGAGGAATATCACATACTTTCAAGACAAGAGGGTGCTCAACTAATCAACTGATGTGGAGAGGTCAAGAGTGAATGAACAAATGAATGATAAAAGGCCACTGTATTTGGCTGCTTAGAGACCATCCATAGTGCTGAAGAAAAGAGTTTTCATTGAGGGATGAGATTAGAAGAGGATGAGAATTAAGTGAGTGAGAGAAGAGAAAGTGATGACAGTGAATATGGACAGCTTTTCCCAGGAGTTTAACTACAAGGAGAAGGAGAGATCTAGAACAATAGCTTGAAGGGATTGTCAGGTTAGGTGAGAGGTTTTTTTAAAAGGATAGGGAAGGCTAGAAATGTTTGTAGGCAGTCAAAAGTAGTCAATAGATTGGGAGAAATTAAAGATTTGGAGAAGGGTTGCAGGGGGCGATCTGCAGTAGATGAGGAGGACTGGGATCAAGGGAACAATGCTAGTGAGTAGAAGAATCACCTCTTCATCAGAGGATAGGGTAAGAGAGGAAAAGGATAAGGGCTCATACCCAATGGTTTTGAAATAGAGTGAAAGATAAGTATCAGTGCAAAGATATTTGCCTTAATTTTCTCAGTAATTTATGATGTGAGGTCCCCCACCGATAGGATGAGGTGAGAGGGAGGTATGGGAGAGAAGATTTGGAAGAGTCTCTTTAGGGAATGGGATAATCAATTAGGGAGCAGTAGAAGAATTGCCTTGCACCAGTGAGGGTTCTGTTGAGATTAGGTAACGTAAGTTTGCAGTGGACATTATTAAGATGATGTCTTGTAGCACCATTGGGAAACACGAGGGTCAGAGTGGAGGAGGTGGGTGGTTAGTCAGGATTGGGATTGGGTAAGGCAGAAACAGCAATAGGAAGAGGGAGCAAGGGACTTGGGGGAAGAGGACGGTGTAGGGTTTAACTAGTTAACTACTGGTTAACTCTAGGATCAAGACTAGAAAGTGAGGAAAGAGAAGCAAGGGCAGAGAGGATGATCGGAAAGAGTACTGCAAGGAAGAAGAATCTAGAGATCACAATGTGGCCAAATAACAGGTTTAGGAAGAATGAGACGTAGGGGGAAATGGAATGGTGTGAGGTTATAGGTGGCTGAGGGAATTTCAGAATTCTTAATCATGAAAGTGGTGATGGTGAGATTAAGAGGGTAATTGTCCTCGTGGGTGGCTGATATAGAGTAAAGGTGAAGGTCACTGGAGTTGAGAAGACTGAGGAACTAAAAGACCAGGATGTTTGAGGGAACATAAACATGGGTGGTGACAAACCAAAGATTAGGGGGTTTGTTAAGTCATCACATTTGACTT